>CM061244.1:64005755-64605755 GCA_030848705.1 Heracleum sosnowskyi | reverse complement strand
ACTTTTCTGCAATTCTATAAACCCATAGGGTCAAACTACGTGAAAATATCCACAAAACGGCTCGCATCAATTTTTCTCCATTTTCCCTGTGTAGCTCCCTATAAAGGTAAACGTAATCGGGCGGCTCCTAGTATATGCTCCGATTCAAGCACGGACACCCTCAAATGAAGTTTTCTTCAATTCTATGAACCCATAGGTCAAACTACGAGAAAATATCCGAAAAACGGCCCGCTTCAATTTTTCCCCGTTTTTCTTGTATAGCTCCCTTTAGAGGTGAACGTAATCGGGCGCCTCCTGGTATCTGCTTCGATTCAGGCACGAACAGCCGCAAATGAAGTTTTCTGCAACTCTATAAACCCATAGGGTCAAACTACGAAAAAATATCCACAAAACAGCCCGCTTCAATTTTCCCCATTTTCCTTGTATAGCTCCCTTTAGAGGTAAACTTAATCGGGCGTCTCCTGGTATCTGCTCCGATTCAGCCACGGACAGCCGCAAATGAAGTTTTCTGCAATTCTATAAACCCATAGGGTCAAACTACGAGAAAATATCCACAAAATGGCCTGCTTCAATTTCTCCCCAATTTCCTTGTATAGCTCCCTTTAGAGTTAACGTAATCGGGCGTCCCCTGGTATCTGCTCCGATTCAGGCCCGGACACCCCAAATGAACTTTTTTGCAATTCTAGAAACCCATAGGGTCAAACTACGAGAAAATATCCACAAAATAGCCCGGTTCAAGTTTTCTCCATTTTCCTTGTATAGCTCCCTTTAGAGGTAAACGTAATCGGGCGCCTCCTAGTATCTCCTCCGATTCAGGCACAGACAGTCGCAAATGAAGTTTTCTGCAACTCTATATACCTATAGGGTCAAACTACGAGAAAATATCAATAAAACGACCCACTTCAATTTCTCCCCAATTTCCTTGTATAGCTCCCTTTAGAGGTAAACGTAATCGGGCGTCTCCTGGTATCTGCTCCGATTCAAGCACGGACAGCCGCAAATCAAGTTTTCTGCAATTCTATAAACCCATAGGGTCAAACTACGAGAAAATATCCACAAAACGGCCCGCTTCAATTCTTCCCCATTTTCCTTGTACAGCTCCCTTTAGAGGTAAACGTAATCCGGCGACCCCTAGTATCTGCTCCGATTCAGGCACGGATAGCCCCAAATGAACTTTTCTGCAATTCTATAAACCCATAGGGTCAAACTACGTGAAAATATCCACAAAACGGCTCGCATCAATTTTTCTCCATTTTCCCTGTGTAGCTCCCTATAAAGGTAAACGTATTCGGGCGGCTCCTAGTATATGCTCCGATTCAAGCACGGACACCCTCAAATGAAGTTTTCTTCAATTCTATGAACCCATAGGTCAAACTACGAGAAAATATCCGAAAAACGGCCCGCTTCAATTTTTCCCCGTTTTTCTTGTATAGCTCCCTTTAGAGGTGAACGTAATCGGGCGCCTCCTGGTATCTGCTTCGATTCAGGCACGAACAGCCGCAAATGAAGTTTTCTGCAACTCTATAAACCCATAGGGTCAAACTACGAAAAAATATCCACAAAACAGCCCGCTTCAATTTTTCCCCATTTTCCTTGTATAGCTCCCTTTAGAGGTAAACTTAATCGGGCGTCTCCTGGTATCTGCTCCGATTCAGCCACGGACAGCCGCAAATGAAGTTTTCTGCAATTCTATAAACCCATAGGGTCAAACTATGAGAAAATATCCACAAAATGGCCTGCTTCAATTTCTCCCCAATTTCCTTGTATAGCTCCCTTTAGAGTTAACGTAATCGGGCGTCCCCTGGTATCTGCTCCGATTCAGGCACGGACACCCCAAATGAACTTTTCTGCAATTCTAGAAACCCATAGGGTCAAACTACGAGAAAATATCCACAAAACAGCCCGGTTCAAGTTTTCTCCATTTTCCTTGTATAGCTCCCTTAAGAGGTAAACGTAATCGGGCGCCTCCTAGTATCTCCTCCGATTCAGGCACAGACAATCGCAAATGAAGTTTTCTGCAACTCTATAAACCCATAGGGTCAAACTACGAGAAAATACAAATAAAACGGCCCGCTTCAATTTTTCCCCAATTTCCTTGTATAGCTCCCTTTAGAGGTAAACGTAATCGGGCGTCTCCTGGTATCTGCTCCGATTAAGGCACGAACAGCCGCAAATGAAGTTTTTTGCAATTCTATAAACCCATAGGGTCAAACTACGAGAAAATATCCACAAAATGGCCTGCTTCAATTTCTCCCCAATTTCCTTGTATAGCTCCCTTTAGAGATAAACGTAATCGGGCGTCCCCTGGTATCTGCTCCGATTCAGGCACGGACACCCCAAATGAACTTTTCTGCAATTCTAGAAACCCATAGGGTCAAACTACGAGAAAATATCCACAAAACAGCCCGGTTCAAGTTTTCTCCATTTTCCTTGTATAGCTCCCTTAAGAGGTAAACGTAATCGGGCGCCTCCTAGTATCTCCTCCGATTCAGGCACAGACAGTCGCAAATGAAGTTTTCTGCAACTCTATAAACCCATAGGGTCAAACTACGAGAAAATATCAATAAAACGGCCCGCTTCAATTTTTCCCCAATTTCTTTGTATAGCTCCCTTTAGAGGTAAACGTAATCGGGCGTCTCCTGGTATCTGCTCTGATTAAGGCACGGACAGCCGCAAATGAAGTTTTCTGCAATTTTATAAACCCATAGGGTCAAACTACGAGAAAATATCCACAAAACGGCCCACTTCAATTTCTCCGCATTTTCCTTGTATAGCTCCCTTTAGAGGTAAACGTAATCGGGCGCCTCCTGGTATCTGCTCCGATTCAGGCACGGACAACCGCAAATCAAGTTTTCTGCAATTCTATAAACCCATAGGGTCAAACTACGAGAAAATATCCACAAAATGGCCTGCTTCAATTCTTCCCCATTTTCCTTGTATAGCTCCCTTTAGAGGTAAACGTAATCGGGCGTCCCCTGGTATCTGCTCCGATTCAGGCACGGACACCCCCAAATGAACTTTTCTGCAATTCTATAAACCCATAGGGTCAAACTACGAGAAAATATCCACAAAACGGCCCGCTTCAATTTCTCCCCATTTTCTTTGTATAACTCCCTTTAGAGGTAAACGTAATCGGGCGTCCCCTGGTATCTGCTCCGATTCAGGTACACACAGCCGCAAATAAAGTTTTCTGCAACTCTATAAACCCATAGGGTCAAACTACGAGAAAATATCCACAAAACGGCCCGCTTCGATTTTTCCCCATTTTCCTTGTATAGCTCCCTTTAGAGGTAAACGTAATCGGGCGACTCCTAGAATCTCCTCCGATTCAGGCACGGACAGCCGCATATGAAGTTTTTTGTAATTCTATAAACCCATAGTGACTACGAGAAAATATCCACAAAACAGCCCGCTTCAATTTTTCCCCATTTTCCTTGTATAACTCCCTTTAGAGGTAAACGTAATCGGGCGTCCCCTGGTATCTGCTCCGATTCAGGCACGGACAGCCCAAAATGAACTTTTCTGCAATTCTATAAACCCATAGGGTCAAACTACGAGAAAATATCCACAAAATGGCCCGCTTCAATTTCTCCCCAATTTCCTTGTATAGTTCCCTTTAGAGGTAAACGTAATCGAGCGTCCCCTGGTATCTGCTCCAATTCAGGCACGGACACCCCAAATGAACTTTTCTGCAATTCTATAAACCCGTAGGGTCAAACTACGAGAAAATATCCACAAAACAGCCCGGTTCAAGTTTTCTCCATTTTCCTTGTATAGCTCCCTTTAGAGGTAAACGTAATCGGGCGCCTCCTAGCTCCGCCGATTCAGGCAGTCTCGCCGTAGTGCTTTCAGCTGTTGAGAAAGCCTGGGTGGGGGCCAGACCCTCGATTAACAGCACTTCGACATTCGCAAATGAAGTTTTCTGCAACTCTATAAACCCATAGGGTCAAACTACGAGAAAATATCAATAAAACGGTCCGCTTCAATTTTTCCCCATTTTCCTTGTATAGCTCCCTTTAGAGGTAAACGTAATCGGGTGTCTCCTGGTATCTGCTCCGATTAAGGCACGGACATCCGCAAATGAAGTTTTCTGCGATTCTATAAACCCATAGGGTCAAACTACGAGAAAATATCCACAAAATGGCCCGCTTCAATTTCTCCCCAATTTCCTTGTATAGCCCCCTTTAGAGGTAAACGTAATCGGGCGTCCCCTGGTATCTGCTCCGATTCAGGCACGGACACCCCTAATGAACTTTTCTGCAATTCTAGAAACCCATAGGGTCAAACTACGAGAAAATATCCACAAAACAGCCCGGTTCAAGTTTTCTCCATATTCCTTGTATAGCTCCCTTTAGAGGTAAACGTAATCGGGCGCCTCCTAGTATCTCCTCCGATTCAGGCACAGACAGTCGCAAATGAAGTTTTCTGCAACTCTATAAACCCATAGGGTCAAACTACGAGAAAATATCAATAAAATGGCCCGCTTCAATTTTTCCCCTATTTCCTTGTATAGCTCCCTTTAGAGGTAAACGTAATCGGGCGTCTCCTGGTATCTGCTCTGATTAAGGCACGGACAGCCGCAAATGAAGTTTTCTGCAATTTTATAAACCCATAGGGTCAAACTACGAGAAAATATCCACAAAACGGCCCACTTCAATTTCTCCGCATTTTCCTTGTATAGCTCCCTTTAGAGGTAAACCTAATCGGGCGCCTCCTGGTATCTGCTCCGATTCAGGCACGGACAACCGCAAATCAAGTTTTCTGCAATTCTATAAACCCATAGGGTCAAACTACGAGAAAATATCCACAAAATGGCCTGCTTCAATTCTTCCCCATTTTCCTTGTATAGCTCCCTTTAGAGGTAAACGTAATCGGGCGTCCCCTGGTATCTGCTCCGATTCAGGCACGGACACCCCCAAATGAACTTTTCTGCAATTCTATAAACCCATAGGGTCAAACTACGAGAAAATATCCACAAAACGGCCCGCTTCAATTTCTCCCCATTTTCCTTGTATAACTCCCTTTAGAGGTAAACGTAATCGGGCGTCCCCTGGTATCTGCTCCGATTCAGGTACACACAGCCGCAAATAAAGTTTTCTGCAACTCTATAAACCCATAGGGTCAAACTACGAGAAAATATCCACAAAACGGCCCGCTTCGATTTTTCCCCATTTTCCTTGTATAGCTCCCTTTAGAGGTAAACGTAATCGGGCGTCCCTTGGTATCTGCTCCGATTCAGGCACGGACACCCCAAATGAACTTTTTTGCAATTCTAGAAACCCATAGGGTCAAACTAGGAGAAAATATCCATAAAACGGCCCGGTTCAAGTTTTCTCCATTTTCCTTGTATAGCTCCCTTTAGAGGTAAACGTAATCGGGCGCCTCCTAGTATCTCCTCCGATTCAGGCACAGACAGTCGCAAATGAAGTTTTCTGAAACTCTATATACCTATAGGGTCAAACTACGAGAAAATATCAATAAAACGACCCACTTCAATTTCTCCCCAATTTCCTTGTATAGCTCCCTTTAGAGGTAAACGTAATCGGGCGTCTCCTGGTATCTGCTCCGATTCAGGCACGGACAGCCGCAAATCAAGTTTTCTGCAATTCTATAAACCCATAGGGTCAAACTACGAGAAAATATCCACAAAACGGCCCGCTTCAATTCTTCCCCATTTTCCTTGTACAGCTCCCTTTAGAGGTAAACGTAATCCGGCGACCCCTAGTATCTGCTCCGATTCAGGCACGGATAGCCCCAAATGAACTTTTCTGCAATTCTATAAACCCATAGGGTCAAACTACGTGAAAATATCCACAAAACGGCTCGCATCAATTTTTCTCCATTTTCCCTGTGTAGCTCCCTATAAAGGTAAACGTATTCGGGCGGCTCCTAGTATATGCTCCGATTCAAGCACGGACACCCTCAAATGAAGTTTTCTTCAATTCTATGAACCCATAGGTCAAACTACGAGAAAATATCCGAAAAACGGCCCGCTTCAATTTTTCCCCGTTTTTCTTGTATAGCTCCCTTTAGAGGTGAACGTAATCGGGCGCCTCCTGGTATCTGCTTCGATTCAGGCACGAACAGCCGCAAATGAAGTTTTCTGCAACTCTATAAACCCATAGGGTCAAACTACGAAAAAATATCCACAAAACAGCCCGCTTCAATTTTTCCCCATTTTCCTTGTATAGCTCCCTTTAGAGGTAAACTTAATCGGGCGTCTCCTGGTATCTGCTCCGATTCAGCCACGGACAGCCGCAAATGAAGTTTTCTGCAATTCTATAAACCCATAGGGTCAAACTACGAGAAAATATCCACAAAATGGCCTGCTTCAATTTCTCCCCAATTTCCTTGTATAGCTCCCTTTAGAGTTAACGTAATCGGGCGTCCCCTGGTATCTGCTCCGATTCAGGCACGGACACCCCAAATGAACTTTTCTGCAATTCTAGAAACCCATAGGGTCAAACTACGAGAAAATATCCACAAAACAGCCCGGTTCAAGTTTTCTCCATTTTCCTTGTATAGCTCCCTTAAGAGGTAAACGTAATCGGGCGCCTCCTAGTATCTCCTCCGATTCAGGCACAGACAATCGCAAATGAAGTTTTCTGCAACTCTATAAACCCATAGGGTCAAACTACGAGAAAATATCAATAAAACGGCCCGCTTCAATTTTTCCCCAATTTCCTTGTATAGCTCCCTTTAGAGGTAAACGTAATCGGGCGTCTCTTGGTATCTGCTCCGATTAAGGCACGAACAGCCGCAAATGAAGTTTTCTGCAATTCTATAAACCCATAGGGTCAAACTACGAGAAAATATCCACAAAATGGCCTGCTTCAATTTCTCCCCAATTTCCTTGTATAGCTCCCTTTAGAGATAAACGTAATCGGGCGTCCCCTGGTATCTGCTCCGATTCAGGCACGGACACCCCAAATGAACTTTTCTGCAATTCTAGAAACCCATAGGGTCAAACTACGAGAAAATATCCACAAAACAGCCCGGTTCAAGTTTTCTCCATTTTCCTTGTATAGCTCCCTTAAGAGGTAAACGTAATCGGGCGCCTCCTAGTATCTCCTCCGATTCAGGCACAGACAGTCGCAAATGAAGTTTTCTGCAACTCTATAAACCCATAGGGTCAAACTACGAAAAAATATCAATAAAACGGCCCGCTTCAATTTTTCCCCAATTTCTTTGTATAGCTCCCTTTAGAGGTAAACGTAATCGGGCGTCTCCTGGTATCTGCTCTGATTAAGGCACGGACAGCCGCAAATGAAGTTTTCTGCAATTTTATAAACCCATAGGGTCAAACTACGAGAAAATATCCACAAAACGGCCCACTTCAATTTCTCCGCATTTTCCTTGTATAGCTCCCTTTAGAGGTAAACGTAATCGGGCGCCTCCTGGTATCTGCTCCGATTCAGGCACGGACAACCGCAAATCAAGTTTTCTGCAATTCTATAAACCCATAGGGTCAAACTACGAGAAAATATCCACAAAATGGCCTGCTTCAATTCTTCCCCATTTTCCTTGTATAGCTCCCTTTAGAGGTAAACGTAATCGGGCGTCCCCTGGTATCTGCTCCGATTCAGGCACGGACACCCCCAAATGAACTTTTCTGCAATTCTATAAACCCATAGGGTCAAACTACGAGAAAATATCCACAAAACGGCCCGCTTCAATTTCTCCCCATTTTCCTTGTATAACTCCCTTTAGAGGTAAACGTAATCGGGCGTCCCCTGGTATCTGCTCCGATTCAGGTACACACAGCCGCAAATAAAGTTTTCTGCAACTCTATAAACCCATAGGGTCAAACTACGAGAAAATATCCACAAAACGGCCCGCTTCGATTTTTCCCCATTTTCCTTGTATAGCTCCCTTTAGAGGTAAACGTAATCGGGGGACTCCTAGAATCTGCTCCGATTCAGGCACGGACAGCCGCATATGAAGTTTTTTGTAATTCTATAAACCCATAGTGACTACGAGAAAATATCCACAAAACAGCCCGCTTCAATTTTTCCCCATTTTCCTTGTATAACTCCCTTTAGAGGTAAACGTAATCGGGCGTCCCCTGGTATCTGCTCCGATTCAGGCACGGACAGCCCAAAATGAACTTTTCTGCAATTCTATAAACCCATAGGGTCAAACTACGAGAAAATATCCACAAAATGGCCCGCTTCAATTTCTCCCCAATTTCCTTGTATAGTTCCCTTTAGAGGTAAACGTAATCGAGCGTCCCCTGGTATCTGCTCCAATTCAGGCACGGACACCCCAAATGAACTTTTCTGCAATTCTATAAACCCGTAGGGACAAACTACGAGAAAATATCCACAAAACAGCCCGGTTCAAGTTTTCTCCATTTTCCTTGTATAGCTCCCTTTAGAGGTAAACGTAATCGGGCGCCTCCTAGCTCCGCCGATTCAGGCAGTCTCGCCGTAGTGCTTTCAGCTGTTGAGAAAGCCTGGGTGGGGGCCAGACCCTCGATTAACAGCACTTCAACATTCGCAAATGAAGTTTTCTGCAACTCTATAAACCCATAGGGTCAAACTACGAGAAAATATCAATAAAACGGTCCGCTTCAATTTTTCCCCATTTTCCTTGTATAGCTCCCTTTAGAGGTAAACGTAATCGGGTGTCTCCTGGTATCTGCTCCGATTAAGGCACGGACATCCGCAAATGAAGTTTTCTGCGATTCTATAAACCCATAGGGTCAAACTACGAGAAAATATCCACAAAATGGCCCGCTTCAATTTCTCCCCAATTTCCTTGTATAGCCCCCTTTAGAGGTAAACGTAATCGGGCGTCCCCTGGTATCTGCTCCGATTCAGGCACGGACACCCCTAATGAACTTTTCTGCAATTCTAGAAACCCATAGGGTCAAACTACGAGAAAATATCCACAAAACAGCCCGGTTCAAGTTTTCTCCATATTCCTTGTATAGCTCCCTTTAGAGGTAAACGTAATCGGGCGCCTCCTAGTATCTCCTCCGATTCAGGCACAGACAGTCGCAAATGAAGTTTTCTGCAACTCTATAAACCCATAGGGTCAAACTACGAGAAAATATCAATAAAACGGCCCGCTTCAATTTTTCCCCTATTTCCTTGTATAGCTCCCTTTAGAGGTAAACGTAATCGGGCGTCTCCTGGTATCTGCTCTGATTAAGGCACGGACAGCCGCAAATGAAGTTTTCTGCAATTTTATAAACCCATAGGGTCAAACTACGAGAAAATATCCACAAAACGGCCCACTTCAATTTCTCCGCATTTTCCTTGTATAGCTCCCTTTAGAGGTAAACCTAATCGGGCGCCTCCTGGTATCTGCTCCGATTCAGGCACGGACAACCGCAAATCAAGTTTTCTGCAATTCTATAAACCCATAGGGTCAAACTACGAGAAAATATCCACAAAATGGCCTGCTTCAATTCTTCCCCATTTTCCTTGTATAGCACCCTTTAGAGGTAAACGTAATCGGGCGTCCCCTGGTATCTGCTCCGATTCAGGCACGGACACCCCCAAATGAACTTTTCTGCAATTCTATAAACCCATAGGGTCAAACTACGAGAAAATATCCACAAAACGGCCCGCTTCAATTTCTCCCCATTTTCCTTGTATAACTCCCTTTAGAGGTAAACGTAATCGGGCGTCCCCTGGTATCTGCTCCGATTCAGGTACACACAGCCGCAAATAAAGTTTTCTGCAACTCTATAAACCCATAGGGTCAAACTACGAGAAAATATCCACAAAACGGCCCGCTTCGATTTTTCCCCATTTTCCTTGTATAGCTCCCTTTAGAGGTAAACGTAATCGGGCGACTCCTAGAATCTGCTCCGATTCAGGCACGGACAGCCGCATATGAAGTTTTTTGCAATTCTATAAACCCATAGTGACTACGAGAAAATATCCACAAAACAGCCCGCTTCAATTTTTCCCCATTTTCCTTGTATAACTCCCTTTAGAGGTAAACGTAATCGGGCGTCCCCTGGTATCTGCTCCGATTCAGGTACACACAGCCGCAAATAAAGTTTTCTGCAACTCTATAAACCCATAGGGTCAAACTACGAGAAAATATCCACAAAATGGCCCGCTTCGATTTTTCCCCATTTTCCTTGTATAGCTCCCTTTAGAGGTAAACGTAATCGGGCGACTCCTAGAATCTGCTCCGATTCAGGCACGGACAGCCGCATATGAAGTTTTTTGCAATTCTATAAACCCATAGTGACTACGAGAAAATATCCACAAAACAGCCCGCTTCAATTTTTCCCCATTTTCCTTGTATAACTCCCTTTAGAGGTAAACGTAATCGGGCGTCCCCTGGTATCTGCTCCGATTCAGGCACGGACAGCCCAAAATGAACTTTTCTGCAATTCTATAAACCCATAGGGTCAAACTACGAGAAAATATCCACAAAATGGCCCGCTTCAATTTCTCCCCAATTTCCTTGTATAGTTCCCTTTAGAGGTAAACGTAATCGAGCGTCCCCTGGTATCTGCTCCGATTCAGGCACGGACACCCCAAATGAAATTTTCTGCAATTCTATAAACCCATAGAGTCAAACTACGAGAAAATATCCACAAAACAGCCCGGTTCAAGTTTTCTCCATTTTCCTTGTATAGCTCCCTTTAGAGGTAAACGTAATCGGGCGCCTCCTAGCTCCTCCGATTCAGGCAGTCTCGCCGTAGTGCTTTCAGTTGTCGAGAAAGCCTGGGTGGGGGCTAGACCCTCGATTAACAGCACTTCGACATCCGCAAATGAAGTTTTCTGCAACTCTATAAATCCATAGGGTCAAACTACGAGGAAATATCAATAAAACGGTCCGCTTCAATTTTTCCCCATTTTCCTTGTATAACTCCCTTTAGAGGTAAACGTAATCGGGTGTCTCCTGGTATCTTCTCCGATTAAGGCACGGACATCCGCAAATGAAGTTTTCTGCGATTCTATAAACCCATAGGGTCAAACTACGAGAAAATATCCACAAAATGGCCCGCTTCAATTTCTCCCCAATTTCCTTGTATAGCCCCCTCTAGAGGTAAACGTAATCGGGCGTCCCCTGGTATCTGCTCCGATTCAGGCACGGACACCCCTAATGAACTTTTCTGCAATTCTAGAAACCCATAGGGTCAAACTACGAGAAAATATCCACAAAACAGCCCGGTTCAAGTTTTCTCCATTTTCCTTGTATAGCTCCCTTTAGAGGTAAACGTAATCGGGCGCCTCCTAGTATCTCCTCCGATTCAGGCACAGACAGTCGCAAATGAAGTTTTCTGCAACTCTATAAACCCATAGGGTCAAACTACGAGAAAATATCAATAAAACGGCCCGCTTCAATTTCTCCGCATTTTCCTTGTATAGCTCCCTTTAGAGGTAAACGTGATCGGGCGCCTCCTGGTATCTGCTCCGATTCAGGCACGGACAACCGCAAATCAAGTTTTCTACAATTCTATAAACCCATAGGGTCAAACTACGAGAAAATATCCACAAAATGGCCTGCTTCAATTCTTCCCCATTTTCCTTGTATAGCTCCCTTTAGAGGTAAACGTAATCGGGCGCCTCCTGGTATCTGCTCCGATTCAGGCACGGACAACCGCAAATCAAGTTTTCTGCAATTCTATAAACCCATAGGGTCAAACTACGAGAAAATATCCACAAAATGGCCTGCTTCAATTCTTCCCCATGTTCCTTGTATAGCTCCCTTTAGAGGTAAACGTAATCGGGCGTCCCCTGGTATCTGCTCCGATTCAGGCACGGACACCCCCAAATGAACTTTTCTGCAATTCTATAAACCCATAGGGTCAAACTACGAGAAAATATCCACAAAACGGCCCGCTTCAATTTCTCCCCATTTTCCTTGTATAACTCCCTTTAGAGGTAAACGTAATCGGGCGTCCCCTGGTATCTGCTCCGATTCAGGTACACACAGCCGCAAATAAAGTTTTCTGCGACTCTATAAACCCATAGGGTCAAACTACGAGAAAATATCCACAAAACGGCCCGCTTCGATTTTTCCCCATTTCCCTTGTATAGCTCCCTTTAGAGGTAAACGTAATCGGGCGACTCCTAGAATCTGCTCCGATTCAGGCACGGACAGCCGCATATGAAGTTTTTTGCAATTCTATAAACCCATAGTGACTACGAGAAAATATCCACAAAACAGCCCGCTTCAATTTTTCCCAATTTTCCTTGTATAACTCCGTTTAGAGGTAAACGTAATCGGGCGTCCCCTGGTATCTGCTCCGATTCAGGCACGGACAGCCCAAAATGAACTTTTCTGCAATTCTATAAACCCATAGGGTCAAACTACGAGAAAATATCCACAAAATGGCCCGCTTCAATTTCTCCCCAATTTCCTTATATAGTTCCCTTTAGAGGTAAACGTAATCGAGGGTCCCCTGGTATCTGCTCCGATTCAGGCACGGACACCCCAAATGAACTTTTCTACAATTCTATAAACCCATAGGGTCAAACTACGAGAAAATATCCACAAAACAGCCCGGTTCAAGTTTTCTCCATTTTCCTTGTATAGCTCCCTTTAGAGGTAAACGTAATCGGGCGCCTCCTAGCTCCTCCGATTCAGGCAGTCTCGCCGTAGTGCTTTCAAATGTCGAGAAAGCCTGGGTGGGGGCCAGACCCTCGATTAACAGCACTTCGACATCCGCAAATGAAGTTTTCTGCAACTCTATAAACCCATAGGGTCAAACTACGAGAAAATATCAATAAAACGGTCCGCTTCAATTTTTTCCCATTTTCCTTGTATAGCTCCCTTTAGAGGTAAACGTAATCGGGCGTCTCCTGGTATCTGCTCCAATTAAGGCACGAACAGCCGCAAATGAAGTTTTCTGCAATTCTATAAACCCATAAGGTCAAACTACGAGAAAATATCCATAAAATGGTCTGCTTCAATTTCTCTCCAATTTCCTTGTATAGCTCCCTTTAGAGATAAACGTAATCGGGCGTCCCCTGGTATCTGCTCCGATTCAGGCACGAACACCCCAAATGAACTTTTCTGCAATTCTAGAAACCCATAGGGTCAAACTACGAGAAAATATCCACAAAACAGCCCGGTTCAAGTTTTCTCCATTTTCCTTGTATAGCTCCCTTAAGAGGTAAACGTAATCGGGCGCCTCCTAGTATCTCCTCCGATTCAGGCACAGACAGTCGCAAATGAAGTTTTCTGCAACTCTATAAACCCATAGGGTCAAACTACGAGAAAATATCAATAAAACGGCCTGCTTCAATTTTTCCCCAATTTCCTTGTATAGCTCCCTTTAGAGGTAAACGTAATCGGGCGTCTCCTGGTATCTGCTCTGATTAAGGCACGGACAGCCGCAAATGAAGTTTTCTGCAATTTTATAAACCCTTAGGGTCAAACTACGAGAAAATATCCACAAAATGGCCTGCTTCAATTCTTCCCCATTTTCCTTGTAAAGCTCCCTTTAGAGTTAAACGTAATCCGGCGACCCCTGGTATCTGCTCCGATTCAGGCACGGACACCCCCAAATGAACTTTTCTGCAATTCTATAAACCCATAGGGTCAAACTACGAGAAAATATCCACAAAACGGCCCACTTCAATTTCTCCCCATTTTCCTTGTATAGCTCCCTTTATAGGTAAACGTAATCGGGAGCCTCCTAGTATCTGCTCCGATTCAGGCATGGACAACCGCAAATGATGTTTTCTGCATCTCTATATAGGGTCAACCTACGAGAAAATATCCACAAAACGGCCCGCTTCAATTTTTCCTCATTTTCCTTGTATAGCTCCCTTTAGAGGTAAACGTAATCGGGCGTCCCCTGGTATCTGCTCCTATTCAGGCACGGACACCCCCAAATGAACTTTTCTGCAATTCTATAAACCCATAGGGTCAAACTACGAGAAAATATCCACAAAACGGCCCGCTTCAATTTCTCCCCATTTTCCTTGTATAACTCCCTTTAGAGGTAAACGTAATCGGGCGTCCCCTGGTATCTACTCCGACTCAGGCACACACAGCCGCAAATAAAGTTTTCTGCAACTCTATAAACCCATAGGGTCAAACTACGAGAAAATATCCACAAAACGGCCCGCTTCGATTTTTCTTCATTTTCCTTGTATAGCTCCCTTTAGAGGTAAACGTAATCGGGCGACTCCTAGAATCTGCTCCGATTCAGGCACGGACAGCCGCATATGAAGTTTTTTGCAATTCTATAAACCCATAGTGACTACGAGAAAATATCCACAAAACAGCCCGCTTCAATTTTTCCCCATTTTCCTTGTATAACTCCCTTTAGAGGTAAACGTAATCGGGCGTCCCCTGGTATCTGCTCCGATTCAGGCACGGACAGCCCAAAATGAACTTTTCTGCAATTCTATAAACCCATAGGGTCAAACTACGAGAAAATATCCACAAAATGGCCCGCTTCAATTTCTCCCCAATTTCCTTATATAGTTCCCTTTAGAGGTAAACGTAATCGAGGGTCCCCTGGTATCTGCTCCGATTCAGGCACGGACACCCCAAATGAACTTTTCTGCAATTCTATAAACCCATAGGGTCAAACTACGAGAAAATATCCACAAAACAGCCCGGTTCAAGTTTTCTCCATTTTCCTTGTATAGCTCCCTTTAGAGGTAAACGTAATCGGGCGCCTCCTAGCTCCTCCGATTCAGGCAGTCTCGCCGTAGTGCTTTCAAATGTCGAGAAAGCCTGGGTGGGGGCCAGACCCTCGATTAACAGCACTTCGACATCCGCAAATGAAGTTTTCTGCAACTCTATAAACCCATAGGGTCAAACTACGAGAAAATATCAATAAAACGGTCCGCTTCAATTTTTCCCCATTTTCCTTGTATAGCTCCATTTAGAGGTAAACGTAATCGGGCGTCTCCTGGTATCTGCTCCGATTAAGGCACGAACAGCCGCAAATGAAGTTTTCTGCAATTCTATAAACCCATAAGGTCAAACTACGAGAAAATATCCGCAAAATGGTCTGCTTCAATTTCTCCCCAATTTCCTTATATAGCTCCCTTTAGAGATAAACGTAATCGGGCGTCCCCTGGTATCTGCTCCGATTCAGGCACGGACACCCCAAATGAACTTTTCTGCAATTCTAGAAACAGCCCGGTTCAAGTTTTCTCCATTTTCCTTGTATAGCTCCCTTAAGAGGTAAACGTAATCGGGCGCCTCCTAGTATCTCCTCCGATTCAGGCACAGACAGTCGCAAATGAAGTTTTCTGCAACTCTATAAACCCATAGGGTCAAACTACGAGAAAATATCAATAAAACGGCCTGCTTCAATTTTTCCCCAATTTCCTTGTATAGCTCCCTTTAGAGGTAAACGTAATCGGGCGTCTCCTGGTATCTGCTCTGATTAAGGCACGGACAGCCGCAAATGAAGTTTTCTGCAATTTTATAAACCCTTAGGGTCAAACTACGAGAAAATATCCACAAAATGGCCTGCTTCAATTCTTCCCCATTTTCCTTGTGAAGCTCCCTTTAGAGTTAAACGTAATCCGGCGACCCCTGGTATCTGCTCCGATTCAGGCACGGACACCCCCAAATGAACTTTTCTGCAATTCTATAAACCCATAGGGTCAAACTACGAGAAAATATCCACAAAACGGCCCACTTCAATTTCTCCCCATTTTCCTTGTATAGCTCCCTTTAGAGGTAAACGTAATCGGGAGCCTCCTAGTATCTGCTCCGATTCAGGCATGGACAACTGCAAATGATGTTTTCTGCATCTCTATATAGGGTCAACCTACGAGAAAATATCCATAAAACGGCCCGCTTCAATTTTTCCCCATTTTCCTTGTATAGCTCCCTTTAGAGGTAAACGTAATCGGGCGTCCCCTGGTATCTGCTCCGATTCAGGCACGGACACCCCCAAATGAACTTTTCTGCAATTCTATAAACCCATAGGGTCAAACTACGAGAAAATATCCACAAAACGGCCCGCTTCAATTTCTCCCCATTTTCCTTGTATAACTCCCTTTAGAGGTAAACGTAATCGGGCGTCCCCTGGTATCTACTCCGACTCAGGCACACACAGCCGCAAATAAAGTTTTCTGCAACTCTATAAACCCATAGGGTCAAACTACGAGAAAATATCCACAAAACGGCCCGCTTCGATTTTTCTTCATTTTCCTTGTATAGCTCCCTTTAGAGGTAAACGTAATCGTGCGACTCCTAGTATCTGCTCCGATTCAGGCACGGACAGCCGCATATGAAGTTTTTTGCAATTCTATAAACCCATAGTGACTACGAGAAAATATCCACAAAACAACCCGCTTCAATTTTTCCCCATTTTCCTTGTATAACTCCCTTTAGAGGTAAACGTAATCGGGCGTCCCCTGGTATCTGCTCCGATTCTGGCACGGACAGCCCAAAATGAACTTTTCTGCAATTCTATAAACCCATAGGGTCAAACTACGAGAAAATATCCACAAAATGGCCCGCTTCAATTTCTCCCCAATTTCCTTGTATAGTTCCCTTTAGAGGTAAACGTAATAGAGCGTCCCCTGGTATCTGCTCCGATTCAGGCACGGACACCCCAAATGAACTTTTCTGCAATTCTATAAACCCATAGGGTCAAACTACGAGAAAATATCCACAAAACAGCCCGGTTCAAGTTTTCTCCATTTTCCTTGTATAGCTCCCTTTAGAGGTAAACGTAATCGGGCGCCTCCTAGCTCCTCCGATTCAGGCACAGACATCCGCAAATGAAGTTTTCTGCAACTCTATAAACCCATAGAGTCAAACTATGAGAAAATATCAATAAAACGGTCCGCTTCAATTTTTCCCCATTTTCCTTGTATAGCTCCCTTTAGAGGTAAACGTAATCGGGTGTCTCCTGGTATCTGCTCCGATTAAGGCACGGACATCCGCAAATGAAGTTTTCTGCGATTCTATAAACCCATAGGGTCAAACTACGAGAAAATATCCACAAAATGGCCCGCTTCAATTTCTCCCCAATTTCCTTGTATAGCCCCCATTAGAGGTAAACGTAATCGGGCGTCCCCTGGTATCTGCTCCGATTCAGGCACGGACAGCCCCAAATGAACTTTTCTGCAATTCTATAAACCCATAGGGTCAAACTACGTGAAAATATCCACAAAACGGCTCGCTTCAATTTTTCTCCATTTTCCTTGTATAGCTCCCTTTAAAGGTAAACGTAATCGGGCGGCTCCTAGTGTATGCTCCGATTCAGGCACGGACACCCACAAATGAAGTTTTCTTCAATTCTATGAACCCATAGGTCAAACTACGAGAAAATATTTAAAAAACGGCCCGCTTCAATTTTTCCCCATTTTTCTTGTAAAGCTCCCTTTAGAGGTGAACGTAATCGGGCGCCTCCTGGTATCTGCTCCGATTAAGGCACAGACAGTCGCAAATGAAGTTTTCTGCAATTCTATAAACTCATAGGGTCAAACTACGAGAAAATATCCACAACACGGCCCACTTCAATTTTTCCCCATTTTCCTTGTATAGCTCCCTTTAGAGGTAAACGTAATCGGGCGTCCCCTGGTATCTGCTCCGATTCAGGCACGGACAGCCCCAAATGAACTTTTCTACAATTCTATAAACCCATAGGGTCAAACTACGAGAAAATATCCACAAAACAGCCCGCTTCAATTTTTCCCCATTTTCCTTGTATAACTCCCTTTAGAGGTAAACGTAATCGGGCGACCCCTGGTATCTACTCCGATTCAGGCACGGACAGCCCCAAATGAACTTTTCTGCAATTCTATAAACCCATAGGGTCAACTACGAGAAAATATCCACAAAACAGCCCGGTTCAAGTTTTCTCCATTTTCCTTGTATAGCTCCCTTTAGAGATAAACGTAATCGGGCGCCTCCTAGTATCTCCTCCGATTCAGGCACAGACAGCTGCAAATGAAGTTTTCTGCAACTCTATAAACCCATAGGGTAAAACTACGAGAAAATATCAATAAAATGGCCCGCTTCAATTTTTCCCCATTTTCCTTGTATAGCTCCCTTTAGAGGTAAACGTAATCGGGCGTCTCCTGGTATCTGCTCCGATTAAGGCACGAACAGCCGCAAATGAAGTTTTCTGCAATTCTATAAACCCATAAGGTCAAACTACGAGAAAATATCCGCAAAATGGTCTGCTTCAATTTCTCCCCAATTTCCTTGTATAGCTCCCTTTAGAGATAAACGTAATCGGGCGTCCCCTGGTATCTGCTCCGATTCAGGCACGGACACCCCAAATGAACTTTTCTGCAATTCTAGAAACCCATAGGGTCAAACTACGAGAAAATATCCACAAAACAGCCCGGTTCAAGTTTTCTCCATTTTCCTTGTATAGCTCCCTTAAGAGGTAAACGTAATCGGGCGCCTCCTAGTATCTCCTCCGATTCAGGCACAGACAGTCGCAAATGAAGTTTTCTGCAACTCTATAAACCCATAGGGTCAAACTACGAGAAAATATCAATAAAACGGCCTGCTTCAATTTTTCCCCAATTTCCTTGTATAGCTCCCTTTAGAGGTAAACGTAATCGGGCGTCTCCTGGTATCTGCTCTGATTAAGGCACGGACAGCCGCAAATGAAGTTTTCTGCAATTTTATAAACCCTTAGGGTCAAACTACGAGAAAATATCCACAAAATGGCCTGCTTCAATTCTTCCCCATTTTCCTTGTAAAGCTCCCTTTAGAGTTAAATGTAATCCGGCGACCCCTGGTATCTGCTCCGATTCAGGCACGGACACCCCCAAATGAACTTTTCTGCAATTCTATAAACCCATAGGGTCAAACTACGAGAAAATATCCACAAAACGGCCCACTTCAATTTCTCCCCATTTTCCTTGTATAGCTCCCTTTAGAGGTAAACGTAATCGGGAGCCTCCTAGTATCTGCTCCGATTCAGGCATGGACAACCGCAAATGATGTTTTCTGCATCTCTATATAGGGTCAACCTACGAGAAAATATCCACAAAACGGCCCGCTTCAATTTTTCCCCATTTTCCTTGTATAGCTCCCTTTAGAGGTAAACGTAATCGGGCGTCCCCTGGTATCTGCTCCGATTCAGGCACGGACACCCCCAAATGAACTTTTCTGCAATTCTATAAACCCATAGGGTCAAACTACGAGAAAATATCCACAAAACGGCCCGCTTCAATTTCTCCCCATTTTCCTTGTATAACTCCCTTTAGAGGTAAACGTAATCGGGCGTCCCCTGGTATCTACTCCGACTCAGGCACACACAGCCGCAAATAAAGTTTTCTGCAACTCTATAAACCCATAGGGTCAAACTACGAGAAAATATCCACAAAACGGCCCCCTTCGATTTTTCTTCATTTTCCTTGTATAGCTCCCTTTAGAGGTAAACGTAATCGGGCGACTCCTAGTATCTGCTCCGATTCAGGCACGGACAGCCGCATATGAAGTTTTTTGCAATTCTATAAACCCATAGTGACTACGAGAAAATATCCACAAAACAACCCGCTTCAATTTTTCCCCATTTTCCTTGTATAACTCCCTTTAGAGGTAAACGTAATCGGGCGTCCCCTGGTATCTACTCCGATTCTGGCACGGACAGCCCAAAATGAACTTTTCTGCAATTCTATAAACCCATAGGGTCAAACTACGAGAAAATATCCACAAAATGGCCCGCTTCAATTTCTCCCCAATTTCCTTGTATAGTTCCCTTTAGAGGTAAACGTAATAGAGCGTCCCCTGGTATCTGCTCCGATTCAGGCACGGACACCCCAAATGAACTTTTCTGCAATTCTATAAACCCATAGGGTCAAACTACGAGAAAATATCCACAAAACAGCCCGGTTCAAGTTTTCTCCATTTTCCTTGTATAGCTCCCTTTAGAGGTAAACGTAATCGGGCGCCTCCTAGCTCCTCCGATTCAGGCACAGACATCCGCAAATGAAGTTTTCTGCAACTCTATAAACCCATAGAGTCAAACTATGAGAAAATATCAATAAAACGGTCCGCTTCAATTTTTCCCCATTTTCCTTGTATAGCTCCCTTTAGAGGTAAACGTAATCGGGCGTCTCCTGGTATCTGCTCCGATTAAGGCACGGACATCCGCAAATGAAGTTTTCTGCAACTCTATAAACCCATAGGGTCAAACTACGAGAAAATATCCATAAAACGGCCCGCTTCAATTTTTCCCCATTTTCCTTGTATAGCTCCCTTTAGAGGTAAACGTAATCGGGCGACTCCTAGTATCTGCTCCGATTCAGGCATGGACAGCCGCATATGAAGTTTTTTGCAATTCTATAAACCCATAGGGTCAAACTACGAGAAAATATCCACAAAACAGCCCGCTTCAATTTGTCCCCATTTTCCTTGTATAACTCCCTTTAGAGGTAAACGTAATCGGTGTCCCCTGGTATCTGCTCCGATTCAGGCACGGACACCCCAAATGAACGTTTCTGCAATTCTATAAACCCATAGGGTCAAACTACGAGAAAATATCCACAAAACGGCCCACTTCAATTTCTCCCCATTTTCCTTGTATAGCTCCCTTTAGAGGTAAACGTAATCGGGAGCCTCCTAGTATCTGCACCGATTCAGGCATGGACAACCGCAAATGATGTTTTCTGCATCTCTATATAGGGTCAACCTACGAGAAAATATCCACAAAACGGCCCGCTTCAATTTTTCCCCATTTTCCTTGTATACACTACAAGAAAATGTTCAATAGACATCACACATTAGACATCGGTTACTAATACCACTGATGTTAAAAGATATAATAACATCACCCCGCGTTAATCTGATGTCTTTGTTGTTTGAAGACATCACTTATTTTAGAACCGATGTCTAAAATTCTACTAAAAAAATTCAACGCGCCCACTTCAGTTTTTGTTTTCCCTTTACTAAAAATTTCACAATTCCCCCCTTTACACCAATTAGTTTCCCCCCTTTATACCAATTATTTTTCCCCCTCTTGCCAAATACTTTTCCCCCCGACTAAAAACTAAGCCCCTCTTCACAAATGTCACCCGACTCTCTTTCTCTCGTCTCTCACCTCATTGAATCTCTCTCTCTCTCTCTCGTCTCCACCACCACTCACCTCCATCACCATTCACCTCCGTCATGCTCTATTCACCTCCAAATTGGTAAGCCCTAATTTCTCTATCTTTAATTTGGGGGTTTCTTTAAGATCTGATTCTTTCATCGTCCACACTCGACGCTATTACAACTCACATTTGGTATGATTTGGTTTAGTTGGTTCTAATTTGAAATCTAGGGTTTCTACCCCTAATTTTTTATTATTAATTTTTTGTGTTTGATTTTGATTGTGATTATAGTTGTCGTTGGTGGTGTTTGAATATGGTCGAAAACAAGCAGCAGGAACAAGAAGAACACTTGGATGTTCTGGACAAATTGGGTCATAAAATTTGTATCACTAAAGCTAGGTGAGTTAACAATGTTCTTTCATGTTGTTTACATATGTTGTATATATATATATTTTTATATATACATTGTTACTCCTGATTACTTATACAAAAGATTCAAGATTATCTATAAAATCCATTTTTTTTCTTTTAGTTAATTCTCGTAATGTGTAAAAATTACAATCTTAAAGTAGATTGCAAGACTTGAGTATGGTAAAGTTCAATTAAGATGGGGTGAGTTAGTAACAGAATTATTACTGTATTAGCTATATGAGCTCTAACTTCTTAAGAATAATTTTCTTCAAGTATAGGAGTTGATTATTAACAACTTGTTAATGAAGCAATTCTGTTTTCATGAACGGAGGTTGACAAGTGAAAATGTGATGTATGGACTATGGATCATCTAAGAAGTTGGGTGCTTCTGTAATAGTTGCTTACGTTTCCTATCGTAAAGTAGTCAGATGTATTATGATATTGGAGGTTGAATCCGATCTTCTATTAGCCTTTGAATTTCTTCATAATCTGTTATACATACTATTCTGTTACTTATACCTTTTTCGTAGCCTGAAGAAATATTTCTGTCTGTTTTGTGCAAATACAAAGTAATTTCATTAATTTGGAAATGTTTGGTTTGAGTTGTAGGTCCCAAAGGGGCATGTTTGGATTCAAAGGGATACATTTATGTATCTAAAGCTTCCCGGCATTTTGGGCCTGTTCCTTATGGTCTAATCCATGGCAAAGTTTTTTGTAGAGTAAGTACTTCTTTCTTGTATATTTAGTCCGATATCTGGATAAAGTATATTAATTTTATTTCAAATTTAGCCTCTATTATTGAGAGGGTATTGGCAGATGCTAACTACGGGTATAATCCATTTATGATGAGGGGTAAGGGGATTTATGAATGCGGAGGTCAATGCCTTTTCCTTGATGAGATTCACGCATTACACAAATTAAATAAGTTCTTTCTGTTTGTAAATATCACCTCCTGTTTCTTTTTGCGGTCAGGCTATGAATCTTGAGGTGATAAAAATGTCATTCATGTACCATGCTTATGAACTATTACTGCTTTCATAATTGCTTGAAGGCATCTCTCTCAAACTTTCTAAACTCTGTAATTATAAATTACTATTCATAGTATTAGGATTTATTAACCAAATGTTGCTTGATTTGCAGTTATGGCCGCCTGATGGGTTTGGATCACTGGACCAGTAGTAGGCATGCGTTCCCATAATAGTAGGTTTAACTCTAAGTATTAGCTAATTAAACTATAAATTTCTCCAAGTATGTCTGGGTAGAACATTGGATTTGCTGGCATTTCGTGTATATTATTACTTACTAGTTGTTGACAAACTATGAGTGACAGATTTCGTGTATATGTATCTCAGATTGTTTCGTGTTTGTCCAAGCCTAAGAATTTCAAGTTCTTGTTTTCTTTCCTGGGCGCAACAAAGGATCTTCTGCTGAATGCTGATCTTGTCTTCTTCTAGATACCTAAGGATTCCATATTTTGTCCGTATAGACATCTCTTCATTCTATCTTAAGCAAGGTCATTAGCTGACTAGTATAGATCTTCCTGTATTCCAGTGCATACACATTCATGCACATACCATCCAGGAAAAAAAGAAATTAAATACATAATGCATCTAATTAACAAGGAAACACATAAAAATTGTTGATCCTCTCTGCCTGTTTGAATATCGTTCTGCTATATGTGCAGCTGTCCTCCTGTGGTGGTAGGCTCATCATATCAAGTGATGGAGTTTGGGATGCTTTATCTGCGGAGTCAACTCTGCAGTGTAGTCGAGGAATGCAACCAGATGCCGCAGCTTCTCAGATAGTGAAGGTATATTTAGAGTTTGTTACGATTTGATTAATTTCCTCTACTTGCTTAATTTTTACACTGATTAACTCATCTGCATTAGTCAAAAACCCACTTTTGACATTTTTGTCCTATCAGCAGGAAGCTGTAGGAGTGAAAGGACTTAAAGATGACACGACTTGCATTGTGGTAGACTTACAAGCTCCAGAAAAGAGTCCTCTGGCACCACCAAAAAAACAGGGTATTTCAGCATTCAAATCCATGTTTAGAAGAAAGAGTTCCGAGTCACCTTTATCTGTGGAGAAATATTATAATGAACCAGATGAGGTTGAAGAATTAGTTCATGTGGAGATGAGTAAATTCATGGTGCTATTAACTTTTTTAAGGTTATTATGAAGTAAGCTAGGTAACGTGTGTGCATGGAATTCTGTTGAAGAGGATCCTGAGTGTTGAGAATTCTGTCTCCTGCAATGGCAGATGGCTGGCTAGATATTGCAGTATGAGTTACGTGCAAGTTATTTACTATTGTAGTTGACATCTTTCTACAACCAGTGTAAGATTGACATTATATTTAATTTGTACACACCCAATAACCCTATTATATAAGAATTTATGGAACATGTATTAAATATCTGATGTTCACGCTTGCAGGTGAAATTGTTTACAGTTCTTATCAACACAATCAGATAGCAAGTCACGAGGTTAGTAGGAACTGCTGCTACAGTATGAGACAAATTTTGCTTGTAGCATCTAATTATATAGGTTTTGCTTTCTCTCCATCGTACCTTAAATTGTGTATACAAAGAATCAATTTTTTTTCGTAATATCTACAATTATGAGCTTGCAGATGTATTCATATGACTTACATCATATTCCTCAACATCTGGATATAAATTTATGGTCACAAGATAAAATGTATACTCTAGAATCAAGAACTGTTACATTTGCAGATAGTAATTATGGTTTCCTTGCTAAGTAACAAAAACAACTATGATATATTTTATCAATACATGTATGGTGACCAAGAAGCATTTTTATTAATCTTATCAGCCTACTTATGGTGACCAAGAAGCATTTTATTAATTTTAAGGTCAAATTGGTGTAGCATTAATGACATTCAGTTTTCTCTAATGTGATGTCTCAACTGTCAAGTACGACACATATTCCCTAAAAGAAAGAAAGAGTAGAGCTTTTTCCTTGATCAGTCTTAAATTATCTGAAGGTCAGTTAGTAGGATCAGTCTTCATTAGACAGAAACATATTGGACTAGTGGAGCTCTTAATAGTGGTTTCAGTAGTAAGTCGCCAAATATTTTCAGTTTAGTTTCCTATTTCATATGGTTGAGTTAAACTCCTTGCGAAATGCTAATTGCAATATTTTTGAAGCATTTGATGAGGTATATGTCTTCTCATTCTCTACTCGTCTGTATGTATAGAGTTGCTGCTAATTGTAGATATTATAACATTTGCCCTGCAGCTATTCTTGATGAAGCTATTCTTGATGAAGAGAGGTGGACAAGATTTACGCTGGACCTCTAGGGCATTACTCCCAAATTTTAGTAGATTATTTTGAAGTGAGTATTCAACGCTTGTATAAGAAATTTGGTTTAAATCAAATTTGGTTTAACAACGCTTGATAAATATGATTTATTTTATGGATTGAATTGCTAGTTTATATGCAGTTCTGCAAATGTTTTGTAGTTATTTAGTGTGTTTTGTCGATTGAATGTTGATGGATGTGTAGTTAATTT
Source organism: Heracleum sosnowskyi (assembly GCA_030848705.1). NCBI lineage: Eukaryota > Viridiplantae > Streptophyta > Magnoliopsida > Apiales > Apiaceae > Heracleum > Heracleum sosnowskyi. Next base: position 64,580,848 of record CM061244.1, on the reverse strand, counting down.
TGCATAACGATGATGATGGAAGTGTGGTTAGTTTCGAGGATTGATGTGTTGGTGGTTGGATGTATTTTCTAAATGGTGTAATAGAAATGATTGGATATATATTGTAAATGGTTCAGTTTTTAATTATTTTTTACGCTTGGAAAGACAACGGTTTATTTAATATAGACTCAGAAACTAATGTCTAATGGTAACAAATACATCGAAATTTTTAACAAATTCTGATGTCAAAGACCTACATATACATCAATTTTATTGTGGCAAAACTGATGTTTAACACAAAGATATACATCACATTTTTTCTGCAATATCTGATGTCTAAGAAATAAATAGAAATCACTTTTTATTTATAAAATCCGATGTCTAAATCCAAAACAGACATCGGAACAAAGTGATGTCTAAGAGAAGAATCTAAATCAGTTTTTTTTGGGCAAACCGATGTGTATGTAAGTACAGACATCGGTTTCTGGCCGATGTCTAAGATAGACATCACCGACTAAGACATCGGTTGGCAAACAACATAGACATCGGCCAGAAACCGATGTCTATTGACCCTTTTCTTGTAGTGATAGCTCCCTTTAGAGGTAAACGTAATCGGGCGTCCCCTGGTATCTGCTCCGATTCAGGCACGGACACCCCCAAATGAACTTTTCTGCAATTCTATAAACCCATAGGGTCAAACTACGAGAAAATATCCACAAAACAGCACGGTTCAAGTTTTCTCCATTTTCCTTGTATAGCTCCCTTTAGAGGTAAACGTAATCGGGCGCTTCCTAGCTCCTCCGATTCAGGCACAGACATCCGCAAATGAAGTTTTCTGCAACTCTATAAACCCATAGAGTCAAACTATGAGAAAATATCAATAAAACGGTCCGCTTCAATTTTTCCCCATTTTCCTTGTATAGCTCCCTTTAGAGGTAAACCTAATCGGGCGTCTCCTGGTATCTGCTCCGATTAAGGCACGGACATCCGCAAATGAAGTTTTCTGCAATTCTATAAACCCATAGGGTCAAACTACGAGAAAATATCCACAAAATGGCCCGCTTCAATTTCTCCCCGATTTCCTTGTATAGCTCCCTTTAGAGGTAAACGTAATCGGGCGTCCCCTGGTATCTGCTCCGATTCAGGCACGGACACCCCTATTGAACTTTTCTGCAATTCTAGAAACCCATAGGGTCAAACTACGAGAAAATATCCACAAAACAGCCCGGTTCAAGTTTTCTCCATTTTCCTTGTATAGCTCCCTTTAGAGGTAAACGTAATCGGGCGCCTCCTAGTATCTCCTCCGATTCACGCACAGACAGTCGCAAATGAAGTTTTCTGCAACTCTATAAACGCATAGGGTCAAACTACAAGAAAATATCAATAAAACGGCCCGCTTCAATTTTTCCCAAATTTCCTTGTATAGCTCCCTTTAGAGGTAAACGTAATCGGGTGTCTCCTGGTATCTACTCTGATTAAGGCACGGACAGCCGCAAATGAAGTTTTCTGCAATTCTATAAACCCATAGGGTCAAACTACGAGAAAATATCCACAAAACGGCCCGCTTCAATTCTTCCCCATTTTCCTTGTATAGCTCCCTTTAGAGGTAAACGTAATCCGGTGAACCATGGTATCTGCTCCGATTCAGGCACGGACAGCCCCAAATGAACTTTTCTGCAATTCTATAAACCCATAGGGTCAAACTACGTGAAAATATCCACAAAACGGCTCGCTTCAATTTTTCTCCATTTTCCTTGTATAGCTCCCTTTAAAGGTAAACGTAATCGGGCGGCTCCTAGTGTATGCTCCGATTCAGGCACGGACACCCATAGGTCAAACTACGAGAAAATATCCAAAAAACGGCCCGCTTCAATTTTCCCCCGTTTTTCTTGTAAAGCTCCCTTTAGAGGTGAACGTAATCGGGCGCCTCCTGGTATCTGCTCCGATTATGGCACGGACAGCCGCAAATGAAGTTTTCTGCAATTCTATAAACTCATACGGTCAAACTACGAGAAAATATCCACAACACGGCCCGCTTCAATTTTTCCCCATTTTCCTTGTATAGCTCCCTTTAGAGGTAAACGTAATCGGGCGTCCCCTGGTATCTGCTCCGATTCAGGCACGGACAGCCCCAAATGAACTTTTCTTCAATTCTATAAACCCATAGGGTCAAACTACGAGAAAATATCCACAAAACAGCCCGCTTCAATTTTTCCCCATTTTCCTTGTATAACTCCCTTTAGAGGTAAACGTAATCGGGCGACCCCTGGTATCTACTCCGATTCAGGCACGGACAGCCCCAAATGAACTTTTCTGCAATTCTATAAACCCATAGGGTCAAACTACGTGAAAATATCCACAAAATGGCTCGCTTCAATTTTTCTCCATTTTCCTTGTATAGCTCCCTTTAAAGGTAAACGTAATCGGGCGGCTCCTAGTGTATGCTCCGATTCAGGCACAGACACCCACAAATGAAGTTTTCTTCAATTCTATGAACCCATAGGTCAAACTACGAGAAAATATCCAAAAAACGACCCGCTTCAATTTTCCCCCGTTTTTCTTGTAAAGCTCCCTTTAGAGGTGAACGTAATCGGGTGCCTCCTGGTATCTGCTCCGATTAAGGCACGGACAGACGCAAATGAAGTTTTCTGCAATTCTATAAACTCATAGGGTCAAACTACGAGAAAATATCCACAACACGGCCCGCTTCAATTTTGCCCCATTTTCCTTGTATAGCTCCCTTTAGAGGTAAACGTAATCGGGCGTCCCCTGGTATCTGCTCCGATTCAGGCACGGACAGCCCCAAATGAACTTTTCTGCAATTCTATAAACCCATAGGGTCAAACTACGAGAAAATATCCACAAAACGGCCCACTTCAATTTCTCCCCATTTTCCTTGTATAGCTCCCTTTAGAGGTAAACGTAATCGGGAGCCTCCTAGTATCTGCACCGATTCAGGCATGGACAACCGCAAATGATGTTTTCTGCATCTCTATATAGGGTCAACCTACGAGAAAATATCCACAAAACGGCCCGCTTCAATTTTTCCCCATTTTCCTTGTATAGCTCCCTTTAGAGGTAAACGTAATCGGGCGTCCCCTGGTATCTGCTCCGATTCAGGCACGGACACCCCCAAATGAACTTTTCTGCAATTCTATAAACCCATAGGGTCAAACTACGAGAAAATATCCACAAAACAGCCCGGTTCAAGTTTTCTCCATTTTCCTTGTATAGCTCCCTTTAGAGGTAAACGTAATCGGGCGCTTCCTAGCTCCTCCGATTCAGGCACAGACATCCGCAAATGAAGTTTTCTGCAACTCTATAAACCCATAGAGTCAAACTATGAGAAAATATCAATAAAACGGTCCGCTTCAATTTTTCCCCATTTTCCTTGTATAGCTCCCTTTAGAGGTAAACGTAATCGGGCGTCTCCTGGTATCTGCTCCGATTAAGGCACGGACATCCGCAAATGAAGTTTTCTGCAATTCTATAAACCCATAGGGTCAAACTACGAGAAAATATCCACAAAATGGCCCGCTTCAATTTCTCCCCGATTTCCTTGTATAGCTCCCTTTAGAGGTAAACGTAATCGGGCGTCCCCTGGTATCTGCTCCGATTCAGGCACGGACACCCCTATTGAACTTTTCTGCAATTCTAGAAACCCATAGGGTCAAACTACGAGAAAATATCCACAAAACAGCCCGGTTCAAGTTTTCTCCATTTTCCTTGTATAGCTCCCTTTAGAGGTAAACGTAATCGGGCGCCTCCTAGTATCTCCTCCGATTCACGCACAGACAGTCGCAAATGAAGTTTTCTGCAACTCTATAAACGCATAGGGTCAAACTACAAGAAAATATCAATAAAACGGCCCGCTTCAATTTTTCCCAAATTTCCTTGTATAGCTCCCTTTAGAGGTAAACGTAATCGGGTGTCTCCTGGTATCTACTCTGATTAAGGCACGGACAGCCGCAAATGAAGTTTTCTGCAATTCTATAAACCCATAGGGTCAAACTACGAGAAAATATCCACAAAACGGCCCGCTTCAATTCTTCCCCATTTTCCTTGTATAGCTCCCTTTAGAGGTAAACGTAATCCGGTGAACCATGGTATCTGCTCCGATTCAGGCACGGACAGCCCCAAATGAACTTTTCTGCAATTCTATAAACCCATAGGGTCAAACTACGTGAAAATATCCACAAAACGGCTCGCTTCAATTTTTCTCCATTTTCCTTGTATAGCTCCCTTTAAAGGTAAACGTAATCGGGCGGCTCCTAGTGTATGCTCCGATTCAGGCACGGACACCCATAGGTCAAACTACGAGAAAATATCCAAAAAACGGCCCGCTTCAATTTTCCCCCGTTTTTCTTGTAAAGCTCCCTTTAGAGGTGAACGTAATCGGGCGCCTCCTGGTATCTGCTCCGATTATGGCACGGACAGCCGCAAATGAAGTTTTCTGCAATTCTATAAACTCATACGGTCAAACTACGAGAAAATATCCACAACACGGCCCGCTTCAATTTTTCCCCATTTTCCTTGTATAGCTCCCTTTAGAGGTAAACGTAATCGGGCGTCCCCTGGTATCTGCTCCGATTCTGGCACGGACAGCCCCAAATGAACTTTTCTTCAATTCTATAAACCCATAGGGTCAAACTACGAGAAAATATCCACAAAACAGCCCGCTTCAATTTTTCCCCATTTTCCTTGTATAACTCCCTTTAGAGGTAAACGTAATCGGGCGACCCCTGGTATCTACTCCGATTCAGGCACGGACAGCCCCAAATGAACTTTTCTGCAATTCTATAAACCCATAGGGTCAAACTACGTGAAAATATCCACAAAATGGCTCGCTTCAATTTTTCTCCATTTTCCTTGTATAGCTCCCTTTAAAGGTAAACGTAATCGGGCGGCTCCTAGTGTATGCTCCGATTCAGGCACAGACACCCACAAATGAAGTTTTCTTCAATTCTATGAACCCATAGGTCAAACTACGAGAAAATATCCAAAAAACGACCCGCTTCAATTTTTCCCCGTTTTTCTTGTAAAGCTCCCTTTAGAGGTGAACGTAATCGGGTGCCTCCTGGTATCTGCTCCGATTAAGGCACGGACAGACGCAAATGAAGTTTTCTGCAATTCTATAAACTCATAGGGTCAAACTACGAGAAAATATCCACAACACGGCCCGCTTCAATTTTGCCCCATTTTCCTTGTATAGCTCCCTTTAGAGGTAAACGTAATCGGGCGTCCCCTGGTATCTGCTCCGATTCAGGCACGGACAGCCCCAAATGAACTTTTCTGCAATTCTATAAACCCATAGGGTCAAACTACGAGAAAATATCCACAAAACAGCCCGCTTCAATTTTTCCCCATTTTCCTTGTATAACTCCCTTTGGAGGTAAACGTAATCGGGCGACCCCTGGTATCTACTCCGATTCAGGCACGGACAGCCCCAAATGAACTTTTCTGCAATTCTATAAACCCATAGGGTCAACTACGAGAAAATATCCACAAAACAGCCCGGTTCAAGTTTTCTCCATTTTCCTTGTATAGCTCCCTTTAGAGGTAAACGTAATCGGGCGCCTCCTAGTATCTCCTCCGATTCAGGGACAAACAGCTGCAAATGAAGTTTTCTGCAACTCTATAAACCTATAGGGTCAAACTACGAGAAAATATCAATAAAACGGCCCGCTTCAATTTTTCCCCATTTTCCTTGTATAGCTCCCTTTAGAGGTAAACGTAATCGGGCGTCTCCTAGTATATGCTCCGATTCAAGCACGGACAGCCGCAAATGAAGTTTTCTGCAATTCTATAAACCCATAGGGTCAAACTACGAGAAAATATCAATAAAACGGCCCGCTTCAATTTTTCCCCATTTTCCTTGTATAGCTCCCTTTAGAGGTAAACGTAATCGGGCGTCTCCTGGTATCTGCTCCGATTAAGGCACGGACATCCGCAAATGAAGTTTTCTGCAACTCTATAAACCCATAGGGTCAAACTACGAGAAAATATCCATAAAACGGCCCGCTTCAATTTTTCCCCATTTTCCTTGTATAGCTCCCTTTAGAGGTAAACGTAATCGGGCGACTCCTAGTATCTGCTCCGATTCAGGCATGGACAGCCGCATATGAAGTTTTTTGCAATTCTATAAACCCATAGGGTCAAACTACGAGAAAATATCCACAAAACAGCCCGCTTCAATTTGTCCCCATTTTCCTTGTATAACTCCCTTTAGAGGTAAACGTAATCGGTGTCCCCTGGTATCTGCTCCGATTCAGGCACGGACACCCCAAATGAACGTTTCTGCAATTCTATAAACCCATAGGGTCAAACTACGAGAAAATATCCACAAAACGGCCCACTTCAATTTCTCCCCATTTTCCTTGTATAGCTCCCTTTAGAGGTAAACGTAATCGGGAGCCTCCTAGTATCTGCACCGATTCAGGCATGGACAACCGCAAATGATGTTTTCTGCATCTCTATATAGGGTCAACCTACGAGAAAATATCCACAAAACGGCCCGCTTCAATTTTTCCCCATTTTCCTTGTATAGCTCCCTTTAGAGGTAAACGTAATCGGGCGTCCCCTGGTATCTGCTCCGATTCAGGCACGGACACCCCCAAATGAACTTTTCTGCAATTCTATAAACCCATAGGGTCAAACTACGAGAAAATATCCACAAAACAGCCCGGTTCAAGTTTTCTCCATTTTCCTTGTATAGCTCCCTTTAGAGGTAAACGTAATCGGGCGCCTCCTAGCTCCTCCGATTCAGGCACAGACATCCGCAAATGAAGTTTTCTGCAACACTATAAACCCATAGAGTCAAACTATGAGAAAATATCAATAAAACGGTCCGCTTCAATTTTTCCCCATTTTCCTTGTATACTTCCCTTTAGAGGTAAACGTAATCGGGCGTGTCCTGGTATCTGCTCCGATTAAGGCACGGACATCCGCAAATGAAGTTTTCTGCAATTCTATAAACCCATAGGGTCAAACTACGAGAAAATATCCACAAAATGGCCCGCTTCAATTTCTCCCCGATTTCCTTGTATAGCTCCCTTTAGAGGTAAACGTAATCGGGCGTCCCCTGGTATCTGCTCCGATTCAGGAACGGACACCCCTAATGAACTTTTCTGCAATTCTAGAAACCCATAGGGTCAAACTACGAGAAAATATCCACAAAACAGCCCGGTTCAAGTTTTCTCCATTTTCCTTGTATAGCTCCCTTTAGAGGTAAACGTAATCGGGCGCCTCCTAGTATCTCCTCCGATTCACGCACAGACAGTCGCAAATGAAGTTTTATGCAACTCTATAAACGCATAGGGTCAAACTACAAGAAAATATCAATAAAACGGCCCGCTTCAATTTTTCCCAAATTTCCTTGTATAGCTCCCTTTAGAGGTAAACGTAATCGGGTGTCTCCTGGTATCTACTCTGATTAAGGCACGGACAGCCGCAAATGAAGTTTTCTGCAATTCTATAAACCCATAGGGTCAAACTACGAGAAAATATCCACAAAACGGCCCGCTTCAATTCTTCCCCATTTTCCTTGTATAGCTCCCTTTAGAGGTAAACGTAATCCGGTGAACCATGGTATCTGCACCGATTCAGGCACGGACAGCCCCAAATGAACTTTTCTGCAATTCTATAAACCCATAGGGTCAAACTACGTGAAAATATCCACAAAACGGCTCGCTTCAATTTTTCTCCATTTTCCTTGTATAGCTCCCTTTAAAGGTAAACGTAATCGGGCGGCTCCTAGTGTATGCTCCGATTCAGGCACGGACACCCATAGGTCAAACTACGAGAAAATATCCAAAAAACGGCCCGCTTCAATTTTCCCCCGTTTTTCTTGTAAAGCTCCCTTTAGAGGTGAACGTAATCGGGCGCCTCCTGGTATCTGCTCCGATTATGGCACGGACAGCCGCAAATGAAGTTTTCTGCAATTCTATAAACTCATACGGTCAAACTACGAGAAAATATCCACAACACGACCCGCTTCAATTTTTCCCCATTTTCCTTGTATAGCTCCCTTTAGAGGTAAACGTAATCGGGCGTCCCCTGGTATCTGCTCCGATTCAGGCACGGACAGCCCCAAATGAACTTTTCTTCAATTCTATAAACCCATAGGGTCAAACTACGAGAAAATATCCACAAAACAGCCCGCTTCAATTTTTCCCCATTTTCCTTGTATAACTCCCTTTAGAGGTAAACGTAATCGGGCGACCCCTGGTATCTACTCCGATTCAGGCACAGACAGCCCCAAATGAACTTTTCTGCAATTCTATAAACCCATAGGGTCAAACTACGTGAAAATATCCACAAAATGGCTCGCTTCAATTTTTCTCCATTTTCCTTGTATAGCTCCCTTTAAAGGTAAACGTAATCGGGCGGCTCCTAGTGTATGCTCCGATTCAGGCACGGACACCCACAAATGAAGTTTTCTTCAATTCTATGAACCCATAGGTCAAACTACGAGAAAATATCCAAAAAACGACCCGCTTCAATTTTTCCCCGTTTTTCTTGTAAAGCTCCCTTTAGAGGTGAACGTAATCGGGTGCCTCCTGGTATCTGCTCCGATTAAGGCACGGACAGACGCAAATGAAGTTTTCTGCAATTCTATAAACTCATAGGGTCAAACTACGAGAAAATATCCACAACACGGCCCGCTTCAATTTTGCCCCATTTTCCTTGTATAGCTCCCTTTAGAGGTAAACGTAATCGGGCGTCCCCTGGTATCTGCTCCGATTCAGGCACGGACAGCCCCAAATGAACTTTTCTGCAATTCTATAAACCCATAGGGTCAAACTACGAGAAAATATCCACAAAACAGCCCGCTTCAATTTTTCCCCATTTTCCTTGTATAACTCCCTTTGGAGGTAAACGTAATCGGGCGACCCCTGGTATCTACTCCGATTCAGGCACGGACAGCCCCAAATGAACTTTTCTGCAATTCTATAAACCCATAGGGTCAACTACGAGAAAATATCCACAAAACAGCCCGGTTCAAGTTTTCTCCATTTTCCTTGTATAGCTCCCTTTAGAGGTAAACGTAATCGGGCGCCTCCTAGTATCTCCTCCGATTCAGGGACAAACAGCTGCAAATGAAGTTTTCTGCAACTCTATAAACCTATAGGGTCAAACTACGAGAAAATATCAATAAAACGGCCCGCTTCAATTTTTCCCCATTTTCCTTGTATAGCTCCCTTTAGAGGTAAACGTAATCGGGCGTCTCCTAGTATATGCTCCGATTCAAGCACGGACAGCCGCAAATGAAGTTTTCTGCAATTCTATAAACCCATAGGGTCAAACTACGAGAAAATATCAATAAAACGGCCCGCTTCAATTTTTCCCCATTTTCCTTGTATAGCTCCCTTTAGAGGTAAACGTAATCGGGCGTCTCCTGGTATCTGCTCCGATTAAGGCACGGACATCCGCAAATGAAGTTTTCTGCAACTCTATAAACCCATAGGGTCAAACTACGAGAAAATATCCATAAAACGGCCCGCTTCAATTTTTCCCCATTTTCCTTGTATAGCTCCCTTTAGAGGTAAACGTAATCGGGCGACTCCTAGTATCTGCTCCGATTCAGGCATGGACAGCCGCATATGAAGTTTTTTGCAATTCTATAAACCCATAGGGTCAAACTACGAGAAAATATCCACAAAACAGCCCGCTTCAATTTGTCCCCATTTTCCTTGTATAACTCCCTTTAGAGGTAAACGTAATCGGTGTCCCCTGGTATCTGCTCCGATTCAGGCACGGACACCCCAAATGAACTTTTCTGCAATTCTATAAACCCATAGGGTCAAACTACGAGAAAATATCCACAAAACGGCCCACTTCAATTTCTCCCCATTTTCCTTGTATAGCTCCCTTTAGAGGTAAACGTAATCGGGAGCCTCCTAGTATCTGCTCCGATTCAGGCATGGACAACCGCAAATGATGTTTTCTGCATCTCTATATAGGGTCAACCTACGAGAAAATATCCAAAAAACGACCCGCTTCAATTTTTCCCCGTTTTTCTTGTAAAGCTCCCTTTAGAGGTGAACGTAATCGGGTGCCTCCTGGTATCTGCTCCGATTAAGGCACGGACAGACGCAAATGAAGTTTTCTGCAATTCTATAAACTCATAGGGTCAAACTACGAGAAAATATCCACAACACGGCCCGCTTCAATTTTGCCCCATTTTCCTTGTATAGCTCCCTTTAGAGGTAAACGTAATCGGGCGTCCCCTGGTATCTGCTCCGATTCAGGCACGGACAGCCCCAAATGAACTTTTCTGCAATTCTATAAACCCATAGGGTCAAACTACGAGAAAATATCCACAAAACAGCCCGCTTCAATTTTTCCCCATTTTCCTTGTATAACTCCCTTTGGAGGTAAACGTAATCGGGCGACCCCTGGTATCTACTCCGATTCAGGCACGGACAGCCCCAAATGAACTTTTCTGCAATTCTATAAACCCATAGGGTCAACTACGAGAAAATATCCACAAAACAGCCCGGTTCAAGTTTTCTCCATTTTCCTTGTATAGCTCCCTTTAGAGGTAAACGTAATCGGGCGCCTCCTAGTATCTCCTCCGATTCAGGGACAAACAGCTGCAAATGAAGTTTTCTGCAACTCTATAAACCTATAGGGTCAAACTACGAGAAAATATCAATAAAACGGCCCGCTTCAATTTTTCCCCATTTTCCTTGTATAGCTCCCTTTAGAGGTAAACGTAATCGGGCGTCTCCTAGTATATGCTCCGATTCAAGCACGGACAGCCGCAAATGAAGTTTTCTGCAATTCTATAAACCCATAGGGTCAAACTACGAGAAAATATCAATAAAACGGCCCGCTTCAATTTTTCCCCATTTTCCTTGTATAGCTCCCTTTAGAGGTAAACGTAATCGGGCGTCTCCTGGTATCTGCTCCGATTAAGGCACGGACATCCGCAAATGAAGTTTTCTGCAACTCTATAAACCCATAGGGTCAAACTACGAGAAAATATCCATAAAACGGCCCGCTTCAATTTTTCCCCATTTTCCTTGTATAGCTCCCTTTAGAGGTAAACGTAATCGGGCGACTCCTAGTATCTGCTCCGATTCAGGCATGGACAGCCGCATATGAAGTTTTTTGCAATTCTATAAACCCATAGGGTCAAACTACGAGAAAATATCCACAAAACAGCCCGCTTCAATTTGTCCCCATTTTCCTTGTATAACTCCCTTTAGAGGTAAACGTAATCGGTGTCCCCTGGTATCTGCTCCGATTCAGGCACGGACACCCCAAATGAACTTTTCTGCAATTCTATAAACCCATAGGGTCAAACTACGAGAAAATATCCACAAAACGGCCCACTTCAATTTCTCCCCATTTTCCTTGTATAGCTCCCTTTAGAGGTAAACGTAATCGGGAGCCTCCTAGTATCTGCTCCGATTCAGGCATGGACAACCGCAAATGATGTTTTCTGCATCTCTATATAGGGTCAACCTACGAGAAAATATCCACAAAACGGCCCGCTTCAATTTTTCCCCATTTTCCTTGTATAGCTCCCTTTAGAGGTAAACGTAATCGGACGTCCCCTGGTATCTGCTCCGATTCAGGCACGGACAACCCCAAATGAACTTTTCTGCAATTCTATAAACCCATAGGGTCAAACTACGAGAAAATATCCACAAAACAGCTCGGTTCAAGTTTTCTCCATTTTCCTTGTATAGCTCCCTTTAGAGGTAAACGTAATCGGGCGCCTCCTAGCTCCTCCGATTCTGGCACAGACATCCGCAAATGAAGTTTTCTGCAACTCTATAAACCCATAGAGTCAAACTATGAGAAAATATCAATAAAACGGTCCGCTTCAATTTTTCCCCATTTTCCTTGTATAGCTCCCATTAGAGGTAAACGTAATCGGGCGTCTCCTGGTATCAGCTCCGATTAAGGCACGGACATCCGCAAATGAAGTTTTCTGCAATTCTATAAACCCATAGGGTCAAACTACGAGAAAGTATCCACAAAATTGCTCGCTTCAATTTCTCCCCGATTTCCTTGTATAGCTCCCTTTAGAGGTAAACGTAATCGGGCGTCTCCTGGTATCTGCTCCGATTCAGGCACGGACACCCCTAATGAACTTTTCTGCAATTCTAGAAACCCATAGGGTCAAACTACGAGAAAATATCCACAAAACAGCCCGGTTCAAGTTTTCTCCATTTTCCTTGTATAGCTCCCTTTAGAGGTAAACGTAATCGGGCGCCTCCTAGTATCTCCTCCGATTCACGCACAGACAGTCGCAAATGAAGTTTTCTGCAACTCTATAAACGCATAGGGTCAAACTACAAGAAAATATCAATAAAACGGCCCGCTTCAATTTTTCCCCAATTTCCTTGTATAGCTCCCTTTAGAGGTAAACGTAATTGGCTGTCTCCTGGTATCTACTCTGATTAAGGCACGGACAGCCGCAAATGAAGTTTTCTGCAATTCTATAAACCCATAGGGTCAAACTATGAGAAAATATCCACAAAACGGCCCGCTTCAATTCTTCCCCATTTTCCTTGTATAGCTCCCTTTAGAGGTAAACGTAATCCGGCGAACCATGGTATCTGCTCCGATTCAGGCACGGACAGCCCCAAATGAACTTTTCTGCAATTCTATAAACCCATAGGGTCAAACTACGTGAAAATATCCACAAAACGGCTCGCTTCAATTTTTCTCCATTTTCCTTGTATAGCTCCCTTTAAAGGTAAACGTAATCGGGCGGCTCCTAGTGTATGCTCCGATTCAGGCACGGACACCCACAAATGAAGTTTTCTTCAATTCTATGAACCCATAGGTCAAACTACGAGAAAATATCCAAAAAACGGCCCGCTTCAATTTTTCCCCGTTTTTCTTGTAAAGCTCCCTTTAGAGGTGAACGTAATCGGGCGCCTCCTTGTATCTGCTCCGATTAAGGCACGGACAGCCGCAAATGAAGTTTTCTGCAATTCTATAAACTCATACGGTCAAACTACGAGAAAATATCCACAACACGGCCCGCTTCAATTTTTCCCCATTTTCCTTGTATAGCTCCCTTTAGAGGTAAACGTAATCGGGCGTCCCCTGGTATCTGCTCCGATTCAGGCACGGACAGCCCCAAATGAACTTTTCTGCAATTCTATAAACCCATAGGGTCAAACTACGAGAAAATATCCACAAAACAGCCCGCTTCAATTTTTCCCCATTTTCCTTGTATAACTCCCTTTAGAGGTAAACGTAATCGGGCGACCCCTAGTATCTACTCCGATTCAGGCACGGACAGCCCCAAATGAACTTTTCTGCAATTCTATAAACCCATAGGGTCAAACTACGTGAAAATATCCACAAAACGGCTCGCTTCAATTTTTCTCCATTTTCCTTGTATAGCTCCCTTTAAAGGTAAACGTAATCGGGCGGCTCCTAGTGTATGCTCCGATTCAGGCACGGACACCCGCAAATGAAGTTTTCTTCAATTCTATGAACCCATAGGTCAAACTACGAGAAAATATCCAAAAAACGGCCCGCTTCAATTTTTCCCCGTTTTTCTTGTAAAGCTCCCTTTAGAGGTGAACATAATCGGGTGCCTCCTGGTATCTGCCCCGATTAAGGCACGGACAGCCGCAAATGAAGTTTTCTGCAATTCTATAAACTCATAGGGTCAAACTACAAGAAAATATCCACAACATGGCCCGCTTCAATTTTGCCCCATTTTCCTTGTAATAGCTCCCTTTAGAGGTAAACGTAATCGGGCGTCCCCTGGTATCTGCTCCGATTCAGGCACGGACAGCCCCAAATGAACTTTTCTGCAATTCTATAAACCCATAGGGTCAAACTACGAGAAAATATCCACAAAACATCCCGCTTCAATTTTTCCCCATTTTCCTTGTATAACTCCCTTTGGAGGTAAACGTAATCGGGCGACCCCTGGTATCTACTCCGATTCAGGCACGGACAGCCCCAAATGAACTTTTCTGCAATTCTATAAACCCATAGGGTCAACTACGAGAAAATATCCACAAAACAGCCCGGTTCAAGTTTTCTCCATTTTCCTTGTATAGCTCCCTTTAGAGGTAAACGTAATCGGGCGCCTCCTAGTATCTCCTCCGATTCAGGCACAAACAGCTGCAAATGAAGTTTTCTGCAACTCTATAAACCTATAGGGTCAAACTACGAGAAAATATCAATAAAACGGCCCGCTTCAATTTTTCCCCATTTTCCTTGTATAGCTCCCTTTAGAGGTAAACGTAATCGGGCGTCTCCTAGTATATGCTCCGATTCAGGCACGGACAGCCGCAAATGAAGTTTTCTGCAATTCTATAAACCCATAGGGTCAAACTACGAGAAAATATCAATAAAACGGCCCGCTTCAATTTTTCCCCATTTTCCTTGTATAGCTCCCTTTAGAGGTAAATGTAATCGGGCGTCTCCTGGTGTATCTGCTCCGATTAAGGCACGGACAGCCGCAAATGAAGTTTTCTGCAATTCTATAAAGTCATAGGGTCAAACTACGAGAAAATATCCACAACACGGCCCACTTCAATTTTTCCCCATTTTCCTTGTATAGCTCCCTTTAGAGGTAAACGTAATCGGGCGTCCCCTGGTATCTGCTCCGATTCAGGCACGGACAGCCCCAAATGAACTTTTCTGCAATTCTATAAACCCATAGGGTCAAACTACGAGAAAATATCCACATAACGGACCACTTCAATTTCTCCCCATTTTCCTTGTATAGCTCCCTTTAGAGGTAAACGTAATCGGGCGCCTCCTAGTATCTGCTCCGATTCAGGCACGGACAACCGCAAATGATGTTTTCTGCATCTCTATAAACCCATAGGGTCAAACTACGAGAAAATATCCACAAAACGGCCCGCTTCAATTTCTCCCCATTTTCCTTGTATAGCTCCCTTTAGAGGTAAACGTAATCGGGCGCCTCCTAGTATCTGCTCCGATTCAGGCACGGACAACCGTAAATGATGTTTTCTGCATCTCTATAAACCCATAGGGTCAAACTACGAGAAAATATCCATAAAACAGCCCGCTTCAATTTTTCCGCATTTTCCTTGTATAACTCCCTTTAGAGGTAAACGTAATCGGGCGTCCCCGGGTATCTGCTCCGATTCAGGCATGGACAGCCCCAAATGAACTTTTCTGAAATTCTATAAACCCATAGGTTCAAACTACGAGAAAATATCCACAAAACAGCCCGCTTCAATTTTTCCCCATTTTCCTTGTCTAACTCCCTTTATAGGTAAACGTAATCGGGCGTCCCCTGGTATCTGCTCCGATTCAGGCACGGACAGCCCCAAATGAACTTTTCTGCAATTCTATAAACCCATAGGGTCAAACTACGAGAAAATATCCACAAAATGGCCCACTTCAATTTCTCCCCAATTTCCCTTTAGAGGTAAACGTAATCGGGCGTCCCCTGGTATCTGCTCCGATTCTGGCACGGACACCCCAAATGAACTTTTCTGCAATTCTATAAATCCATAGGGTCAAACTACGAGAAAATATCCACAAAACAGCCCGGTTCAAGTTTTCTCCATTTTCCTTGTATAGCTCCCTTTAGAGGTAAACGTAATCGGGCGCCTCCTAGTATCTCCTCCGATTCAGGCACAGACAGCCGCAAATGAAGTTTTCTGCAACTCTATAAACCCATAGGGTCAAACTACGAGAAAATATCAATAAAACGGCCCGCTTCAATTTTTCCCCATTTTCCTTGTATAGATCCCTTTAGAGGTAAACGTAATCGGGCGACTCCTAGTATCTGCTCCGATTCAGGCACGGACAGCCGCATATGAAATTTATTGCAATTCTATAAACCCACAGGGTCAAACTACGAGAAAATATCAATAAAATGGCCCGCTTCAATTTTTCCCCATTTTCCTTGTATAGCTCTCTTTAGAGGTAAACGTAATCGGGCGTCTCCTGGTGTATCTGCTCCGATTAAGGCACGGACAGCCGTAAATGAAGTTTTCTGCAATTCTATAAACTCATAGGGTCAAACTACGAGAAAATATCCACAACACGGCCCGCTTCAATTTTTCCCCATTTTCCTTGTATAGCTCCCTATAGAGGTAAACGTAATCGGGCGTCTCCTGGTGTATCTGCTCCGATTAAGGCACGGACAGCCGTAAATGAAGTTTTCTGCAATTCTATAAACTCATAGGGTCAAACTATGAGAAAATATCCAAAACACGGTCCGCTTCAATTTTTCCCCATTTTCCTTGTATAGCTCCCTTTAGAGGTAAACGTAATCGGGCGTCCCTGGTATCTGCTCCGATTCAGGCACGGACAGCCCCAAATGAACTTTTCTGCAATTCTATAAACCCATAGGGTCAAACTACGAGAAAATATCCACAAAATGGCCCACTTCAATTTCTCCCCATTTTCCTTGTATAGCTCCCTTTAGAGGTAAACGTAATCGGGCGCCTCCTAGTATCTGCTACGATTCAGGCACGAATAACCGCAAATGAAGTTTTCTGCATCTCTATAAACCCATAGGGTCAAACTACGAGAAAATATCCACAAAACGGTCCGCTTCAATTTTTCCTCATTTTCCTTGTATAGCTCCCTTTAGAGGTAAACGTAATCGGGCGTCCTCTGGTATCTGCTCCGATTCAGGCACGGACACCCCCAAATGAACTTTTATGCAATTCTATAAACCCATAGGGTCAAACTACGAGAAAATATCCACAAAACGGCCCGCTTCAATTTCTCCCCATTTTCCTTGTACAGCTCCCTTTAGAGGTAAACGTAATCGGGCGTCCCCTGGTATCTGCTCCGATTCAGGCACAGACAGCCGTAAATGAAGTTTTCTGCAACTCTATAAACCCATAGGGTCAAACTACGAGAAAATATCCACATAACGGCCCGCTTCAATTTTTCCTCATTTTCCTTGTATAGCTCCCTTTCGAGGTAAACGTAATCGGGCGTCTCCTAGTATCTACTCCGATTCAGGCACGGACAGCCACAAATGAAGTTTTCTGCAATTCTATAAACCCATAGGGTCAAACTACGAGAAAATATCAATAAAACGGCCCGCTTCAATATTTCCCCTTTTTCCTTGTATAGCTCCCTTTAGAGGTAAACGTAATCAGGCGTCTCCTGGTATCTGCTCCGATTAAGGTACGGACAGCCGCAAATGAAGTTTCCTGCAATTCTATGAACCCATAGGGTCAAACTACGAGAAAATATCCGCAAAACGGCCCACTTCAATTTCTCCCCATTTTCCTTGTATAGCTCCCTTTAGAGGTAAACGTAATCGGGCGCCTCCTGGTATCTACTCCGATTCAGGCACGGACAGCCGCAAATCAAGTTTTCTGCAATTCTATAAACCCATAGGGTCAAACTACGAGAAAATATCCACAAAACGGCCCGCTTCAATTCTTTCCCATTTTCCTTGTATTGCTCCCTTTAGAGGTAAACGTAATCCGACGTCCCCTGGTATCTGCTCCGATTCAGGCACGGACAACCCCAAATGAACTTTTCTGCAATTCTATAAACTCATAGGGTCAAACTACGTGAAAATATCCACAAAACGACTAGCTTCAATTTTTCTCCATCTTCCTTGTATAGCTCCCTTTAAAGGTAAACGTAATCGGCGTCCCCCGGTATCTGCTCCGATTCAGGCACGGACACCCCAAATGAACTTTTCTGCAATTCTATAAACCCATAGGGTCAAACTACGAGAAAATATCTCCAAAGCGGCCCGCTTCAATTTCTCCCCATTTTCCTTGTATAGCTCCCTTTAGAGGTAAACGTAATCGTGCGTCCCCTGGTATCTGCTCCGATTCAGGCACAGACAGTCGCAAATGAAGTTTTCTGCAACTCTATAAACCCATAGGGTCAAACTACGAGACAATATCCACGAAACGGCCCGCTTCAATTTTTCCCCATTTTCCTTGTATAGCTCCCTTTAGAGTTAATGTAATCGGGCGACTCCTAGTATCTGCTCCGATTCAGGCACGGACAACCGCATATAAAGTTTTCTGCAATTCTATAAACCCATAGGGTCAAAATACGAGAAAATATCTACAAAACAGCCCGCTTCAATTTTACCCCATTTCCTTGTATAACTCCCTTTAGAGGTAAACGTAATCGGGCGTCCCCTGGTATCTGCTCCGATTCAGGCACGGACAGCCCCAAATGAACTTTTCTGCAATTCTATAAACCCATAGGGTCAAACTACGAGAAAATATCAACAAAATGGCCCACTTCAATTTCTCCCCAATTTCCTTGTATAGCTCCCTTTAGAGGTAAACGTAATCGGGCGTCCCCTGGTATCTGCTCCGATTCAGGCACGGACACCGCAAATGAACTTTTCTGCAATTCTATAAACCCATAGGGTCAAACTACGAGAAAATATCCACAAAACAGCCCGGTTCAAGTTTTCTCCATTTTCCTTGTATAGCTCCCTTTAGAGGTAAACGTAATCGGGCGCCTCCTAGTATCTCCTCCGATTCAGGCACAGACAGCCGCAAATGAAGTTTTCTGCAACTCTATAAACCCATAGGATCAAACTACGAGAAAATATCAATAAAACGGCCCGCTTCAATTTTTCCCCATTTTCCTATAGCTCCCTTTAGAGGTAAACGTAATCGGGCGACTCCTAGTATCTGCTCCGATTCAGGAACGGACAGCCGCATATGAAGTTTATTGCAATTGTATAAACCCATAGGGTCAAACTACGAGAAAATATCAATCAAACGGCCCGCTTCAATTTTTCCCCATTTTCCTTGTATAGCTCCCTTTAGAGGTAAACGTAATCGGGCGTCTCCTGGTGTATCTGCTCCGATTAAGGCACGGACAGCCGTAAATGAAGTTTTCTGCAATTCTATAAACTCATAGGGTCAAACTACGAGAAAATATCCACAACACGGCCCGCTTCAATTTTTCCCCATTTTCCTTGTATAGCTCCCTTTAGAGGTAAACGTAATCGGGCGTCTCCTGGTGTATCTGCTCCGATTAAGGCACGGACAGCCGCAAATGAAGTTTTCTGCAATTCTATAAACTCATAGGGTCAAACTACGAGAAAATATCCACAACACGGCCCGCTTCAATTTTTCCCCATTTTCCTTGTATAGCTTCCTTTAGAGGTAAACGTAATCGGGCGTCCCCTAGTATCTGCTCCGATTCAGGCACGGACAGCCCTAAATGAACTTTTCTGCAATTCTATAAACCCATAGGGCCAAACTACGATAAAATATCCACAAAATGGCCCACTTCAATTTCTCCCCATTTTCCTTATATAGCTCCCTTTAGAGGTAAACGTAATCGGGCGCCTCCTAGTATCTGCTCCGATTCAGGCACGGACAACCGCAAATGAAGTTTTCTGCATCTCTATAAACCCATAGGGTCAAACTACGAGAAAATATCCACAAAACGGTCCGCTTCAATTTTTCCTCATTTTCCTTGTATAGCTCCCTTTAGAGGTAAACGTAATCGGGCGTCCTCTGGTATCTGCTCCGATTCAGGCACGGACACCCCCAAATGAACTTTTCTGCAATTCAATAAACCCATAGGGTCAAACTACGAGAAAATATCCCCAAAACGGCTCGCTTCAATTTCTCGCCATTTTCCTTGTATAGCTCTCTTTAGAGGTAAACGTAATCGGGCGTCCCCTGGTATCTGCTCCGATTCAGGCACAGACAGCCGCAAATGAAGTTTTCTGCAACTCTATAAACCCATAGGGTCAAACTACGAGAAAATATCCACAAAACGGCCCGCTTCAATTTTTCCTCATTTTCATTGTATAGCTCCCTTTCGAGGTAAACGTAATCGGGCGTCTCCTAGTATCTGCTCCGATTTAGGCACGGACAGCCGCAAATGAAGTTTTCTGCAATTCTATAAACCCATAGGGTCAAACTACGAGAAAATATCAATAAAACGGCCCGCTTCAATTTTTCTCCATTTTCCTTGTATAGCTCCCTTTAGAGGTAAACGTAATCAGGCGTCTCCTGGTATCTGCTCCGATTAAGGCATGGACAGCCGCAAATGAAGTTTTCTGCAATTCTATAAACCCATAGGGTCAAACTACGAGAAAATATCCAGAAAACGGCCCACTTCAATTTCTTCCCATTTTCCTTGTATAGCTCCCTTTAGAGGTAAACGTAATCGGGCGCTTCCTGGTATCTGCTCCGATTCAGGCACAGACAGCCGCAAATCAAGTTTTCTGCAATTCTATAAACCCATAGGGTCAAACTACGAGAAAATATCCACAAAACGGCCCGCTTCAATTCTTCCCTATTTTCCTTGTATAGCTCCCTTTAGAGGTAAACGTAATCCGACGTCCCCTGGTATCAGCTCCGATTCAGGCACAGACAGCCCCAAATGAACTTTTCTGTAATTCTATAAACCCATAGGGTCAAACTACGTGAAAATATCCACAAAACGGCTAGCTTCAATTTTTCTCCATTTTCCTTGTATAGCTCCCTTTAAAGGTAAACGTAATCGGCGGCCCCTGGTATCTGCTCCGATTCAGGCACGGACACCCCAAATGAACTTTTCTGCAATTCTATAAACCCATAGGGTCAAACTACGAGAAAATATCCACAAAACGGCCCGCTTCAATTTCTCCCCATGTTCCTTGTATAGCTCCCTTTAGAGGTAAACGTAATCGGACGTCCCCTGGTATCTGCTCCGATTCAGGCACAGACAGCCGCAAATGAAGTTTTCTGCAACTCTATAAACACGATAGGGTCAAACTACGAGAAAAAATCCAAAAAACGGCCCGCTTCAATTTTTCCCCATTTTCCTTGTATAGCTCCCTTTAGAGGTAAACGTAATCGGGCGACTCCTAGTATCTGCTCCGATTCAGGCACAGACAGCCGCATATGAAGTTTTCTGCAATTCTATAAACCCATAGGGTCAAACTACGATAAAATATCCACAAAACAGCCCGCTTCAATTTTACCCAATTTTCCTTGTATAACTTCCTTTAGAGGTAAACGTAATCGGGCGTCCCCTGGTATCTGCTCCGATTCAGGCACGGACAACCCCAAATGAACTTTTCTGCAATTCTATAAACCCATAGGGTCAAACTACGTGAAAATATCCACAAAACGGCTAGCTTCAATTTTTCTCCATTTTCCTTGTATAGCTCTCTTTAAAGGTAAACGTAATCGGGCGTCCCCTGGTATCTGCTCCGATTTAGGCACGGACACCCCAAATGAACTTTTCTGCAATTCTATAAACCCATAGGGTCAAACTACGAGAAAATATCCACAAAACGGCCCGCTTCAATTTCTCCCCATTTTCCTTGTATAGCTCCCTTTAGGTGTAAACGTAATCGGGCGTCCCCTGGTATCTGCTCCGATTCAGGCACAGACAGCCGCAAATGAAGTTTTCTGCAACTCTATAAATCCATTGGGTCAAACTACGAGAAAATATCCACAAAACGGCCCGCTTCAATTTTTCCCCATTTTCCTTGTATAGCTCCCTTTAGAGGTAAACGTAATCGGGCGACTCCTAGTATCTGCTCCGATTCAGGCACGGACATCCGCATATGAAGTTTTCTGCAATTCTATAATTCCATTGGGTCAAACTACGAGAAAATATCCACAAAACGGCCCGCTTCAATTTTTCCCCATTTTCCTTGTATAACTCCCTTTAGAGGTAAACGTAATCGGGCGTCCCCTGGTATCTGCTCCGATTCAGGCACGGACAGCCCCAAATTAACTTTTCTGCAATTCTATAAACCCATAGGGTCAAACTACGAGAAATTATCCACAAAATGGCCCGCTTCAATTTCTCTCCAATTTCCTTGTATAGCTCCCTTTAGAAGTAAACGTAATCGGGCGTCCCCTGGTATCTGCTCCGACTCAGGCACGGACACCCCAAATGAACTTTTCTGCAATTCTATAAACCCATAGGGTCAAACTACGAGAAAATATCAATAAAACGGCCCGCTTCAATTTTTCCCCATTTTCCTTGTATAGCTCCCTTTAGAGGTAAACGTAAACGGGCGTCTCCTAGTATATGCTCCGATTCAGGCATGGACAACCGCAAATGAGGTTTTCTGCAATTCTATAAACCCATAGGGTCAAACTACGAGAAAATATCAATAAAATGGCCCGCTTCAATTTTTCCCCATTTTCCTTGTATAGCTCCCTTTAGAGGTAAACGTAATCAGGCGTCTCCTGGTATCTGCTCCGATTAAGGCACGGACAGCCGCAAATGAAGTTTTCTGCAATTCTATAAACTCATAGGGTCAAACTACGTGAAAATATCCACAACACGGCCCGCTTCAATTTTTCCCCATTTTCCTTGTATAACTCCCTTTAGAGGTAAACGTAATCGGGCGTCCCCTGGTATCTGCTCCGATTCAGGCACAGACAGCCGCAAATGAAGTTTTCTGCAACTCTAAAATCCATTGGGTCAAACTACGAGAAAATATCCACAAAATGGCCCGCTTCAATTTTTCCCCATTTTCCTTGTATAGCTCCCTTTAGAGGTAACGTAATCGGGCGACTCCTAGTATCTGCTCCGATTCAGGCACGGACAACCGCATATGAAGTTTTCTGCAATTATATAAACCCATAGGGTCAAACTACGAGAAAATATCTACAAAACAGCCCGCTTCAATTTTACCCCATTTTCCTTGTATAACTCCCTTTAGAGGTAAACGTAATTGGGCGTCCCTTGGTATCTGCTCCGATTCAGGCACGGACAGCTCCAAATTAACTTTTCTGCAATTCTATAAACCCGTAAGGTC
Organism: Heracleum sosnowskyi; assembly: GCA_030848705.1. NCBI lineage: Eukaryota > Viridiplantae > Streptophyta > Magnoliopsida > Apiales > Apiaceae > Heracleum > Heracleum sosnowskyi. The sequence continues at coordinate 64,558,167 of CM061244.1, read as the reverse complement.
AAACTACGAGAAATTATCCACAAAATGGTCCGCTTCAATTTCTCTCCAATTTCATTGTATAGCTCCCTTTAGAAGTTAACGTAATCGGGCGTCCCCTGGTATCTGCTCCGACTCAGGCACGGACACCGCAAATGAACTTTTCTGCAATTCTATAAACCCATAGGGTCAAACTACGACAAAATATCAATAAAACGGCCCGCTTCAATTTTTCCCCATTTTCCTTGTATAGCTCCCTTTAGAGGTAAACGTAAATGGGCGTCTCCTAGTATATGCTCCGATTCAGGCACGGACAACCGCAAATGAGGTTTTCTGCAATTCTATAAACCCATAGGGTCAAACTACGAGAAAATATCAATAAAACGGCCCGCTTCAATTTTTCCCCATTTTCCTTGTATAGCTCCCTTTAGAGGTAAACGTAATCGGGCGTCTCCTGGTATCTGCTCTGATTAAGGCATGGACAGCCGCAAATGAAGTTTTCTGCAATTCTATAAACTCATAGGGTGAAACTACGTGAAAATATCCACAACACGGCCCGCTTCAATTTTTCCCCATTTTCCTTGTATAGCTCCCTTTAGAGGTAAACGTAATCGGGCGTCCCATGGTATCTGCTCCGATTCAGGCACGGACACCCCAAATAAACTTTTCTGCAATTCTAGAAACCCATAGGGTCAAACTACGAGAAAATATCCACAAAACGACCCGCTTCAATTCCTCCCCCATTTTCCTTGTATAGCTCCCTTTAGAGGTAAACGTAATCGGGCGTCCCCTGGTATCTGCTCCGATTCAGGCACGGACACCCCAAATGAACTTTTCTGCAACTCTATAAACCCATAGGGTCAAACTACGAGAAAATATCCACAAAACGGCCTGCTTCAATTTTTCCCCATTTTCCTTGTATAACTCCCTTTAGAGGTAAACGTAGTCGGGCGTCCCCTGGTATCTGCTCCGATTCAGGCACGGACAGCCCGAAATGAACTTTTCTACAATTCTATAAACCCATAGGGTCAAACTACGGGAAAATATCCACAAAACAGCCCACTTCAATTTCTCCCCATTTTCCGTGTATAGCTCCCTTTAGAGGTAAACGTAATCGGGCGCCTCCTGGTATTTGCTACGATTCAGGCACGGACAGCCGCAAATCAAGTTTTCTGCAATTCTATAAACCCATAGGGTCAAACTACGAGAAAATATCCACAAAACGGCCCGCTTCAATTTCACCCCATTTTCCTTGTATAGAAACGTAATCGGGCGTCCCCTGGTATCTGCTCCGATTCAGGCACAGACAGCCGCAAATGAAGTTTTCTGCAACTCTATAAATCCATTGGGTCAAACTACGAGAAAATATCCACAAAACGGCCCGCTTCAATTTTTCCCCATTTTCCTTGTATAGCTCCCTTTAGAGGTAACGTAATCGGGCGACTCCTAGTATCTGCTCCGATTCAGGCACGGACAACCGCATATGAAGTTTTCTGCAATTCTATAAACCCATAGGGTCAAATTACGAGAAAATATCTACAAAACAGCCCGCTTCAATTTTACCCCATTTTCCTTGTATAACTCCCTTTAGAGGTAAACGTAATCGGGCGTCCCCTGGTATCTGCTCCGATTCAGGCACGGACAGCCCCAAATTAACTTTTCTGCAATTCTATAAACCCGTAAGGTCAAACTACGAGAAATTATCCACAAAATGGCCCGCTTCAATTTCTCTCCAATTTCCTTGTATAGCTCCCTTTAGAAGTTAACGTAATCGGGCGTCCCCTGGTATCTGCTCCGACTCAGGCACGGACACCCCAAATGAACTTTTCTGCAATTCTATAAACCCATAGGGTCAAACTACGACAAAATATCAATAAAACGGCCCGCTTCAATTTTTCCCCATTTTCCTTGTATAGCTCCCTTTAGAGGTAAACGTAAATGGGCGTCTCCTAGTATATGCTCCGATTCAGGCACGGACAACCGCAAATGAGGTTTTCTGCAATTCTATAAACCCATAGGGTCAAACTACGAGAAAATATCAATAAAACGGCCCGCTTCAATTTTTCCCCATTTTCCTTGTATAGCTCCCTTTAGAGGTAAACGTAATCGGGCGTCTCCTGGTATCTGCTCTGATTAAGGCACGGACAGCCGCAAATGAAGTTTTCTGCAATTCTATAAACTCATAGGGTCAAACTACGTGAAAATATCCACAACACGGCCCGCTTCAATTTTTCCCCATTTTCCTTGTATAGCTCCCTTTAGAGGTAAACGTAATCGGGCGTCCCATGGTATCTGCTCCGATTCAGGCACGGACACCCCAAATAAACTTTTCTGCAATTCTAGAAACCCATAGGGTCAAACTACGAGAAAATATCCACAGAACGACCCGCTTCAATTCCTCCCCCATTTTCCTTGTATAGCTCCCTTTAGAGGTAAACGTAATCGGGCGTCCCCTGGTATCTGCTCCGATTCAGGCACGGACACCCCAAATGAACTTTTCTGCAACTCTATAAACCCATAGGGTCAAACTACGAGAAAATATCCACAAAACGGCCCGCTTCAATTTTTCCCCATTTTCCTTGTATAACTCCCTTTAGAGGTAAACGTAGTCGGGCGTCCCCTGGTATCTGCTCCGATTCAGGCACGGACAGCCCGAAATGAACTTTTCTACAATTCTATAAACCCATAGGGTCAAACTACGGGAAAATATCCACAAAACGGCCCACTTCAATTTCTCCCCATTTTCCTTGTATAGCTCCCTTTAGAGGTAAACGTAATCGGGCGCCTCCTGGTATTTGCTACGATTCAGGCACGGACAGCCGCAAATCAAGTTTTCTGCAATTCTATAAACCCATAGGGTCAAACTACGAGAAAATATCCACAAAACGGCACGCTTCAATTTCTCCCCATTTTCCTTGTATAGAAACGTAATCGGGCGTCCCCTGGTATCTGCTCCGATTCAGGCACAGACAGCCGCAAATGAAGTTTTCTGCAACTCTATAAATCCATTGGGTCAAACTACGAGAAAATATCCACAAAACGGCCCGCTTCAATTTTTCCCCATTTTCCTTGTATAGCTCCCTTTAGAGGTAACGTAATCGGGCGACTCCTAGTATCTGCTCCGATTCAGGCACGGACAACCGCATATGAAGTTTTCTGCAATTCTATAAACCCATAGGGTCAAACTACGAGAAAATATCTACAAAACAGCCCGCTTCAATTTTACCCCATTTTCCTTGTATAACTCCCTTTAGAGGTAAACGTAATCGGGCGTCCCCTGGTATCTGCTCCGATTCAGGCACGGACAGCCCCAAATTAACTTTTCTACAATTCTATAAACCCGTAAGGTCAAACTACGAGAAATTATCCACAAAATGGCCCGCTTCAATTTCTCTCCAATTTCCTTGTATAGCTCCCTTTAGAAGTTAACGTAATCGGGCGTCCCCTGGTATCTGCTCCGACTCAGGCACGGACACCCCAAATGAACTTTTCTGCAATTCTATAAACCCATAGGGTCAAACTACGACAAAATATCAATAAAACGGCCCGCTTCAATTTTTCCCCATTTTCCTTGTATAGCTCCCTTTAGAGGTAAACGTAAATGGGCGTCTCCTAGTATATGCTCCGATTCAGGCACGGACAACCGCAAATGAGGTTTTCTGAAATTCTATAAACCCATAGGGTCAAACTACGAGAAAATATCAATAAAACGGCCTGCTTCAATTTTTCCCCATTTTCCTTGTATAGCTCCCTTTAGAGGTAAACGTAATCGGGCGTCTCCTGGTATCTGCTCTGATTAAGGCACGGACAGCCGCAAATGAAGTTTTCTGCAATTCTATAAACTCATAGGGTCAAACTACGTGAAAATATCCACAACACGGCCCGCTTCAATTTTTCCCCATTTTCCTTGTATAGCTCCCTTTAGAGGTAAACGTAATCGGGCGTCCCATGGTATCTGCTCCGATTCAGGCACGGACACCCCAAATAAACTTTTCTGCAATTCTAGAAACCCATAGGGTCAAACTACGAGAAAATATCCACAAAACGACCCGCTTCAATTCCTCCCCCATTTTCCTTGTATAGCTCCCTTTAGAGGTAAACGTAATCGGGCGTCCCCTGGTATCTGCTCCGATTCTGGCACGGACACCCCAAATGAACTTTTCTGCAACTCTATAAACCCATAGGGTCAAACTACGAGAAAATATCCACAAAACGGTCCGCTTCAATTTTTCCCCATTTTCCTTGTATAACTCCCTTTAGAGGTAAACGTAGTCGGGCGTCCCCTGGTATCTGCTCCGATTCAGGCACGGACAGCCCGAAATGAACTTTTCTACAATTCTATAAACCCATAGGGTCAAACTACGGGAAAATATCCACAAAACGGCCCACTTCAATTTCTCCCCATTTTCCTTGTATAGCTCCCTTTAGAGGTAAACGTAATCGGGCGCCTCCTGGTATTTGCTACGATTCAGGCACGGACAGCCGCAAATCAAGTTTTCTGCAATTCTATAAACCCATAGGGTCAAACTACGAGAAAATATCCACAAAACGGCACGCTTCAATTTCTCCCCATTTTCCTTGTATAGAAACGTAATCGGGCGTCCCCTGGTATCTGCTCCGATTCAGGCACAGACAGCCGCAAATGAAGTTTTCTGCAACTCTATAAATCCATTGGGTCAAACTACGAGAAAATATCCACAAAACGGCCCGCTTCAATTTTTCCCCATTTTCCTTGTATAGCTCCCTTTAGAGGTAACGTAATCGGGCGACTCCTAGTATCTGCTCCGATTCAGGCACGGACAACCGCATATGAAGTTTTCTGCAATTCTATAAACCCATAGGGTCAAACTACGAGAAAATATCTACAAAACAGCCCGCTTCAATTTTACCCCATTTTCCTTGTATAACTCCCTTTAGAGGTAAACGTAATCGGGCGTCCCCTGGTATCTGCTCCGATTCAGGCACGGACAGCCCCAAATTAACTTTTCTACAATTCTATAAACCCGTAAGGTCAAACTACGAGAAATTATCCACAAAATGGCCCGCTTCAATTTCTCTCCAATTTCCTTGTATAGCTCCCTTTAGAAGTTAACGTAATCGGGCGTCCCCTGGTATCTGCTCCGACTCAGGCACGGACACCCCAAATGAACTTTTCTGCAATTCTATAAACCCATAGGGTCAAACTACGACAAAATATCAATAAAACGGCCCGCTTCAATTTTTCCCCATTTTCCTTGTATAGCTCCCTTTAGAGGTAAACGTAAATGGGCGTCTCCTAGTATATGCTCCGATTCAGGCACGGACAACCGCAAATGAGGTTTTCTGAAATTCTATAAACCCATAGGGTCAAACTACGAGAAAATATCAATAAAACGGCCCGCTTCAATTTTCCCCCATTTTCCTTGTATAGCTCCCTTTAGAGGTAAACGTAATCGGGCGTCTCCTGGTATCTGCTCTGATTAAGGCACGGACAGCCGCAAATGAAGTTTTCTGCAATTCTATAAACTCATAGGGTCAAACTACGAGAAAATATCCACAACACGGCCCGCTTCAATTTTTCCCCATTTTCCTTGTATAGCTCCCTTTAGAGGTAAACGTAATCGGGCGTCCCATGGTATCTGCTCCGATTCAGGCACGGACACCCCAAATAAACTTTTCTGCAATTCTAGAAACCCATAGGGTCAAACTACGAGAAAATATCCACAAAACGACCCGCTTCAATTCCTCCCCCATTTTCTTTGTATAGCTCCCTTTAGAGGTAAACGTAATCGGGCGTCCCCTGGTATCTGCTCCGATTCAGGCACGGACACCCCAAATGAACTTTTCTGCAACTCTATAAACCCATAGGGTCAAACTACGAGAAAATATCCACAAAACGGCCCGCTTCAATTTTTTCCCATTTTCCTTGTATAACTCCCTTTAGAGGTAAACGTAGTCGGGCGTCCCCTGGTATCTGCTCCGATTCAGGCACGGACAGCCCGAAATGAACTTTTCTACAATTCTATAAACCCATAGGGTCAAACTACGGGAAAATATCCACAAAACGGCCCACTTCAATTTCTCCCCATTTTCCTTGTATAGCTCCCTTTAGAGGTAAACGTAATCGGGCGCCTCCTGGTATTTGCTACGATTCAGGCACGGACAGCCGCAAATCAAGTTTTCTGCAATTCTATAAACCCATAGGGTCAAACTACGAGAAAATATCCACAAAACGGCCCGCTTCAATTTCTCCCCATTTTCCTTGTATAGAAACGTAATCGGGCGTCCCCTGGTATCTGCTCCGATTCAGGCACAGACAGCCGCAAATGAAGTTTTCTGCAACTCTATAAATCCATTGGGTCAAACTACGAGAAAATATCCACAAAACGGGCAGCTTCAATTTTTCCCCATTTTCCTTGTATAGCTCCCTTTAGAGGTAACGTAATCGGGCGACTCCTAGTATCTGCTCCGATTCAGGCACGGACAACCGCATATGAAGTTTTCTGCAATTCTATAAACCCATAGGGTCAAACTACGAGAAAATATCTACAAAATAGCCCGCTTCAATTTTACCCCATTTTCCTTGTATAACTTCCTTTAGAGGTAAACGTAATCGGGCGTCCCCTGGTATCTGCTCCGATTCAGGCACGGACAGCCCCAAATTAACTTTTCTACAATTCTATAAACCCGTAAGGTCAAACTATGAGAAATTATCCACAAAATGGCCCGCTTCAATTTCTCTCCAATTTCCTTGTATAGCTCCCTTTAGAAGTTAACGTAATCGGGCGTCCCCTGGTATCTGCTCCGACTCAGGCACGGACACCCCAAATGAACTTTTCTGCAATTCTATAAACCCATAGGGTCAAACTACGACAAAATATCAATAAAACGGCCCGCTTCAATTTTTCCCCATTTTCCTTGTATAGCTCCCTTTAGAGGTAAACGTAAATGGGCGTCTCCTAGTATATGCTCCGATTCAGGCACGGACAACCGCAAATGAGGTTTTCTGCAATTCTATAAACCCATAGGGTCAAACTACAAGAAAATATCAATAAAACGGCCCGCTTCAATTTTTCCCCATTTTCCTTGTATAGCTCCCTTTAGAGGTAAACGTAATCGGGCGTCTCCTGGTATCTGCTCTGATTAAGGCACGGACAGCCGCAAATGAAGTTTTCTGCAATTCTATAAACTCATAGGGTCAAACTACGTGAAAATATCCACAACACGGCCCGCTTCAATTTTTCCCCATTTTCCTTGTATAGCTCCCTTTAGAGGTAAACGTAATCGGGCGTCCCATGGTATCTGCTCCGATTCAGGCACGGACACCCCAAATAAACTTTTCTGCAATTCTAGAAACCCATAGGGTCAAACTACGAGAAAATATCCACAAAACGACCCGCTTCAATTCCTCCCCCATTTTCCTTGTATAGCTCCCTTTAGAGGTAAACGTAATCGGGCGTCCCCTGGTATCTGCTCTGATTCAGGCACGGACACCCCAAATGAACTTTTCTGCAACTCTATAAACCCATAGGGTCAAACTACGAGAAAATATCCACAAAACGGCCCGCTTCAATTTTTCCCCATTTTCCTTGTATAACTCCCTTTAGAGGTAAACGTAGTCGGGCGTCCCCTGGTATCTGCTCCGATTCAGGCACGGACAGCCCGAAATGAACTTTTCTACAATTCTATAAACCCATAGGGTCAAACTACGGGAAAATATCCACAAAACGGCCCACTTCAATTTCTCCCCATTTTCCTTGTATAGCTCCCTTTAGAGGTAAACGTAATCGGGCGCCTCCTGGTATTTGCTACGATTCAGGCACGGACAGCCGCAAATCAAGTTTTCTGCAATTCTATAAACCCATAGGGTCAAACTACGAGAAAATATCCACAAAACGGCCCGCTTCAATTTCTCCCCATTTTCCTTGTATAGAAACGTAATCGGGCGTCCCCTGGTATCTGCTCCGATTCAGGCACAGACAGCCGCAAATGAAGTTTTCTGCAACTCTATAAATCCATTGGGTCAAACTACGAGAAAATATCCACAAAACGGCCCGCTTCAATTTTTCCCCATTTTCCTTGTATAGCTCCCTTTAGAGGTAACGTAATTGGGCGACTCCTAATATCTGCTCCGATTCAGGCACGGACAACCGTATATGAAGTTTTCTGCAATTCTATAAACCCATAGGGTCAAACTACGAGAAAATATCTACAAAACAGCCCGCTTCAATTTTACCCCATTTTCCTTGTATAACTCCCTTTAGAGGTAAACGTAATCGGGCGTCCCCTGGTATCTGCTCCGATTCAGGCACGGACAGCCCCAAATTAACTTTTCTGCAATTCTATAAACCCGTAAGGTCAAACTACGAGAAATTATCCACAAAATGGCCCGCTTCAATTTCTCTCCAATTTCCTTGTATAGCTCCCTTTAGAAGTTAACGTAATCGGGCGTCCCCTGGTATCTGCTCCGACTCAGGCACGGACACCCCAAATGAACTTTTCTGCAATTCTATAAACCCATAGGGTCAAACTACGAGAAAATATCAATAAAACGGCCCGCTTCAATTTTTCCCCATTTTCCTTGTATAGCTCCCTTTAGAGGTAAACGTAAACGGGCGTCTCCTAGTATATGCTCCGATTCAGGCACGGACAACCGCAAATGAGGTTTTCTGCAATTCTATAAACCCATAGGGTCAAACTACGAGAAAATATCAATAAAACGGCCCGCTTCAATTTTTCCCCATTTTCCTTGTATAGCTCCCTTTAGAGGTAAACGTAATCGGGCGTCTCCTGGTATCTGCTCCGATTAAGGCACGGACAGCCGCAAATGAAATTTTCTGCAATTCTATAAACTCATAGGGTCAAACTACGTGAAAATATCCACAACACGGCCCGCTTCAATTTTTCCCCATTTTCCTTGTATAGCTCCCTTTAGAGGTAAACGTAATCGGGCGTCCCCTGGTATCTGCTCCGATTCAGGCACGGACACCCCAAATAAACTTTTCTGCAATTCTAGAAACCCATAGGGTCAAACTACGAGAAAATATCCACAAAACGACCCGCTTCAATTCCTCCCCATTTTCCTTGTATAGCTCCCTTTAGAGGTAAACGTAATCGGGCGTCCCCTGGTATCTGCTCCGATTCAGGCACGGATACCCCAAATGAACTTTTCTGCAACTCTATAAACCCATAGGGTCAAACTACGAGAAAATATCCACAAAACGGCCCGCTTCAATTTTTCCCCATTTTCCTTGTATAACTCCCTTTAGAGGTAAACGTAGTCGGGCGTCCCCTGGTATCTGCTCCGATTCAGGCACGGACAGCCCGAAATGAACTTTTCTACAATTCTATAAACCCATAGGGTCAAACTACGGGAAAATATCCACAAAACGGCCCACTTCAATTTCTCCCCATTTTCCTTGTATAGCTCCCTTTAGAGGTAAACGTAATCGGGCGCCTCCTGGTATTTGCTACGATTCAGGCACGGACAGCCGCAAATCAAGTTTTCTGCAATTCTATAAACCCATAGGGTCAAACTACGAGAAAATATCCACAAAACGGCCCGCTTCAATTTCTCCCCATTTTCCATGTATAGCTCCCTTTAAAGGTAAACGTAATCGGTCGTCCCTTGGTATCTGCTCCGATTCAGGCACAGACAGCCGCAAATGAAGTTTTGCGCAACTCTATAAACCCATAGGGTCAAACTACGAGAAAATATCCACAAAACGACCCGCTTCAATTGTTCCCCATTTTCCTTGTATAGCTTCCTTTAGAGGTAAACGTAATCGGGTGACTCCTAGTATCTACTCCGATTCAGGCACGGACACCCGCATATGAAGTTTTCTGCAATTCTATAAACCCATAGGGTCAGACTACGATAAAATATCCACAAAACAGCCCGCTTCAATTTTACCCCATTTTCCTTGTATAACTTCCTTTAGAGGTAAACGTAATCGGACGTCCCCTGGTATCTGCTCCGATTCAGGCACGGACAACCCCAAATGAACTTTTCTGCAATTCTATAAACCCATAGGGTCAAACTACGTGAAAATATCCACAAAACGGCTAGCTTCAATTTTTCTCCATTTTCCTTGTATAGCTCCCTTTAAAGGTAAACGTAATCGGGCGTCCCCTGGTATCTGCTCCGATTCAGGCACGGACACCCCAAATGAACTTTTTTGCAATTCTATAAACCCATAGGGTCAAACTACGAGAAAATATCCACAAAACGGCCTGCTTCAATTTCTCCCCATTTTCCTTGTATAGAAACGTAATCGGGCGTCCCCTGGTATCTGCTCCGATTCAGGCACAAACAGCCGCAAATGAAATTTTCTGCAACTCTATAAATCCATTGGGTCAAACTACGAGAAAATATCCACAAAATGGCCCGCTTCAATTTTTCCCCATTTTCCTTGTATAGCTCCCTTTAGAGGTAACGTAATCGGGCGACTCCTAGTATCTGCTCCGATTCAGGCACGGACAGCCGCATATGAAGTTTTCTGCAATTCTATAAACCCATAGGGTCAAACTACGAGAAAATATCTACAAAACAGCCCGCTTAAATTTTACCCCATTTTCCTTGTATAACTCCCTTTAGAGGTAAACGTAATCGGGCGTCCCCTAGTATCTGCTCCGATTCAGGCACGGACACCCCAAATGAACTTTTCTGCAATTCTATAAACCCATAGGGTCAAACTACGAGAAAATATCAATAAAACGGCCCGCTTCAATTGTTCCCCATTTTCCTTGTATAGCTCCCTTTAGAGGTAAACGTAATCGGGCGTCCCCTGGTATCTGCTCCGATTCAGGCACGGACACCCCAAATGAACTTTTCTGCAATTCTATAAACCCATAGGGTCAAACTACGAGAAAATATCCAGAAAACGGCCCGCTTCAATTTCTCCCCATTTTCCTTGTATAGCTCCCTTTAGAGGTAAACGTAATCGGGCGTCCCCTGGTATCTGCTCCGATTCAGGCACAGACAACCGCAAATGAAGTTTTCTGCAACTCTATAAATCCATTGGGTCAAACTACGAGAAAATATCCACAAAATGGCCCGCTTCAATTTTTCCCCATTTTCCTTGTATAGCTCCCTTTAGAGGTAAACGTAATCGGGCGTCCCCTGGTATCTGCTCCGATTCAGGCACGGACACCCCAAATAAACTTTTCTGCAATTCTAGAAACCCATAGTGTCAAACTACGAGAAAATATCCACAAAACGACCCGCTTCAATTCCTCCCCATTTTCCTTGTATAGCTCCCTTTAGAGGTAAACGTAATCGGGCGTCCCCTGGTATCTGCTCCGATTCAGGCACGGACACCCCAAATGAACTTTTCTGCAACTCTATAAACCCATAGGGTCAAACTACGAGAAAATATCCACAAAACGGCCCGCTTCAATTTTTCCCCATTTTCCTTGTATAACTCCCTTTAGAGGTAAACGTAGTCGGGCGTCCCCTGGTATCTGCTCCGATTCAGGCACGGACAGCCCGAAATGAACTTTTCTACAATTCTATAAACCCATAGGGTCAAACTACGGGAAAATATCCACAAAACGGCCCACTTCAATTTCTCCCCATTTTCCTTGTATAGCTCCCTTTAGAGGTAAACGTAATCGGGCGCCTCCTGGTATTTGCTACGATTCAGGCACGGACAGCCGCAAATCAAGTTTTCTGCAATTCTATAAACCCATAGGGTCAAACTACGAGAAAATATCCACAAAACGGCCCGCTTCAATTTCTCCCCATTTTCCTTGTATAGCTCCCTTTAAAGGTAAACGTAATCTGTCGTCCCTTGGTATCTGCTCCGATTCAGGCACAGACAGCCGCAAATGAAGTTTTGTGCAACTCTATAAACCCATAGGGTCAAACTACGAGAAAATATCCACAAAACGGCCCGCTTCAATTGTTCCCCATTTTCCTTGTATAGCTTCCTTTAGAGGTAAACGTAATCGGGTGACTCCTAGTATCTACTCCGATTCAGGCACGGACAGCCGCATATGAAGTTTTCTGCAATTCTATAAACCCATAGGGTCAAACTACGATAAAATATCCACAAAACAGCCCGCTTCAATTTTACCCCATTTTCCTTGTATAACTTCCTTTAGAGGTAAACGTAATCGGACGTCCCCTGGTATCTGCTCCGATTCAGGCACGGACAACCCCAAATGAACTTTTCTGCAATTCTATAAACCCATAGGGTCAAACTACGTGAAAATATCCACAAAACGGCTAGCTTCAATTTTTCTCCATTTTCCTTGTATAGCTCCCTTTAAAGGTAAACGTAATCGGGCGTCCCCTGGTATCTGCTCCGATTCAGGCACGGACACCCCAAATGAACTTTTTTGCAATTCTATAAACCCATAGGGTCAAACTACGAGAAAATATCCACAAAACGGCCCGCTTCAATTTCTCCCCATTTTCCTTGTATAGAAACGTAATCGGGCGTCCCCTGGTATCTGCTCCGATTCAGGCACAAACAGCCGCAAATGAAATTTTCTGCAACTCTATAAATCCATTGGGTCAAACTACGAGAAAATATCCACAAAACGGCCCGCTTCAATTTTTCCCCATTTTCCTTGTATAGCTCCCTTTAGAGGTAACGTAATTGGGCGACTCCTAATATCTGCTCCGATTCAGGCACGGACAACCGCATATGAAATTTTCTGCAATTCTATAAACCCATAGGGTCAAACTACGAGAAAATATCTACAAAACAGCCCGCTTCAATTTTACCCCATTTTCCTTGTATAACTCCCTTTAGAGGTAAACGTAATCGGGCGTCCCCTGGTATCTGCTCCGATTCAGGCACGGACAGCCCCAAATTAACTTTTCTGCAATTCTATAAACCCGTAAGGTCAAACTACGAGAAATTATCCACAAAATGGCCCGCTTCAATTTCTCTCCAATTTCCTTGTATAGCTCCCTTTAGAAGTTAACGTAATCGGGCGTCCCCTGGTATCTGCTCCGACTCAGGCACGGACACCCCAAATGAACTTTTCTGCAATTCTATAAACCCATAGGGTCAAACTACGAGAAAATATCAATAAAACGACCCGCTTCAATTTTTCCCCATTTTCCTTGTATAGCTCCCTTTAGAGGTAAACGTAAACGGGCGTCTCCTAGTATATGCTCCGATTCAGGCACGGACAACCGCAAATGAGGTTTTCTGCAATTCTATAAACCCATAGGGTCAAACTACGAGAAAATATCAATAAAACGGCCCGCTTCAATTTTTCCCCATTTTCCTTGTATAGCTCCCTTTAGAGGTAAACGTAATCGGGCGTCTCCTGGTATCTGCTCCGATTAAGGCACGGACAGCCGCAAATGAAATTTTCTGCAATTCTATAAACTCATAGGGTCAAACTACGTGAAAATATCCACAACACGGCCCGCTTCAATTTTTCCCCATTTTCCTTGTATAGCTCCCTTTAGAGGTAAACGTAATCGGGCGTCCCCTGGTATCTGCTCCGATTCAGGCACGGACACCCCAAATAAACTTTTCTGCAATTCTAGAAACCCATAGGGTCAAACTACGAGAAAATATCCACAAAACGACCCGCTTCAATTCCTCCCCATTTTCCTTGTATAGCTCCCTTTAGAGGTAAACGTAATCGGGCGTCCCCTGGTATCTGCTCCGATTCAGGCACGGATACCCCAAATGAACTTTTCTGCAACTCTATAAACCCATAGGGTCAAACTACGAGAAAATATCCACAAAACGGCCCGCTTCAATTTTTCCCCATTTTCCTTGTATAACTCCCTTTAGAGGTAAACGTAGTCGGGCGTCCCCTGGTATCTGCTCCGATTCAGGCACGGACAGCCCGAAATGAACTTTTCTACAATTCTATAAACCCATAGGGTCAAACTACGGGAAAATATCCACAAAACGGCCCACTTCAATTTCTCCCCATTTTCCTTGTATAGCTCCCTTTAGAGGTAAACGTAATCGGGCGCCTCCTGGTATTTGCTACGATTCAGGCACGGACAGCCGCAAATCAAGTTTTCTGCAATTCTATAAACCCATAGGGTCAAACTACGAGAAAATATCCACAAAACGGCCCGCTTCAATTTCTCCCCATTTTCCTTGTATAGCTCCCTTTAAAGGTAAACGTAATCGGTCGTCCCTTGGTATCTGCTCCGATTCAGGCACAGACAGCCGCAAATGAAGTTTTGTGCAACTCTATAAACCCATAGGGTCAAACTACGAGAAAATATCCACAAAACGGCCCGCTTCAATTGTTCCCCATTTTCCTTGTATAGCTTCCTTTAGAGGTAAACGTAATCGGGTGACTCCTAGTATCTACTCCGATTCAGGCACGGACACCCGCATATGAAGTTTTCTACAATTCTATAAACCTATAGGGTCAGACTACGATAAAATATCCACAAAACAGCCAGCTTCAATTTTACCCCATTTTCCTTGTATAACTTCCTTTAGAGGTAAACGTAATCGGACGTCCCCTGGTATCTGCTCCGATTCAGGCACGGACAACCCCAAATGAACTTTTCTGCAATTCTATAAACCCATAGGGTCAAACTACGTGAAAATATCCACAAAACGGCTAGCTTCAATTTTTCTCCATTTTCCTTGTATAGCTCCCTTTAAAGGTAAACGTAATCGGGCGTCCCCTGGTATCTGCTCCGATTCAGGCACGGACACCCCAAATGAACTTTTTTGCAATTCTATAAACCCATAGGGTCAAACTACGAGAAAATATCCACAAAACGGCCTGCTTCAATTTCTCCCCATTTTCCTTGTATAGAAACGTAATCGGGCGTCCCCTGGTATCTGCTACGATTCAGGCACAAACAGCCGCAAATGAAATTTTCTGCAACTCTATAAATCCATTGGGTCAAACTACGAGAAAATATCCACAAAATGGCCCGCTTCAATTTTTCCCCATTTTCCTTGTATAGCTCCCTTTAGAGGTAACGTAATCGGGCGACTCCTAGTATCTGCTCCGATTCAGGCACGGACAGCCGCATATGAAGTTTTCTGCAATTCTATAAACCCATAGGGTCAAACTACGAGAAAATATCTACAAAACAGCCCGCTTAAATTTTACCCCATTTTCCTTGTATAACTCCCTTTAGAGGTAAACGTAATCGGGCGTCCCCTAGTATCTGCTCCGATTCAGGCACGGACACCCCAAATGAACTTTTCTGCAATTCTATAAACCCATAGGGTCAAACTACGAGAAAATATCAATAAAACGGCCCGCTTCAATTGTTCCCCATTTTCCTTGTATAGCTCCCTTTAGAGGTAAACGTAATCGGGCGTCCCCTGGTATCTGCTCCGATTCAGGCACGGACACCCCAAATGAACTTTTCTGCAATTCTATAAACCCATAGGGTCAAACTACGAGAAAATATCCAGAAAACGGCCCGCTTCAATTTCTCCCCATTTTCCTTGAATAGCTCCCTTTAGAGGTAAACGTAATCGGGCGTCCCCTGGTATCTGCTCCGATTCAGGCACAGACAACCGCAAATGAAGTTTTCTGCAACTCTATAAATCCATTGGGTCAAACTACGAGAAAATATCCACAAAATGGCCCGCTTCAATTTTTCCCCATTTTCCTTGTATAGCTCCCTTTAGAGGTAAACGTAATCGGGCGTCCCCTGGTATCTGCTCCGATTCAGGCACGGACACCCCAAATAAACTTTTCTGCAATTCTAGAAACCCATAGTGTCAAACTACGAGAAAATATCCACAAAACGACCCGCTTCAATTCCTCCCCATTTTCCTTGTATAGCTCCCTTTAGAGGTAAACGTAATCGGGCGTCCCCTGGTATCTGCTCCGATTCAGGCACGGACACCCCAAATGAACTTTTCTGCAACTCTATAAACCCATAGGGTCAAACTACGAGAAAATATCCACAAAACGGCCCGCTTCAATTTTTCCCCATTTTCCTTGTATAACTCCCTTTAGAGGTAAACGTAGTCGGGCGTCCCCTGGTATCAGCTCCGATTCAGGCACGGACAGCCCGAAATGAACTTTTCTACAATTCTATAAACCCATAGGGTCAAAATACGGGAAAATATCCACAAAACGGCCCACTTCAATTTCTCCCCATTTTCCTTGTATAGCTCCCTTTAGAGGTAAACGTAATCGGGCGCCTCCTGGTATTTTCTACGATTCAGGCACGGACAGCCGCAAATCAAGTTTTCTGCAATTCTATAAACCCATAGGGTCAAACTACGAGAAAATATCCACAAAACGGCCCGCTTCAATTTCTCCCCATTTTCCTTGTATAGCTCCCTTTAAAGGTAAACGTAATCTGTCGTCCCTTGGTATCTGCTCCGATTCAGGCACAGACAGCCGCAAATGAAGTTTTGTGCAACTCTATAAACCCATAGGGTCAAACTACGAGAAAATATCCACAAAACGGCCCGCTTCAATTGTTCCCCATTTTCCTTGTATAGCTTCCTTTAGAGGTAAACGTAATCGGGTGACTCCTAGTATCTACTCCGATTCAGGCACGGACAGCCGCATATGAAGTTTTCTGCAATTCTATAAACCCATAGGGTCAAACTACGATAAAATATCCACAAAACAGCCCGCTTCAATTTTACCCCATTTTCCTTGTATAACTTCCTTTAGAGGTAAACGTAATCGGACGTCCCCTGGTATCTGCTCCGATTCAGGCACGGACAACCCCAAATGAACTTTTCTGCAATTCTATAAACCCATAGGGTCAAACTACGTGAAAATATCCACAAAACGGCTAGCTTCAATTTTTCTCCATTTTCCTTGTATAGCTCCCTTTAAAGGTAAACGTAATCGGGCGTCCCCTGGTATCTGCTCCGATTCAGGCACGGACACCCCAAATGAACTTTTTTGCAATTCTATAAACCCATAGGGTCAAACTACGAGAAAATATCCACAAAACGGCCCGCTTCAATTTCTCCCCATTTTCCTTGTATAGAAACGTAATCGGGCGTCCCCTGGTATCTGCTCCGATTCAGGCACAAACAGCCGCAAATGAAATTTTCTGCAACTCTATAAATCCATTGGGTCAAACTACGAGAAAATATCCACAAAATGGCCCGCTTCAATTTTTCCCCATTTTCCTTGTATAGCTCCCTTTAGAGGTAACGTAATCGGGCGACTCCTAGTATCTGCTCCGATTCAGGCACGGACAGCCGCATATGAAGTTTTCTGCAATTCTATAAACCCATAGGGTCAAACTACGAGAAAATATCTACAAAACAGCCCGCTTAAATTTTACCCCATTTTCCTTGTATAACTCCCTTTAGAGGTAAACGTAATCGGGCGTCCCCTAGTATCTGCTCCGATTCAGGCACGGACACCCCAAATGAACTTTTCTGCAATTCTATAAACCCATAGGGTCAAACTACGAGAAAATATCAATAAAACGGCCCGCTTCAATTTTTCCCCATTTTCCTTGTATAGCTCCCTTTAGAGGTAAACGTAATCGGGCGTCCCCTGGTATCTGCTCCGATTCAGGCACGGACACCCCAAATGAACTTTTCTGCAATTCTATAAACCCATAGGGTCAAACTACGAGAAAATATCCACAAAACGGCCCGCTTCAATTTCTCCCCATTTTCCTTGTATAGCTCCCTTTAGAGGTAAACGTAATCGGGCGTCCCCTGGTATCTGCTCCGATTCAGGCACAGACAGCCGCAAATGAAGTTTTCTGCAACTCTATAAATCCATTGGGTCAAACTACGAGAAAATATCCACAAAATGGCCCGCTTCAATTTTTCCCCATTTTCCTTGCATAGCTCCCTTTAGAGATAAACGTAATCGGGCGTCCCCTGGTATCTGCTCCGATTCAGGCACGGACACCCCAAATGAACTTTTCTGTAATTCTATAAACCCATAGGGTCAAACTACGAGAAAATATCCACAAAACAGCCCGCTTCAATTTTTCCCCATTTTCCTTGTATAGCTCCCTTTAGAGATAAACGTAATCGGGCGTCCCCTGGTATCTGCTCCGATTCAGGCACGGACACCCCAAATGAACTTTTCTGCAATTCTATAAACCCATAGGGTCAAACTACGAGAAAATATCAATAAAACGGCCCGCTTCAATTTTTCCCCATTTTCCTTGTATAGCTCCCTTTAGAGGTAAACGTAATCGGGCGTCCCCTGGTATCTGCTCCGATTCTGGCACGGACACCCCAAATGAACTTTTCTGCAATTCTATAAACCCATAGGGTCAAACTACGAGAAAATATCCACAAAACGGCCCGCTTCAATTTCTCCCCATTTTCCTTGTATAGCTCCCTTTAGAGGTAAACGTAATCGGGCGTCCCCTGGTATCTGCTCCGATTCAGGCACAGACAGCCGCAAATGAAGTTTTCTGCAACTCTATAAACCTATAGGGTCAAACTACGAGAAAATATCCACAAAACAGCCCGCTTCAATTTTTCCCCATTTTCCTTGCATAGCTCCCTTTAGAGATAAACGTAATCGGGCGTCCCCTGGTATCTGCTCCGATTCAGGCACGGACACCCCAAATGAACTTTTCTGCAATTCTATAAACCCATAGGGTCAAACTACGAGAAAATATCCACAAAACGGCCCGCTTCAATTTCTCCCCATTTTCCTTGTATAGCTCCCTTTAGAGGTAAACGTAATCGGGCGTCCCCTGGTATCTGCTCCGATTCAGGCACAGACAACCGCAAATGAAGTTTTCTGCAACTCTATAAATCCATTGGGTCAAACTACGAGAAAATATCCACAAAATGGCCCGCTTCAATTTTTCCCCATTTTCCTTGCATAGCTCCCTTTAGAGATAAACGTAATCGGGCGTCCCTTGGTATCTGCTCCGATTCAGGCACGGACACCCCAAATGAACTTTTCTGCAATTCTATAAACCCATAGGGTCAAACTACGAGAAAATATCCACAAAACAGCCCGCTTCAATTTTTCCCCATTTTCCTTGTATAGCTCCCTTTAGAGGTAAACGTAATCGGGCGTCCCCTGGTATCTGCTCCGATTCAGGCACAGACACCCCAAATGAACTTTTCTGCAACTCTATAAACCCATAGGGTCAAACTACGAAAAAAATATCCACAAAACGGCCCGCTTCAATTTTTCCCCATTTTCCTTGTATAGCTCCCTTTAGAAGTAAACGTAATCGGGCGTCCCCTGGTATCTGCTCCGACTCAGGCACGGACACCCCAAATGAACTTTTCTGCAATTCTATAAACCCATAGGGTCAAACTACGAGAAAATATCCACAAAACGGCCCGCTTCAATTTCTCCCCATTTTCCTTGTATAGCTCCCTTTAGAGGTAAACGTAATCGGGCGTCCCCTGGTATCTGCTCCGATTCAGGCACAGACAGCCGCAAATGAAGTTTTCTGCAACTCTATAAACCCATAGGGTCAAACTACGAGAAAATATCCACAAAACAGCCCGCTTCAATTTTTCCCCATTTTCCTTGCATAGCTCCCTTTAGAGATAAACGTAATCGGGCGTCCCCTGGTATCTGCTCCGATTCAGGCACGGACACCCCAAATGAACTTTTCTGCAATTCTATAAACCCATAGGGTCAAACTACGAGAAAATATCCACAAAACGGCCCGCTTCAATTTCTCCCCATTTTCCTTGTATAGCTCCCTTTAGAGGTAAACGTAATCGGGCGTCCCCTGGTATCTGCTCCGATTCAGGCACAGACAACCGCAAATGAAGTTTTCTGCAACTCTATAAATCCATTGGGTCAAACTACGAGAAAATATCCACAAAATGGCCCGCTTCAATTTTTCCCCATTTTCCTTGCATAGCTCCCTTTAGAGATAAACGTAATCGGGCGTCCCTTGGTATCTGCTCCGATTCAGGCACGGACACCCCAAATGAACTTTTCTGCAATTCTATAAACCCATAGGGTCAAACTACGAGAAAATATCCACAAAACAGCCCGCTTCAATTTTTCCCCATTTTCCTTGTATAGCTCCCTTTAGAGGTAAACGTAATCGGGCGTCCCCTGGTATCTGCTCCGATTCAGGCACAGACACCCCAAATGAACTTTTCTGCAACTCTATAAACCCATAGGGTCAAACTACGAAAAAAATATCCACAAAACGGCCCGCTTCAATTTTTCCCCATTTTCCTTGTATAGCTCCCTTTAGAAGTAAACGTAATCGGGCGTCCCCTGGTATCTGCTCCGACTCAGGCACGGACACCCCAAATGAACTTTTCTGCAATTCTATAAACCCATAGGGTCAAACAACGAGAAAATATCAATAAAACGGCCCGCTTCAATTTTTCCCCATTTTCCTTGTATAGCTCCCTTTAGAGGTAAACGTAAACGGGCGTCTCCTAGTATATGCTCCGATTCAGGCACGGACAACCGCAAATGAGGTTTTCTGCAATTCTAAAAACCCATAGGGTCAAACTACGAGAAAATACCAAGAAAACGGCCCGCTTCAATTTTTCCCCATTTTCCTTGTATAGCTCCCTTTAGAGGTAAACGTAAACGGGCGACTCCTAGTATCTGCTCCGATTCAGGCACGGACAGCCGCATATGAAGTTTTCTGCAATTCTATAAACCCATAGGGTCAAACTACGAGAAAATATCCACAAAACAGCCCGCTTCAATTTTACCCCATTTTCCTTGTATAACTCCCTTTAGAGGTAAACGTAATCGGGCGTCCCCTGGTATCTGCTCCGATTCAGGCACGGACAACCCCAAATTAACTTTTCTGCAATTCTATAAACCCATAGGGTCAAACTACGAGAAAATATCCACAAAATGGCCCGCTTCAATTTCTCTCCAATTTCCTTGTATAGCTCCCTTTAGAAGTAAACGTAGTCGGGCGTCCCCTGGTATCTGCTCCGATTCAGGCACGGACACCCCAAATGAACTTTTCTGCAATTCTATACACCCATAGGGTCAAACTACGAGAAAATATCAATAAAACGGTCCGCTTCAATTTTTCCCCATTTTCCTTGTATAGCTCTCTTTAGAGGTAAACGTAAACGGGCGTCTCCTAGTATATGCTCCGATTCAGGCACGGACAACCGCAAATGAGGTTTTCTGCAATTCTATAGACCCATAGGGTCAAATTACGAGAAAATATCAATAAAACGGCCCGCTTCAATTTTTCCCCATTTTCCTTGTATAGCTCCCTTTAGAGTTAAACGTAATCGGGCGTCTCCTGGTATCTGCTCCGATTAAGGCACGGACATCCGCAAATGAAGTTTTCTGCAATTCTATAAACTCATAGGGTCAAACTACGTGAAAATATCCACAAAACGGACCGCTTCAATTTTTCCCCATTTTCCTTCTATAGCTCCCTTTAGAGGTAAACGTAATCGGGCGTCCCCTGGTATCTGCTCCGATTCAGGCACGGACACCCCAAATGAACTTTTCTGTAATTCTAGAAACCCATAGGGGTCAAACTACGAGAAAATATCCACAAAACGGCCCGCTTCAATTCTTCCCCATTTTCCTTGTATAGCTCCCTTTAGAGGTAAACGTAATCGGGCGTCCCCTGGTATCTGCTCCGATTCAGGCACGGACAAATGAACTTTTCTGCAACTCTATAAACCCATATGGTCAAACTACGAGAAAATATCCACAAAATGGCCCGCTTCAATTTCTCTCCAATTTCCTTGTATAGCTCCCTTTAGAAGTAAACGTAGTCGGGCGTCCCCTGGTATCTGCTCCGATTCAGGCACGGACACCCCAAATGAACTTTTCTGCAATTCTATACACCCATAGGGTCAAACTACGAGAAAATATCAATAAAACGGTCCGCTTCAATTTTTCCCCATTTTCCTTGTATAGCTCTCTTTAGAGGTAAACGTAAACGGGCGTCTCCTAGTATATGCTCCGATTCAGGCACGGACAACCGCAAATGAGGTTTTCTGCAATTCTATAGACCCATAGGGTCAAATTACGAGAAAATATCAATAAAACGGCCCGCTTCAATTTTTCCCCATTTTCCTTGTATAGCTCCCTTTAGAGTTAAACGTAATCAGGCGTCTCCTGGTATCTGCTCCGATTAAGGCACGGACATCCGCAAATGAAGTTTTCTGCAATTCTATAAACTCATAGGGTCAAACTACGTGAAAATATCCACAAAACGGACCGCTTCAATTTTTCCCCATTTTCCTTCTATAGCTCCCTTTAGAGGTAAACGTAATCGGGCGTCCCCTGGTATCTGCTCCGATTCAGGCACGGACACCCCAAATGAACTTTTCTGTAATTCTAGAAACCCATAGGGGTCAAACTACGAGAAAATATCCACAAAACGGCCCGCTTCAATTCTTCCCCATTTTCCTTGTATAGCTCCCTTTAGAGGTAAACGTAATCGGGCGTCCCCTGGTATCTGCTCCGATTCAGGCACGGACAAATGAACTTTTCTGCAACTCTATAAACCCATAGGGTCAAACTATGAGAAAATATCCACAAAACGACCCGCTTCAATTTTTCCCCATTTTCCTTGTATAGCTCCCTTTAGAGGTAAACGTAATCGGGCGACTCCTAGTATCTGCTCCGATTCAGGCACGGACAGCCGCATATGAAGTTTTCTGCAATTCTATAAACCCATAGGGTCAAACTACGAGAAAATGTCCACAAAACAGCCCGCTTCAATTTTACCCCATTTTCCTTGTATAACTCCGTTTAGAGGTAAACGTAATCGGGCGTCCCCTGGTATCTGCTCCGATTCAGGCACGGACAGCCCCAAATTAACTTTTCTGCAATTCTATAAACCCATATGGTCAAACTACGAGAAAATATCCACAAAACGGCCCGCTTCAATTTTTCCCCATTTTCCTTGTATAACTCCCTTTAGAGGTAAACGTAATCGGGCGTCCCCTTGTATCTGCTCCGATTCAGGCACGGACAGCCCCAAATGAACTTTTCTGCAATTCTATAAACCCATAGGGTCAAACTACGAGAAAATATCCACAAAACAGCCCGCTTCAATTTTTCCCCATTTTCCTTGCATAGCTCCCTTTAGAGATAAACGTAATCGGGCGTCCCCTGGTATCTGCTCCGATTCAGGCACGGACACCCCAAATGAACTTTTCTGCAACTCTATAAACCCATAGGGTCAAACTACGAGAAAATATCCACAAAACAACCCGCTTCAATTTTTCCCCATTTTCCTTGTATAGCTCCCTTTAGAGGTAAACGTAATCGGGCGTCCCCTGGTATCTGCTCCGATTCAGGCACGGACACCCCAAATGAACTTTTCTGCAACTCTATAAACCCATAGGGTCAAACTACGAAAAAAATATCCACAAAACGGCCCGCTTCAATTTTTGCCCATTTTCCTTGTATAACTCCCTTTAGAGGTAAACGTAATCGGGCGTCCCCTGGTATCTGCTCCGATTCAGGCACGGACAGCCCCAAATGAACTTTTCTGCAATTCTATAAACCCATAGGGTCAAACTACGAGAAAATATCCACAAAACAGCCCGCTTCAATTTTTCCCCATTTTCCTTGTATAGCTCCCTTTAGAGGTAAACGTAATCGGGCGTCCCCTGGTATCTGCTCCGATTCAGGCACGGACACCCCAAATGAACTTTTCTTTAATTCTAGAAACCCATAGGGTCAAACTATGAGAAAATATCCACAAAACGACCCGCTTCAATTTTTCCCCATTTTCCTTGTATAGCTCCCTTTAGAGGTAAACGTAATCGGGCGACTCCTAGTATCTGCTCCGATTCAGGCACGGACAGCCGCATATGAAGTTTTCTGCAATTCTATAAACCCATAGGGTCAAACTACGAGAAAATGTCCACAAAACAGCCCGCTTCAATTTTACCCCATTTTCCTTGTATAACTCCCTTTAGAGGTAAACGTAATCGGGCGTCCCCTGGTATCTGCTCCGATTCAGGCACGGACAGCCCCAAATTAACTTTTCTGCAATTCTATAAACCCATATGGTCAAACTACGAGAAAATATCCACAAAACGGCCCGCTTCAATTTTTCCCCATTTTCCTTGTATAACTCCCTTTAGAGGTAAACGTAATCGGGCGTCCCCTGGTATCTGCTCCGATTCAGGCACGGACAGCCCCAAATGAACTTTTCTGCAATTCTATAAACCCATAGGGTCAAACTACGAGAAAATATCCACAAAACAGCCCGCTTCAATTTTTCCCCATTTTCCTTGCATAGCTCCCTTTAGAGATAAACGTAATCGGGCGTCCCCTGGTATCTGCTCCGATTCAGGCACGGACACCCCAAATGAACTTTTCTGCAACTCTATAAACCCATAGGGTCAAACTACGAGAAAATATCCACAAAACAGCCCGCTTCAATTTTTCCCCATTTTCCTTGTATAGCTCCCTTTAGAGGTAAACGTAATCGGGCGTCCCCTGGTATCTGCTCCGATTCAGGCACGGACACCCCAAATGAACTTTTCTGCAACTCTATAAACCCATAGGGTCAAACTACGAAAAAAATATCCACAAAACGGCCCGCTTCAATTTTTCCCCATTTTCCTTTTATAACTCCCTTTAGAGGTAAACGTAATCGGGCGTCCCCTGGTATCTGCTCCGATTCAGGCACGGACAGCCCCAAATGAACTTTTCTGCAATTCTATAAACCCATAGGGTCAAACTACGAGAAAATATCCACAAAACAGCCCGCTTCAATTTTTCCCCATTTTCCTTGTATAGCTCCCTTTAGAGGTAAACGTAATCGGGCGTCCCCTGGTATCTGCTCCGATTCAGGCACGGACACCCCAAATGAACTTTTCTTTAATTCTAGAAACCCATAGGGTCAAACTACGAGAAAATATCCACAAAACGACCCGCTTCAATTTTTCCCCATTTTCCTTGTATAGCTCCCTTTAGAGGTAAACGTAATCGGGCGACTCCTAGTATCTGCTCCGATTCAGGCACGGACAGCCGCATATGAAGTTTTCTGCAATTCTATAAACCCATAGGGTCAAACTACGAGAAAATGTCCACAAAACAGCCCGCTTCAATTTTACCCCATTTTCCTTGTATAACTCCGTTTAGAGGTAAACGTAATCGGGCGTCCCCTGGTATCTGCTCCGATTCAGGCACGGACAGCCCCAAATTAACTTTTCTGCAATTCTATAAACCCATATGGTCAAACTACGAGAAAATATCCACAAAACGGCCCGCTTCAATTTTTCCCCATTTTCCTTGTATAACTCCCTTTAGAGGTAAACGTAATCGGGCGTCCCCTGGTATCTGCTCCGATTCAGGCACGGACAGCCCCAAATGAACTTTTCTGCAATTCTATAAACCCATAGGGTCAAACTACGAGAAAATATCCACAAAACAGCCCGCTTCAATTTTTCCCCATTTTCCTTGCATAGCTCCCTTTAGAGATAAACGTAATCGGGCGTCCCCTGGTATCTGCTCCGATTCAGGCATGGACACCCCAAATGAACTTTTCTGCAACTCTATAAACCCATAGGGTCAAACTACGAGAAAATATCCACAAAACAGCCCGCTTCAATTTTTCCCCATTTTCCTTGTATAGCTCCCTTTAGAGGTAAACGTAATCGGGCGTCCCCTGGTATCTGCTCCGATTCAGGCACGGACACCCCAAATGAACTTTTCTGCAACTCTATAAACCCATAGGGTCAAACTACGAAAAAAATATCCACAAAACGGCCCGCTTCAATTTTTCCCCATTTTCCTTGTATAACTCCCTTTAGAGGTAAACGTAATCGGGCGTCCCCTGGTATCTGCTCCGATTCAGGCACGGACAGCCCCAAATGAACTTTTCTGCAATTCTATAAACCCATAGGGTCAAACTACGAGAAAATATCCACAAAACAGCCCGCTTCAATTTTTCCCCATTTTCCTTGTATAGCTCCCTTTAGAGGTAAACGTAATCGGGCGTCCCCTGGTATCTGCTCCGATTCAGGCACGGACACCCCAAATGAACTTTTCTTTAATTCTAGAAACCCATAGGGTCAAACTACGAGAAAATATCCACAAAACGACCCGCTTCAATTTTTCCCCATTTTCCTTGTATAGCTCCCTTTAGAGGTAAACGTAATCGGGCGACTCCTAGTATCTGCTCCGATTCAGGCACGGACAGCCGCATATGAAGTTTTCTGCAATTCTATAAACCCATAGGGTCAAACTACGAGAAAATGTCCACAAAACAGCCCGCTTCAATTTTACCCCATTTTCCTTGTATAACTCCGTTTAGAGGTAAACGTAATCGGGCGTCCCCTGGTATCTGCTCCGATTCAGGCACGGACAGCCCCAAATTAACTTTTCTGCAATTCTATAAACCCATATGGTCAAACTACGAGCAAATATCCACAAAATGGCCCGCTTCAATTTTTCCCCATTTTCCTTGTATAACTCCCTTTAGAGGTAAACGTAATCGGGCGTCCCCTGGTATCTGCTCCGATTCAGGCACGGACAACCCCAAATGAACTTTTCTGCAATTCTATAAACCCATAGGGTCAAACTACGAGAAAATATCCACAAAACAGCCCGCTTCAATTTTTCCCCATTTTCCTTGTATAGCTCCCTTTAGAGGTAAACGTAATCGGGCGTCCCCTGGTATCTGCTCCGATTCAGGCACGGACACCCCAAATGAACTTTTCTTTAATTCTAGAAACCCATAGGGTCAAACTATGAGAAAATATCCACAAAACGACCCGCTTCAATTTTTCCCCATTTTCCTTGTATAGCTCCCTTTAGAGGTAAACGTAATCGGGCGACTCCTAGTATCTGCTCCGATTCAGGCACGGACAGCCGCATATGAAGTTTTCTGCAATTCTATAAACCCATAGGGTCAAACTACGAGAAAATGTCCACAAAACAGCCCGCTTCAATTTTACCCCATTTTCCTTGTATAACTCCCTTTAGAGGTAAACGTAATCGGGCGTCCCCTGGTATCTGCTCCGATTCAGGCACGGACAGCCCCAAATGAACTTTTCTGCAATTCTATAAACCCATAGGGTCAAACTACGAGAAAATATCCACAAAACAGCCCGCTTCAATTTTTCCCCATTTTCCTTGCATAGCTCCCTTTAGAGATAAACGTAATCGGGCGTCCCTTGGTATCTGCTCCGATTCAGGCACGGACACCCCAAATGAACTTTTCTGCAACTCTATAAACCCATAGGGTCAAACTACGAGAAAATATCCACAAAACAGCTCGCTTCAATTTTTCCCCATTTTCCTTGTATAGCTCCCTTTAGAGGTAAACGTAATCGGGCGTCCCCTGGTATCTGCTCCGATTCAGGCACGGACACCCCAAATGAACTTTTCTGCAACTCTATAAACCCATAGGGTCAAACTACGAAAAAAATATCCACAAAACGGCCCGCTTCAATTTTTCCCCATTTTCCTTGTATAACTCCCTTTAGAGGTAAACGTAATCGGGCGTCCCCTGGTATCTGCTCCGATTCAGGCACGGACAGCCCCAAATGAACTTTTCTGCAATTTTATAAACCCATAGGGTCAAACTACGAGAAAATATCCACAAAACAGCCCGCTTCAATTTTTCCCCATTTTCCTTGTATAGCTCCCTTTAGAGGTAAACGTAATCGGGCGTCCCCTGGTATCTGCTCCGATTCAGGCACGGACACCCCAAATGAACTTTTCTTTAATTCTAGAAACCCATAGGGTCAAACTACGAGAAAATATCCACAAAACGACCCGCTTCAATTTTTCCCCATTTTCCTTGTATAGCTCCCTTTAGAGGTAAACGTAATCGGGCGACTCCTAGTATCTGCTCCGATTCAGGCACGGACAGCCGCATATGAAGTTTTCTGCAATTCTATAAACCCATAGGGTCAAACTACGAGAAAATGTCCACAAAACAGCCCGCTTCAATTTTACCCCATTTTCCTTGTATAACTCCGTTTAGAGGTAAACGTAATCGGGCGTCCCCTGGTATCTGCTCCGATTCAGGCACGGACAGCCCCAAATTAACTTTTCTGCAATTCTATAAACCCATATGGTCAAACTACGAGAAAATATCCACAAAACGGCCCGCTTCAATTTTTCCCCATTTTCCTTGTATAACTCCCTTTAGAGGTAAACGTAATCGGGCGTCCCCTGGTATCTGCTCCGATTCAGGCACGGACAGCCCCAAATGAACTTTTCTGCAATTCTATAAACCCATAGGGTCAAACTACGAGAAAATATCCACAAAACAGCCCGCTTCAATTTTTCCCCATTTTCCTTGCATAGCTCCCTTTAGAGATAAACGTAATCGGGCGTCCCCTGGTATCTGCTCCGATTCAGGCATGGACACCCCAAATGAACTTTTCTGCAACTCTATAAACCCATAGGGTCAAACTACGAGAAAATATCCACAAAACAGCCCGCTTCAATTTTTCCCCATTTTCCTTGTATAGCTCCCTTTAGAGGTAAACGTAATCGGGCGTCCCCTGGTATCTGCTCCAATTCAGGCACGGACACCCCAAATGAACTTTTCTGCAACTCTATAAACCCATAGGGTCAAACTACGAAAAAAATATCCACAAAACGGCCCGCTTCAATTTTTCCCCATTTTCCTTGTATAACTCCCTTTAGAGGTAAACGTAATCGGGCGTCCCCTGGTATCTGCTCCGATTCAGGCACGGACAGCCCCAAATGAACTTTTCTGCAATTCTATAAACCCATAGGGTCAAACTACGAGAAAATATCCACAAAACAGCCCGCTTCAATTTTTCCCCATTTTCCTTGTATAGCTCCCTTTAGAGGTAAACGTAATCGGGCGTCCCCTGGTATCTGCTCCGATTCAGGCACGGACACCCCAAATGAACTTTTCTTTAATTCTAGAAACCCATAGGGTCAAACTATGAGAAAATATCCACAAAACGACCCGCTTCAATTTTTCCCCATTTTCCTTGTATAGCTCCCTTTAGAGGTAAACGTAATCGGGCGACTCCTAGTATCTGCTCCGATTCAGGCACGGACAGCCGCATATGAAGTTTTCTGCAATTCTATAAACCCATAGGGTCAAACTACGAGAAAATGTCCACAAAACAGCCCGCTTCAATTTTACCCCATTTTCCTTGTATAACTCCCTTTAGAGGTAAACGTAATCGGGCGTCCCCTGTTATCTGCTCCGATTCAGGCACGGACAGCCCCAAATTAACTTTTCTGCAATTCTATAAACCCATATGGTCAAACTACGAGAAAATATGCACAAAACGGCCCGCTTCAATTTTTCCCCATTTTCCTTGTATAACTCCCTTTAGAGGTAAACGTAATCGGGCGTCCCCTGGTATCTGCTCCGATTCAGGCACGGACAGCCCCAAATGAACTTTTCTGCAATTCTATAAACCCATAGGGTCAAACTACGAGAAAATATCCACAAAACAGCCCGCTTCAATTTTTCCCCATTTTCCTTGCATAGCTCCCTTTAGAGATAAACGTAATCGGGCGTCCCCTGGTATCTGCTCCGATTCAGGCACGGACACCCCAAATGAACTTTTCTGCAACTCTATAAACCCATAGGGTCAAACTACGAGAAAATATCCACAAAACAGCCCGCTTCAATTTTTCCCCATTTTCCTTGTATAGCTCCCTTTAGAGGTAAACGTAATCGGGCGTCCCCTGGTATCTGCTCCGATTCAGGCACGGACACCCCAAATGAACTTTTCTGCAACTCTATAAACCCATAGGGTCAAACTACGAAAAAAATATCCACAAAACGGCCCGCTTCAATTTTTCCCCATTTTCCTTGTATAACTCCCTTTAGAGGTAAACGTAATCGGGCGTCCCCTGGTATCTGCTCCGATTCAGGCACGGACAGCCCCAAATGAACTTTTCTGCAATTCTATAAACCCATAGGGTCAAACTACGAGAAAATATCCACAAAACAGCCCGCTTCAATTTTTCCCCATTTTCCTTGTATAGCTCCCTTTAGAGGTAAACGTAATCGGGCGTCCCCTGGTATCTGCTCCGATTCAGGCACGGACACCCCAAATGAACTTTTCTTTAATTCTAGAAACCCATAGGGTCAAACTATGAGAAAATATCCACAAAACGACCCGCTTCAATTTTTCCCCATTTTCCTTGTATAGCTCCCTTTAGAGGTAAACGTAATCGGGCGACTCCTAGTATCTGCTCCGATTCAGGCACGGACAGCCGCATATGAAGTTTTCTGCAATTCTATAAACCCATAGGGTCAAACTACGAGAAAATGTCCACAAAACAGCCCGCTTCAATTTTACCCCATTTTCCTTGTATAACTCCCTTTAGAGGTAAACGTAATCGGGCGTCCCCTGTTATCTGCTCCGATTCAGGCACGGACAGCCCCAAATTAACTTTTCTGCAATTCTATAAACCCATATGGTCAAACTACGAGAAAATATGCACAAAACGGCCCGCTTCAATTTTTCCCCATTTTCCTTGTATAACTCCCTTTAGAGGTAAACGTAATCGGGCGTCCCCTGGTATCTGCTCCGATTCAGGCACGGACAGCCCCAAATGAACTTTTCTGCAATTCTATAAACCCATAGGGTCAAACTACGAGAAAATATCCACAAAACAGCCCGCTTCAATTTTTCCCCATTTTCCTTGCATAGCTCCCTTTAGAGATAAACGTAATCGGGCGTCCCCTGGTATCTGCTCCGATTCAGGCACGGACACCCCAAATGAACTTTTCTGCAACTCTATAAACCCATAGGGTCAAACTACGAGAAAATATCCACAAAACAGCCCGCTTCAATTTTTCCCCATTTTCCTTGTATAGCTCCCTTTAGAGGTAAACGTAATCGGGCGTCCCCTGGTATCTGCTCCGATTCAGGCACGGACACCCCAAATGAACTTTTCTGCAACTCTATAAACCCATAGGGTCAAACTACGAAAAAAATATCCACAAAACGGCCCGCTTCAATTTTTCCCCATTTTCCTTGTATAACTCCCTTTAGAGGTAAACGTAATCGGGCGTCCCCTGGTATCTGCTCCGATTCAGGCACGGACACCCCCAAATGAACTTTTCTGCAATTCTATAAACCCATAGGGTCAAACTACGAGAAAATATCCACAAAACAGCCCGCTTCAATTTTTCCCCATTTTCCTTGTATAGCTCCCTTTAGAGGTAAACGTAATCGGGCGTCCCCTGGTATCTGCTCCGATTCAGGCACGGACACCCCAAATGAACTTTTCTTTAATTCTAGAAACCCATAGGGTCAAACTACGAGAAAATATCCACAAAACGACCCGCTTCAATTTTTCCCCATTTTCCTTGTATAGCTTCCTTTAGAGGTAAACGTAATCGGGCGACTCCTAGTATCTGCTCCGATTCAGGCACGGACAGCCGCATATGAAGTTTTCTGCAATTCTATAAACCCATAGGGTCAAACTACGAGAAAATGTCCACAAAACAGCCCGCTTCAATTTTACCCCATTTTCCTTGTATAACTCCCTTTAGAGGTAAACGTAATCGGGCGTCCCCTGGTATCTGCTCCGATTCAGGCACGGACAGCCCCAAATTAACTTTTCTGCAATTCTATAAACCCATAGGGTCAAACTACGAGAAAATATCCACAAAATGGCCCGCTTCAATTTCTCTCCAATTTCCTTGTATAGCTCCCTTTAGAAGTAAACGTAATCGGGCGTCCCCTGGTATCTGCTCCGATTCAGGCACGGACACCCCAAATGAACTTTTCTGCAATTCTATAAACCCATAGGGTCAAACTACGAGAAAATATCAATAAAACGGCCCGCTTCAATTTTTCCCCATTTTTCTTGTATAGCTCCCTTTAGAGGTAAACGTAAACGGGCGTCTCCTAGTATATGCTCCGATTCAGGCACGGACAACTGCAAATGAGGTTTTCTGCAATTCTATAAACCCATAGTGTCAAACTACGAGAAAATATCAATAAAACGGCCCGCTTCAATTTTTCCCCATTTTCCTTGCATAGCTCCCTTTAGAGTTAAACGTAATCGGGCGTCTCCTGGTATCTGCTCCGATTAAGGCACGGACATCCGCAAATGAAGTTTTCTGCAATTCTATAAACTCATAGGGTCAAACTACGTGAAAATATCCACAACACGGCCCGCTTCAATTTTTCCCCATTTTCCTTGTATAGCTCCCTATAGAGGTAAACGTAATCGGGCGTCCCCTGGTATTTGCTCCGATTCAGGCACGGACACCCCAAATGAACTTTTCTGCAATTATAGAAACCCATAGGGTCAAACTACGAGAAAATATCCACAAAATGGACCGCTTCAATTTTTCTCCAATTTCCTTGTATAGCTCCCTTTAGAAGTAAACGTAATCGGGCGTCCCCTGGTATCTGCTCCGATTCAGGCACGGACACCCCAAATGAACTTTTCTGCAATTCTATAAACCCATAGGGTCAAACTACGAGAAAATATCAATAAAACGGCCCGCTTCAATTTTTCCCCATTTTCCTTGTATAGCTCCCTTTAGAGGTAAACGTTAACGGGCGTCTCCTAGTATATGCTCCGA
Organism: Heracleum sosnowskyi; assembly: GCA_030848705.1. NCBI lineage: Eukaryota > Viridiplantae > Streptophyta > Magnoliopsida > Apiales > Apiaceae > Heracleum > Heracleum sosnowskyi. Next base: position 64,525,838 of record CM061244.1, on the reverse strand, counting down.
TTCAGGCACAGACAACCGCAAATGAGGTTTTCTGCAATTCTATAAACCCATAGGGTCAAACTACGAGAAAATATCAATAAAACGGCCCGCTTCAATTTTTCCCCATTTTCCTTGCATAGCTCCCTTTAGAGTTAAACGTAATCGGGCGTCTCCTGGTATCTGCTCCGATTAAGGCACGGACATCCGCAAATGAAGTTTTCTGCAATTCTATAAACTCATAGGGTCAAACTACGTGAAAATATCCACAACACGGCCCGCTTCAATTTTTCCCCATTTTCCTTGTATAGCTCCCTTTAGAGGTAAACGTAATCGGGCGTCCCCTGGTATCTGCTCCGATTCAGGCACGGACACCCCAAATGAACTTTTCTGCAATTCTAGAAACCCATAGGGTCAAACTACGAGAAAATATCCACAAAACGGCCCGCTTCAATTCTTCCCCATTTTCCTTGTATAGCTCCCTTTAGAGGTAAACGTAATCGGGCGTCCCCTAGTATCTGCTCCGATTCAGGCACGGACAAATGAACTTTTCTGCAACTCTACAAACCCATAGGGTCAAACTACGAGCAAATATCCACAAAACGACCCGCTTCAATTTTTCCCCATTTTCCTTGTATAACTCCCTTTAGAGGTAAACTTAATCGGGCGTCCCCTAGTATCTGCTCCAATTCAGGCACGGACAGCCCCAAATGAACTTTTCTGCAATTCTATAAACCCATTGGGTCAAACTACGAGAAAATATCCACAAAATGGACCGCTTCAATTTTTCTCCAATTTCCTTGTATAGCTCCCTTTAGAAGTAAACGTAATCGGGCGTCCCCTGGTATCTGCTCCGATTCAGGCACGGACACCCCAAATGAACTTTTCTGCAATTCTATAAACCCATAGGGTCAAACTACGAGAAAATATCAATAAAACGGCCCGCTTCAATTTTTCCCCATTTTCCTTGTATAGCTCCCTTTAGAGGTAAACGTTAACGGGCGTCTCCTAGTATATGCTCCGATTCAGGCACAGACAACCGCAAATGAGGTTTTCTGCAATTCTATAAACCCATAGGGTCAAACTACGAGAAAATATCAATAAAACGGCCCGCTTCAATTTTTCCCCATTTTCCTTGCATAGCTCCCTTTAGAGTTAAACGTAATCGGGCGTCTCCTGGTATCTGCTCCGATTAAGGCACGGACATCCGCAAATGAAGTTTTCTGCAATTCTATAAACTCATAGGGTCAAACTACGTGAAAATATCCACAACACGGCCCGCTTCAATTTTTCCCCATTTTCCTTGTATAGCTCCCTTTAGAGGTAAACGTAATCGGGCGTCCCCTGGTATCTGCTCCGATTCAGGCACGGACACCCCAAATGAACTTTTCTGCAACTCTATAAACCCATAGGGTCAAACTACGAGAAAATATCCACAAAACAGCCCGCTTCAATTTTTCCCCATTTTCCTTGTATAGCTCCCTTTAGAGGTAAACGTAATCGGGCGTCCCCTGGTATCTGCTCCGATTCAGGCACGGACACCCCAAATAAACTTTTCTGCAACTCTATAAACCCATAGGGTCAAACTACGAAAAAAATATCCACAAAACGGCCCGCTTCAATTTTTCCCCATTTTCCTTGTATAACTCCCTTTAGAGGTAAACGTAATCGGGCGTCCCCTGGTATCTGCTCCGATTCAGGCACGGACAGCCCCAAATGAACTTTTCTGCAATTCTATAAACCCATAGGGTCAAACTACGAGAAAATATCCACAAAACAGCCCGCTTCAATTTTTCCCCATTTTCCTTGTATAGCTCCCTTTAGAGGTAAACGTAATCGGGCGTCCCCTGGTATCTGCTCCGATTCAGGCACGGACACCCCAAATGAACTTTTCTTTAATTCTAGAAACCCATAGGGTCAAACTATGAGAAAATATCCACAAAACGACCCGCTTCAATTTTTCCCCATTTTCCTTGTATAGCTCCCTTTAGAGGTAAACGTAATCGGGCGACTCCTAGTATCTGCTCCGATTCAGGCACGGACAGCCGCATATGAAGTTTTCTGCAATTCTATAAACCCATAGGGTCAAACTACGAGAAAATGTCCACAAAACAGCCCGCTTCAATTTTACCCCATTTTCCTTGTATAACTCCCTTTAGAGGTAAACGTAATCGGGCGTCCCCTGTTATCTGCTCCGATTCAGGCACGGACAGCCCCAAATTAACTTTTCTGCAATTCTATAAACCCATATGGTCAAACTACGAGAAAATATGCACAAAACGGCCCGCTTCAATTTTTCCCCATTTTCCTTGTATAACTCCCTTTAGAGGTAAACGTAATCGGGCGTCCCCTGGTATCTGCTCCGATTCAGGCACGGACAGCCCCAAATGAACTTTTCTGCAATTCTATAAACCCATAGGGTCAAACTACGAGAAAATATCCACAAAACAGCCCGCTTCAATTTTTCCCCATTTTCCTTGCATAGCTCCCTTTAGAGATAAACGTAATCGGGCGTCCCCTGGTATCTGCTCCGATTCAGGCACGGACACCCCAAATGAACTTTTCTGCAACTCTATAAACCCATAGGGTCAAACTACGAGAAAATATCCACAAAACAGCCCGCTTCAATTTTTCCCCATTTTCCTTGTATAGCTCCCTTTAGAGGTAAACGTAATCGGGCGTCCCCTGGTATCTGCTCCGATTCAGGCACGGACACCCCAAATGAACTTTTCTGCAACTCTATAAACCCATAGGGTCAAACTACGAAAAAAATATCCACAAAACGGCCCGCTTCAATTTTTCCCCATTTTCCTTGTATAACTCCCTTTAGAGGTAAACGTAATCGGGCGTCCCCTGGTATCTGCTCCGATTCAGGCACGGACAGCCCCAAATGAACTTTTCTGCAATTCTATAAACCCATAGGGTCAAACTACGAGAAAATATCCACAAAACAGCCCGCTTCAATTTTTCCCCATTTTCCTTGTATAGCTCCCTTTAGAGGTAAACGTAATCGGGCGTCCCCTGGTATCTGCTCCGATTCAGGCACGGACACCCCAAATGAACTTTTCTTTAATTCTAGAAACCCATAGGGTCAAACTATGAGAAAATATCCACAAAACGACCCGCTTCAATTTTTCCCCATTTTCCTTGTATAGCTCCCTTTAGAGGTAAACGTAATCGGGCGACTCCTAGTATCTGCTCCGATTCAGGCACGGACAGCCGCATATGAAGTTTTCTGCAATTCTATAAACCCATAGGGTCAAACTACGAGAAAATGTCCACAAAACAGCCCGCTTCAATTTTACCCCATTTTCCTTGTATAACTCCCTTTAGAGGTAAACGTAATCGGGCGTCCCCTGTTATCTGCTCCGATTCAGGCACGGACAGCCCCAAATTAACTTTTCTGCAATTCTATAAACCCATATGGTCAAACTACGAGAAAATATGCACAAAACGGCCCGCTTCAATTTTTCCCCATTTTCCTTGTATAACTCCCTTTAGAGGTAAACGTAATCGGGCGTCCCCTGGTATCTGCTCCGATTCAGGCACGGACAGCCCCAAATGAACTTTTCTGCAATTCTATAAACCCATAGGGTCAAACTACGAGAAAATATCCACAAAACAGCCCGCTTCAATTTTTCCCCATTTTCCTTGCATAGCTCCCTTTAGAGATAAACGTAATCGGGCGTCCCCTGGTATCTGCTCCGATTCAGGCACGGACACCCCAAATGAACTTTTCTGCAACTCTATAAACCCATAGGGTCAAACTACGAGAAAATATCCACAAAACAGCCCGCTTCAATTTTTCCCCATTTTCCTTGTATAGCTCCCTTTAGAGGTAAACGTAATCGGGCGTCCCCTGGTATCTGCTCCGATTCAGGCACGGACACCCCAAACGAACTTTTCTGCAACTCTATAAACCCATAGGGTCAAACTACGAAAAAAATATCCACAAAACGGCCCGCTTCAATTTTTCCCCATTTTCCTTGTATAACTCCCTTTAGAGGTAAACGTAATCGGGCGTCCCCTGGTATCTGCTCCGATTCAGGCACGGACACCCCCAAATGAACTTTTCTGCAATTCTATAAACCCATAGGGTCAAACTACGAGAAAATATCCACAAAACAGCCCGCTTCAATTTTTCCCCATTTTCCTTGTATAGCTCCCTTTAGAGGTAAACGTAATCGGGCGTCCCCTGGTATCTGCTCCGATTCAGGCACGGACACCCCAAATGAACTTTTCTTTAATTCTAGAAACCCATAGGGTCAAACTACGAGAAAATATCCACAAAACGACCCGCTTCAATTTTTCCCCATTTTCCTTGTATAGCTTCCTTTAGAGGTAAACGTAATCGGGCGACTCCTAGTATCTGCTCCGATTCAGGCACGGACAGCCGCATATGAAGTTTTCTGCAATTCTATAAACCCATAGGGTCAAACTACGAGAAAATGTCCACAAAACAGCCCGCTTCAATTTTACCCCATTTTCCTTGTATAACTCCCTTTAGAGGTAAACGTAATCGGGCGTCCCCTGGTATCTGCTCCGATTCAGGCACGGACAGCCCCAAATTAACTTTTCTGCAATTCTATAAACCCATAGGGTCAAACTACGAGAAAATATCCACAAAATGGCCCGCTTCAATTTCTCTCCAATTTCCTTGTATAGCTCCCTTTAGAAGTAAACGTAATCGGGCGTCCCCTGGTATCTGCTCCGATTCAGGCACGGACACCCCAAATGAACTTTTCTGCAATTCTATAAACCCATAGGGTCAAACTACGAGAAAATATCAATAAAACGGCCCGCTTCAATTTTTCCCCATTTTTCTTGTATAGCTCCCTTTAGAGGTAAACGTAAACGGGCGTCTCCTAGTATATGCTCCGATTCAGGCACGGACAACTGCAAATGAGGTTTTCTGCAATTCTATAAACCCATAGTGTCAAACTACGAGAAAATATCAATAAAACGGCCCGCTTCAATTTTTCCCCATTTTCCTTGCATAGCTCCCTTTAGAGTTAAACGTAATCGGGCGTCTCCTGGTATCTGCTCCGATTAAGGCACGGACATCCGCAAATGAAGTTTTCTGCAATTCTATAAACTCATAGGGTCAAACTACGTGAAAATATCCACAACACGGCCCGCTTCAATTTTTCCCCATTTTCCTTGTATAGCTCCCTATAGAGGTAAACGTAATCGGGCGTCCCCTGGTATTTGCTCCGATTCAGGCACGGACACCCCAAATGAACTTTTCTGCAATTATAGAAACCCATAGGGTCAAACTACGAGAAAATATCCACAAAATGGACCGCTTCAATTTTTCTCCAATTTCCTTGTATAGCTCCCTTTAGAAGTAAACGTAATCGGGCGTCCCCTGGTATCTGCTCCGATTCAGGCACGGACACCCCAAATGAACTTTTCTGCAATTCTATAAACCCATAGGGTCAAACTACGAGAAAATATCAATAAAATGGCCCGCTTCAATTTTTCCCCATTTTCCTTGTATAGCTCCCTTTAGAGGTAAACGTTAACGGGCGTCTCCTAGTATATGCTCCGATTCAGGCACAGACAACCGCAAATGAGGTTTTCTGCAATTCTATAAACCCATAGGGTCAAACTACGAGAAAATATCAATAAAACGGCCCGCTTCAATTTTTCCCCATTTTCCTTGCATAGCTCCCTTTAGAGTTAAACGTAATCGGGCGTCTCCTGGTATCTGCTCCGATTAAGGCACGGACATCCGCAAATGAAGTTTTCTGCAATTCTATAAACTCATAGGGTCAAACTACGTGAAAATATCCACAACACGGCCCGCTTCAATTTTTCCCCATTTTCCTTGTATAGCTCCCTTTAGAGGTAAACGTAATCGGGCGTCCCCTGGTATCTGCTCCGATTCAGGCACGGACACCCCAAATGAACTTTTCTGCAATTCTAGAAACCCATAGGGTCAAACTACGAGAAAATATCCACAAAACGGCCCGCTTCAATTCTTCCCCATTTTCCTTGTATAGCTCCCTTTAGAGGTAAACGTAATCGGGCGTCCCCTAGTATCTGCTCCGATTCAGGCACGGACAAATGAACTTTTCTGCAACTCTACAAACCCATAGGGTCAAACTACGAGCAAATATCCACAAAACGACCCGCTTCAATTTTTCCCCATTTTCCTTGTATAACTCCCTTTAGAGGTAAACTTAATCGGGCGTCCCCTAGTATCTGCTCCAATTCAGGCACGGACAGCCCCAAATGAACTTTTCTGCAATTCTATAAACCCATTGGGTCAAACTACGAGAAAATATCCACAAAATAGCCCGCTTCAATTTTTCCCCATTTTCCTTGTATAGCTCCCTTTAGAGGTAAACGTAATCGGGCGTCCCCTGGTATCTGCTCCGATTCAGGCACGGACACCCCAAATGAACTTTTCTGCAATTCTAGAAACCCATAGGGTCAAACTACGAGAAAATATCCACAAAATGGCCCGCTTCAATTTTTCCCCATTTTCCCTGCATAGCTCCCTTTAGAGGTAAACGTAAACGGGCGTCCCCTGGTATCTGCTCCGATTCAGGCACGGACACCCCAAATGAACTTTTCTGCAACTCTATAAACCCATAGGGTCAAACTACGAGAAAATATCCACAAAACGGCCCGCTTCAATTTTTCCCCATTTTCCTTGTATAACTCCCTTTAGAGGTAAACGTAATCGGGCATCCCCTGGTATCAGTTCCGATTCAGGCACGGACAACCCCAAATGAACTTTTCTGCAATTCTATAAACCCATAGGGTCAAACTACGGGAAAATATCCACAAAACAGCCCGCTTCAATTTTTCCCCATTTTCCTTGTATAACTCCCTTTAGACGTAAACGTAATCGGGCGTCCCCTGGTATTTGCTCCGATTCAGGCACAGACAGCCGCAAATGAAGTTTTCTGCAACTCTATAAACCCATAGGGTCAAACTACGAGAAAATATCAATAAAACGGCCCGCTTCAATTTTTCCCCATTTTCCTTGCATAGCTCCCTTTAGAGTTAAACGTAATCGGGCGTCTCCTGGTATCTGCTCCGATTAAGGCACGGACATCCGCAAATGAAGTTTTCTGCAATTCTATAAACTCATAGGGTCAAACTACGTGAAAATATCCACAACACGGCCCGCTTCAATTTTTCCCCATTTTCCTTGTATAGCTCCCTTTAGAGGTAAACGTAATCGGGCGTCCCCTGGTATCTGCTCCGATTCAGGCACGGACACCCCAAATGAACTTTTCTGCAATTCTAGAAACCCATAGGGTCAAACTACGAGAAAATATCCACAAAACGGCCCGCTTCAATTCTTCCCCATTTTCCTTGTATAGCTCCCTTTAGAGGTAAACGTAATCGGGCGTCCCCTGGTATCTGCTCCGATTCAGGCACGGACAAATGAACTTTTCTGCAACTCTACAAACCCATAGGGTCAAACTACGAGCAAATATCCACAAAATGGCCCGCTTCAATTTTTCCCCATTTTCCTTGTATAACTCCCTTTAGAGGTAAACTTAATCGGGCGTCCCCTAGTATCTGCTCCAATTCAGGCACGGACAGCCCCAAATGAACTTTTCTGCAATTCTATAAACCCATTGGGTCAAACTACGAGAAAATATCCACAAAATAGCCCGCTTCAATTTTTCCCCATTTTCCTTGTATAGCTCCCTTTAGAGGTAAACGTAATCGGGCGTCCCCTGGTATCTGCTCCGATTCAGGCACGGACACCCCAAATGAACTTTTCTGCAATTCTAGAAACCCATAGGGTCAAACTACGAGAAAATATCCACAAAATGGCCCGCTTCAATTTTTCCCCATTTTCCCTGCATGGCTCCCTTTAGAGGTAAACGTAATCGGGCGTCCCCTGGTATCTGCTCCGATTCAGGCACGGACACCCCAAATGAACTTTTCTGCAACTCTATAAACCCATAGGGTCAAACTACGAGAAAATATCCACAAAACGGCCCGCTTCAATTTTTCCCTATTTTCCTTGTATAACTCCCTTTAGAGGTAAACGTAATCGGGCATCCCCTGGTATCAGTTCCGATTCAGGCACGGACAACCCCAAATGAACTTTTCTGCAATTCTATAAACCCATAGGGTCAAACTACGAGAAAATATCCACAAAACAGCCCGCTTCAATTTTTCCCCATTTTCCTTGAATAACTCCCTTTAGACGTAAACGTAATCGGGCGTCCCCTGGTATTTGCTCCGATTCAGGCACAGACAGCCGCAAATGAAGTTTTCTGCAACTCTATAAACCCATAGGGTCAAACTACGAGAAAATATCCACAAAACGGCCCGCTTCAATTTTTCCCCATTTTCCTTGTATAGCTCCCTTTAGAGGTAAACGTAATCGGGCGTCCCCTGGTATCTGCTCCGATTCAGGCACGGACACCCCAAATGAACTTTTCTGCAACTCTATAAACCCATAGGGTCAAACTACGAGAAAATATCCACAAAACGGCCCGCTTCAATTTTTCCCCATTTTCCTTGTATAACTCCCTTTAGAGGTAAACGTAATCGGGCGTCCCCTGGTATCTGCTCCGATTCAGGCACGGACAGCCCCAAATGAACTTTTCTGCAATTCTATAAACCCGTAGGGTCAAACTACGAGAAAATATCCACAAAACAGCCCGCTTCAATTTTTCCCCATTTTCCTTGTATAGCTCCCTTTAGAGGTAAACGTAATCGGGCGTCCCCTTGGTATCTGCTCCGATTCAGGCACGGACACCCCAAATGAACTTTTCTGCAATTCTAGAAACCCATAGGGTCAAACTACGAGAAAATATCCACAAAACGACCCGCTTCAATTTTTCCCCATTTTCCTTGTATAGCTCCCTTTAGAGGTAAACGTAATCGGGCGACTCCTAGTATCTGCTCCGATTCAGGCACGAACAGCCGCATATGAAGTTTTCTGCAATTCTATAAACCCATAGGGTCAAACTACGAGAAAATGTCCACAAAACAGCCCGCTTCAATTTTACCCCATTTTCCTTGTATAACTCCCTTTAGAGGTAAACGTAATCGGGCGTCCCCTGGTATCTGCTCCGATTCAGGCACGGACAGCCCCAAATTAACTTTTCTGCAATTCTATAAACCCATAGGGTCAAACTACGAGAAAATATCCACAAAATGGCCCGCTTCAATTTCTCTCCAATTTCCTTGTATAGCTCCCTTTAGAAGTAAACGTAATCGGGCGTCCCCTGGTATCTGCTCCGATTCAGGCACGGACACCCCAAATGAACTTTTCTGCAATTCTATAAACCCATAGGGTCAAACTACGAGAAAATATCAATAAAATGGCCCGCTTCAATTTTTCCCCATTTTCCTTGTATAGCTCCCTTTAGAGGTAAACGTAAACGGGCGTCTCCTAGTATATGCTCCGATTCAGGCACGGACAACCGCAAATGAGGTTTTCTGCAATTCTATAAACCAATAGGGTCAAACTACGAGAAAATATCAATAAAACGGCCCGCTTCAATTTTTCCCCATTTTCCTTGCATAGCTCCCTTTAGAGTTAAACGTAATCGGGCGTCTCCTGGTATCTGCTCCGATTAAGGCACGGACATCCGCAAATGAAGTTTTCAGCAATTCTATAAACTCATAGGGTCAAACTACGTGAAAATATCCACAACACGGCCCGCTTCAATTTTCCCCATTTTCCTTGTATAGCTCCCTTTAGAGGTAAACGTAATCGGGCGTCCCCTGGTATCTGCTCCGATTCAGGCACGGACACCCCAAATGAACTTTTCTGCAATTCTAGAAACCCATAGGGTCAAACTACGAGAAAATATCCACAAAATGGCCCGCTCCAATTTCTCTCCAATTTCCTTGTAGAGCTCCCTTTAGAAGTAAACGTAATCGGGCGTCCCCTGGTATCTGCTCCGATTCAGGCACGGACATCCCAAATGAACTTTTCTGCAATTCTATTAACCCATAGGGTCAAACTACGAGAAAATATCAATAAAACGGCCCGCTTCAATTTTTCCCCATTTTCCTTGTATAGCTCCCTTTAGAGGTAAACGTAAACGGGCGTCTCCTAGTATATGCTCCGATTCAGGCACGGACAACCGCAAATGAGGTTTTTTGCAATTCTATAAACCCATAGGGTCAAACTACGAGAAAATATCAATAAAACGGCCCGCTTCAATTTTTCCCCATTTTCCTTGCATAGCTCCCTTTAGAGTTAAACGTAATCGGGCGTCTCCTGGTATCTGCTCCGATTAAGGCACGGACATCCGCAAATGAAGTTTTCTGCAATTCTATAAACTCATAGGGTCAAACTACGTGAAAATATCCACAACACGGCCCGCTTCAATTTTTCCCCATTTTCTTTGTATAGCTCCCTTTAGAGGTAAACGTAATCGGGCGTCCCCTGGTATCTGCTCCGATTCAGGCACGGACAGCCCCAAATTAACTTTTCTGCAATTCTATAAACCCATAGGGTCAAACTACGAGAAAATATCCACAAAATGGCCCGCTTCAATTTCTCTCCAATTTCCTTGTATAGCTCCCTTTAGAAGTAAACGTAATCGGGCGTCCCCTGGTATTTGCTCCGATTCAGGCACGGACACCCCAAATGAACTTTTCTGCAATTATAGAAACCCATAGGGTCAAACTATGAGAAAATATCCACAAAATGGACCGCTTCAATTTTTCTCCAATTTCCTTGTATAGCTCCCTTTAGAAGTAAACGTAATCGGGCGTCCCCTGGTATCTGCTCCGATTCAGGCACGGACACCCCAAATGAACTTTTCTGCAATTCTATAAACCCATAGGGTCAAACTACGAGAAAATATCAATAAAACGGCCCGCTTCAATTTTTCCCCATTTTCCTTGTATAGCTCCCTTTAGAGGTAAACGTTAACGGGCGTCTCCTAGTATATGCTCCGATTCAGGCACAGACAACCGCAAATGAGGTTTTCTGCAATTCTATAAACCCATAGGGTCAAACTACGAGAAAATATCAATAAAACGGCCCGCTTCAATTTTTCCCCATTTTCCTTGCATAGCTCCCTTTAGAGTTAAACGTAATCGGGCGTCTCCTGGTATCTGCTCCGATTAAGGCACGGACATCCGCAAATGAAGTTTTCTGCAATTCTATAAACTCATAGGGTCAAACTACGTGAAAATATCCACAACACGGCCCGCTTCAATTTTTCCCCATTTTCCTTGTATAGCTCCCTTTAGAGGTAAACGTAATCGGGCGTCCCCTGGTATCTGCTCCGATTCAGGCACGGACACCCCAAATGAACTTTTCTGCAATTCTAGAAACCCATAGGGTCAAACTACGAGAAAATATCCACAAAACGGCCCGCTTCAATTCTTCCCCATTTTCCTTGTATAGCTCCCTTTAGAGGTAAACGTAATCGGGCGTCCCCTAGTATCTGCTCCGATTCAGGCACGGACAAATGAACTTTTCTGCAACTCTACAAACCCATAGGGTCAAACTACGAGCAAATATCCACAAAACGACCCGCTTCAATTTTTCCCCATTTTCCTTGTATAACTCCCTTTAGAGGTAAACTTAATCGGGCGTCCCCTAGTATCTGCTCCAATTCAGGCACGGACAGCCCCAAATGAACTTTTCTGCAATTCTATAAACCCATTGGGTCAAACTACGAGAAAATATCCACAAAATAGCCCGCTTCAATTTTTCCCCATTTTCCTTGTATAGCTCCCTTTAGAGGTAAACGTAATCGGGCGTCCCCTGGTATCTGCTCCGATTCAGGCACGGACACCCCAAATGAACTTTTCTGCAATTCTAGAAACCCATAGGGTTAAACTACGAGAAAATATCCACAAAATGGCCCGCTTCAATTTTTCCCCATTTTCCCTGCATAGCTCCCTTTAGAGGTAAACGTAAACGGGCGTCCCCTGGTATCTGCTCCGATTCAGGCACGGACACCCCAAATGAACTTTTCTGCAACTCTATAAACCCATAGGGTCAAACTACGAGAAAATATCCACAAAACGGTCCGCTTCAATTTTTCCCCATTTTCCTTGTATAACTCCCTTTAGAGGTAAACGTAATCGGGCATCCCCTGGTATCAGTTCCGATTCAGGCACGGACAACCCCAAATGAACTTTTCTGCAATTCTATAAACCCATAGGGTCAAACTACGAGAAAATATCCACAAAACAGCCCGCTTCAATTTTTCCCCATTTTCCTTGTATAACTCCCTTTAGACGTAAACGTAATCGGGCGTCCCCTGGTATTTGCTCCGATTCAGGCACAGACAGCCGCAAATGAAGTTTTCTGCAACTCTATAAACCCATAGGGTCAAACTACGAGAAAATATCAATAAAACGGCCCGCTTCAATTTTTCCCCATTTTCCTTGCATAGCTCCCTTTAGAGTTAAACGTAATCGGGCGTCTCCTGGTATCTGCTCCGATTAAGGCACGGACATCCGCAAATGAAGTTTTCTGCAATTCTATAAACTCATAGGGTCAAACTACGTGAAAATATCCACAACACGGCCCGCTTCAATTTTTCCCCATTTTCCTTGTATAGCTCCCTTTAGAGGTAAACGTAATCGGGCGTCCCCTGGTATCTGCTCCGATTCAGGCACGGACACCCCAAATGAACTTTTCTGCAATTCTAGAAACCCATAGGGTCAAACTACGAGAAAATATCCACAAAACGGCCCGCTTCAATTCTTCCCCATTTTCCTTGTATAGCTCCCTTTAGAGGTAAACGTAATCGGGCGTCCCCTGGTATCTGCTCCGATTCAGGCACGGACAAATGAACTTTTCTGCAACTCTACAAACCCATAGGGTCAAACTACGAGCAAATATCCACAAAATGGCCCGCTTCAATTTTTCCCCATTTTCCTTGTATAACTCCCTTTAGAGGTAAACTTAATCGGGCGTCCCCTAGTATCTGCTCCAATTCAGGCACGGACAGCCCCAAATGAACTTTTCTGCAATTCTATAAACCCATTGGGTCAAACTACGAGAAAATATCCACAAAATAGCCCGCTTCAATTTTTCCCCATTTTCCTTGTATAGCTCCCTTTAGAGGTAAACGTAATCGGGCGTCCCCTGGTATCTGCTCCGATTCAGGCACGGACACCCCAAATGAACTTTTCTGCAATTCTAGAAACCCATAGGGTCAAACTACGAGAAAATATCCACAAAATGGCCCGCTTCAATTTTTCCCCATTTTCCCTGCATGGCTCCCTTTAGAGGTAAACGTAATCGGGCGTCCCCTGGTATCTGCTCCGATTCAGGCACGGACACCCCAAATGAACTTTTCTGCAACTCTATAAACCCATAGGGTCAAACTACGAGAAAATATCCACAAAACGGCCCGCTTCAATTTTTCCCCATTTTCCTTGTATAACTCCCTTTAGAGGTAAACGTAATCGGGCATCCCCTGGTATCAGTTCCGATTCAGGCACGGACAACCCCAAATGAACTTTTCTGCAATTCTATAAACCCATAGGGTCAAACTACGAGAAAATATCCACAAAACAGCCCGCTTCAATTTTTCCCCATTTTCCTTGAATAACTCCCTTTAGACGTAAACGTAATCGGGCGTCCCCTGGTATTTGCTCCGATTCAGGCACAGACAGCCGCAAATGAAGTTTTCTGCAACTCTATAAACCCATAGGGTCAAACTACGAGAAAATATCCACAAAACGGCCCGCTTCAATTTTTCCCCATTTTCCTTGTATAGCTCCCTTTAGAGGTAAACGTAATCGGGCGTCCCCTGGTATCTGCTCCGATTCAGGCACGGACACCCCAAATGAACTTTTCTGCAACTCTATAAACCCATAGGGTCAAACTACGAGAAAATATCCACAAAACGGCCCGCTTCAATTTTTCCCCATTTTCCTTGTATAACTCCCTTTAGAGGTAAACGTAATCGGGCGTCCCCTGGTATCTGCTCCGATTCAGGCACGGACAGCCCCAAATGAACTTTTCTGCAATTCTATAAACCCGTAGGGTCAAACTACGAGAAAATATCCACAAAACAGCCCGCTTCAATTTTTCCCCATTTTCCTTGTATAGCTCCCTTTAGAGGTAAACGTAATCGGGCGTCCCCTGGTATCTGCTCCGATTCAGGCACGGACACCCCAAATGAACTTTTCTGCAATTCTAGAAACCCATAGGGTCAAACTACGAGAAAATATCCACAAAACGACCCGCTTCAATTTTTCCCCATTTTCCTTGTATAGCTCCCTTTAGAGGTAAACGTAATCGGGCGACTCCTAGTATCTGCTCCGATTCAGGCACGAACAGCCGCATATGAAGTTTTCTGCAATTCTATAAACCCATAGGGTCAAACTACGAGAAAATGTCCACAAAACAGCCCGCTTCAATTTTACCCCATTTTCCTTGTATAACTCCCTTTAGAGGTAAACGTAATCGGGCGTCCCCTGGTATCTGCTCCGATTCAGGCACGGACAGCCCCAAATTAACTTTTCTGCAATTCTATAAACCCATAGGGTCAAACTACGAGAAAATATCCACAAAATGGCCCTCTTCAATTTCTCTCCAATTTCCTTGTATAGCTCCCTTTAGAAGTAAACGTAATCGGGCGTCCCCTGGTATCTGCTCCGATTCAGGCACGGACACCCCAAATGAACTTTTCTGCAATTCTAGAAACCCATAGGGTCAAACTACGAGAAAATATCCACAAAATGGCCCGCTTCAATTTTTCCCCATTTTCCCTGCATGGCTCCCTTTAGAGGTAAACGTAATCGGGCGTCCCCTGGTATCTGCTCCGATTCAGGCACGGACACCCCAAATGAACTTTTCTGCAACTCTATAAACCCATAGGGTCAAACTACGAGAAAATATCCACAAAACGGCCCGCTTCAATTTTTCCCCATTTTCCTTGTATAACTCCCTTTAGAGGTAAACGTAATCGGGCATCCCCTGGTATCAGTTCCGATTCAGGCACGGACAACCCCAAATGAACTTTTCTGCAATTCTATAAACCCATAGGGTCAAACTACGAGAAAATATCCACAAAACAGCCCGCTTCAATTTTTCCCCATTTTCCTTGAATAACTCCCTTTAGACGTAAACGTAATCGGGCGTCCCCTGGTATTTGCTCCGATTCAGGCACAGACAGCCGCAAATGAAGTTTTCTGCAACTCTATAAACCCATAGGGTCAAACTACGAGAAAATATCCACAAAACGGCCCGCTTCAATTTTTCCCCATTTTCCTTGTATAGCTCCCTTTAGAGGTAAACGTAATCGGGCGTCCCCTGGTATCTGCTCCGATTCAGGCACGGACACCCCAAATGAACTTTTCTGCAACTCTATAAACCCATAGGGTCAAACTACGAGAAAATATCCACAAAACGGCCCGCTTCAATTTTTCCCCATTTTCCTTGTATAACTCCCTTTAGAGGTAAACGTAATCGGGCGTCCCCTGGTATCTGCTCCGATTCAGGCACGGACAGCCCCAAATGAACTTTTCTGCAATTCTATAAACCCGTAGGGTCAAACTACGAGAAAATATCCACAAAACAGCCCGCTTCAATTTTTCCCCATTTTCCTTGTATAGCTCCCTTTAGAGGTAAACGTAATCGGGCGTCCCCTGGTATCTGCTCCGATTCAGGCACGGACACCCCAAATGAACTTTTCTGCAATTCTAGAAACCCATAGGGTCAAACTACGAGAAAATATCCACAAAACGACCCGCTTCAATTTTTCCCCATTTTCCTTGTATAGCTCCCTTTAGAGGTAAACGTAATCGGGCGACTCCTAGTATCTGCTCCGATTCAGGCACGAACAGCCGCATATGAAGTTTTCTGCAATTCTATAAACCCATAGGGTCAAACTACGAGAAAATGTCCACAAAACAGCCCGCTTCAATTTTACCCCATTTTCCTTGTATAACTCCCTTTAGAGGTAAACGTAATCGGGCGTCCCCTGGTATCTGCTCCGATTCAGGCACGGACAGCCCCAAATTAACTTTTCTGCAATTCTATAAACCCATAGGGTCAAACTACGAGAAAATATCCACAAAATGGCCCTCTTCAATTTCTCTCCAATTTCCTTGTATAGCTCCCTTTAGAAGTAAACGTAATCGGGCGTCCCCTGGTATCTGCTCCGATTCAGGCACGGACACCCCAAATGAACTTTTCTGCAATTCTATAAACCCATAGGGTCAAACTACGAGAAAATATCAATAAAATGGCCCGCTTCAATTTTTCCCCATTTTCCTTGTATAGCTCCCTTTAGAGGTAAACGTAAACGGGCGTCTCCTAGTATATGCTCCGATTCAGGCACGGACAACCGCAAATGAGGTTTTCTGCAATTCTATAAACCAATAGGGTCAAACTACGAGAAAATATCAATAAAACGGTCCGCTTCAATTTTTCCCCATTTTCCTTGCATAGCTCCCTTTAGAGTTAAACGTAATCGGGCGTCTCCTGGTATCTGCTCCGATTAAGGCACGGACATCCGCAAATGAAGTTTTCAGCAATTCTATAAACTCATAGGGTCAAACTACGTGAAAATATCCACAACACGGCCCGCTTCAATTTTCCCCATTTTCCTTGTATAGCTCCCTTTAGAGGTAAACGTAATCGGGCGTCCCCTGGTATCTGCTCCGATTCAGGCACGGACACCCCAAATGAACTTTTCTGCAATTCTAGAAACCCATAGGGTCAAACTACGAGAAAATATCCACAAAATGGCCCGCTCCAATTTCTCTCCAATTTCCTTGTAGAGCTCCCTTTAGAAGTAAACGTAATCGGGCGTCCCCTGGTATCTGCTCCGATTCAGGCACGGACACCCCAAATGAACTTTTCTGCAATTCTATTAACCCATAGGGTCAAACTACGAGAAAATATCAATAAAACGGCCCGCTTCAATTTTTCCCCATTTTCCTTGTATAGCTCCCTTTAGAGGTAAACGTAAACGGGCGTCTCCTAGTATATGCTCCGATTCAGGCACGGACAACCGCAAATGAGGTTTTTTGCAATTCTATAAACCCATAGGGTCAAACTACGAGAAAATATCAATAAAACGGTCCGCTTCAATTTTTCCCCATTTTCCTTGCATAGCTCCCTTTAGAGTTAAACGTAATCGGGCGTCTCCTGGTATCTGCTCCGATTAAGGCACGGACATCCGCAAATGAAGTTTTCTGCAATTCTATAAACTCATAGGGTCAAACTACGTGAAAATATCCACAACACGGCCCGCTTCAATTTTTCCCCATTTTCTTTGTATAGCTCCCTTTAGAGGTAAACGTAATCGGGCGTCCCCTGGTATCTGCTCCGATTCAGGCACGGACACCCCAAATGAACTTTTCTGCAATTCTAGAAACCCATAGGGTCAAACTACGAGAAAATATCCACAAAACGGCCCGCTTCAATTCTTCCCCATTTTCCTTGTATAGCTCCCTTTAGAGGTAAACGTAATCGGGCGTCCCCTAGTATCTGCTCCGATTCAGGCACGGACAAATGAACTTTTCTGCAACTCTACAAACCCATAGGGTCAAACTACGAGCAAATATCCACAAAACGACCCGCTTCAATTTTTCCCCATTTTCCTTGTATAACTCCCTTTAGAGGTAAACTTAATCGGGCGTCCCCTAGTATCTGCTCCAATTCAGGCACGGACAGCCCCAAATGAACTTTTCTGCAATTCTATAAACCCATTGGGTCAAACTACGAGAAAATATCCACAAAATAGCCCGCTTCAATTTTTCCACATTTTCCTTGTATAGCTCCCTTTAGAGGTAAACGTAATCGGGCGTCCCCTGGTATCTGCTCCGATTCAGGCACGGACACCCCAAATGAACTTTTCTGCAATTCTAGAAACCCATAGGGTTAAACTACGAGAAAATATCCACAAAATGGCCCGCTTCAATTTTTCCCCATTTTCCCTGCATAGCTCCCTTTAGAGGTAAACGTAAACGGGCGTCCCCTGGTATCTGCTCCGATTCAGGCACGGACACCCCAAATGAACTTTTCTGCAACTCTATAAACCCATAGGGTCAAACTACGAGAAAATATCCACAAAACGGTCCGCTTCAATTTTTCCCCATTTTCCTTGTATAACTCCCTTTAGAGGTAAACGTAATCGGGCATCCCCTGGTATCAGTTCCGATTCAGGCACGGACAACCCCAAATGAACTTTTCTGCAATTCTATAAACCCATAGGGTCAAACTACGAGAAAATATCCACAAAACAGCCCGCTTCAATTTTTCCCCATTTTCCTTGTATAACTCCCTTTAGACGTAAACGTAATCGGGCGTCCCCTGGTATTTGCTCCGATTCAGGCACAGACAGCCGCAAATGAAGTTTTCTGCAACTCTATAAACCCATAGGGTCAAACTACGAGAAAATATCAATAAAACGGCCCGCTTCAATTTTTCCCCATTTTCCTTGCATAGCTCCCTTTAGAGTTAAACGTAATCGGGCGTCTCCTGGTATCTGCTCCGATTAAGGCACGGACATCCGCAAATGAAGTTTTCTGCAATTCTATAAACTCATAGGGTCAAACTACGTGAAAATATCCACAACACGGCCCGCTTCAATTTTTCCCCATTTTCCTTGTATAGCTCCCTTTAGAGGTAAACGTAATCGGGCGTCCCCTGGTATCTGCTCCGATTCAGGCACGGACATCCCAAATGAACTTTTCTGCAATTCTAGAAACCCATAGGGTCAAACTACGAGAAAATATCCACAAAACGGCCCGCTTCAATTCTTCCCCATTTTCCTTGTATAGCTCCCTTTAGAGGTAAACGTAATCGGGCGTCCCCTGGTATCTGCTCCGATTCAGGCACGGACAAATGAACTTTTCTGCAACTCTACAAACCCATAGGGTCAAACTACGAGCAAATATCCACAAAATGGCCCGCTTCAATTTTTCCCCATTTTCCTTGTATAACTCCCTTTAGAGGTAAACTTAATCGGGCGTCCCCTAGTATCTGCTCCAATTCAGGCACGGACAGCCCCAAATGAACTTTTCTGCAATTCTATAAACCCATTGGGTCAAACTACGAGAAAATATCCACAAAATAGCCCGCTTCAATTTTTCCCCATTTTCCTTGTATAGCTCCCTTTAGAGGTAAACGTAATCGGGCGTCCCCTGGTATCTGCTCCGATTCAGGCACGGACACCCCAAATGAACTTTTCTGCAATTCTAGAAACCCATAGGGTCAAACTACGAGAAAATATCCACAAAATGGCCCGCTTCAATTTTTCCCCATTTTCCCTGCATGGCTCCCTTTAGAGGTAAACGTAATCGGGCGTCCCCTGGTATCTGCTCCGATTCAGGCACGGACACCCCAAATGAACTTTTCTGCAACTCTATAAACCCATAGGGTCAAACTACGAGAAAATATCCACAAAACGGCCCGCTTCAATTTTTCCCCATTTTCCTTGTATAACTCCCTTTAGAGGTAAACGTAATCGGGCATCCCCTGGTATCAGTTCCGATTCAGGCACGGACAACCCCAAATGAACTTTTCTGCAATTCTATAAACCCATAGGGTCAAACTACGAGAAAATATCCACAAAACAGCCCGCTTCAATTTTTCCCCATTTTCCTTGAATAACTCCCTTTAGACGTAAACGTAATCGGGCGTCCCCTGGTATTTGCTCCGATTCAGGCACAGACAGCCGCAAATGAAGTTTTCTGCAACTCTATAAACCCATAGGGTCAAACTACGAGAAAATATCCACAAAACGGCCCGCTTCAATTTTTCCCCATTTTCCTTGTATAGCTCCCTTTAGAGGTAAACGTAATCGGGCGTCCCCTGGTATCTGCTCCGATTCAGGCACGGACACCCCAAATGAACTTTTCTGCAACTCTATAAACCCATAGGGTCAAACTACGAGAAAATATCCACAAAACGGCCCGCTTCAATTTTTCCCCATTTTCCTTGTATAACTCCCTTTAGAGGTAAACGTAATCGGGCGTCCCCTGGTATCTGCTCCGATTCAGGCACGGACAGCCCCAAATGAACTTTTCTGCAATTCTATAAACCCGTAGGGTCAAACTACGAGAAAATATCCACAAAACAGCCCGCTTCAATTTTTCCCCATTTTCCTTGTATAGCTCCCTTTAGAGGTAAACGTAATCGGGCGTCCCCTGGTATCTGCTCCGATTCAGGCACGGACACCCCAAATGAACTTTTCTGCAATTCTAGAAACCCATAGGGTCAAACTACGAGAAAATATCCACAAAACGACCCGCTTCAATTTTTCCCCATTTTCCTTGTATAGCTCCCTTTAGAGGTAAACGTAATCGGGCGACTCCTAGTATCTGCTCCGATTCAGGCACGAACAGCCGCATATGAAGTTTTCTGCAATTCTATAAACCCATAGGGTCAAACTACGAGAAAATGTCCACAAAACAGCCCGCTTCAATTTTACCCCATTTTCCTTGTATAACTCCCTTTAGAGGTAAACGTAATCGGGCGTCCCCTGGTATCTGCTCCGATTCAGGCACGGACAGCCCCAAATTAACTTTTCTGCAATTCTATAAACCCATAGGGTCAAACTACGAGAAAATATCCACAAAATGGCCCTCTTCAATTTCTCTCCAATTTCCTTGTATAGCTCCCTTTAGAAGTAAACGTAATCGGGCGTCCCCTGGTATCTGCTCCGATTCAGGCACGGACACCCCAAATGAACTTTTCTGCAATTCTATAAACCCATAGGGTCAAACTACGAGAAAATATCAATAAAATGGCCCGCTTCAATTTTTCCCCATTTTCCTTGTATAGCTCCCTTTAGAGGTAAACGTAAACGGGCGTCTCCTAGTATATGCTCCGATTCAGGCACGGACAACCGCAAATGAGGTTTTCTGCAATTCTATAAACCAATAGGGTCAAACTACGAGAAAATATCAATAAAACGGCCCGCTTCAATTTTTCCCCATTTTCCTTGCATAGCTCCCTTTAGAGTTAAACGTAATCGGGCGTCTCCTGGTATCTGCTCCGATTAAGGCACGGACATCCGCAAATGAAGTTTTCAGCAATTCTATAAACTCATAGGGTCAAACTACGTGAAAATATCCACAACACGGCCCGCTTCAATTTTCCCCATTTTCCTTGTATAGCTCCCTTTAGAGGTAAACGTAATCGGGCGTCCCCTGGTATCTGCTCCGATTCAGGCACGGACACCCCAAATGAACTTTTCTGCAATTCTAGAAACCCATAGGGTCAAACTACGAGAAAATATCCACAAAATGGCCCGCTCCAATTTCTCTCCAATTTCCTTGTAGAGCTCCCTTTAGAAGTAAACGTAATCGGGCGTCCCCTGGTATCTGCTCCGATTCAGGCACGGACACCCCAAATGAACTTTTCTGCAATTCTATTAACCCATAGGGTCAAACTACGAGAAAATATCAATAAAACGGCCCGCTTCAATTTTTCCCCATTTTCCTTGTATAGCTCCCTTTAGAGGTAAACGTAAACGGGCGTCTCCTAGTATATGCTCCGATTCAGGCACGGACAACCGCAAATGAGGTTTTTTGCAATTCTATAAACCCATAGGGTCAAACTACGAGAAAATATCAATAAAACGGTCCGCTTCAATTTTTCCCCATTTTCCTTGCATAGCTCCCTTTAGAGTTAAACGTAATCGGGCGTCTCCTGGTATCTGCTCCGATTAAGGCACGGACATCCGCAAATGAAGTTTTCTGCAATTCTATAAACTCATAGGGTCAAACTACGTGAAAATATCCACAACACGGCCCGCTTCAATTTTTCCCCATTTTCTTTGTATAGCTCCCTTTAGAGGTAAACGTAATCGGGCGTCCCCTGGTATCTGCTCCGATTCAGGCACGGACACCCCAAATGAACTTTTCTGCAATTCTAGAAACCCATAGGGTCAAACTACGAGAAAATATCCACAAAACGGCCCGCTTCAATTCTACCCCATTTTCCTTGTATAGCTCCCTTTAGAGGTAAACGTAATCGGGCGTCCCCTGGTATCTGCTCCGATTCAGGCACGGACAAATGAACTTTTCTGCAACTCTACAAACCCATAGGGTCAAACTACGAGAAAATATCCACAAAACGGCCCGCTTCAATTTTTCCCCATTTTCCTTGTATAACTCCCTTTAGAGGTGAACGTAATCGGGCGTCCCCTGGTATCTGCTCCGATTCAGGCACGGACAGCCCCAAATGAACTTTTCTGCAATTCTATAAACCCATAGGGTCAAACTACGAGAAAATATCCACAAAACAGCCCGCTTCAATTTTTCCCCATTTTCCTTGTATAGCTCCCTTTAGAGGTAAATGTAATCGGGCATCCCTTGGTATCTGCTCCGATTCAGGCACGGACACCCCAAATGAACTTTTCTGCAATTCTAGAAACCCATAGGGTCAAACTACGAGAAAATATCCACAAAATGGCCCGCTTCAATTTTTCCCCATTTTCCCTACATAGCTCCCTTTAGAGGTAAACGTAATCGGGCGTCCCCTGGTATCTGCTCCGATTCAGGCACGGACACCCCAAATGAACTTTTCTGCAACTCTATAAACCCATAGGGTCAAACTACAAGAAAATATCCACAAAACGGCCCGCTTCAATTTTTCCCCATTTTCCTTGTATAACTCCCTTTAGAGGTAAACGTAATCGGGCGTCCCCTGGTATCAGTTCCGATTCAGGCACGGACAACCCCAAATGAACTTTTCTGCAATTCTATAAACCCATAGGGTCAAACTACGAGAAAATATCCACAAAACAGCCCTCTTCAATTTTTCCCCATTTTCCTTGTATAACTCCCTTTAGACGTAAACGTAATCGGGCGTCCCCTGGTATTTGCTCCGATTCAGGCACAGACAGCCGCAAATGATGTTTTATGCAACTCTATAAACCCATAGGGTCAAACTACGAGAAAATATCCACAAAACGGCCCGCTTCAATTTTTCCCCATTTTCCTTGTATAGCTCCCTTTAGAGGTAAACGTAATCGGGCGACTC
Organism: Heracleum sosnowskyi; assembly: GCA_030848705.1. NCBI lineage: Eukaryota > Viridiplantae > Streptophyta > Magnoliopsida > Apiales > Apiaceae > Heracleum > Heracleum sosnowskyi. The sequence goes on along the minus strand of CM061244.1, from coordinate 64,502,941 downwards.
CTAGTATCTGCTCCGATTCAGGCACGGACAGCCGCATATGAAGTTTTTTGCAATTCTATAAACCCATAAGGTCAAACTACGAGAAAATATCCACAAAACAGCCCGCTTCAATTTTTCCCCATTTTCCTTGTATAACTCCCTTTAGAGGTAAACGTAATCGGCGTCCCCTGGTATCTGCTCCGATTCAGGCACGGACAGCCCCAAATGAACTTTTCTGCAATTCTATAAACCCATAGGGTCAAACTACGAGAAAATATCCACAAAACAGCCCGCTTCAATTTTTCCCCATTTTCCTTGTATAGCTCCCTTTAGAGGTAAATGTAATCGGGCATCCCTTGGTATCTGCTCCGATTCAGGCACGGACACCCCAAATGAACTTTTCTGCAATTCTAGAAACCCATAGGGTCAAACTACGAGAAAATATCCACAAAATGGCCCGCTTCAATTTTTCCCCATTTTCCCTACATAGCTCCCTTTAGAGGTAAACGTAATCGGGCGTCCCCTGGTATCTGCTCCGATTCAGGCACGGACACCCCAAATGAACTTTTCTGCAACTCTATAAACCCATAGGGTCAAACTACAAGAAAATATCCACAAAACGGCCCGCTTCAATTTTTCCCCATTTTCCTTGTATAACTCCCTTTAGAGGTAAACGTAATCGGGCGTCCCCTGGTATCAGTTCCGATTCAGGCACGGACAACCCCAAATGAACTTTTCTGCAATTCTATAAACCCATAGGGTCAAACTACGAGAAAATATCCACAAAACAGCCCTCTTCAATTTTTCCCCATTTTCCTTGTATAACTCCCTTTAGACGTAAACGTAATCGGGCGTCCCCTGGTATTTGCTCCGATTCAGGCACAGACAGCCGCAAATGATGTTTTATGCAACTCTATAAACCCATAGGGTCAAACTACGAGAAAATATCCACAAAACGGCCCGCTTCAATTTTTCCCCATTTTCCTTGTATAGCTCCCTTTAGAGGTAAACGTAATCGGGCGACTCCTAGTATCTGCTCCGATTCAGGCACGGACAGCCGCATATGAAGTTTTTTGCAATTCTATAAACCCATAGGGTCAAACTACGAGAAAATATCCACAAAACAGCCCGCTTCAATTTTTCCCCATTTTCCTTGTATAACTCCCTTTAGAGGTAAACGTAATCGGCGTCCCCTGGTATCTGCTCCGATTCAGGCACGGACAGCCCCAAATGAACTTTTCTGCAATTCTATAAACCCGTAGGGTCAAACTACGAGAAAATATCCACAAAACGGCCCACTTCAATTTCTCCCCATTTTCCTTGTATAGCTCCCTTTAGAGGTAAACGTATTCGGCGTCCCCTGGTATCTGCTCCGATTCAGGCACGGACAGCCGGAAATCAAGTTTTCTGCAATTCTATAAACCCATAGGGTCAAACTACGAGAAAATATCCACAAAACGGCCCGCTTCAATTCTTCCCCATTTTCCTTGTATAGCTCCCTTTAGAGGTAAACGTAATCGGGCGTCCCCTGGTATCTGCTCCGATTCAGGCACGGACAAATGAACTTTGCTGCAACTCTATAAACCCATAGGGTCAAACTACGAGAAAATATCCACAAAACAGCCCGTTTCAATTTTTCCCCATTTTCCTTGTATAGCTCCCTTTAGAGGTAAACGTAATCGGGCGTCCCCTGGTATCTGCTCCGATTCAGGCACGGACACCCCCAAATGAACTTTTCTGCAATTCTAGAAACCCATAGGGTCAAACTACGAGAAAATATCCATAAAATGGCCCGCTTCAATTTCTCTCCAATTTCCTTGTATAGCTCCCTTTATAAGTAAACGTAATCGGGCGTCCCCTGGTATCTGCTCCGATTCAGGCACGGACACCCCAAATGAACTTTTCTGCAATTCTATAAACCCATAGGGTCAAACTACGAGAAAATATCAATAAAACGGCCCGCTTCAATTTTTCCCCATTTTCCTTGTATAGCTCCCTTTAGAGGTAAACGTAAACGGGCGTCTCCTAGTATATGCTCCGATTCAGGCACGGACAACCGCAAATGAGGTTTTCTGCAATTCTATAAACCCATAGGGTCAAACTACGAGAAAATATCAATAAAACGGCCCGCTTCAATTTTCCCCCATTTTCCTTGCATAGCTCCCTTTAGAGTTAAACGTAATCGGGCGTCTCCTGGTATCTGCTCCGATTAAGGCACGGACATCCGCAAATGAAGTTTTCTGCAATTCTATAAACTCATAGGGTCAAACTACGTGAAAATATCCACAACACGGCCCGCTTCAATTTTTCCCCATTTTCCTTGTATAGCTCCCTTTAGAGGTAAACGTAATCGGGCGTCCCCTGATATCTGCTCCGATTCAGGCACGGACACCCCAAATGAACTTTTCTGTAATTCTAGAAACCCATAGGGTCAAACTACGAGAAAATATCCACAAAACGGCCCGCTTCAATTCTTCCCCATTTTCCTTGTATAGCTCCCTTTAGAGATAAACGTAAACGGGCGTCCCCTGGTATCTGCTCCGATTCAGGCACGGACAAATGAACTTTTCTGCAACTCTACAAACCCATAGGGTCAAACTACGAGAAAATATCCACAAAACGGCCCGCTTCAATTTTTCCCCATTTTCCTTGTATAACTCCCTTTAGAGGTAAACGTAATCGGGCGTCCCCTGGTATCTGCTCCGATTCAGGCACGGACAGCCCCAAATGAACTTTTCTGCAATTCTATAAACCCATAGGGTCAAACTACGAGAAAATATCCACAAAACAGCCCGCTTCAATTTTTCCCCATTTTCCTTGTATAGCTCCCTTTAGAGGTAAACTTAATCGGGCGTCCCCTGGTATCTGCTCCGATTCAGGCACGGACACCCCAAATGAACTTTTCTGCAATTCTAGAAACCCATAGGGTCAAACTACGAGAAAATATCCACAAAACGGCCCGCTTCAATTTTTCCCCATTTTCCTTGTATAGCTCCCTTTAGAGGTAAACGTAAACGGGCGTCTCCTAGTATATGCTCCGATTCAGGCACGGACAACCGCAAATGAGGTTTTCTGCAATTCTATAAACCCATAGGGTCAAACTACGAGAAAATGTCCACAAAACAGCCCGCTTCAATTTTACCCCATTTTCCTTGTATAACTCCATTTAGAGGTAAACGTAATCGGGCGTCCCCTGGTATCTGCTCCGATTCAGGCACGGACAAATGAACTTTGCTGCAACTCTATAAACCCATAGGGTCAAACTACGAGAAAATATCCACAAAACAGCCCGTTTCAATTTTTCCCCATTTTCCTTGTATAGCTCCCTTTAGAGGTAAACGTAATCGGGCGTCCCCTGGTATCTGCTCCGATTCAGGCACGGACACCCCCAAATGAACTTTTCTGCAATTCTAGAAACCCATAGGGTCAAACTACGAGAAAATATCCATAAAATGGCCCGCTTCAATTTCTCTCCAATTTCCTTGTATAGCTCCCTTTATAAGTAAACGTAATCGGGCGTCCCCTGGTATCTGCTCCGATTCAGGCACGGACACCCCAAATGAACTTTTCTGCAATTCTATAAACCCATAGGGTCAAACTACGAGAAAATATCAATAAAACGGCCCGCTTCAATTTTTCCCCATTTTCCTTGTATAGCTCCCTTTAGAGGTAAACGTAAACGGGCGTCTCCTAGTATATGCTCCGATTCAGGCACGGACAACCGCAAATGAGGTTTTCTGCAATTCTATAAACCCATAGGGTCAAACTACGAGAAAATATCAATAAAACGGCCCGCTTCAATTTTCCCCCATTTTCCTTGCATAGCTCCCTTTAGAGTTAAACGTAATCGGGCGTCTCCTGGTATCTGCTCCGATTAAGGCACGGACATCCGCAAATGAAGTTTTCTGCAATTCTATAAACTCATAGGGTCAAACTACGTGAAAATATCCACAACACGGCCCGCTTCAATTTTTCCCCATTTTCCTTGTATAGCTCCCTTTAGAGGTAAACGTAATCGGGCGTCCCCTGGTATCTGCTCCGATTCAGGCACGGACACCCCAAATGAACTTTTCTGCAATTCTTGAAACCCATAGGGTCAAACTACGAGAAAATATCCACAAAACGGCCCGCTTCAATTCTTCCCCATTTTCCTTGTATAGCTCCCTTTAGAGATAAACGTAAACGGGCGTCCCCTGGTATCTGCTCCGATTCAGGCACGGACAAATGAACTTTTCTGCAACTCTACAAACCCATAGGGTCAAACTACGAGAAAATATCCACAAAACGGCCCGCTTCAATTTTTCCCCATTTTCCTTGTATAACTCCCTTTAGAGGTAAACGTAATCGGGCGTCCCCTGGTATCTGCTCCGATTCAGGCACGGACAGCCCCAAATGAACTTTTCTGCAATTCTATAAACCCATAGGGTCAAACTACGAGAAAATATCCACAAAACAGCCCGCTTCAATTTTTCCCCATTTTCCTTGTATAGCTCCCTTTAGAGGTAAACTTAATCGGGCGTCCCCTGGTATCTGCTCCGATTCAGGCACGGACACCCCAAATGAACTTTTCTGCAATTCTAGAAACCCATAGGGTCAAACTACGAGAAAATATCCACAAAACGGCCCGCTTCAATTTTTCCCCATTTTCCTTGTATAGCTCCCTTTAGAGGTAAACGTAATCGGGCGACTCCTAGTATCTGCTCCGATTCAGGCACGGACAACCGCATATGAAGTTTTCTGCAATTCTATAAACCCATAGGGTCAAACTACGAGAAAATGTCCACAAAACAGCCCGCTTCAATTTTACCCCATTTTCCTTGTATAACTCCATTTAGAGGTAAACGTAATCGGGCGTCCCCTGGTATCTGCTCCGATTCAGGCACGGACAAATGAACTTTGCTGCAACTCTATAAACCCATAGGGTCAAACTACGAGAAAATATCCACAAAACAGCCCGTTTCAATTTTTCCCCATTTTCCTTGTATAGCTCCCTTTAGAGGTAAACGTAATCGGGCGTCCCCTGGTATCTGCTCCGATTCAGGCACGGACACCCCCAAATGAACTTTTCTGCAATTCTAGAAACCCATAGGGTCAAACTACGAGAAAATATCCATAAAATGGCCCGCTTCAATTTCTCTCCAATTTCCTTGTATAGCTCCCTTTATAAGTAAACGTAATCGGGCGTCCCCTGGTATCTGCTCCGATTCAGGCACGGACACCCCAAATGAACTTTTCTGCAATTCTATAAACCCATAGGGTCAAACTACGAGAAAATATCAATAAAACGGCCCGCTTCAATTTTTCCCCATTTTCCTTGTATAGCTCCCTTTAGAGGTAAACGTAAACGGGCGTCTCCTAGTATATGCTCCGATTCAGGCACGGACAACCGCAAATGAGGTTTTCTGCAATTCTATAAACCCATAGGGTCAAACTACGAGAAAATATCAATAAAACGGCCCGCTTCAATTTTCCCCCATTTTCCTTGCATAGCTCCCTTTAGAGTTAAACGTAATCGGGCGTCTCCTGGTATCTGCTCCGATTAAGGCACGGACATCCGCAAATGAAGTTTTCTGCAATTCTATAAACTCATAGGGTCAAACTACGTGAAAATATCCACAACACGGCCCGCTTCAATTTTTCCCCATTTTCCTTGTATAGCTCCCTTTAGAGGTAAACGTAATCGGGCGTCCCCTGGTATCTGCTCCGATTCAGGCACGAACACCCCAAATGAACTTTTCTGCAATTCTAGAAACCCATAGGGTCAAACTACGAGAAAATATCCACAAAACGGCCCGCTTCAATTCTTCCCCATTTTCCTTGTATAGCTCCCTTTAGAGGTAAACGTAATCGGGCGTCCCCTGGTATCTACTCCGATTCAGGCACGGACAAATGAACTTTTCTGCAACTCTACAAACCCATAGGGTCAAACTACGAGAAAATATCCACAAAACGGCCCGCTTCAATTTTTCCCCATTTTCCTTGTATAACTCCCTTTAGAGGTAAACGTAATCGGGCGTCCCCTGGTATCTGCTCCGATTCAGGCACGGACAGCCCCAAATGAACTTTTCTGCAATTCTATAAACCCATAGGGTCAAACTACGAGAAAATATCCACAAAACAGCCCGCTTCAATTTTTCCCCATTTTCCTTGTATAGCTCCCTTTAGAGGTAAACGTAATCGGGCGTCCTCTGGTATCTGCTCCGATTCAGGCACGGACACCCCAAATGAACTTTTCTGCAATTCTATAAACCCATAGGGTCAAACTACGAGAAAATATCAATAAAACGGCCCGCTTCAATTTTTCCCCATTTTCCTTGTATAGCTCCCTTTAGAGGTAAACGTAAACGGGCGTCTCCTAGTATATGCTCCGATTCAGGCACGGACAACCGCAAATGAGGTTTTCTGCAATTCTATAAACCCATAGGGTCAAACTACGAGAAAATATCAATAAAACGGCCCGCTTCAATTTTCCCCCATTTTCCTTGCATAGCTCCCTTTAGAGTTAAACGTAATCGGGCGTCTCCTGGTATCTGCTCCGATTAAGGCACGAACATCCGCAAATGAAGTTTTCTGCAATTCTATAAACTCATAGGGTCAAACTACGTGAAAATATCCACAACACGGCCCGCTTCAATTTTTCCCCATTTTCCTTGTATAGCTCCCTTTAGAGGTAAACGTAATCGGGCGTCCCCTGGTATCTGCTCTGATTCAGGCACGGACACCCCAAATGAACTTTTCTGCAATTCTAGAAACCCATAGGGTCAAACTACGAGAAAATATCCACAAAACGGCCCGCTTCAATTCTTCCCCATTTTCCTTGTATAGCTCCCTTTAGAGGTAAACGTAATCGGGCGTCCCCTGGTATCTGCTCCGATTCAGGCACGGACAAATGAACTTTTCTGCAACTCTACAAACCCATAGGGTCAAACTACGAGAAAATATCCACAAAACGGCCCGCTTCAATTTTTCCCCATTTTCCTTGTATAACTCCCTTTAGAGGTAAACGTAATCGGGCGTCCCCTGGTATCTGCTCCGATTCAGGCACGGACAGCCCCAAATGAACTTTTCTGCAATTCTATAAACCCATAGGGTCAAACTACGAGAAAATATCCACAAAACAGCCCGCTTCAATTTTTCCCCATTTTCCTTGTATAGCTCCCTTTAGAGGTAAACTTAATCGGGCGTCCCCTGGTATCTCCTCCGATTCAGGCACGGACACCCCAAATGAACTTTTCTGCAATTCTAGAAACCCATATGGTCAAACTACGAGAAAATATCCACAAAACGGCCCGCTTCAATTTTTCCCCATTTTCCTTGTATAGCTCCCTTTAGAGGTAAACGTAATCGGGCTACTCCTAGTATCTGCTCCGATTCAGGCACGGACAGCCGCATATGAAGTTTTCTGCAATTCTATAAACCCATAGGGTCAAACTACGAGAAAATGTCCACAAAACAGCCCGCTTCAATTTTACCCCATTTTCCTTGTATAACTCCATTTAGAGGTAAACGTAATCGGGCGTCCCCTGGTATCTGCTCCGATTCAGGCACGGACAGCCCCAAATTAACTTTTCTGCAATTCTATAAACCCATAGGGTCAAACTACGAGAAAATATCCACAAAACGGCCCGCTTCAATTCTTCCCCATTTTCCTTGTATAGCTCCCTTTAGAGGTAAACGTAATCGGGCGTCCCCTGGTATCTGCTCCGATTCAGGCACGGACAAATGAACTTTTCTGCAACTCTATAAACCCATAGGGTCAAACTACGAGAAAATATCCACAAAACAGCCCGTTTCAATTTTTCCCCATTTTCCTTGTATAGCTTCCTTTAGAGGTAAACGTAATCGGGCGTCCCCTGGTATTTGCTCCGATTCAGGCACGGACACCCCAAATGAACTTTTCTGCAACTCTATAAACCCATAGGGTCAAACTACGAGAAAATATCCACAAAACGGCCCGCTTCAATTTTTCCCCATTTTCCTTGTATAACTCCCTTTAGAGGTAAACGTAATCGGGCGTCCCCTGGTATCTGCTCCGATTCAGGCACGGACAGCCCCAAATGAACTTTTCTGCAATTCTATAAACCCATAGGGTCAAACTACGAGAAAATATCCACAAAACAGCCGGCTTCAATTTTTCCCCATTTTCCTTGTATAGCTCCCTTTAGAGGTAAACTTAATCGGGCGTCCCCTGGTATCTGCTCCGATTCAGGCACGGACACCCCAAATGAACTTTTCTGCAATTCTAGAAACCCATAGGGTCAAACTACGAGAAAATATCCACAAAACGGCCCGCTTCAATTTTTCCCCATTTTCCTTGTATAGCTCCCTTTAGAGGTAAACGTAATCGGGCGACTCCTAGTATCTGCTCCGATTCAGGCACGGACAGCCGCATATGAAGTTTTCTGCAATTCTATAAACCCATAGGGTCAAACTACGAGAAAATGGCCACAAAACAGCCCGCTTCAATTTTACCCCATTTTCCTTGTATAACTCCATTTAGAGGTAAACGTAATCGGGCGTCTCCTGGTATCTGCTCCGATTAAGGCACGGACATCCGCAAATGAAGTTTTCTGCAATTCTATAAACTCATAGGGTCAAACTACGTGAAAATATCCACAACACGGCCAGCTTCAATTTTTCCCCATTTTCCTTGTATAGCTCCCTTTAGAGGTAAACGTAATCGGGCGTCCTCTGGTATCTGCTCCGATTCAGGCACGGACACCCCAAATGAACTTTTCTGCAATTCTATAAACCCATAGGGTCAAACTACGAGAAAATATCAATAAAACGGCCCGCTTCAATTTTTCCCCATTTTCCTTGTATAGCTCCCTTTAGAGGTAAACGTAAACGAGCGTCTCCTAGTATATGCTCCGATTCAGGCACGGACAACCGCAAATGAGGTTTTCTGTAATTCTATAAACCCATAGGGTCAAACTACGAGAAAATATCAATAAAACGGCCCGCTTCAATTTTCCCCCATTTTCCTTGCATAGCTCCCTTTAGAGTTAAACGTAATCGGGCGTCTCCTGGTATCTGCTCCGATTAAGGCACGGACATCCGCAAATGAAGTTTTCTGCAATTCTATAAACTCATAGGGTCAAACTACGTGAAAATATCCACAACACGGCCCGCTTCAATTTTTCCCCATTTTCCTTGTATAGCTCCCTTTAGAGGTAAACGTAATCGGGCGTCCCCTGGTATCTGCTCCGATTCAGGCACGGACACCCCAAATGAACTTTTCTGCAATTCTAGAAACCCATAGGGTCAAACTACGAGAAAATATCCACAAAACGGCCCGCTTCAATTCTTCCCCATTTTCCTTGTATAGCTCCCTTTAGAGGTAAACGTAATCGGGCGTCCCCTGGTATCTGCTCCGATTCAGGCACGGACAAATGAACTTTTCTGCAACTCTACAAACCCATAGGGTCAAACTACGAGAAAATATCCACAAAACGGCCCGCTTCAATTTTTCCCCATTTTCCTTGTATAACTCCCTTTAGAGGTAAACGTAATCGGGCGTCCCCTGGTATCTGCTCCGATTCAGGCACGGACAACCCCAAATGAAATTTTCTGCAATTCTATAAACCCATAGGGTCAAACTACGAGAAAATATCCACAAAACAGCCCGCTTCAATTTTTCCCCATTTTCCTTGTATAGCTCCCTTTAGAGGTAAACTTAATCGGGCGTCCCCTGGTATCTGCTCCGATTCAGGCACGGACACCCCAAATGAACTTTTCTGCAATTCTAGAAACCCATAGGGTCAAACTACGAGAAAATATCCACAAAACGGCCCGCTTCAATTTTTCCCCATTTTCCTTGTATAGCTCCCTTTAGAGGTAAACGTAATCGGGCGACTCCTAGTATCTGCTCCGATTCAGGCACGGACAGCCGCATATGAAGTTTTCTGCAATTCTATAAACCCATAGGGTCAAACTACGAGAAAATGTCCACAAAACAGCCCGCTTCAATTTTACCCCATTTTCCTTGTATAACTCCATTTAGAGGTAAACGTAATCGGGCGTCCCCTGGTATCTGCTCCGATTCAGGCACGGACAGCCCCAAATTAACTTTTCTGCAATTCTATAAACCCATAGGGTCAAACTACGAGAAAATATCCACAAAACGGCCCGCTTCAATTCTTCCCCATTTTCCTTGTATAGCTCCCTTTAGAGGTAAACGTAATCGGGCGTCCCCTGGTATCTGCTCCGATTCAGGCACGGACAAATGAACTTTTCTGCAACTCTATAAACCCATAGGGTCAAACTACGAGAAAATATCCACAAAACAGCCCGTTTCAATTTTTCCCCATTTTCCTTGTATAGCTCCCTTTAGAGGTAAACGTAATCGGGCGTCCCCTGGTATTTGCTCCGATTCAGGCACGGACACCCCAAATGAACTTTTCTGCAACTCTATAAACCCATAGGGTCAAACTACGAGAAAATATCCACAAAACGGCCCGCTTCAATTTTTCCCCATTTTCCTTGTATAACTCCCTTTAGAGGTAAACGTAATCGGGCGTCCCCTGGTATCTGCTCCGATTCAGGCACGGACAGCCCCAAATGAACTTTTCTGCAATTCTATAAACCCATAGGGTCAAACTACGAGAAAATATCCACAAAACAGCCCGCTTCAATTTTTCCCCATTTTCCTTGTATAGCTCCCTTTAGAGGTAAACTTAATCGGGCGTCCCCTGGTATCTGCTCCGATTCAGGCACGGACACCCCAAATGAACTTTTCTGCAATTCTAGAAACCCATAGGGTCAAACTACGAGAAAATATCCACAAAACGGCCCGCTTCAATTTTTCCCCATTTTCCTTGTATAGCTCCCTTTAGAGGTAAACGTAATCGGGCGACTCCTAGTATCTGCTCCGATTCAGGCACGGACAGCCGCATATGAAGTTTTCTGCAATTCTATAAACCCATAGGGTCAAACTACGAGAAAATGGCCACAAAACAGCCCGCTTCAATTTTACCCCATTTTCCTTGTATAACTCCATTTAGAGGTAAACGTAATCGGGCGTCTCCTGGTATCTGCTCCGATTAAGGCACGGACATCCGCAAATGAAGTTTTCTGCAATTCTATAAACTCATAGGGTCAAACTACGTGAAAATATCCACAACACGGCCAGCTTCAATTTTTCCCCATTTTCCTTGTATAGCTCCCTTTAGAGGTAAACGTAATCGGGCGTCCTCTGGTATCTGCTCCGATTCAGGCACGGACACCCCAAATGAACTTTTCTGCAATTCTATAAACCCATAGGGTCAAACTACGAGAAAATATCAATAAAACGGCCCGCTTCAATTTTTCCCCATTTTCCTTGTATAGCTCCCTTTAGAGGTAAACGTAAACGGGCGTCTCCTAGTATATGCTCCGATTCAGGCACGGACAACCGCAAATGAGGTTTTCTGCAATTCTATAAACCCATAGGGTCAAACTACGAGAAAATATCAATAAAACGGTCCGCTTCAATTTTTCCCCATTTTCCTTGCATAGCTCCCTTTAGAGTTAAACGTAATCGGGCGTCTCCTGGTATCTGCTCCGATTAAGGCACGGACATCCGCAAATGAAGTTTTCTGCAATTCTATAAACTCATAGGGTCAAACTACGTGAAAATATCCACAACACGGCCAGCTTCAATTTTTCCCCATTTTCCTTGTATAGCTCCCTTTAGAGGTAAACGTAATCGGGCGTCCCCTGGTATCTGCTCCGATTCAGGCACGGACACCCCAAATGAACTTTTCTGCAATTCTAGAAACCCATAGGGTCAAACTACGAGAAAATATCCACAAAATGGCCCGCTTCAATTTCTCTCCAATTTCCTTGTATAGCTCCCTTTAGAAGTAAACGTAATCGGGCGTCCCCTGGTATCTGCTCCGATTCAGGCACGGACACCCCAAATGAACTTTTCTGCAATTCTATAAACCCATAGGGTCAAACTACGAGAAAATATCAATAAAACGGCTCGCTTCAATTTTTCCCCATTTTCCTTGTATAGCTCCCTTTAGAGGTAAACGTAAACGGGCGTCTCCTAGTATATGCTCCAATTCAGGCACGGACAACCGCAAATGAGGTTTTCTGTAATTCTATAAACCCATAGGGTCAAACTACGAGAAAATATCAATAAAACGGCCCGCTTCAATTTTTCCCCATTTTCCTTGCATAGCTCCCTTTAGAGTTAAACGTAATCGGGCGTCTCCTGGTATCTGCTCCGATTAAGGCACGGACATCCGCAAATGAAGTTTTCTGCAATTCTATAAACTCATAGGGTCAAACTACGTGAAAATATCCACAACACGGCCAGCTTCAATTTTTCCCCATTTTCCTTGTATAGCTCCCTTTAGAGGTAAACGTAATCGGGCGTCCCCTGGTATCTGCTCCGATTCAGGCACGGACACCCCAAATGAACTTTTCTGCAATTCTAGAAACCCATAGGGTCAAACTACGAGAAAATATCCACAAAATGGCCCGCTTCAATTTCTCTCCAATTTCCTTGTATAGCTCCCTTTAGAAGTAAACGTAATCGGGCGTCCCCTGGTATCTGCTCCGATTCAGGCACGGACACCCCAAATGAACTTTTCTGCAATTCTATAAACCCATAGGGTCAAACTACGAGAAAATATCAATAAAACGGCTCGCTTCAATTTTTCCCCATTTTCCTTGTATAGCTCCCTTTAGAGGTAAACGTAAACGGGCGTCTCCTAGTATATGCTCCAATTCAGGCACGGACAACCGCAAATGAGGTTTTCTGTAATTCTATAAACCCATAGGGTCAAACTACGAGAAAATATCAATAAAACGGCCCGCTTCAATTTTTCCCCATTTTCCTTGCATAGCTCCCTTTAGAGTTAAACGTAATCGGGCGTCTCCTGGTATCTGCTCCGATTAAGGCACGGACATCCGCAAATGAAGTTTTCTGCAATTCTATAAACTCATAGGGTCAAACTACGTGAAAATATCCACAACACGGCCTGCTTCAATTTTTCCCTATTTTCCTTGTATAGCTCCCTTTAGAGGTAAACGTAATCGGGCGTCCCCTGGTATCTGCTCCGATTCAGGCACGGACACCCCAAATGAACTTTTCTGCAATTGTAGAAACCCATAGGGTCAAACTACGAGAAAATATCCACAAAATGGCCCGCTTCAATTTCTCTCCAATTTCCTTGTATAGCTCCCTTTAGAAGTAAACGTAATCGGGCGTCCCCTGGTATCTGCTCCGATTCAGGCACGGACACCCCAAATGAACTTTTCTGCAATTCTATAAACCCATAGGGTCAAACTACGAGAAAATATCAATAAAACGGCCCACTTCAATTTTTCCCCATTTTCCTTGTATAGCTCCCTTTAGAGGTAAACGTAAACGGGCGTCTCCTAGTATATGCTCCGATTCAGGCACGAACAACCGCAAATGAGGTTTTCTGCAATTCTATAAACCCATAGGGTCAAACTACGAGAAAATATCAATAAAACGGCCCGCTTCAATTTTTCCCCATTTTCCTTGCATAGCTCCCTTTAGAGTTAAACGTAATCGGGCGTCTCCTGGTATCTGCTCCGATTAAGGCACGGACATCCGCAAATGAAGTTTTCTGCAATTCTATAAACTCATAGGGTCAAACTAAGTGAAAATATCCACAACACGGCCCGCTTCAATTTTTCCCCATTTTCCTTGTATAGCTCCCTTTAGAGGTAAACGTAATCGGGCGTCCCCTGGTATCTGCTCCGATTCAGGCACGGACACCCCAAATGAACTTTTCTGCAATTCTAGAAACCCATAGGGTCAAACTACGAGAAAATATCCACAAAACGGCCCGCTTCAATTCTTCCCCATTTTCCTTGTATAGCTCCCTTTAGAGGTAAACGTAATCGGGCGTCCCCTGGTATCTGCTCCGTTTCAGGCACGGACAAATGAACTTTTCTGCAACTCTACAAACCCATAGGGTCAAACTACGAGAAAATATCCACAAAACGGCCCGCTTCAATTTTTCCCCATTTTCCTTGTATAACTCCCTTTAGAGGTAAACGTAATCGGGCGTCCCCTGGTATCTGCTCCGATTCAGGCACGGACAGCCCCAAATGAACTTTTCTGCAATTCTATAAACCCATAGGGTCAAACTACGAGAAAATATCCACAAAACAACCCGCTTCAATTTTTCCCCATTTTCCTTGTATAGCTCCCTTTAGAGGTAAACGTAATCGGGCGTCCCCTGGTATCTGCTCCGATTCAGGCACGGACACCCCAAATGAACTTTTCTGCAATTCTAGAAACCCATAGGGTCAAACTACGAGAAAATATCCACAAAATGGCCCGCTTCAATTTTTCCCCATTTTCCCTGCATAGCTCCCTTTAGAGGTAAACGTAATCGGGCGTCCCCTGGTATCTGCTCCGATTCAGGCACGGACACCCCAAATGAACTTTTCTGCAACTCTATAAACCCATAGGGTCAAACTACGAGAAAATATCCACAAAACGGCCCGCTTCAATTTTTCCCCATTTTCCTTGTATAGCTCCCTTTAGAGGTAAACGTAAACGGGCGTCTCCTAGTATATGCTCCAATTCAGGCACGGACAACCGCAAATGAGGTTTTTTGTAATTCTATAAACCCATAGGGTCAAACTACGAGAAAATATCAATAAAACGGCCCGCTTCAATTTTTCCCCATTTTCCTTGCATAGCTCCCTTTAGAGTTAAACGTAATCGGGCGTCTCCTGGTATCTGCTCCGATTAAGGCACGGACATCCGCAAATGAAGTTTTCTGCAATTCTACAAACTCATAGGGTCAAACTACGTGAAAATATCCACAACACGGCCTGCTTCAATTTTTCCCTATTTTCCTTGTATAGCTCCCTTTAGAGGTAAACGTAATCGGGCGTCCCCTGGTATCTGCTCCGATTCAGGCACGGACACCCCAAATGAACTTTTCTGCAATTGTAGAAACCCATAGGGTCAAACTACGAGAAAATATCCACAAAATGGCCCGCTTCAATTTCTCTCCAATTTCCTTGTATAGCTCCCTTTAGAAGTAAACGTAATCGGGCGTCCCCTGGTATCTGCTCCGATTCAGGCACGGACACCCCAAATGAACTTTTCTGCAATTCTATAAACCCATAGGGTCAAACTACGAGAAAATATCAATAAAACGGCCCACTTCAATTTTTCCCCATTTTCCTTGTATAGCTCCCTTTAGAGGTAAACGTAAACGGGCGTCTCCTAGTATATGCTCCGATTCAGGCACGAACAACCGCAAATGAGGTTTTCTGCAATTCTATAAACCCATAGGGTCAAACTACGAGAAAATATCAATAAAACGGCCCGCTTCAATTTTTCCCCATTTTCCTTGCATAGCTCCCTTTAGAGTTAAACGTAATCGGGCGTCTCCTGGTATCTGCTCCGATTAAGGCACGGACATCCGCAAATGAAGTTTTCTGCAATTCTATAAACTCATAGGGTCAAACTAAGTGAAAATATCCACAACACGGCCCGCTTCAATTTTTCCCCATTTTCCTTGTATAGCTCCCTTTAGAGGTAAACGTAATCGGGCGTCCCCTGGTATCTGCTCCGATTCAGGCACGGACACCCCAAATGAACTTTTCTGCAATTCTAGAAACCCATAGGGTCAAACTACGAGAAAATATCCACAAAACGGCCCGCTTCAATTCTTCCCCATTTTCCTTGTATAGCTCCCTTTAGAGGTAAACGTAATCGGGCGTCCCCTGGTATCTGCTCCGTTTCAGGCACGGACAAATGAACTTTTCTGCAACTCTACAAACCCATAGGGTCAAACTACGAGAAAATATCCACAAAACGGCCCGCTTCAATTTTTCCCCATTTTCCTTGTATAACTCCCTTTAGAGGTAAACGTAATCGGGCGTCCCCTGGTATCTGCTCCGATTCAGGCACGGACAGCCCCAAATGAACTTTTCTGCAATTCTATAAACCCATAGGGTCAAACTACGAGAAAATATCCACAAAACAGCCCGCTTCAATTTTTCCCCATTTTCCTTGTATAGCTCCCTTTAGAGGTAAACGTAATCGGGCGTCCCCTGGTATCTGCTCCGATTCAGGCACGGACACCCCAAATGAACTTTTCTGCAATTCTAGAAACCCATAGGGTCAAACTACGAGAAAATATCCACAAAATGGCCCGCTTCAATTTTTCCCCATTTTCCCTGCATAGCTCCCTTTAGAGGTAAACGTAATCGGGCGTCCCCTGGTATCTGCTCCGATTCAGGCACGGACACCCCAAATGAACTTTTCTGCAACTCTATAAACCCATAGGGTCAAACTACGAGAAAATATCCACAAAACGGCCCGCTTCAATTTTTCCCCATTTTCCTTGTATAGCTCCCTTTAGAGGTAAACGTAAACGGGCGTCTCCTAGTATATGCTCCAATTCAGGCACGGACAACCGCAAATGAGGTTTTCTGTAATTCTATAAACCCATAGGGTCAAACTACGAGAAAATATCAATAAAACGGCCCGCTTCAATTTTTCCCCATTTTCCTTGCATAGCTCCCTTTAGAGTTAAACGTAATCGGGCGTCTCCTGGTATCTGCTCCGATTAAGGCACGGACATCCGCAAATGAAGTTTTCTGCAATTCTATAAACTCATAGGGTCAAACTACGTGAAAATATCCACAACACGGCCTGCTTCAATTTTTCCCTATTTTCCTTGTATAGCTCCCTTTAGAGGTAAACGTAATCGGGCGTCCCCTGGTATCTGCTCCGATTCAGGCACGGACACCCCAAATGAACTTTTCTGCAATTGTAGAAACCCATAGGGTCAAACTACGAGAAAATATCCACAAAATGGCCCGCTTCAATTTCTCTCCAATTTCCTTGTATAGCTCCCTTTAGAAGTAAACGTAATCGGGCGTCCCCTGGTATCTGCTCCGATTCAGGCACGGACACCCCAAATGAACTTTTCTGCAATTCTATAAACCCATAGGGTCAAACTACGAGAAAATATCAATAAAACGGCCCGCTTCAATTTTTCCCCATTTTCCTTGTATAGCTCCCTTTAGAGGTAAACGTAAACGGGCGTCTCCTAGTATATGCTCTGATTCAGGCACGAACAACCGCAAATGAGGTTTTCTGCAATTCTATAAACCCATAGGGTCAAACTACGAGAAAATATCAATAAAACGGCCCGCTTCAATTTTTCCCCATTTTCCTTGCATAGCTCCCTTTAGAGTTAAACGTAATCGGGCGTCTCCTGGTATCTGCTCCGATTAAGGCACGGACATCCGCAAATGAAGTTTTCTGCAATTCTATAAACTCATAGGGTCAAACTAAGTGAAAATATCCACAACACGGCCCGCTTCAATTTTTCCCCATTTTCCTTGTATAGCTCCCTTTAGAGGTAAACGTAATCGGGCGTCCCCTGGTATCTGCTCCGATTCAGGCACGGACACCCCAAATGAACTTTTCTGCAATTCTAGAAACCCATAGGGTCAAACTACGAGAAAATATCCACAAAACGGCCCGCTTCAATTCTTCCCCATTTTCCTTGTATAGCTCCCTTTAGAGGTAAACGTAATCGGGCGTCCCCTGGTATCTGCTCCGATTCAGGCACGGACAAATGAACTTTTCTGCAACTCTACAAACCCATAGGGTCAAACTACGAGAAAATATCCACAAAACGGCCCGCTTCAATTTTTCCCCATTTTCCTTGTATAACTCCCTTTAGAGGTAAACGTAATCGGGCGTCCCCTGGTATCTGCTCCGATTCAGGCACGGACAGCCCCAAATGAACTTTTCTGCAATTCTATAAACCCATAGGGTCAAACTACGAGAAAATATCCACAAAACAGCCCGCTTCAATTTTTCCCCATTTTCCTTGTATAGCTCCCTTTAGAGGTAAACGTAATCGGGCGTCCCCTGGTATCTGCTCCGATTCAGGCACGGACACCCCAAATGAACTTTTCTGCAATTCTAGAAACCCATAGGGTCAAACTACGAGAAAATATCCACAAAATGGCCCGCTTCAATTTTTCCCCATTTTCCCTGCATAGCTCCCTTTAGAGGTAAACGTAATCGGGCGTCCCCTGGTATCTGCTCCGATTCAGGCACGGACACCCCAAATGAACTTTTCTGCAACTCTATAAACCCATAGGGTCAAACTACGAGAAAATATCCACAAAACGGCCCGCTTCAATTTTTCCCCATTTTCCTTGTATAACTCCCTTTAGAGGTAAACGTAATCGGGCGTCCCCTGGTATCTGTTCCGATTCAGGCACGGACAACCCCAAATGAACTTTTCTGCAATTCTATAAACCCATAGGGTCAAACTACGAGAAAATATCCACAAAACAGCCCGCTTCAATTTTTCCCCATTTTCCTTGTATAACTCCCTTTAGACGTAAACGAAATCGGGCGTCCCCTGGTATTTGCTCCAATTCAGGCACAGACAGCCGCAAATGAAGTTTTCTGCAACTCTATAAACCCATAGGGTCAAACTACGAGAAAATATCCACAAAACGGCCCGCTTCAATTTTTCCTCATTTTCCTTGTATAGCTCCCTTTAGAGGTAAACGTAATCGGGCGACTCCTAGTATCTGCTCCGATTCAGGCACGGACAGCCGCATATGAAGTTTTTTGCAATTCTATAAACCCAAAGGGTCAAACTACGAGAAAATATCCACAAAACAGCCCGCTTCAATTTTTCCCCATTTTCCTTGTATAACTTCCTTTAGAGGTAAACGTAATCGGCGTCCCCTGGTATCTGCTCCGATTCAGGCACGGACAACCCCAAATGAACTTTTCTGCAATTCTATAAACCCGTAGGGTCAAAGTACGAGAAAATATCCACAAAACGGCCCACTTTAATTTCTCCCCATTTTCCTTGTATAGCTCCCTTTAGAGGTAAACGTAATCGGCGTCCCCTGGTATCTGCTCCGATTCAGGCACGGACAGCCGCAAATCAAGTTTTCTGCAATTCTATAAACCCATAGGGTCAAACTACGAGAAAATATCCACAAAACGGCCCGCTTCAATTCTTCCCCATTTTCCTTGTATAGCTCCCTTTAGAGGTAAACGTAATCCGACGTCCCCTGGTATCTGATCCGATTCAGGCACGGACAGCCCCAAATGAACTTTTCTGCAATTCTATAAACCCATAGGGTCAAACTACGAGAAAATATCCACAAAACGGCTAGCTTCAATTTTTCTCCATTTTCCTTGTATAGCTCCCTTTAAAGGTAAACGTAATCGGCGTCCCCTGGTATCTGCTCCGATTCAGGCATGGACACCCCAAATGAACTTTTCTGCAATTCTATAAACCCATAGGGTCAAACTACGAGAAAATATCCACAAAATGGCCCGCTTCAATTTTTCCCCATTTTCCTTGTATAACTCCCTTTAGAGGTAAACGTAATCGGGCGTCCCCTGGTATCTGCTCCGATTCAGGCACGGACAGCCCCAAATTAACTTTTCTGCAATTCTATAAACCCATAGGGTCAAACTACGAGAAAATATCCACAAAATGGCCCGCTTCAATTTCTCTCCAATTTCCTTGTATAGCTCCCTTTAGAAGTAAACGTAATCGGGCGTCCCCTGGTATCTGCTCCGATTCAGGCACGGACACCCCAAATGAACTTTTCTGCAATTCTATAAACCCATAGGGTCAAACTACGAGAAAATATCAATAAAACGGCCCGCTTCAATTTTTCCCCATTTTCCTTGTATAGCTCCCTTTAGAGGTAAACGTAAACGGGCGTCTCCTAGTATATGCTCCGATTCAGGCACGGACAACCGCAAATGAGGTTTTCTGCAATTCTATAAACCCATAGGGTCAAACTACGAGAAAATATCAATAAAACGGCCCGCTTCAATTTTTCCCCATTTTCCTTGCATAGCTCCCTTTAGAGTTAAACGTAAGGTATCTGCTCCGATTAAGGCACGGACATCCGCAAATTAAGTTTTCTGCAATTCTATAAACTCATAGGGTCAAACTACGTGAAAATATCCACAACACGGCCCGCTTCAATTTTTCCCCATTTTCCTTGTATAGCTCCCTTTAGAGGTAAACGTAATCGGGCGTCCCCTGGTATCTGCTCCGATTCAGGCACGGACACCCCAAATGAACTTTTCTGCAATTCTAGAAACCCATAGGGTCAAACTACGAGAAAATATCCACAAAATGGCCCGCTTCAATTTTTCCCCATTTTCCCTGCATAGCTCCCTTTAGAGGTAAACGTAATCGGGCGTCCCCTGGTATCTGCTCCGATTCAGGCACGGACACCCCAAATGAACTTTTCTGCAACTCTATAAACCCATAGGGTCAAACTACGAGAAAATATCCACAAAACGGCCCGCTTCAATTTTTCCCCATTTTCCTTGTATAGCTCCCTTTAGAGGTAAACGTAAACGGGCGTCTCCTAGTATATGCTCCAATTCAGGCACGGACAACCGCAAATGAGGTTTTCTGTAATTCTATAAACCCATAGGGTCAAACTACGAGAAAATATCAATAAAACGGCCCGCTTCAATTTTTCCCCATTTTCCTTGCATAGCTCCCTTTAGAGTAAAACGTTATCGGGCGTCTCCTGGTATCTGCTCCGATTAAGGCACGGACATCCGCAAATGAAGTTTTCTGCAATTCTATAAACTCATAGGGTCAAACTACGTGAAAATATCCACAACACGGCCTGCTTCAATTTTTCCCTATTTTCCTTGTATAGCTCCCTTTAGAGGTAAACGTAATCGGGCGTCCCCTGGTATCTGCTCCGATTCAGGCACGGACACCCCAAATGAACTTTTCTGCAATTGTAGAAACCCATAGGGTCAAACTACGAGAAAATATCCACAAAATGGCCCGCTTCAATTTCTCTCCAATTTCCTTGTATAGCTCCCTTTAGAAGTAAACGTAATCGGGCGTCCCCTGGTATCTGCTCTGATTCAGGCACGGACACCCCAAATGAACTTTTCTGCAATTCTATAAACCCATAGGGTCAAACTACGAGAAAATATCAATAAAACGGCCCGCTTCAATTTTTCCCCATTTTCCTTGTATAGCTCCCTTTAGAGGTAAACGTAAACGGGCGTCTCCTAGTATATGCTCTGATTCAGGCACGAACAACCGCAAATGAGGTTTTCTGCAATTCTATAAACCCATAGGGTCAAACTACGAGAAAATATCAATAAAACGGCCCGCTTCAATTTTTCCCCATTTTCCTTGCATAGCTCCCTTTAGAGTTAAACGTAATCGGGCGTCTCCTGGTATCTGCTCCGATTAAGGCACGGACATCCGCAAATGAAGTTTTCTGCAATTCTATAAACTCATAGGGTCAAACTAAGTGAAAATATCCACAACACGGCCCGCTTCAATTTTTCCCCATTTTCCTTGTATAGCTCCCTTTAGAGGTAAACGTAATCGGCGTCCCCTGGTATCTGCTCCGATTCAGGCACGGACAACCCCAAATGAACTTTTCTGCAATTCTATAAACCCGTAGGGTCAAACTACGAGAAAATATCCACAAAACGGCCCGCTTCAATTCTTCCCCATTTTCCTTGTATAGCTCCCTTTAGAGGTAAACGTAATCCGACGTCCCCTGGTATCTGATCCGATTCAGGCACGGACAGCCCCAAATGAACTTTTCTGCAATTCTATAAACCCATAGGGTCAAACTACGAGAAAATATCCACAAAACGGCTAGCTTCAATTTTTCTCCATTTTCCTTGTATAGCTCCCTTTAAAGGTAAACGTAATCGGCGTCCCCTGGTATCTGCTCCGATTCAGGCATGGACACCCCAAATGAACTTTTCTGCAATTCTATAAACCCATAGGGTCAAACTACGAGAAAATATCCACAAAATGGCCCGCTTCAATTTTTCCCCATTTTCCTTGTATAACTCCCTTTAGAGGTAAACGTAATCGGGCGTCCCCTGGTATCTGCTCCGATTTAGGCACGGACAGCCCCAAATTAACTTTTCTGCAATTCTATAAACCCATAGGGTCAAACTACGAGAAAATATCCACAAAATGGCCCGCTTCAATTTCTCTCCAATTTCCTTGTATAGCTCCCTTTAGAAGTAAACGTAATCGGGCGTCCCCTGGTATCTGCTCCGATTCAGGCACGGACACCCCAAATGAACTTTTCTGCAATTCTATAAACCCATAGGGTCAAACTACGAGAAAATATCAATAAAACGGCCCGCTTCAATTTTTCCCCATTTTCCTTGTATAGCTCCCTTTAGAGGTAAACGTAAACGGGCGTCTCCTAGTATATGCTCCGATTCAGGCACGGACAACCGCAAATGAGGTTTTCTGCAATTCTATAAACCCATAGGGTCAAACTACGAGAAAATATCAATAAAACGGCCCGCTTCAATTTTTCCCCATTTTCCTTGCATAGCTCCCTTTAGAGTTAAAAGTAAGGTATCTGCTCCGATTAAGGCACGGACATCCGCAAATTAAGTTTTCTGCAATTCTATAAACTCATAGGGTCAAACTACGTGAAAATATCCACAACACGGCCCGCTTCAATTTTTCCCCATTTTCCTTGTATAGCTCCCTTTAGAGGTAAACGTAATCGGGCGTCCCCTGGTATCTGCTCCGATTCAGGCACGGACACCCCAAATGAACTTTTCTGCAATTCTAGAAACCCATAGGGTCAAACTACGAGAAAATATCCACAAAATGGCCCGCTTCAATTTTTCCCCATTTTCCCTGCATAGCTCCCTTTAGAGGTAAACGTAATCGGGCGTCCCCTGGTATCTGCTCCGATTCAGGCACGGACACCCCAAATGAACTTTTCTGCAACTCTATAAACCCATAGGGTCAAACTACGAGAAAATATCCACAAAACGGCCCGCTTCAATTTTTCCCCATTTTCCTTGTATAGCTCCCTTTAGAGGTAAACGTAAACGGGCGTCTCCTAGTATATGCTCCAATTCAGGCACGGACAACCGCAAATGAGGTTTTCTGTAATTCTATAAACCCATAGGGTCAAACTACGAGAAAATATCAATAAAACGGCCCGCTTCAATTTTTCCCCATTTTCCTTGCATAGCTCCCTTTAGAGTTAAACGTAATCGGGCGTCTCCTGGTATCTGCTCCGATTAAGGCACGGACATCCGCAAATGAAGTTTTCTGCAATTCTATAAACTCATAGGGTCAAACTACGTGAAAATATCCACAACACGGCCTGCTTCAATTTTTCCCTATTTTCCTTGTATAGCTCCCTTTAGAGGTAAACGTAATCGGGCGTCCCCTGGTATCTGCTCCGATTCAGGCACGGACACCCCAAATGAACTTTTCTACAATTGTAGAAACCCATAGGGTCAAACTACGAGAAAATATCCACAAAATGGCCCGCTTCAATTTCTCTCCAATTTCCTTGTATAGCTCCCTTTAGAAGTAAACGTAATCGGGCGTCCCCTGGTATCTGCTCCGATTCAGGCACGGACACCCCAAATGAACTTTTCTGCAATTCTATAAACCCATAGGGTCAAACTACGAGAAAATATCAATAAAACGGCCCGCTTCAATTTTTCCCCATTTTCCTTGTATAGCTCCCTTTAGAGGTAAACGTAAACGGGCGTCTCCTAGTATATGCTCTGATTCAGGCACGAACAACCGCAAATGAGGTTTTCTGCAATTCTATAAACCCATAGGGTCAAACTACGAGAAAATATCAATAAAACGGCCCGCTTCAATTTTTCCCCATTTTCCTTGCATAGCTCCCTTTAGAGTTAAACGTAATCGGGCGTCTCCTGGTATCTGCTCCGATTAAGGCACGGACATCCGCAAATGAAGTTTTCTGCAATTCTATAAACTCATAGGGTCAAACTAAGTGAAAATATCCACAACACGGCCCGCTTCAATTTTTCCCCATTTTCCTTGTATAGCTCCCTTTAGAGGTAAACGTAATCGGGCGTCCCCTGGTATCTGCTCCGATTCAGGCACGGACACCCCAAATGAACTTTTCTGCAATTCTAGAAACCCATAGGGTCAAACTACGAGAAAATATCCACAAAACGGCCCGCTTCAATTCTTCCCCATTTTCCTTGTATAGCTCCCTTTAGAGGTAAACGTAATCGGGCGTCCCCTGGTATCTGCTCCGATTCAGGCACGGACAAATGAACTTTTCTGCAACTCTACAAACCCATAGGGTCAAACTACGAGAAAATATCCACAAAACGGCCCGCTTCAATTTTTCCCCATTTTCCTTGTATAACTCCCTTTAGAGGTAAACGTAATCGGGCGTCCCCTGGTATCTGCTCCGATTCAGGCACGGACATCCCCAAATGAACTTTTCTGCAATTCTATAAACCCATAGGGTCAAACTACGAGAAAATATCCACAAAACAGCCCGCTTCAATTTTTCCCCATTTTCCTTGTATAGCTCCCTTTAGAGGTAAACGTAATCGGGCGTCCCCTGGTATCTGCTCCGATTCAGGCACGGACACCCCAAATGAACTTTTCTGCAATTCTAGAAACCCATAGGGTCAAACTACGAGAAAATATCCACAAAATGGCCCGCTTCAATTTTTCCCCATTTTCCCTGCATAGCTCCCTTTAGAGGTAAACGTAATCGGGCGTCCCCTGGTATCTGCTCCGATTCAGGCACGGACACCCCAAATGAACTTTTCTGCAACTCTATAAACCCATAGGGTCAAACTACGAGAAAATATCCACAAAACGGCCCGCTTCAATTTTTCCCCATTTTCCTTGTATAACTCCCTTTAGAGGTAAACGTAATCGGGCGTCCCCTGGTATCTGTTCCGATTCAGGCACGGACAACCCCAAATGAACTTTTCTGCAATTCTATAAACCCATAGGGTCAAACTACGAGAAAATATCCACAAAATAGCCCGCTTCAATTTTTCCCCATTTTCCTTGTATAACTCCCTTTAGACGTAAACGAAATCGGGCGTCCCCTGGTATTTGCTCCAATTCAGGCACAGACAGCCGCAAATGAAGTTTTCTGCAACTCTATAAACCCATAGGGTCAAACTACGAGAAAATATCCACAAAACGGCCCGCTTCAATTTTTCCCCATTTTCCTTGTATAGCTCCCTTTAGAGGTAAACGTAATCGGGCGACTCCTAGTATCTGCTCCGATTCAGGCACGGACAGCCGCATATGAAGTTTTTTGCAATTCTATAAACCCAAAGGGTCAAACTACGAGAAAATATCCACAAAACAGCCCGCTTCAATTTTTCCCCATTTTCCTTGTATAACTCCCTTTAGAGGTAAACGTAATCGGCGTCCCCTGGTATCTGCTCCGATTCAGGCACGGACAACCCCAAATGAACTTTTCTGCAATTCTATAAACCCGTAGGGTCAAAGTACGAGAAAATATCCACAAAACGGCCCACTTTAATTTCTCCCCATTTTCCTTGTATAGCTCCCTTTAGAGGTAAACGTAATCGGCGTCCCCTGGTATCTGCTCCGATTCAGGCACGGACAGCCGCAAATCAAGTTTTCTGCAATTCTATAAACCCATAGGGTCAAACTACGAGAAAATATCCACAAAACGGCCCGCTTCAATTCTTCCCCATTTTCCTTGTATAGCTCCCTTTAGAGGTAAACGTAATCCGACGTCCCCTGGTATCTGATCCGATTCAGGCACGGACAGCCCCAAATGAACTTTTCTGCAATTCTATAAACCCATAGGGTCAAACTACGAGAAAATATCCACAAAACGGCTAGCTTCAATTTTTCTCCATTTTCCTTGTATAGCTCCCTTTAAAGGTAAACGTAATCGGCGTCCCCTGGTATCTGCTCCGATTCAGGCATGGACACCCCAAATGAACTTTTCTGCAATTCTATAAACCCATAGGGTCAAACTACGAGAAAATATCCACAAAACGGCCCGCTTCAATTTTTCCCCATTTTCCTTGTATAACTCCCTTTAGAGGTAAACGTAATCGGGCGTCCCCTGGTATCTGCTCCGATTCAGGCACGGACAGCCCCAAATTAACTTTTCTGCAATTCTATAAACCCATAGGGTCAAACTACGAGAAAATATCCACAAAATGGCCCGCTTCAATTTCTCTCCAATTTCCTTGTATAGCTCCCTTTAGAAGTAAACGTAATCGGGCGTCCCCTGGTATCTGCTCCGATTCAGGCACGGACACCCCAAATGAACTTTTCTGCAATTCTATAAACCCATAGGGTCAAACTACGAGAAAATATCAATAAAACGGCCCGCTTCAATTTTTCCCCATTTTCCTTGTATAGCTCCCTTTAGAGGTAAACGTAAACGGGCGTCTCCTAGTATATGCTCCGATTCAGGCACGGACAACCGCAAATGAGGTTATCTGCAATTCTATAAACCCATAGGGTCAAACTACGAGAAAATATCAATAAAACGGCCCGCTTCAATTTTTCCCCATTTTCCTTGCATAGCTCCCTTTAGAGTTAAACGTAAGGTATCTGCTCCGATTAAGGCACGGACATCCGCAAATTAAGTTTTCTGCAATTCTATAAACTCATAGGGTCAAACTACGTGAAAATATCCACAACACGGCCCGCTTCAATTTTTCCCCATTTTCCTTGTATAGCTCCCTTTAGAGGTAAACGTAATCGGGCGTCCCCTGGTATCTGCTCCGATTCAGGCACGGACACCCCAAATGAACTTTTCTGCAATTCTAGAAACCCATAGGGTCAAACTACGAGAAAATATCCACAAAACGGCCCGCTTCAATTCTTCCCCATTTTCCTTGTATAGCTCCCTTTAGAGGTAAACGTAATCGGGCGTCCCCTGGTATCTGCTCCGATTCAGGCACGGACAAATGAACTTTTCTGCAACTCTACAAACCCATAGGGTCAAACTACGAGAAAATATCCACAAAACGGCCCGCTTCAATTTTTCCCCATTTTCCTTGTATAACTCCCTTTAGAGGTAAACGTAATCGGGCGTCCCCTGGTATCTGCTCCGATTCAGGCACGGACATCCCCAAATGAACTTTTCTGCAATTCTATAAACCCATAGGGTCAAACTACGAGAAAATATCCACAAAACAGCCCGCTTCAATTTTTCCCCATTTTCCTTGTATAGCTCCCTTTAGAGGTAAACGTAATCGGGCGTCCCCTGGTATCTGCTCCGATTCAGGCACGGACACCCCAAATGAACTTTTCTGCAATTCTAGAAACCCATAGGGTCAAACTACGAGAAAATATCCACAAAATGGCCCGCTTCAATTTTTCCCCATTTTCCCTGCATAGCTCCCTTTAGAGGTAAACGTAATCGGGCGTCCCCTGGTATCTGCTCCGATTCAGGCACGGACACCCCAAATGAACTTTTCTGCAACTCTATAAACCCATAGGGTCAAACTACGAGAAAATATCCACAAAACGGCCCGCTTCAATTTTTCCCCATTTTCCTTGTATAACTCCCTTTAGAGGTAAACGTAATCGGGCGTCCCCTGGTATCTGTTCCGATTCAGGCACGGACAACCCCAAATGAACTTTTCTGCAATTCTATAAACCCATAGGGTCAAACTACGAGAAAATATCCACAAAACAGCCCGCTTCAATTTTTCCCCATTTTCCTTGTATAACTCCCTTTAGACGTAAACGAAATCGGGCGTCCCCTGGTATTTGCTCCAATTCAGGCACAGACAGCCGCAAATGAAGTTTTCTGCAACTCTATAAACCCATAGGGTCAAACTACGAGAAAATATCCACAAAACGGCCCGCTTCAATTTTTCCCCATTTTCCTTGTATAGCTCCCTTTAGAGGTAAACGTAATCGGGCGACTCCTAGTATCTGCTCCGATTCAGGCACGGACAGCCGCATATGAAGTTTTTTGCAATTCTATAAACCCAAAGGGTCAAACTACGAGAAAATATCCACAAAACAGCCCTCTTCAATTTTTCCCCATTTTCCTTGTATAACTCCCTTTAGAGGTAAACGTAATCGGCGTCCCCTGGTATCTGCTCCGATTCAGGCACGGACAACCCCAAATGAACTTTTCTGCAATTCTATAAACCCGTAGGGTCAAAGTACGAGAAAATATCCACAAAACGGCCCACTTTAATTTCTCCCCATTTTCCTTGTATAGCTCCCTTTAGAGGTAAACGTAATCGGCATCCCCTGGTATCTGCTCCGATTCAGGCACGGACAGCCGCAAATCAAGTTTTCTGCAATTCTATAAACCCATAGGGTCAAACTACGAGAAAATATCCACAAAACGGCCCGCTTCAATTCTTCCCCATTTTCCTTGTATAGCTCCCTTTAGAGGTAAACGTAATCCGACGTCCCCTGGTATCTGATCCGATTCAGGCACGGACAGCCCCAAATGAACTTTTCTGCAATTCTATAAACCCATAGGGTCAAACTACGAGAAAATATCCACAAAACGGCTAGCTTCAATTTTTCTCCATTTTCCTTGTATAGCTCCCTTTAAAGGTAAACGTAATCGGCGTCCCCTGGTATCTGCTCCGATTCAGGCATGGACACCCCAAATGAACTTTTCTGCAATTCTATAAACCCATAGGGTCAAACTACGAGAAAATATCCACAAAACGGCCCGCTTCAATTTTTCCCCATTTTCCTTGTATAACTCCCTTTAGAGGTAAACGTAATCGGGCGTCCCCCGGTATCTGCTCCGATTCAGGCACGGACAGCCCCAAATTAACTTTTCTGCAATTCTATAAACCCATAGGGTCAAACTACGAGAAAATATCCACAAAATGGCCCGCTTCAATTTCTCTCCAATTTCCTTGTATAGCTCCCTTTAGAAGTAAACGTAATCGGGCGTCCCCTGGTATCTGCTCCGATTCAGGCACGGACACCCCAAATGAACTTTTCTGCAATTCTATAAACCCATAGGGTCAAACTACGAGAAAATATCAATAAAACGGCCCGCTTCAATTTTTCCCCATTTTCCTTGTATAGCTCCCTTTAGAGGTAAACGTAAACGGGCGTCTCCTAGTATATGCTCCGATTCAGGCACGGACAACCGCAAATGAGGTTATCTGCAATTCTATAAACCCATAGGGTCAAACTACGAGAAAATATCAATAAAACGGCCCGCTTCAATTTTTCCCCATTTTCCTTGCATAGCTCCCTTTAGAGTTAAACGTAAGGTATCTGCTCCGATTAAGGCACGGACATCCGCAAATTAAGTTTTCTGCAATTCTATAAACTCATAGGGTCAAACTACGTGAAAATATCCACAACACGGCCCGCTTCAATTTTTCCCCATTTTCCTTGTATAGCTCCCTTTAGAGGTAAACGTAATCGGGCGTCCCCTGGTATCTGCTCCGATTCAGGCACGGACACCCCAAATGAACTTTTCTGCAATTCTAGAAACCCATAGGGTCAAACTACGAGAAAATATCCACAAAATGGCCCGCTTCAATTTCTCTCCAATTTCCTTGTATAGCTCCCTTTAGAAGTAAACGTAATCGGGCGTCCCCTGGTATCTGCTCCGATACAGGCACGGACACCCCAAATGAACTTTTCTGCAATTCTATAAACCCATAGGGTCAAACTACGAGAAAATATCAATAAAACGGCCCGCTTCAATTTTTCCCCATTTTCCTTGTATAGCTCCCTTTAGAGGTAAACGTAAACGGGCGTCTCCTAGTATATGCTCCGATTCAGGCACGGACAACCGCAAATGAGGTTTTCTGCAATTCTATAAACCCATAGGGTCAAACTACGAGAAAATATCAATAAAACGGCCCGCTTCAATTTTTCCCCATTTTCCTTGCATAGCTCCCTTTAGAGTTAAACGTAATCGGGCGTCTCCTGGTATCTGCTCCGATTAAGGCACGGACATCCGCAAATGAAGTTTTTTGCAATTCTATAAACTCATAGGGTCAAACTACGTGAAAATATCCACAACACGGCCCGCTTCAATTTTTCCCCATTTTCCTTGTATAGCTCCCTTTAGAGGTAAACGTAATCGGGCGTCCCCTGGTATCTGCTCCGATTCAGGCACGGACACCCCAAATGAACTTTTCTGCAATTGTAGAAACCCATAGGGTCAAACTACGAGAAAATATCCACAAAATGGCCCGCTTCAATTTCTCTCCAATTTCCTTGTATAGCTCCCTTTAGAAGTAAACGTAATCGGGCGTCCCCTGGTATCTGCTCCGATTCAGGCACGGACACCCCAAATGAACTTTTCTGCAATTCTATAAACCCATAGGGTCAAACTACGAGAAAATATCAATAAAACGGCCCGCTTCAATTTTTCCCCATTTTCCTTGTATAGCTCCCTTTAGAGGTAAACGTAAACGGGCGTCTCCTAGTATATGCTCCGATTCAGGCACGAACAACCGCAAATGAGGTTTTCTGCAATTCTATAAACCCATAGGGTCAAACTACGAGAAAATATCAATAAAACGGCCCGCTTCAATTTTTCCCCATTTTCCTTGCATAGCTCCCTTTAGAGTTAAACGTAATCGGGCGTCTCTTGGTATCTGCTCCGATTAAGGCACGGACATCCGCAAATGAAGTTTTCTGCAATTCTATAAACTCATAGGGTCAAACTAAGTGAAAATATCCACAACACGGCCCGCTTCAATTTTTCCCCATTTTCCTTGTATAGCTCCCTTTAGAGGTAAACGTAATCGGGCGTCCCCTGGTATCTGCTCCGATTCAGGCACGGACACCCCAAATGAACTTTTCTGCAATTCTAGAAACCCATAGGGTCAAACTACGAGAAAATATCCACAAAACGGCCCGCTTCAATTCTTCCCCATTTTCCTTGTATAGCTCCCTTTAGAGGTAAACGTAATCGGGCGTCCCCTGGTATCTGCTCCGATTCAGGCACAGACAAATGAACTTTTCTGCAACTCTACAAACCCATAGGGTCAAACTACGAGAAAATATCCACAAAACGGCCCGCTTCAATTTTTCCCCATTTTCCTTGTATAACTCCCTTTAGAGGTAAACGTAATCGGGCGTCCCCTGGTATCTGCTCCGATTCAGGCACGGACAGCCCCAAATGAACTTTTCTGCAATTCTATAAACCCATAGGGTCAAACTACGAGAAAATATCCACAAAACAGCCCGCTTCAATTTTTCCCCATTTTCCTTGTATAGCTCCCTTTAGAGGTAAACGTAATCGGGCGTCCCCTGGTATCTGCTCCGATTCAGGCACGGACACCCCAAATGAACTTTTCTGCAATTCTAGAAACCCATAGGGTCAAACTACGAGAAAATATCCACAAAATGGCCCGCTTCAATTTTTCCCCATTTTCCCTGCATAGCTCCCTTTAGAGGTAAACGTAATCGGGCGTCCCCTGGTATCTGCTCCGATTCAGGCACGGACACCCCAAATGAACTTTTCTGCAACTCTATAAACCCATAGGGTCAAACTACGAGAAAATATCCACAAAACGGCCCGCTTCAATTTTTCCCCATTTTCCTTATATAACTCCCTTTAGAGGTAAACGTAATCGGGCGTCCCCTGGTATCTGTTCCGATTCAGGCACGGACAACCCCAAATGAACTTTTCTGCAATTCTATAAACCCATAGGGTCAAACTACAAGAAAATATCCACAAAACAGCCCGCTTCAATTTTTCCCCATTTTCCTTGTATAACTCCCTTTAGACGTAAACGAAATCGGGCGTCCCCTGGTATTTGCTCTGATTCAGGCACAGACAGCCGCAAATGAAGTTTTCTGCAACTCTATAAACCCATAGGGTCAACCTACGAGAAAATATCCACAAAATGACCCGCTTCAATTTTTCCCCATTTTCCTTGTATACCTCCCTTTAGAGGTAAACGTAATCGGGCGACTCCTAGTATCTGCTCCGATTCAGGCACAGACAGCCGCATATGAAGTTTTTTGCAATTCTATAAACCCATAGGGTCAAACTACGAGAAAATATCCACAAAACAGCCCGCTTCAATTTTTTCCAATTTTCCTTGTATAACTCCCTTTAGAGGTAAACGTAATCGACGTCCCCTGGTATCTGCTCCGATTCAGGCACGGACAACCCCAAATGAACTTTTCTGCAATTCTATAAACCCGTAGGGTCAAAGTACGAGAAAATATCCACAAAACGGCCCACTTTAATTTCTCCCCATTTTCCTTGTATAGCTCCCTTTAGAGGTAAACGTAATCGGCGTCCCCTGGTATCTGCTCCGATTCAGGCACGGACAGCCGCAAATCAAGTTTTCTGCAATTCTATAAACCCATAGGGTCAAACTACGAGAAAATATCCACAAAACGGCCCGCTTCAATTCTTCCCCATTTTCCTTGTATAGCTCCCTTTAGAGGTAAACGTAATCCGACGTCCCCTGGTATCTGATCCGATTCAGGCACGGACAGCCCCAAATGAACTTTTCTGCAATTCTATAAACCCATAGGGTCAAACTACGAGAAAATATCCACAAAACGGCTAGCTTCAATTTTTCTCCATTTTCCTTGTATAGCTCCCTTTAAAGGTAAACGTAATCGGCGTCCCCTGGTATCTTCTCCGATTCAGGCATGGACACCCCAAATAAACTTTTCTGCAATTCTATAAACCCATAGGGTCAAACTACGAGAAAATATCCACAAAACGGCCCGCTTCAATTTTTCCCCATTTTCCTTGTATAACTCCCTTTAGAGGTAAACGTAATCGGGCGTCCCCTGGTATCTGCTCCGATTCAGGCA
This sequence comes from Heracleum sosnowskyi, assembly GCA_030848705.1. Taxonomy (NCBI): domain Eukaryota; kingdom Viridiplantae; phylum Streptophyta; class Magnoliopsida; order Apiales; family Apiaceae; genus Heracleum; species Heracleum sosnowskyi. The sequence goes on along the minus strand of CM061244.1, from coordinate 64,470,392 downwards.
CGGACACCCCAAATGAACTTTTCTGCAATTCTAGAAACCCATAGGGTCAAACTACGAGAAAATATCCACAAAATGGCCCGCTTCAATTTTTCCCCATTTTCCCTGCATAGCTCCCTTTAGAGGTAAACGTAATCGGGCGTCCCCTGGTATCTGCTCCGATTCAGGCACGGACACCCCAAATGAACTTTTCTGCAACTCTATAAACCCATAGGGTCAAACTACGAGAAAATATCCACAAAACGGCCCGCTTCAATTTTTCCCCATTTTCCTTGTATAACTCCCTTTAGAGGTAAACGTAATCGGGCGTCCCCTGGTATCTGTTCCGATTCAGGCACGGACAACCCCAAATGAACTTTTCTGCAATTCTATAAACCCATAGGGTCAAACTACGAGAAAATATCCACAAAACAGCCCGCTTCAATTTTTCCCCATTTTCCTTGTATAACTCCCTTTAGACGTAAACGAAATCGGGCGTCCCCTGGTATTTGCTCCGATTAAGGCACAGACAGCCGCAAATGAAGTTTTCTGCAACTCTATAAACCCATACGGTCAAACTACGAGAAAATATCCACAAAACGACCCGCTTCAATTTTTCCCCATTTTCCTTGTATACCTCCCTTTAGAGGTACACATAATCGGGCGACTCCTAGTATCTGCTCCGATTCAGGCACAGACAGCCGCATATGAAGTTTTTTGCAATTCTATAAACCCATAGGGTCAAACTACGAGAAAATATCCACAAAACAGCCCGCTTCAATTTTTCCCCATTTTCCTTGTATAACTCCCTTTAGAGGTAAACGTAATCGGCGTCCCCTGGTATCTGCTCCGATTCAGGCACGGACAACCCCAAATGAACTTTTCTGCAATTCTATAAACCCGTAGGGTCAAAGTACGAGAAAATATCCACAAAACGGCCCACTTTAATTTCTCCCCATTTTCCTTGTATAGCTCCCTTTAGAGGTAAACGTAATCGGCGTCCCCTGGTATCTGCTCCGATTCAGGCACGGACAGCCGCAAATCAAGTTTTCTGCAATTCTATAAACCCATAGGGTCAAACTACGAGAAAATATCCACAAAACGGCCCGCTTCAATTCTTCCCCATTTTCCTTGTATAGCTCCCTTTAGAGGTAAACGTAATCCGACGTCCCCTGGTATCTGATCCGATTCAGGCACGGACAGCCCCAAATGAACTTTTCTGCAATTCTATAAACCCATAGGGTCAAACTACGAGAAAATATCCACAAAACGGCTAGCTTCAATTTTTCTCCATTTTCCTTGTATAGCTCCCTTTAAAGGTAAACGTAATCGGCGTCCCCTGGTATCTTCTCCGATTCAGGCATGGACACCCCAAATAAACTTTTCTGCAATTCTATAAACCCATAGGGTCAAACTACGAGAAAATATCCACAAAACGGCCCGCTTCAATTTTTCCCCATTTTCCTTGTATAACTCCCTTTAGAGGTAAACGTAATCGGGCGTCCCCTGGTATCTGCTCCGATTCAGGCACGGACACCCCAAATGAACTTTTCTGCAATTCTAGAAACCCATAGGGTCAAACTACGAGAAAATATCCACAAAATGGCCCGCTTCAATTTTTCCCCATTTTCCCTGCATAGCTCCCTTTAGAGGTAAACGTAATCGGGCGTCCCCTGGTATCTGCTCCGATTCAGGCACGGACACCCCAAATGAACTTTTCTGCAACTCTATAAACCCATAGGGTCAAACTACGAGAAAATATCCACAAAACGGCCCGCTTCAATTTTTCCCCATTTTCCTTGTATAACTCCCTTTAGAGGTAAACGTAATCGGGCGTCCCCTGGTATCTGTTCCGATTCAGGCACGGACAACCCCAAATGAACTTTTCTGCAATTCTATAAACCCATAGGGTCAAACTACGAGAAAATATCCACAAAACAGCCCGCTTCAATTTTTCCCCATTTTCCTTGTATAACTCCCTTTAGACGTAAACGAAATCGGGCGTCCCCTGGTATTTGCTCCGATTAAGGCACAGACAGCCGCAAATGAAGTTTTCTGCAACTCTATAAACCCATACGGTCAAACTACGAGAAAATATCCACAAAACGACCCGCTTCAATTTTTCCCCATTTTCCTTGTATACCTCCCTTTAGAGGTAAACGTAATCGGGCGACTCCTAGTATCTGCTCCGATTCAGGCACAGACAGCCGCATATGAAGTTTTTTGCAATTCTATAAACCCATAGGGTCAAACTACGAGAAAATATCCACAAAACAGCCCGCTTCAATTTTTCCCCATTTTCCTTGTATAACTCCCTTTAGAGGTAAACGTAATCGGCGTCCCCTGGTATCTGCTCCGATTCAGGCACGGACAACCCCAAATGAACTTTTCTGCAATTCTATAAACCCGTAGGGTCAAAGTACGAGAAAATATCCACAAAACGGCCCACTTTAATTTCTCCCCATTTTCCTTGTATAGCTCCCTTTAGAGGTAAACGTAATCGGCGTCCCCTGGTATCTGCTCCGATTCAGGCACGGACAGCCGCAAATCAAGTTTTCTGCAATTCTATAAACCCATAGGGTCAAACTACGAGAAAATATCCACAAAACGGCCCGCTTCAATTCTTCCCCATTTTCCTTGTATAGCTCCCTTTAGAGGTAAACGTAATCCGACGTCCCCTGGTATCTGATCCGATTCAGGCACGGACAGCCCCAAATGAACTTTTCTGCAATTCTATAAACCCATAGGGTCAAACTACGAGAAAATATCCACAAAACGGCTAGCTTCAATTTTTCTCCATTTTCCTTGTATAGCTCCCTTTAGAGGTAAACGTAATCGGGCGTCCCCTGGTATCTGCTCCGATTCAGGCACGGACAGCCCCAAATTAACTTTTCTGCAATTCTATAAACCCATAGGGTCAAACTACGAGAAAATATCCACAAAACGGCCCGCTTCAATTTTTCCCCATTTTCCTTGTATAACTCCCTTTAGAGGTAAACGTAATCGGGCGTCCCCTGGTATCTGCTCCGATTCAGGCACGGACAGCCCCAAATTAACTTTTCTGCAATTCTATAAACCCATAGGGTCAAACTACGAGAAAATATCCACAAAATGGCCCGCTTCAATTTCTCTCCAATTTCCTTGTATAGCTCCCTTTAGAAGTAAACGTAATCGGGCGTCCCCTGGTATCTGCTCCGATTCAGGCACGGACACCCCAAATGAACTTTTCTGCAATTCTATAAACCCATAGGGTCAAACTACGAGAAAATATCAATAAAACGGCCCGCTTCAATTTTTCCCCATTTTCCTTGTATAGCTCCCTTTAGAGGTAAACGTAAACGGGCGTCTCCTAGTATATGCTCCGATTCAGGCATGGACAACCGCAAATGAGGTTTTCTGCAATTCTATAAACCCATAGGGTCAAACTACGAGAAAATATCAATAAAACGGCCCGCTTCAATTTTTCCCCATTTTCCTTGCATAGCTCCCTTTAGAGTTAAACGTAAGGTATCTGCTCCGATTAAGGCACGGACATCCGCAAATTAAGTTTTCTGCAATTCTATAAACTCATAGGGTCAAACTACGTGAAAATATCCACAACACGGCCCGCTTCAATTTTTCCCCATTTTCCTTGTATAGCTCCCTTTAGAGGTAAACGTAATCGGGCGTCCCCTGGTATCTGCTCCGATTCAGGCACGGACACCCCAAATGAACTTTTCTGCAATTCTAGAAACCCATAGGGTCAAACTACGAGAAAATATCCACAAAATGGCCCGCTTCAATTTCTCTCCAATTTCCTTGTATAGCTCCCTTTAGAAGTAAACGTAATCGGGCGTCCCCTGGTATCTGCTCCGATTCAGGCACGGACACCCCAAATGAACTTTTCTGCAATTCTATAAACCCATAGGGTCAAACTACGAGAAAATATCCACAAAATGGCCCGCTTCAATTTTTCCCCATTTTCCCTGCATAGCTCCCTTTAGAGGTAAACGTAATCGGACGTCCCCTGGTATCTGCTCCGATTCAGGCACGGACACCCCAAATGAACTTTTCTGCAACTCTATAAACCCATAGGGTCAAACTACGAGAAAATATCCACAAAACGGCCCGCTTCAATTTTTCCCCATTTTCCTTGTATAACTCCCTTTAGAGGTAAACGTAATCGGGCGTCCCCTGGTATCTGTTCCGATTCAGGCACGGACAACCCCAAATGAACTTTTCTGCAATTCTATAAACCCATAGGGTCAAACTACGAGAAAATATCCACAAAACAGCCCGCTTCAATTTTTCCCCATTTTCCTTGTATAACTCCCTTTAGACGTAAACGAAATCGGGCGTCCCCTGGTATTTGCTCCGATTCAGGCACAGACAGCCGCAAATGAAGTTTTCTGCAACTCTATAAACCCATAGGGTCAAACTACGAGAAAATATCCACAAAACGACCCGCTTCAATTTTTCCCCATTTTCCTTGTATACCTCCCTTTAGAGGTAAACGTAATCGGGCGACTCCTAGTATCTGCTCCGATTCAGGCACAGACAGCCGCATATGAAGTTTTTTGCAATTCTATAAACCCATAGGGTCAAACTACGAGAAAATATCCACAAAACAGCCCGCTTCAATTTTTCCCCATTTTCCTTGTATAACTCCCTTTAGAGGTAAACGTAATCGGCGTCCCCTGGTATCTGCTCCGATTCAGGCACGGACAACCCCAAATGAACTTTTCTGCAATTCTATAAACCCGTAGGGTCAAAGTACGAGAAAATATCCACAAAACGGCCCACTTTAATTTCTCCCCATTTTCCTTGTATAACTCCCTTTAGAGGTAAACGTAATCGGCGTCCCCTGGTATCTGCTCCGATTCAGGCACGGACAGCCGCAAATCAAGTTTTCTGCAATTCTATAAACCCATAGGGTCAAACTACGAGAAAATATCCACAAAACGGCCCGCTTCAATTCTTCCCCATTTTCCTTGTATAGCTCCCTTTAGAGGTAAACGTAATCCGACGTCCCCTGGTATCTGATCCGATTCAGGCACGGACAGCCCCAAATGAACTTTTCTGCAATTCTATAAACCCATAGGGTCAAACTACGAGAAAATATCCACAAAACGGCTAGCTTCAATTTTTCTCCATTTTCCTTGTATAGCTCCCTTTAAAGGTAAACGTAATCGGCGTCCCCTGGTATCTTCTCCGATTCAGGCATGGACACCCCAAATGAACTTTTCTGCAATTCTATAAACCCATAGGGTCAAACTACGAGAAAATATCCACAAAACGGCCCGCTTCAATTTTTCCCCATTTTCCTTGTATAACTCCCTTTAGAGGTAAACGTAATCGGGCGTCCCCTGGTATCTGCTCCGATTCAGGCACGGACAGCCCCAAATTAACTTTTCTGCAATTCTATAAACCCATAGGGTCAAACTACGAGAAAATATCCACAAAATGGCCCGCTTCAATTTCTCTCCAATTTCCTTGTATAGCTCCCTTTAGAAGTAAACGTAATCGGGCGTCCCCTGGTATCTGCTCCGATTCAGGCACGGACACCCCAAAGGAACTTTACTGCAATTCTATAAACCCATAGGGTCAAACTACGAGAAAATATCAATAAAACGGCCCGCTTCAATTTTTCCCCATTTTCCTTGTATAGCTCCCTTTAGAGGTAAACGTAAACGGGCGTCTCCTAGTATATGCTCCGATTCAGGCACGGACAACCGCAAATGAGGTTTTCTGCAATTCTATAAACCCATAGGGTCAAACTACGAGAAAATATCAATAAAACGACCCGCTTCAATTTTTCCCCATTTTCCTTGCATAGCTCCCTTTAGAGTTAAACGTAAGGTATCTGCTCCGATTAAGGCACGGACATCCGCAAATTAAGTTTTCTGCAATTCTATAAACTCATAGGGTCAAACTACGTGAAAATATCCACAACACGGCCCGCTTCAATTTTTCCCCATTTTCCTTGTATAGCTCCCTTTAGAGGTAAACGTAATCGGGCGTCCCCTGGTATCTGCTCCGATTCAGGCACGGACACCCCAAATGAACTTTTCTGCAATTCTAGAAACCCATAGGGTCAAACTACGAGAAAATATCCACAAAATGGCCCGCTTCAATTTCTCTCCAATTTCCTTGTATAGCTCCCTTTAGAAGTAAACGTAATCGGGCGTCCCCTGGTATATGCTCCGATTCAGGCACGGACACCCCAAATGAACTTTTCTGCAATTCTATAAACCCATAGGGTCAAACTACGAGAAAATATGAATAAAACGGCCCGCTTCAATTTTTCCCCATTTTCCTTGTATAGCTCCCTTTAGAGGTAAACGTAAACGGGCGTCTCCTAGTATATGCTCCGATTCAGGCACGGACAACCGCAAATGAGGTTTTCTGCAATTCTATAAACCCATAGGGTCAAACTACGAGAAAATATCAATAAAACGGCCCGCTTCAATTTTTCCCCATTTTCCTTGCATAGCTCCCTTTAGAGTTAAACGTAATCGGGCGTCTCCTGGTATCTGCTCCGATTAAGGCACGGACATCCGCAAATGAAGTTTTCTGCAATTCTATAAACTCATAGGGTCAAACTACGTGAAAATATCCACAACACGGCCCGCTTCAATTTTTCCCCATTTTCCTTGTATAGCTCCCTTTAGAGGTAAACGTAATCGGGCGTCCCCTGGTATCTGCTCCGATTCAGGCACGGACACCCCAAATGAACTTTTCTGCAATTGTAGAAACCCATAGGGTCAAACTACGAGAAAATATCCACAAAATGGCCCGCTTCAATTTCTCTCCAATTTCCTTGTATAGCTCCCTTTAGAAGTAAACGTAATCGGGCGTCCCCTGGTATGTGCTCCGATTCAGGCACGGACACCCCAAATGAACTTTTCTGCAATTCTATAAACCCATAGGGTCAAACTACGAGAAAATATCAATAAAATGGCCCGCTTCAATTTTTCCCCATTTTCCTTGTATAGCTCCCTTTAGAGGTAAACGTAAACGGGCGTCTCCTAGTATATGCTCCGATTCAGGCACAAACAACCGCAAATGAGGTTTTCTGCAATTCTATAAACCCATAGGGTCAAACTACGAGAAAATATCAATAAAACGGCCCGCTTCAATTTTTCCCCATTTTCCTTGCATAGCTCCCTTTAGAGTTAAACGTAATCGGGCGTCTCCTGGTATCTGCTCCGATTAAGGCAAGGACATCCGCAAATGAAGTTTTCTGCAATTCTATAAACTCATAGGGTCAAACTACGTGAAAATATCCACAACACGGCCCGCTTCAATTTTTCCCCATTTTCCTTGTATAGCTCCCTTTAGAGGTAAACGTAATCGGGCGTCCCCTGGTATCTGCTCCGATTCAGGCACGGACACCCCAAATGAACTTTTCTGCAATTCTAGAAACCCATAGGGTCAAACTACGAGAAAATATCCACAAAACGGCCCGCTTCAATTCTTCCCCATTTTCCTTGTATAGCTCCCTTTAGAGGTAAACGTAATCGGGCGTCCCCTAGTATCTGCTCCGATTCAGGCACAGACAGCCGCATATGAAGTTTTTTGCAATTCTATAAACCCATAGGGTCAAACTACGAGAAAATATCCACAAAACAGCCCGCTTCAATTTTTCCCCATTTTCCTTGTATAACTCCCTTTAGAGGTAAACGTAATCGGCGTCCCCTGGTATCTGCTCCGATTCAGGCACGGACAACCCCAAATGAACTTTTCTGCAATTCTATAAACCCGTAGGGTCAAAGTACGAGAAAATATCCACAAAACGGCCCACTTTAATTTCTCCCCATTTTCCTTGTATAGCTCCCTTTAGAGGTAAACGTAATCGGCGTCCCCTGGTATCTGCTCCGATTCAGGCACGGACAGCCGCAAATCAAGTTTTCTGCAATTCTATAAACCCATAGGGTCAAACTACGAGAAAATATCCACAAAACGGCCCGCTTCAATTCTTCCCCATTTTCCTTGTATAGCTCCCTTTAGAGGTAAACGTAATCCGACGTCCCCTGGTATCTGATCCGATTCAGGCACGGACAGCCCCAAATGAACTTTTCTGCAATTCTATAAACCCATAGGGTCAAACTACGAGAAAATATCCACAAAACGGCTAGCTTCAATTTTTCTCCATTTTCCTTGTATAGCTCCCTTTAAAGGTAAACGTAATCGGCGTCCCCCGGTATCTTCTCCGATTCAGGCATGGACACCCCAAATGAACTTTTCTGCAATTCTATAAACCCATAGGGTCAAACTACGAGAAAATATCCACAAAACGGCCCGCTTCAATTTTTCCCCATTTTCCTTGTATAACTCCCTTTAGAGGTAAACGTAATCGGGCGTCCCCTGGTATCTGCTCCGATTCAGGCACGGACAGCCCCAAATTAACTTTTCTGCAATTCTATAAACCCATAGGGTCAAACTACGAGAAAATATCCACAAAATGGCCCGCTTCAATTTCTCTCCAATTTCCTTGTATAGCTCCCTTTAGAAGTAAACGTAATCGGGCGTCCCCTGGTATCTGCTCCGATTCAGGCACGGACACCCCAAATGAACTTTTCTGCAATTCTATAAACCCATAGGGTCAAACTACGAGAAAATATCAATAAAACGGCCCGCTTCAATTTTTCCCCATTTTCCTTGTATAGCTCCCTTTAGAGGTAAACGTAAACGGGCGTCTCCTAGTATATGCTCCGATTCAGGCACGGACAACCGCAAATGAGGTTTTCTGCAATTCTATAAACCCATAGGGTCAAACTACGAGAAAATATCAATAAAACGGCCCGCTTCAATTTTTCCCCATTTTCCTTGCATAGCTCCCTTTAGAGTTAAACGTAATCGGGCGTCTCCTGGTATCTGCTCCGATTAAGGCACGGACATCCGCAAATGAAGTTTTCTGCAATTCTATAAACTCATAGGGTCAAACTACGTGAAAATATCCACAACACGGCCCGCTTCAATTTTTCCCCATTTTCCTTGTATAGCTCCCTTTAGAGGTAAACGTAATCGGGCGTCCCCTGGTATCTGCTCCGATTCAGGCACGGACACCCCAAATGAACTTTTCTGCAATTCTAGAAACCCATAGGGTCAAACTACGAGAAAATATCCACAAAACGGCCCGCTTCAATTCTTCCCCATTTTCCTTGTATAGCTCCCTTTAGAGGTAAACGTAATCGGGCGTCCCCTAGTATCTGCTCCGATTCAGGCACAGACAGCCGCATATGAAGTTTTTTGCAATTCTATAAACCCATAGGGTCAAACTACGAGAAAATATCCACAAAACAGCCCGCTTCAATTTTTCCCCATTTTCCTTGTATAACTCCCTTTAGAGGTAAACGTAATCGGCGTCCCCTGGTATCTGCTCCGATTCAGGCACGGACAACCCCAAATGAACTTTTCTGCAATTCTATAAACCCGTAGGGTCAAAGTACGAGAAAATATCCACAAAACGGCCCACTTTAATTTCTCCCCATTTTCCTTGTATAGCTCCCTTTAGAGGTAAACGTAATCGGCGTCCCCTGGTATCTGCTCCGATTCAGGCACGGACAGCCGCAAATCAAGTTTTCTGCAATTCTATAAACCCATAGGGTCAAACTACGAGAAAATATCCACAAAACGGCCCGCTTCAATTCTTCCCCATTTTCCTTGTATAGCTCCCTTTAGAGGTAAACGTAATCCGACGTCCCCTGGTATCTGATCCGATTCAGGCACGGACAGCCCCAAATGAACTTTTCTGCAATTCTATAAACCCATAGGGTCAAACTACGAGAAAATATCCACAAAATGGCTAGCTTCAATTTTTCTCCATTTTCCTTGTATAGCTCCCTTTAAAGGTAAACGTAATCGGCGTCCCCTGGTATCTTCTCCGATTCAGGCATGGACACCCCAAATGAACTTTTCTGCAATTCTATAAACCCATAGGGTCAAACTACGAGAAAATATCCACAAAACGGCCCGCTTCAATTTTTCCCCATTTTCCTTGTATAACTCCCTTTAGAGGTAAACGTAATCGGGCGTCCCCTGGTATCTGCTCCGATTCAGGCACGGACAGCCCCAAATTAACTTTTCTGCAATTCTATAAACCCATAGGGTCAAACTACGAGAAAATATCCACAAAATGGCCCGCTTCAATTTCTCTCCAATTTCCTTGTATAGCTCCCTTTAGAAGTAAACGTAATCGGGCGTCCCCTGGTATCTGCTCCGATTCAGGCACGGACACCCCAAATGAACTTTTCTGCAATTCTATAAACCCATAGGGTCAAACTACGAGAAAATATCAATAAAACGGCCCGCTTCAATTTTTCCCCATTTTCCTTGTATAGCTCCCTTTAGAGGTAAACGTAAACGGGCGTCTCCTAGTATATGCTCCGATTCAGGCACGGACAACCGCAAATGAGGTTTTCTGCAATTCTATAAACCCATAGGGTCAAACTACGAGAAAATATCAATAAAACGGCCCGCTTCAATTTTTCCCCATTTTCCTTGCATAGCTCCCTTTAGAGTTAAACGTAAGGTATCTGCTCCGATTAAGGCACGGACATCCGCAAATTAAGTTTTCTGCAATTCTATAAACTCATAGGGTCAAACTACGTGAAAATATCCACAACACGGCCCGCTTCAATTTTTCCCCATTTTCCTTGTATAGCTCCCTTTAGAGGTAAACGTAATCGGGCGTCCCCTGGTATCTGCTCCGATTCAGGCACGGACACCCCAAATGAACTTTTCTGCAATTCTAGAAACCCATAGGGTCAAACTACGAGAAAATATCCACAAAATGGCCCGCTTCAATTTCTCTCCAATTTCCTTGTATAGCTCCCTTTAGAAGTAAACGTAATCGGGCGTCCCCTGGTATCTGCTCCGATTCAGGCACGGACACCCCAAATGAACTTTTCTGCAATTCTATAAACCCATAGGGTCAAACTACGAGAAAAAATGAATAAAACGGCCAGCTTCAATTTTTCCCCATTTTCCATGTATAGCTCCCTTTAGAGGTAAACGTAAACGGGCGTCTCCTAGTATATGCTCCGATTCAGGCACGGACAACCGCAAATGAGGTTTTCTGCAATTCTATAAACCCATAGGGTCAAACTACGAGAAAATATCAATAAAACGGCCCGCTTCAATTTTTCCCCATTTTCCTTGCATAGCTCCCTTTAGAGTTAAACGTAATCGGGCGTCTCCTGGTATCTGCTCCGATTAAGGCACGGACATCCGCAAATGAAGTTTTCTGCAATTCTATAAACTCATAGGGTCAAACTACGTGAAAATATCCACAACACGGCCCGCTTCAATTTTTCCCCATTTTCCTTGTATTGCTCCCTTTAGAGGTAAACGTAATCGGGCGTCCCCTGGTATCTGCTCCGATTCAGGCACGGACACCCCAAATGAACTTTTCTGCAATTCTAGAAACCCATAGGGTCAAACTACGAGAAAATATCCACAAAATGGCCCGCTTCAATTTCTCTCCAATTTCCTTGTATAGCTCCCTTTAGAAGTAAACGTAATCGGGCGTCCCCTGGTATGTGCTCCGATTCAGGCACGGACACCCCAAATGAACTTTTCTGCAATTCTATAAACCCATAGGGTCAAACTACGAGAAAATATCAATAAAATGGCCCGCTTCAATTTTTCCCCATTTTCCTTGTATAGCTCCCTTTAGAGGTAAACGTAAACGGGCGTCTCCTAGTATATGCTCCGATTCAGGCACGAACAACCGCAAATGAGGTTTTCTGCAATTCTATAAACCCATAGGGTCAAACTACGAGAAAATATCAATAAAACGGCCCGCTTCAATTTTTCCCCATTTTCCTTGCATAGCTCCCTTTATAGTTAAACGTAATCGGGCGTCTCCTGGTATCTGCTCCGATTAAGGCACGGACATCCGCAAATGAAGTTTTCTGCAATTCTATAAACTCATAGGGTCAAACTACGTGAAAATATCCACAACACGGCCCGCTTCAATTTTTCCCCATTTTCCTTGTATAGCTCCCTTTAGAGGTAAACGTAATCGGGCGTCCCCTGGTATCTGCTCCGATTCAGGCACGGACACCCCAAATGAACTTTTCTGCAATTCTAGAAACCCATAGGGTCAAACTACGAGAAAATATCCACAAAACGGCCGGCTTCAATTCTTCCCCATTTTCCTTGTATAGCTCCCTTTAGAGGTAAACGTAATCGGGCGTCCCCTGGTATCTGCTCCGATTCAGGCACGGAAAAATGAACTTTTCTGCAACTCTACAAACCCATAGGGTCAAACTACGAGAAAATATCCACAAAACGGCCCGCTTCAATTTTTCCCCATTTTCCTTGTATAACTCCCTTTAGAGGTAAACGTAATCGGGCGTCCCCTGGTATCTGCTCCGATTCAGGCACGGACAGCCCCAAATGAACGTTTCTGCAATTCTATAAACCCATAGGGTCAAACTACGAGAAAATATCCACAAAACAGCCCGCTTCAATTTTTCCCCATTTTCCTTGTATAACTCCCTTTAGACGTAAACGAAATCGGGCGTCCCCTGGTATTTGCTCCGATTCAGGCACAGACAGCCGCAAATGAAGTTTTCTGCAACTCTATAAACCCATAGGGTCAAACTACGAGAAAATATCCACAAAACGGCCCGCTTCAATTTTTCCCCATTTTCCTTGTATAGCTCCCTTTAGAGGTAAACGTAATCGGGCGACTCCTAGTATCTGCTCCGATTCAGGCACGGACAGTCGCATATGAAGTTTTTTGCAATTCTATAAACCCATAGGGTCAAACTACGAGAAAATATCCACAAAACAGCCCGCTTCAATTTTTCCCCATTTTCCTTGTATAACTCCCTTTAGAGGTAAACGTAATCGGCGTCCCCTGGTATCTGCTCCGATTCAGGCACAGACAACCCCAAATGAACTTTTCTGCAATTCTATAAACCCATAGGGTCAAACTACGAGAAAATATCCACAAAACAGCCCACTTCAATTTTTCCCCATTTTCCTTGTATAACTCCCTTTAGACGTAAACGAAATCGGGCGTCGCCTGGTATTTGCTCCGATTCAGGCACAGACAGCCGCAAATGAAGTTTTCTGCAACTCTATAAACCCATAGGGTCAAACTACGAGAAAATATCCACAAAACGGCCCGCTTCAATTTTTCCCCATTTTCCTTGTATAGCTCCCTTTAGAGGTAAACGTAATCGGGCGACTCCTAGTATCTGCTCCGATTCAGGCACGGACAGCCGCATATGAAGTTTTTTGCAATTCTATAAACCCATAGGGTCAAACTACGAGAAAATATCCACAAAACAGCCCGCTTCAATTTTTCCCCATTTTCCTTGTATAACTCCCTTTAGAGGTAAACGTAATCGGCGTCCCCTGGTATCTGCTCCGATTCAGGCATGGACAGCCCCAAATGAACTTTTCTGCAATTCTATAAACCCGTAGGGTCAAAGTACGAGAAAATATCCACAAAACGGCCCACTTTAATTTCTCCCCATTTTCCTTGTATAGCTCCCTTTAGAGGTAAACGTAATCGGCGTCCCCTGGTATCTGCTCCGATTCAGGCACGGACAGCCGCAAATCAAGTTTTCTGCAATTCTATAAACCCATAGGGTCAAACTACGAGAAAATATCCACAAAACGGCCCGCTTCAATTCTTCCCCATTTTCCTTGCATAGCTCCCTTTAGAGGTAAACGTAATCCGACGTCCCCTGGTATCTGATCCGATTCAGGCACGAACAGCCCCAAATGAACTTTTCTGAAATTCTATAAACCCATAGGGTCAAACTACGAGAAAATATCCACAAAACGGCTAGCTTCAATTTTTCTCCATTTTCCTTGTATAGCTCCCTTTAAAGGTAAACGTAATCGGCGTCCCCTGGTATCTGCTCCGATTCAGGCATGGACACCCCAAATGAACTTTTCTGCAATTCTATAAACCCATAGGGGTCAAACTACGAGAAAATATCCACAAAACAGCCCGCTTCAATTTTTCCCCATTTTCCTTGTATAACTCCCTTTAGAGGTAAACGTAATCGGGCGTCCCCTGGTATCTGTTCCGATTCAGGCACGGACAACCCCAAATGAACTTTTCTGCAATTCTATAAACCCATAGGGTCAAACTACGAGAAAATATCCACAAAACAGCCCGCTTCAATTTTTCCCCATTTTCCTTGTATAACTCCCTTTAGACGTAAACGTAATCGGGTGTCCCCTGGTATTTGCTCCGATTCAGGCACAGACAGCCGCAAATGAAGTTTTCTGCAACTCTATAAACCCATAGGGTCAAACTACGAGAAAATATCCACAAAACGGCCCGCTTCAATTTTTCCTCATTTTCCTTGTATAGCTCCCTTTAGAGGTAAACGTAATCGGGCGACTCCTAGTATCTGTTCCGATTCAGGCACGGACAGCCGCATATGAAGTTTTTTGCAATTCTATAAACCCATCGGGTCAAACTACGAGAAAATATCCAAAAAACAGCCCGCTTCAATTTTTCCCCATTTTCCTTGTATAACTCCCTTTAGAGGTAAACGTAATCCGACGTCCCCTGGTATCTGATCCGATTCAGGCACGGACATCCCCAAATGAACTTTTCTGCAATTCTATAAACCCATAGGGTCAAACTACGACAAAATATCCACAAAACGGCTAGCTTCAATTTTTCTCCATTTTCCTTGTATAGCTCCCTTTAAAGGTAAACGTAATCGGCGTCCCCTGGTATCTGCTCCGATTCAGGCATGGACACCCCAAATGAACTTTTCTGCAATTCTATAAACCCATAGGGTCAAACTACGAGAAAATATCCACAAAACGGTCCGCTTCAATTTTTCCCCATTTTCCTTGTATAACTCCCTTTAGAGGTAAACGTAATCGGGCGTCCCCTGGTATCTGTTCCGATTCAGGCACGGACAACCCCAAATGAACTTTTCTGAAATTCTATAAACCCATAGGGTCAAACTACGAGAAAATATCCACAAAATAGCCCGCTTCAATTTTTCCCCATTTTCCTTGTATAACTCCCTTTAGACGTAAACGTAATCGGGCGTCCCCTGGTATTTTCTCCGATTCAGGCACAGACAGCCGCAAATGAAGTTTTCTGCAACTCTATAAACCCATAGGGTCAAACTACGAGAAAATATCCACAAAATGGCCCGCTTCAATTTTTCCCCATTTTCCTTGTATAGCTCCCTTTAGAGGTAAACGTAATCGGGCGACTCCTAGTATCTGCTCCGATTCAGGCACGGACAGCCGCATATGAAGTTTTTTGCAATTCTATAAACCCATAGGGTCAAACTACGAGAAAATATCCACAAAACAGCCCGCTTCAATTTTTCCCCATTTTACTTGTATAACTCCCTTTAGAGGTAAACGTAATCAGCGTCCCCTGGTATCTGCTCCGATTCAGGCACGGACAGCCCCAAATGAACTTTTCTGCAATTCTATAAACCCGTAGGGTCAAACTACGAGAAAATATCCACAAAACGGCCCACTTCAATTTCTCCCCATTTTCCTTGTATAGCTCCCTTTAGAGGTAAACGTAATCGGCGTCCCCTGGTATCTGCTCCGATTCAGGCACGGACAGCCGCAAATCAAGTTTTTTGCAATTCTATAAACCCATAGGGTCAAACTACGAGAAAATATCCACAAAACGGCCCGCTTCAATTCTTCCCCATTTTCCTTCTATAGCTCCCTTTAGAGGTAAACGTAATCCGACGTCCCCTGGTATCTGATCCGATTCAGGCACGGACAGCCCCAAATGAACTTTTCTGCAATTCTATAAACCCATAGGGTCAAACTACGAGAAAATATCCACAAAACGGCTAGCTTCAATTTTTCTCCATTTTCCTTGTATAGCTCCCTTTAAAGGTAAACGTAATCGGCGTCCCCTGGTATCTGCTCCGATTCAGGCATGGACACCCCAAATGAACTTTTCTGCAATTCTATAAACCCATAGGGTCAAACTACGAGAAAATATCCACAAAACGGCTAGCTTCAATTTTTCTCCATTTTCCTTGTATAGCTCCCTTTAAAGGTAAACGTAATCGGCGTCCCCTGGTATCTGCTCCGATTCAGGCATGGACACCCCAAATGAACTTTTCTGCAATTCTATAAACCCATAGGGTCAAACTACGAGAAAATATCCACAAAACGGCCCGCTTCAATTTTTCCCCATTTTCCTTGTATAGCTCCCTTTAGAGGTAAACGTAATCGGGCGACTCCTAGTATCTGCTCCGATTCAGGCACGGACAGCCGCATATGAAGTTTTTTGCAATTCTATAAACCCAAAGGGTCAAACTACGAGAAAATATCCACAAAACAGCCCGCTTCAATTTTTCCCCATTTTACTTGTATAACTCCCTTTAGAGGTAAACGTAATCAGCGTCCCCTGGTATCTGCTCCGATTCAGGCACGGACAGCCCCAAATGAACTTTTCTGCAATTCTATAAACCCGTAGGGTCAAACTACGAGAAAATATCCACAAAACGGCCCACTTCAATTTCTCCCCATTTTCCTTGTATAGCTCCCTTTAGAGGTAAACGTAATCGGCGTCCCCTGGTATCTGCTCCGATTCAGGCACGGACAGCCGCAAATCAAGTTTTTTGCAATTCTATAAACCCATAGGGTCAAACTACGAGAAAATATCCACAAAATGGCCCGCTTCAATTCTTCCCCATTTTCCTTCTATAGCTCCCTTTAGAGGTAAACGTAATCCGACGTCCCCTGGTATCTGATCCGATTCAGGCACGGACAGCCCCAAATGAACTTTTCTGCAATTCTATAAACCCATAGGGTCAAACTACGAGAAAATATCCACAAAACGGCTAGCTTCAATTTTTCTCCATTTTCCTTGTATAGCTCCCTTTAAAGGTAAACGTAATCGGCGTCCCCTGGTATCTGCTCCGATTCAGGCATGGACACCCCAAATGAACTTTTCTGCAATTCTATAAACCCATAGGGTCAAACTACGAGAAAATATCCACAAAACGGCCCGCTTCAATTTTTCCCCATTTTCCTTGTATAACTCCCTTTAGAGGTAAACGTAATCGGGCGTCCCCTGGTATCTGTTCCGATTCAGGCACGGACAACCCCAAATGAACTATTCTGAAATTCTATAAACCCATAGGGTCAAACTACGAGAAAATATCCACAAAACAGCCCGCTTCAATTTTTCCCCATTTTCCTTGTATAACTCCCTTTAGACGTAAACGTAATCGGGCGTCCCCTGGTATTTGCTCCGATTCAGGCACAGACAGCCGCAAATGAAGTTTTCTGCAACTCTATAAACCCATAGGGTCAAACTACGAGAAAATATCCACAAAACGGCCCGCTTCAATTTTTCCCCATTTTCCTTGTATAGCTCCCTTTAGAGGTAAACGTAATCGGGCGACTCCTAGTATCTGCTCCGATTCAGGCACGGACAGCCGCATATGAAGTTTTTTGCAATTCTATAAACCCAAAGGGTCAAACTACGAGAAAATATCCACAAAACAGCCCGCTTCAATTTTTCCCCATTTTCCTTGTATAACTCCCTTTAGAGGTAAACGTAATCGGCGTCCCCTGGTATCTGCTCCGATTCAGGCACGGACAGCCCCAAATGAACTTTTCTGCAATTCTATAAACCCGTAGGGTCAAACTACGAGAAAATATCCACAAAACGGCCCACTTCAATTTCTCCCCATTTTCCTTGTATAGCTCCCTTTAGAGGTAAACGTAATCGGCGTCCCCTGGTATCTGCTCCGATTCAGGCACGGACAGCCGCAAATCAAGTTTTCTGCAATTCTATAAACCCATAGGGTCAAACTACGAGAAAATATCCACAAAACGGCCCGCTTCAATTCTTCCCCATTTTCCTTGTATAGCTCCCTTTAGAGGTAAACGTAATCCGACGTCCCCTGGTATCTGATCCGATTCAGGCACGGACAGCCCCAAATGAACTTTTCTGCAATTCTATAAACCCATAGGGTCAAACTACGAGAAAATATCCACAAAACGGCTAGCTTCAATTTTTCTCCATTTTCCTTGTATAGCTCCCTTTAAAGGTAAACGTAATCGGCGTCCCCTGGTATCTGCTCCGATTCAGGCATGGACACCCTAAATGAACTTTTCTGCAATTCTATAAACCCATAGGGTCAAACTACGAGAAAATATCCACAAAACGGCCCGCTTCAATTTCTCCCCATTTTCCTTGTATAGCTCCCTTTAGAGGTAAACGTAATCGGGCGTCCCCTGGTATCTGCTTCGATTCAGGCACAGACAGCCGCAAATGAAGTGTTCTGCAACTCTATAAACCCATAGGGTCAAACTACGAGAAAATATCCACAAAACGGCTCACTTCAATTTTCCTCATTTTCCTTGTACAGCTCCCTTTCGAGGTAAACGTAATCGGGCGTCTCCTAGTATCTGCTCTGATTCAGGCACGGACAGCCGCAAGTGAAGTTTTCTGCAATTCTATAAACCCATAGGGTCAAACTACGAGAAAATATCAATAAAACGGTCCGCTTTAATTTTTCCCCATTTTCCTTGTATAGCTCCCTTTAGAGGTAAACGTAATTAGGCGTCTCCTGGTATCTGCTCTGATTAAGGCACGCACAGCCGCTAATGAAGTTTTCTGCAATTCTATAAACCCATAGGGTCAAACTACGAGAAAATATCAATAAAACGGCCTGCTTCAATTTTTCCCCATTTTCCTTGTATAGCTCCCTTTAGAGTTAAACGTAATCGGGTGTCTCCTGGTATCTGCTCCGATTAAGGCACGGACATCCGCAAATGAAGTTTTCTGGAATTCTATAAACTCATAGGATCAAACTACGTGAAAATATCCACAACACGGCCCGCTTCAATTTTTCCCCATTTTCCTTGTATAGCTCCCTTTAGAGGTAAACGTAATCGGGCGTCCCCTGGTATCTGCTCCGATTCAGGCACGGACACCCCAAATGAACTTTTCTGCAATTCTAGAAACCCATAGGGTCAAACTATGAGAAAATATCCACAAAACGGCCCGCTTCAATTCTTCCCCATTTTCCTTGTATAGCTCCCTTTTGAGGTAAACGTAATCGGGCGTCCCCTGGTATCTGCTCCGATTCAGGCACGGACAAATGAACTTTTCTGCAACTCTATAAACCCATAGGGTCAAACTACGAGAAAATATCCACAAAACAGCCCGCTTCAATTTTTCCCCATTTTCCTTGTATAGCTCCCTTTAGAGGTAAACGTAATCAGGCGTCCCCTGGTATCTGCTCCGATTCAGGCACGGACACCCCAAATGAACTTTTTTGCAATTCTAGAAACCCATAGGGTCAAACTACGAGAAAATATCCACAAAACGGCCCGCTTCAATTTTTCCCCATTTTCCTTGTATAACTCCCTTTAGAGGTAAACATAATCGGGCGTCCCCTGGTATCTGTTCCGATTCAGGCACGGACAACCCCAAATGAACTTTTCTGAAATTCTATAAACCCATAGGGTCAAACTACGAGAAAATATCCATAAAACAGCCCGCTTCAATTTTTCCCCATTTTCCTTGTATCCCTTTAGACGTAAACGTAATCGGGCGTCCCCTGGTATCTGCTCCGATTCAGGCACGGACAGCCCCAAATGAACTTTTCTGCAATTCTATAAACCCATAGGGTCAAACTACGAGAAAATATCCACAAAACAGCCCGCTTCAATTTTTCCCCATTTTCCTTGTATAGCTTCCTTAAGAGGTAAACGTAATCGGGCGTCCCCTGGTATCTGCTCCGATTCAGGCACGGACAGCCCCAAATGAACTTTTCTGCAACTCTATAAACCCATAGGGTCAAACTACGAGAAAATATCCACAAAATGGCCCACTTCAATTTTTCCCCATTTTCCTTGCATAGCTCCCTTTAGAGGTAAACGTAATCGGGCGTCCCCTGGTATCTGCTCCGATTCAGGCACGGACACCCCAAATGAACTTTTCTGCAATTCTATAAACCCATAGGGTCAAACTATGAGAAAATATCCACAAAACAGCCCGCTTCAATTTTTCCCCATTTTCCTTGTATAGCTCCCTTTAGAGGTAAACCTAATCGGGCGTCCCCTGGTATCTGCTCTGATTCAGGCACGGACACCCCAAATGAACTTTTCTCCAATTCTATAAACCCATAGGGTCAAACTACGAGAAAATATCCACAAAACAGCCTGCTTCAATTTTTCCCCATTTTCCTTGTATAGCTCCCTTTAGAGGTAAACGTAATCGGGCGTCCCCTGGTATCTGCTCCGATTCAGGCACGGACACCCCAAATGAACTTTTCTGTAATTCGATAAACCCATAGGGTCAAACTACGAGAAAATATCCACAAAACAGCCCGCTTCAATTTTTCCCCATTTTCCTTGTATAACTCCCTTTAGACGTAAACGTAATCGGGCGTCCCCTGGTATTTGCTCCGATTCAGGCACAGACAGCCGCAAATGAAGTTTTCTGCAACTCTATAAACCCATAGGGTCAAAATACGAGAAAATATCCACAAAACGGCCCGCTTCAATTTTTCCCCATTTTCCTTGTATAGCTCCCTTTAAAGGTAAACGTAATCGGGCGACTCCTAGTATCTGCTCCGATTCAGGCACGGACAGCCGCATATGAAGTTTTTTGCAATTCTATAAACCCATAGGGTCAAACTACGAGAAAATATCCACAAAACAGTCTGCTTCAATTTTTCCCCATTTTCCTTGTATAACTCCCTTTAGAGGTAAAGGTAATCGGCGTCCCCTGGTATCTGCTCCAATTCAGGCACGGACAGCCCCAAATGAACTTTTCTGCAATTCTATAAACCCGTAGGGTCAAACTACGAGAAAATATCCACAAAACAGCCCGCTTCAATTTTTCCCCATTTTCCTTGTATAGCTCCCTTTAGAGGTAAACCTAATCGGGCGTCCCCTGGTATCTGCTCCGATTCAGGCACGGACACCCCAAATGAACTTTTCTGCAATTCTATAAACCCATAGGGTCAAACTACGAGAAAATATCCACAAAACAGCCCGCTTCAATTTTTCCCCATTTTCCTTGTATAGCTCCCTTTAGAGGTAAACGTAATCGGGCGTCCCCTGGTATCTGTTCCGATTCAGGCACGGACAACCCCAAATGAACTTTTCTGAAATTCTATAAACCCATAGGGTCAAACTACGAGAAAATATCCACAAAACAACCCGCTTCAATTTTTCCCCATTTTCCTTGTATAACTTCCTTTAGACGTAAACGTAATCGGGCGTCCCCTGGTATTTGCTCCGATTCAGGCACAGACAGCCGCAAATGAAGTTTTCTGCAACTCTATAAACCCATAGGGTCAAACTACGAGAAAATATCCACAAAACGGCCCGCTTCAATTTTTCCCCATTTTCCTTGTATAGCTCCCTTTAGAGGTAAACGTAATCGGGCGACTCCTAGTATCTGCTCCGATTCAGGCACGGACAGCCGCATATGAAGTTTTTTGTAATTCTATAAACCCAAAGGGTCAAACTACGAGAAAATATCCACAAAACAGCCCGCTTCAATTTTTCCCCATTTTCCTTGTATAACTCCCTTTAGAGGTAAACGTAATCGGCGTCCCCTGGTATCTGCTCCGATTCAGGCATGGACAGCCCCAAATGAACTTTTCTGCAATTCTATAAACCCGTAGGGTCAAACTACGAGAAAATATCCACAAAACAGCCCACTTCAATTTCTCCCCATTTTCCTTGTATAGCTCCCTTTAGAGGTAAACGTAATCGACGTCCCCTGGTATCTGCTCCGATTCAGGCACGGACAGCCGCAAATCAAGTTTTCTGCAATTCTATAAACCCATAGGGTCAAACTACGAGAAAATATCCACAAAACGGCCCGCTTCAATTCTTCCCCATTTTCCTTGTATAGCTCCCTTTAGAGGTAAACGTAATCCGACGTCCCCTGGTATCTGATCCGATTCAGGCACGGACAGCCCCAAATGAACTTTTCTGCAATTCTATAAACCCATAGGGTCAAACTACGAGAAAATATCCACAAAACGGCTAGCTTCAATTTTTCTCCATTTTCCTTGTATAGCTCCCTTTAAAGGTAAACGTAATCGGCGTCCCCTGGTATCTGCTCCGATTCAGGCATGGACACCCCAAATGAACTTTTCTGCAATTCTATAAACCTAGGGTCAAACTACGAGAAAATATCCACAAAACGGCCCGCTTCAATTTCTCCCCATTTTCCTTGTATAGCTCCCTTTAGAGGTAAACGTAATCGGGCGTCCCCTGGTATCTGCTTCGATTCAGGCACAGACAGCCGCAAATGAAGTGTTCTGCAACTCTATAAACCCATAGGGTCAGACTACGAGAAAATATCCACAAAACGGCTCACTTCAATTTTCCTCATTTTCCTTGTACAGCTCCCTTTCGAGGTAAACGTAATCGGGCGTCTCCTAGTATCTGCTCTGATTCAGGCACGGACAGCCGCAAGTGAAGTTTTCTGCAATTCTATAAACCCATAGGGTCAAACTACGAGAAAATATCAATAAAACGGTCCGCTTTAATTTTTCCCCATTTTCCTTGTATAGCTCCCTTTAGAGGTAAACGTAATTAGGCGTCTCCTGGTATCTGCTCCGATTAAGGCACGGACAGCCGCTAATGAAGTTTTCTGCAATTCTATAAACCCATAGGGTCAAACTACGAGAAAATATCAATAAAACGGCCTGCTTCAATTTTTCCCCATTTTCCTTGTATAGCTCCCTTTAGAGTTAAACGTAATCGGGTGTCTCCTGGTATCTGCTACGATTAAGGCACGGACATCCGCAAATGAAGTTTTCTGGAATTCTATAAACTCATAGGGTCAAACTACGTGAAAATATCCACAACAGGGCCCGCTTCAATTTTTCCCCATTTTCCTTGTATAGCTCCCTTTAGAGGTAAACGTAATCGGGCGTCCCCTGGTATCTGCTCCGATTCAGGCACGGACACCCCAAATGAACTTTTCTGCAATTCTAGAAACCCATAGGGTCAAACTATGAGAAAATATCCACAAAACGGCCCGCTTCAATTCTTCCCCATTTTCCTTGTATAGCTCCCTTTAGAGGTAAACGTAATCGGGCGTCCCCTGGTATCTGCTCCGATTCAGGCACGGACAAATGAACTTTTCTGCAACTCTATAAACCTATAGGGTCAAACTACGAGAAAATATCCACAAAACAGCCCGCTTCAATTTTTCCCCATTTTCCTTGTATAGCTCCCTTTAGAGGTAAACGTAATCAGGCGTCCCCTGGTATCTGCTCCGATTCAGGCACGGACACCCCAAATGAACTTTTCTGCAATTCTAGAAACCCATAGGGTCAAACTACGAGAAAATATCCACAAAACGGCCCGCTTCAATTTTTCCCCATTTTCCTTGTATAACTCCCTTTAGAGGTAAACATAATCGGGCGTCCCCTGGTATCTGTTCCGATTCAGGCACGGACAACCCCAAATGAACTTTTCTAAAATTCTATAAACCCATAGGGTCAAACTACGAGAAAATATCCACAAAACAGCCCGCTTCAATTTTTCCCCATTTTCCTTGTATAACTCCCTTTAGACGTAAATGTAATCGGGCGTCCCCTGGTATCTGCTCCGATTCAGGCACGGACAGCCCCAAATGAACTTTTCTGCAATTCTATAAACCCATAGGGTCAAACTACGAGAAAATATCCACAAAACAGCCCGCTTCAATTTTTCCCCATTTTCCTTGTATAGCTTCCTTAAGAGTTAAACGTAATCGGGCGTCCCCTGGTATCTGCTCCGATTCAGGCACAGACAGCCCCAAATGAACTTTTCTGCAACTCTATAAACCCATAGGGTCAAACTACGAGAAAATATCCACAAAATGGCCCACTTCAATTTTTCCCCATTTTCCTTGCATAGCTCCCTTTAGAGGTAAACGTAATCGGGCGTCCCTTGGTATCTGCTCCGATTCAGGCACGGACACCCCAAATGAACTTTTCTGCAATTCTATAAACCCATAGGGTCAAACTATGAAAAAATATCCACAAAACAGCCCGCTTCAATTTTTCCCCATTTTCCTTGTATAGCTCCCTTTAGAGGTAAACCTAATCGGGCGTCCCCTGGTATCTGCTCCGATTCAGGCACGGACACCCCAAATGAACTTTTCTGCAATTCTATAAACCCATAGGGTCAAACTACGAGAAAATATCCACAAAACAGCCCGCTTCAATTTTTCCCCATTTTCCTTGTATAGCTCCCTTTAGAGGTAAACGTAATCGGGCGTCCCCTGGTATCTCCTCCGATTCAGGCACGGACACCCCAAATGAACTTTTCTGTAATTCTATAAACCCATAGGGTCAAACTACGAGAAAATATCCACAAAACAGCCCGCTTCAATTTTTCCCCATTTTCCTTGTATAACTCCCTTTAGACGTAAACGTAATCGGGCGTCCCCTGGTATTTGCTCCGATTCAGGCACAGACAGCCGCAAATGAAGTTTTCTGCAACTCTATAAACCCATAGGGTCAAAATACGAGAAAATATCCACAAAACGGCCCGCTTCAATTTTTCCCCATTTTCCTTGTATTGCTCCCTTTAGAGGTAAACGTAATCGGGCGACTCCTAGTATCTGCTCCGATTCAGGCACGGACAGCCGCATATGAAGTTTTTTGCAATTCTATAAACCCATAGGGTCAAACTACGAGAAAATATCCACAAAACAGTCCACTTCAATTTTTCCCCATTTTCCTTGTATAACTCCCTTTAGAGGTAAACGTAATCGGCGTCCCCTGGTATCTGCTCCAATTCAGGCACGGACAGCCCCAAATGAACTTTTCTGCAATTCTATAAACCCGTAGGGTCAAACTACGAGAAAATATCCACAAAACGGCCCACTTCAATTTCTCCCCATTTTCCTTGTATAGCTCCCTTTAGAGGTAAACGTAATCGGCGTCCCCTGGTATCTGCTCCGATTCAGGCACGGACAGCCGCAAATCAAGTTTTCTGCAATTCTATAAACCCATAGGGTCAAACTACGAGAAAATATCCACAAAACGGCCCGCTTCAATTCTTCCCCATTTTCCTCGTATAGCTCCCTTTAGAGGTAAACGTAATCCGACGTCCCCTGGTATCTTATCCGATTCAGGCACGGACAGCCCCAAATGAACTTTTCTGCAATTCTATAAACCCATAGGGTCAAACTACGAGAAAATATCCACAAAACGGCTAGCTTCAATTTTTCTCCATTTTCCTTGTATAGCTCCCTTTAAAGGTAAACGTAATCGGCGTCCCCTGGTATCTGCTCCGATTCAGGCATGGACACCCCAAATGAACTTTTCTGCAATTCTATAAACCCATAGGGTCAAACTACGAGAAAATATCCACAAAACGGCCCGCTTCAATTTCTCCCCATTTTCCTTGTATAGCTCCCTTTAGAGGTAAACGTAATCGGGCGTCCCCTGGTATCTGCTTCGATTCAGGCACAGACAGCCGCAAATGAAGTGTTCTGCAACTCTATAAACCCATAGGGTCAAACTACGAGAAAATATCCACAAAACGGCTCACTTCAATTTTCCTCATTTTCCTTGTACAGCTCCCTTTCGAGGTAAACGTAATCGGGCGTCTCCTAGTATCTGCTCTGATTCAGGCACGGACAGCCGCAAGTGAAGTTTTCTGCAATTCTATAAACCCATAGGGTCAAACTACGAGAAAATATCAATAAAACGGTCCGCTTTAATTTTTCCCCATTTTCCTTGTATAGCTCCCTTTAGAGGTAAACGTAATGAGGCGTCTCCTGGTATCTGCTCCGATTAAGGCACAGACAGTCGCTAATGAAGTTTTCTGCAATTCTATAAACCCATAGGGTCAAACTACGAGAAAATATCAATAAAACGGCCTGCTTCAATTTTTCCCCATTTTCCTTGTATAGCTCCCTTTAGAGTTAAACGTAATCGGGTGTCTCCTGGTATCTGCTCCGATTAAGGCACGGACATCCGCAAATGAAGTTTTCTGGAATTCTATAAACTCATAGGGTCAAACTACGTGAAAATATCCACAACAGGGCCCGCTTCAATTTTTCCCCATTTTCCTTGTATAGCTCCCTTTAGAGGTAAACGTAATCGGGCGTCCCCTGGTATCTGCTCCGATTCAGGCACGGACACCCCAAATGAACTTTTCTGCAATTCTAGAAACCCATAGGGTCAAACTATGAGAAAATATCCACAAAACGGCCCGCTTCAATTCTTCCCCATTTTCCTTGTATAGCTCCCTTTAGAGGTAAACGTAATCGGGCCTCCCCTGGTATCTGCTCCGATTCAGGCACGGACAAATGAACTTTTCTGCAACTCTATAAACCCATAGGGTCAAACTACGTGAAAATATCCACAACAGGGCCCGCTTCAATTTTTCCCCATTTTCCTTGTATAGCTCCCTTTAGAGGTAAACGTAATCGGGCGTCCCCTGGTATCTGCTCCGATTCAGGCACGGACACCCCAAATGAACTTTTCTGCAATTCTAGAAACCCATAGGGTCAAACTATGAGAAAATATCCACAAAACGGCCCGCTTCAATTCTTCCCCATTTTCCTTGTATAGCTCCCTTTAGAGGTAAACGTAATCAGGCGTCCCCTGGTATCTGCTCCGATTCAGGCACGGACACCCCAAATGAACTTTTCTGCAATTCTAGAAACCCATAGGGTCAAACTACGAGAAAATATCCACAAAACGGCCCGCTTCAATTTTTCCCCATTTTCCTTGTATAACTCCCTTTAGAGGTAAACATAATCGGGCGTCCCCTGGTATCTGTTCCGATTCAGGCACGGACAACCCCAAATGAACTTTTCTGAAATTCTATAAACCCATAGGGTCAAACTACGAGAAAATATCCACAAAACAGCCCGCTTCAATTTTTCCCCATTTTCCTTGTATAACTCCCTTTAGACGTAAACGTAATCGGGCGTCCCCTGGTATCTGCTCCGATTCAGGCACGGACAGCCCCAAATGAACTTTTCTGCAATTCTATAAACCCATAGGGTCAAACTACGAGAAAATATCCACAAAACAGCCCGCTTCAATTTTTCCCCATTTTCCTTGTATAGCTTCCTTAAGAGGTAAACGTAATCGGGCGTCCCCTGGTATCTGCTCCGATTCAGGCACGGACAGCCCCAAATGAACTTTTCTGCAACTCTATAAACCCATAGGGTCAAACTACGAGAAAATATCCACAAAATGGCCCACTTCAATTTTTCCCCATTTTCCTTGCATAGCTCCCTTTAGAGGTAAACGTAATCGGGCGTCCCCTGGTATCTGCTCCGATTCAGGCACGGACACCCCAAATGAACTTTTCTGCAATTCTATAAACCCATAGGGTCAAACTATGAAATAATATCCACAAAACAGCCCGCTTCAATTTTTCCCCATTTTCCTTGTATAGCTCCCTTTAGAGGTAGACCTAATCGGGCGTCCCCTGGTATCTGCTCCGATTCAGGCACGGACACCCCAAATGAACTTTTCTGCAATTCTATAAAAACCCATAGGGTCAAACTACGAGAAAATATCCACAAAACAGCCCGCTTCAATTTTTCCCCATTTTCCTTGTATAGCTCCCTTTAGAGGTAAACGTAATCGGGCGTCCCCTAGTATCTGCTCCGATTCAGGCACGGACACCCCAAATGAACTTTTCTGTAATTCTATAAACCCATAGGGTCAAACTACGAGAAAATATCCACAAAACAGCCCGCTTCAATTTTTCCCCATTTTCCTTGTATAACTCCCTTTAGACGTAAACGTAATCGGGCGTCCCCTGGTATTTGCTCCGATTCAGGCACAGACAGCCGCAAATGAAGTTTTCTGCAACTCTATAAACCCATAGGGTCAAAATACGAGAAAATATCCACAAAACGGCCCGCTTCAATTTTTCCCCATTTTCCTTGTATAGCTCCCTTTAGAGGTAAACGTAATCGGGCGACTCCTAGTATCTGCTCCGATTCAGGCACGGACAGCCGCATATGAAGTTTTTTGCAATTCTATAAACCCATAGGGTCAAACTACGAGAAAATATCCACAAAACAGTCCGCTTCAATTTTTCCCCATTTTCCTTGTATAACTCCCTTTAGAGGTAAACGTAATCGGCGTCCCCTGGTATCTGCTCCAATTCAGGCACGGACAGCCCCAAATGAACTTTTCTGCAATTCTATAAACCCGTAGGGTCAAACTACGAGAAAATATCCACAAAACGGCCCACTTCAATTTCTCCCCATTTTCCTTGTATAGCTCCCTTTAGAGGTAAACGTAATCGGCGTCCCCTGGTATCTGCTCCGATTCAGGCACGGACAGCCGCAAATCAAGTTTTCTGCAATTCTATAAACCCATAGGGTCAAACTACGAGAAAATATCCACAAAACGGCCCGCTTCAATTCTTCCCCATTTTCCTTGTATAGCTCCCTTTAGAGGTAAACGTAATCCGACGTCCCCTGGTATCTGATCCGATTCAGGCACGGACAGCCCCAAATGAACTTTTCTGCAATTCTATAAACCCATAGGGTCAAACTACGAGAAAATATCCACAAAACGGCTAGCTTCAATTTTTCTCCATTTTCCTTGTATAGCTCCCTTTAAAGGTAAACGTAATCGGCGTCCCCTGGTATCTGCTCCGATTCAGGCATGGACACCCCAAATGAACTTTTCTGCAATTCTATAAACCCATAGGGTCAAACTACGAGAAAATATCCACAAAACGGCCCGCTTCAATTTCTCCCCATTTTCCTTGTATAGCTCCCTTTAGAGGTAAACGTAATCGGGCGTCCCCTGGTATCTGCTTCGATTCAGGCACAAACAGCCGCAAATGAAGTGTTCTGCAACTCTATAAACCCATAGGGTCAAACTACGAGAAAATATCCACAAAACGGTCCGCTTTAATTTTTCCCCATTTTCCTTGTATAGCTCCCTTTAGAGGTAAACGTAATTAGGCGTCTCCTGGTATCTGCTCCGATTAAGGCACGGACAGCCGCTAATGAAGTTTTCTGCAATTCTATAAACCCATAGGGTCAAACTACGAGAAAATATCAATAAAACGACCTGCTTCAATTTTCCCCATTTTCCTTGTATAGCTCCCTTTAGAGTTAAACGTAATCGGGTGTCTCCTGGTATCTGCTCCGATTAAGGCACGGACATCCGCAAATGAAGTTTTCTGGAATTCTATAAACTCATAGGGTCAAACTACGTGAAAATATCCACAACAGGGCCCGCTTCAATTTTTCCCCATTTTCCTTGTATAGCTCCCTTTAGAGGTAAACGTAATCGGGCGTCCCCTGGTATCTGCTCCGATTCAGGCACGGACACCCCAAATGAACTTTTCTGCAATTCTAGAAACCCATAGGGTCAAACTATGAGAAAATATCCACAAAACGGCCCGCTTCAATTCTTCCCCATTTTCCTTGTATAGCTCCCTTTAGAGGTAAACGTAATCGGGCGTCCCCTGGTATCTGCTCCGATTCAGGCACGGAGAAATGAACTTTTCTGCAACTCTATAAACCCATAGGGTCAAACTACGAGAAAATATCCACAAAACAGCCCGCTTCAATTTTTCCCCATTTTCCTTGTATAGCTCCCTTTAGAGGTAAACGTAATCAGGCGTCCCCTGGTATCTGCTCCGATTCAGGCACGGACACCCCAAATGAACTTTTCTGCAATTCTAGAAACCCATAGGGTCAAACTACGAGAAAATATCCACAAAACGGCCCGCTTCAATTTTTCCCCATTTTCCTTGTATAACTCCCTTTAGAGGTAAACATAATCGGGCGTCCCCTGGTATCTGTTCCGATTCAGGCACGGACAACCCCAAATGAACTTTTCTGAAATTCTATAAACCCATAGGGTCAAACTACGAGAAAATATCCACAAAACAGCCCGCTTCAATTTTTCCCCATTTTCCTTGTATAACTCCCTTTAGACGTAAACGTAATCGGGCGTCCCCTGGTATCTGCTCCGATTCAGGCACGGACAGCCCCAAATGAACTTTTCTGCAATTCTATAAACCCATAGGGTCAAACTACGAGAAAATATCCACAAAACAGCCCGCTTCAATTTTTCCCCATTTTCCTTGTATAGCTTCCTTAAGAGGTAAACGTAATCGGGCGTCCCCTGGTATCTGCTCCGATTCAGGCACGGACAGCCCCAAATGAACTTTTCTGCAACTCTATAAACCCATAGGGTCAAACTACGAGAAAATATCCACAAAATGGCCCACTTCAATTTTTCCCCATTTTCCTTGCATAGCTCCCTTTAGAGGTAAACGTAATCGGGCGTCCCCTGGTATCTGCTCCGATTCAGGCACGGACACCCCAAATGAACTTTTCTGCAATTCTATAAACCCATAGGGTCAAACTATGAGAAAATATCCACAAAACAACCCGCTTCAATTTTTCCCCATTTTCCTTGTATAGCTCCCTTTAGAGGTAAACCTAATCGGGCGTCCCCTAGTATCTGCTCCGATTCAGGCACGGACACCCCAAATGAACTTTTCTGCAATTCTATAAACCCATAGGGTCAAACTACGAGAAAATATCCACAAAACAGCCCGCTTCAATTTTTCCCCATTTTCCTTGTATAGCTCCCTTTAGAGGTAAACGTAATCGGGCGTCCCCTGGTATCTGCTCCGATTCAGGCACGGACACCCCAAATGAACTTTTCTGTAATTCTATAAACCCATAGGGTCAAACTACGAGAAAATATCCACAAAACAACCCGCTTCAATTTTTCCCCATTTTCCTTGTATAACTCCCTTTAGACGTAAACGTAATCGGGCGTCCCCTGGTATTTGCTCCGATTCAGGCACAGACAGCCGCAAATGAAGTTTTCTGCAACTCTATAAACCCATAGGGTCAAAATACGAGAAAATATCCACAAAACGGCCCGCTTCAATTATTCCCCATTTTCCTTGTATAGCTCCCTTTAGAGGTAAACGTAATCGGGCGACTCCTAGTATCTGCTCCGATTCAGGCACGGACAGCCGCATATGAAGTTTTTTGCAATTCTATAAACCCATAGGGTCAAACTACGAGAAAATATCCACAAAACAGTCTGCTTCAATTTTTCCCCATTTTCCTTGTATAACTCCCTTTAGAGGTAAACGTAATCGGTGTCCCCTGGTATCTGCTCCAATTCAGGCACGGACAGCCCCAAATGAACTTTTCTGCAATTCTATAAACCCGTAGGGTCAAACTACGAGAAAATATCCACAAAACGGCCCACTTCAATTTCTCCCCATTTTCCTTGTATAGCTCCCTTTAGAGGTAAACGTAATCGGCGTCCCCTGGTATCTGCTCCGATTCAGGCACGGACAGCCGCAAATCAAGTTTTCTGCAATTCTATAAACCCATAGGGTCAAACTACGAGAAAATATCCAAAAAACAGCCCGCTTCAATTCTTCCCCATTTTCCTTGTACAGCTCCCTTTCGAGGTAAACGTAATCGGGCGTCTCCTAGTATCTGCTCCGATTCAGGCACGGACAGCCGCAAGTGAAGTTTTCTGCAATTCTATAAACCCATAGGGTCAAACTACGAGAAAATATCAATAAAACGGCCCGCTTCAATTTTTCCCCATTTTCCTTGTATAGCTCCCTTTAGAGTTAAACGTAATCGGGCGTCTCCTGGTATCTGCTCCGATTAAGGCACGGACATCCGCAAATGAAGTTTTCTGCAATTCTATAAACTCATAGGGTCAAACTACGAGAAAATATCCACAAAACGGCCCACTTCAATTTCTCCCCATTTTCCTTGTATAGCTCCCTTTAGAGGTAAACGTAATCGGGCACCTCCTGGTATCTGCTCCGATTCAGGCACGGACAGCCGCAAATGAAGTTTTCTGCAATTCTATAAACCCATAGGGTCAAACTACGAGAAAATATCAATAAAACGGCCCGCTTCAATTTTTCCCCATTTTCCTTGTATAGCTCCCTTTAGAGGTAAACGTAATCGGGCGTCTCCTGGTATCTGCTCCGATTAAGGCACGGACAACCGCAAATGAAGTTTTCTGCAATTCTATAAACTCATAGGGTCAAACTACGTGAAAATATCCACAACACGGCCCACTTCAATTTTTCCCCATTTTCCTTGTATAGCTCCCTTTAGAGGTAAACATAATCGGGCGTCCCCTGGTATCTGCTCCGATTCAGGCACGGACACCCCAAATGAACTTTTCTGAAATTCTTGAAACCCATAGGGTCAAACTACGAGAAAATATCCACAAAACGACCCGCTTCAATTCTTCCCCATTTTCCTTGTATAGATCCCTTTAGAGGTAAACGTAATCGGGCGTCCCCTGGTATCTGCTCCGATTCAGGCACGGACACCCCAAATGAACTTTTCTGCAACTCTATAAACCCATAGGGTCAAACTACGAGAAAATATCCACAAAACGGCCCGCTTCAATTTTTGCCCATTTTCCTTGTATAACTCCCTTTAGAGGTAAACGTAATCGGGCGTCCCCTGGTATCTGCTCCGATTCAGGCACGGACAGCCCCAAATGAACTTTTCTGCAATTCTATAAACCCATAGGGTCAAACTACGAGAAAATATCCACAAAACAGCCCGCTTCAATTTTTCCCCATTTTCCTTGTATAGCTCCCTTTAGAGGTAAACGTAATCGGGCGTCCCCTGGTATCTGCTCCGATTCAGGCACGGACACCCCAAATGAACTTTTCTGCAATTCTAGAAACCCATAGGGTCAAACTACGAGAAAATATCCACAAAACGGCCCGCTTCAATTTTTCCCCATTTTCCTTGTATAGCTCCCTTTAGAGGTAAACGTAATCGGGCGACTCCTAGTATCTGCTCCGATTCAGGCACGGACAGCCGCATATGAAGTTTTCTGCAATTCTATAAACCCATAGGGTCAAACTACGAGAAAATATCCACAAAACAGCCCGCTTCAATTTTACCCCATTTTCCTTGTATAACTTCCTTTAGAGGTAAACGTAATCGGGCGTCCCCTGGTATCTGGTCCGATTCAAGCACGGACAACCCCAAATTAACTTTTCTGCAATTCTATAAACCCATAGGGTCAAACTACGAGAAAATATCCACAAAATGGCCCGCTTCAATTTCTCTCCAATTTCCTTGTATAGCTCCCTTTAGAAGTAAACGTAATCGGGCCTCCCCTGGTATCTGCTCCGATTCAGGCACGGACACCCCAAATGAACTTTTCTGCAATTCTATAAACCCATAGGGTCAAACTACGAGAAAATTTCAATAAAACGGCCCGCTTCAATTTTTCCCCATTTTCCTTGTATAGCTCCCTTTAGAGGTAAACGTAAACGGGCGTCTCCTAGTATATCCTCCGATTCAGGCACGGACAACCGCAAATGAGGTTTTATGCAATTCTATAAACCCATAGGGTCAAACTACGAGAAAATATCAATAAAACGGCCCGCTTCAATTTTTCCCCATTTTCCTTGTATAGCTCCCTTTAGAGGTAAACGTAATCGGGCGTCTCCTAGTATCTGCTCCGATTAAGGCACGGACAACCGCAAATGAAGTTTTCTGCAATTCTATAAACTCATAGGGTCAAACTACGTGAAAATATCCACAACACGGCCCACTTCAATTTTTCCCCATTTTCCTTGTATAGCTCCCTTTAGAGGTAAACATAATCGGGCGTCCCCTGGTATCTGCTCCGATTCAGGCACGGACACCCCAAATGAACTTTTCTGAAATTCTTGAAACCCATAGGGTCAAACTACGAGAAAATATCCACAAAACGACCCGCTTCAATTCTTCCCCATTTTCCTTGTATAGATCCCTTTAGAGGTAAACGTAATCGGGCGTCCCCTGGTATCTGCTCCGATTCAGGCACGGACACCCCAAATGAACTTTTCTGCAACTCTATAAACCCATAGGGTCAAACTACGAGAAAATATCCACAAAACGGCCCGCTTCAATTTTTGTCCATTTTCCTTGTATAACTCCCTTTAGAGGTAAACGTAATCGGGCGTCCCCTGGTATCTGCTCCGATTCAGGCACGGACAGCCCCAAATGAACTTTTCTGCAATTCTATAAACCCATAGGGTCAAACTACGAGAAAATATCCACAAAACAGCCCGCTTCAATTTTTCCCCATTTTCCTTGTATAGCTCCCTTTAGAGGTAAACGTAATCGGGCGTCCCCTGGTATCTGCTCCGATTCAGGCACGGACACCCCAAATGAACTTTTCTGCAATTCTAGAAACCCATAGGGTCAAACTACGAGAAAATATCCACAAAACGGCCCGCTTCAATTTTTCCCCATTTTCCTTGTATAGCTCCCTTTAGAGGTAAACGTAATCGGGCGACTCCTAGTATCTGCTCCGATTCAGGCACGGACAGCCGCATATGAAGTTTTCTGCAATTCTATAAACCCATAGGGTCAAACTACGAGAAAATATCCACAAAACAGCCCGCTTCAATTTTACCCCATTTTCCTTGTATAACTTCCTTTAGAGGTAAACGTAATCGGGCGTCCCCTGGTATCTGGTCCGATTCAAGCACGGACAGCCCCAAATTAACTTTTCTGCAATTCTATAAACCCATAGGGTCAAACTACGAGAAAATATCCACAAAATGGCCCGCTTCAATTTCTCTCCAATTTCCTTGTATAGCTCCCTTTAGAAGTAAACGTAATCGGGCCTCCCCTGGTATCTGCTCCGATTCAGGCACGGACACCCCAAATGAACTTTTCTGCAATTCTATAAACCCATAGGGTCAAACTACGAGAAAATTTCAATAAAACGGCCCGCTTCAATTTTTCCCCATTTTCCTTGTATAGCTCCCTTTAGAGGTAAACGTAAACGGGCGTCTCCTAGTATATCCTCCGATTCAGGCACGGACAACCGCAAATGAGGTTTTATGCAATTCTATAAACCCATAGGGTCAAACTACGAGAAAATATCAAAAAAACGGCCCGCTTCAATTTTTCCCCATTTTCCTTGTATAGCTCCCTTTAGAGTTAAACGTAATCGGGCGTCTCCTGGTATCTGCTCCGATTAAGGCACGGACATCCGCAAATGAAGTTTTCTGCAATTCTATAAACTCATAGGGTCAAACTACGTGAAAATATCCACAACACGGCCCGCTTCAATTTTTCCCCATTTTCCTTGTATAGCTCCCTTTAGAGGTAAACGTAATCGGGCGTCCCCTGGTATCTGCTCCGATTCAGGCACGGACACCCCAAATGAACTTTTCTGCAACTCTATAAACCCATAGGGTCAAACTACGAGAAAATATCCACAAAACGGCCCGCTTCAATTTTTGCCCATTTTCCTTGTATAACTCCCTTTAGAGGTAAACGTAATCGGGCGTCCCCTGGTATCTGCTCCGATTCAGGCACGGACAGCCCCAAATGAACTTTTCTGCAATTCTATAAACCCATAGGGTCAAACTACGAGAAAATATCCACAAAACAGCCCGCTATAATTTTTCCCCATTTTCCTTCTATAGCTCCCTTTAGAGGTAAACGTAATCGGGCGTCCCCTGGTATCTGCTCCGATTCAGGCACGGACACCCCAAATGAACTTTTCTGCAATTCTAGAAACCCATAGGGTCAAACTACGAGAAAATATCCACAAAACGGCCCGCTTCAATTTTTCCCCATTTTCCTTGTATAGCTCCCTTTAGAGGTAAACGTAATCGGGCGACTCCTAGTATCTGCTCCGATTCAGGCACGGACAGCCGCATATGAAGTTTTCTGCAATTCTATAAACCCATAGGGTCAAACTACGAGAAAATATCCACAAAACAGCCCGCTTCAATTTTACCCCATTTTCCTTGTATAACTTCCTTTAGAGGTAAACGTAATCGGGCGTCCCCTGGTATCTGGTCCGATTCAAGCACGGACAGCCCCAAATTAACTTTTCTGCAATTCTATAAACCCATAGGGTCAAACTACGAGAAAATATCCACAAAATGGCCCGCTTCAATTTCTCTCCAATTTCCTTGTATAGCTCCCTTTAGAAGTAAACGTAATCGGGCCTCCCCTGGTATCTGCTCCGATTCAGGCACGGACACCCCAAATGAACTTTTCTGCAATTCTATAA
Source organism: Heracleum sosnowskyi (assembly GCA_030848705.1). NCBI lineage: Eukaryota > Viridiplantae > Streptophyta > Magnoliopsida > Apiales > Apiaceae > Heracleum > Heracleum sosnowskyi. Next base: position 64,434,420 of record CM061244.1, on the reverse strand, counting down.
ACCCATAGGGTCAAACTACGAGAAAATTTCAATAAAACGGCCCGCTTCAATTTTTCCCCATTTTCCTTGTATAGCTCCCTTTAGAGGTAAACGTAAACGGGCGTCTCCTAGTATATGCTCCGATTCAGGCACGAACAACCGCAAATGAGGTTTTATGCAATTCTATAAACCCATAGGGTCAAACTACGAGAAAATATCAAAAAAACGGCCCGCTTCAATTTTTCCCCATTTTCCTTGTATAGCTCCCTTTAGAGTTAAACGTAATCGGGCGTCTCCTGGTATCTGCTCCGATTAAGGCACAGACATCCGCAAATGAAGTTTTCTGCAATTCTATAAACTCATAGGGTCAAACTACGTGAAAATATCCACAACACGGCCCGCTTCAATTTTTCCCCATTTTCCTTGTATAGCTCCCTTTAGAGGTAAACGTAATCGGGCGTCCCCTGGTATCTGCTCCGATTCAGGCACGGACACCCCAAATGAACTTTTCTGCAACTCTATAAACCTATAGGGTCAAACTACGAGAAAATATCCAGAAAACGGCCCGCTTCAATTTTTGCCCATTTTCCTTGTATAACTCCCTTTAGAGGTAAACGTAATCGGGCGTCCCCTGGTATCTGCTCCGATTCAGGCACGGACAACCCCAAATGAACTTTTCTGCAATTCTATAAACCCATAGGGTCAAACTACGAGAAAATATCCACAAAACAGCCCGCTATAATTTTTCCCCATTTTCCTTCTATAGCTCCCTTTAGAGGTAAACGTAATCGGGCGTCCCCTGGTATCTGCTCCGATTCAGGCACAGACACCCCAAATGAACTTTTCTGCAATTCTAGAAACCCATAGGGTCAAACTACGAGAAAATATCCACAAAACGGCCCGCTTCAATTTTTCCCCATTTTCCTTGTATAGCTCCCTTTAGAGGTAAACGTAATCGGGCGACTCCTAGTATCTGCTCCGATTCAGGAACGGACAGCCGCATATGAAGTTTTCTGCAATTCTATAAACCCATAGGGTCAAACTACGAGAAAATATCCACAAAACAGCCCGCTTCAATTTTACCCCATTTTCCTTGTATAACTTCCTTTAGAGGTAAACGTAATCGGGCGTCCCCTGGTATCTGCTCCGATTCAGGCACGGACAACCCCAAATTAACTTTTCTGCAATTCTATAAACCCATAGGGTCAAACTACGAGAAAATATCCACAAAATGGCCCGCTTCAATTTCTCTCCAATTTCCTTGTATAGCTCCCTTTAGAAGTAAACGTAATCGGGCCTCCCCTGGTATCTGCTCCGATTCAGGCACGGACCCCCCAAATGAACTTTTCTGCAATTCTATAAACCCATAGGGTCAAACTACGTGAAAATATCCACAACACGGCCCGCTTCAATTTTTCCCCATTTTCCTTGTATAGCTCCCTTTAGAGGTAAACGTAATCGGCCGTCCCCTGGTATCTGCTCCGATTCAGGCACGGACACCCCAAATGAACCTTTCTGCAATTCTAGAAACCGATTGGGTCAAACTACGAGAAAATATCCACAAAACGGCCCGCTTCAATTCTTCCCCATTTTCCTTGTATAGCTCCCTTTAGAGGTAAACGTAATCGAGCGTCCCCTGGTATCTGCTCCGATTCAGGCACGGACAAATGAACTTTTCTGCAACTCTATAAACCCATAGGGTCAAACTACGAGAAAATATCCACAAAACGGCCCGCTTCAATTTTTCCCCATTTTCCTTGTATCACTCCCTTTAGAGGTAAACGTAATCGGGCGTCCCCTGGTATCTGCTCCGATTCAGGCACGGAAAGCCTCAAATGAACTTTTCTGCAATTCTATAAACCCATAGGGTCAAACTACGAGAAAATATCCACAAAACAGCCCGCTTCAATTTTTCCCCATTTTCCTTTTATAGCTCCCTTTAGAGGTAAACGTAATCGGGCGTCCCCTGGTATCTGCTCCGATTCAGGCACGGACACCCCAAATGATCTTTTCTGCAATTCTAGAAACCCATAGGGTCAAACTACGAGAAAATATCCACAAAATGGCCCGCTTCAATTTTTCCCCATTTTCCTTGCATAGCTCCCTTTAGAGGTAAACGTAATCTGGCGTCCCCTAGTATATGCTCCGATTCAGGCACGGACACCCCAAATGAACTTTTCTGCAATTCTATAAACCCATAGGGTCAAACTACGAGAAAATTTCAATAAAACGGCCCGCTTCAATTTTTCCCCATTTTCCTTGTATAGCTCCCTTTAGAGGTAAACGTAAACGGGCGTCTCCTAGTATATGCTCCGATTCAGGCACGGACAACCGCAAATGAAGTTTTCTGCAACTCAATAAACCCATAGGGTCAAACTACGAGAAAATATCCACAAAACGGCCCGCTTCAATTTTTCCCCATTTTCCTTGTATAGCTCCCTTTAGAGGTAAACGTAATCGGGCGACTCCTAGTATCTGCTCCGATTCAGGCACGGACATCCGCATATGAAGTTTTCTGCAATTCTATAAACCCATAGGGTCAAACTACGAGAAAATATCCACAAAACAGCCCGCTTCAATTTTAACCCATTTTCCTTGTATAACTTCCTTTAGAGGTAAACGTAATTAGGCGTCTCCTGGTATCTGCTCCGATTAAGGCACGGACAGCCGCTAATGAAGTTTTCTGCAATTCTATAAACCCATAGGGTTAAACTACGAGAAAATATTCACAAAACGGCTCACTTCAATTTTTCCTCATTTTCCTTGTATAGCTCCCTTTCGAGGTAAACGTAATCGGGCGTCTCATAGTATCTGCTCCGATTCAGGCACGGACAGCCGCAAGTGAAGTTTTCTGTAATTCTATAAACCCATAGGGTCAAACTACGAGAAAATATCAATAAAACGGCCCACTTCAATTTTTCCTCATTTTCCTTGTACAGCTCCCTTTAGAGGTAAACGTAATTAGGCGTCTCCTGGTATCTGCTCCGATTCAGGCACGGACACCCGCAAATCAAGTTTTCTGCAATTCTATAAACCCATAGGGTCAAACTACGAGAAAATATCCACAAAACGGCCCACTTCAATTTCTCCCCATTTTCTTTGTATAGCTCCCTTTAGAGGTAAACGTAATCGGGCGCCTCCTGGTATCTGCTACGATTCAGGCACGGACAGCCGCAAATCAAGTTTTCTACAATTCTATAAACCCATAGGGTCAAACTACGAGAAAATATCCACAAAACGGCCCACTTCAATTTCTCCCCATTTTCCTTGTATAGCTCCCTTTATAGGTAAACGTAATCGGCGTCCCCTGGTATCTGCTCCGATTCAGGCACGGACAGCCGCAAATCAAGTTTTCTGCAATTCTATAAACCCATAGGGTCAAACTACGAGAAAATATCCACAAAACGGCCCGCTTCAATTTCTCCCCATTTTCCTTGTATAGCTCCCTTTAGAGGTAAACGTAATCTGGCGTCACTTGGTATCTGCTCCGATTCAGGCACAGAAAGCCGCAAATGAAGTTTTCTGCAACTCTATAAACCCATAGGGTCAAACTACGAGAAAATATCCACAAAACGGCCCGCTTCAATTTTTCCCCATTTTCCTTGTATAGCTCCCTTTAGAGGTAAAAGTAATCGGGCGACTCCTAGTAGCTGCTCCGATTCATGCACGGACAGCCGCATATGAAGGTTTCTGCAATTCTATAAACCCATAGGGTCAAACTACGAGAAAATATCCACAAAACAGCCCGCTTCAATTTTACCCCATTTTCCTTGTATAACTTCCTTTAGAGGTAAACGTAATTAGGCGTCTCCTGGTATCTGCTCCGATTCAGGCACGGACAGCCGCAAATCAAGTTTGCTGCAATTCTATAAACCCATAGGGTCAAACTACGAGAAAATATCCACAAAACGGCCCACTTCAATTTCTCCCCATTTTCTTTGTATAGCTCCCTTTAGAGGTAAACGTAATCGGGCGCCTCCTGGTATCTGCTACGATTCAGGCACGGACAGCCGCAAATCAAGTTTTCTGCAATTCTATAAACCCATAGGGTCAAACTACGAGAAAATATCCACAAAATGGCCCACTTCAATTTCTCCCCATTTTCCTTGTATAGCTCCCTTTAGAGGTAAACGTAATCGGCGTCCCCTGGTATCTGCTCCGATTCAGGCACGGACATCCGCAAATCAAGTTTTCTGCAATTCTATAAAACCATAGGGTCAAACTACGAGAAAATATCCACAAAACGGCCCGCTTCAATTTCTCCCCATTTTCCTTGTATAGCTCCCTTTAGAGGTAAACGTAATCTGGCGTCACTTGGTATCTGCTCCGATTCAGGCACTGACAGCCGCAAATGAAGTTTTCTGCAACTCTATAAACCCATAGGGTCAAACTACGAGAAAATATCCACAAAACGGCCCGCTTCAATTTTTCCCCATTTTCCTTGTATAGCTCCCTTTAGAGGTAAAAGTAATCGGGCGACTCCTAGTAGCTGCTCCGATTCAGGCACGGACAGCCGCATATGAAGTTTTCTGCAATTCTATAAACCCATAGGGTCAAACTACGAGAAAATATCCACAAAACAGCCCGCTTCAATTTTACCCCATTTTCCTTGTATAACTTCCTTTAGAGGTAAACGTAATTAGGCGTCTCCTGGTATCTGCTCCGATTAAGGCACGGACAGCCGCTAATGAAGTTTTCTGCAATTCTATAAACCCATAGGGTCAAACTACGAGAAAATATCCACAAAATGGCTCACTTCAATTTTTCCTCATTTTCCTTGTACAGCTCCCTTTAGAGGTAAACGTAATTAGGCGTCTCCTGGTATCTGCTCTGATCAGGCACGGACACCCGCAAATCAAGTTTTCTGCAATTCTATAAACCCATAGGGTCAAACTACGAGAAAATATCCTCAAAACGGCCCACTTCAATTTCTCCCCATTTTCTTTGTATAGCTCCCTTTAGAGGTAAACGTAATCGGGCGCCTCCTGGTATCTGCTACGATTCAGGCACGGACAGCCGCAAATCAAGTTTTCTACAATTCTATAAACCCATAGGGTCAAACTACGAGAAAATATCCACAAAACGGCCCACTTCAATTTCTCCCCATTTTCCTTGTATAGCTCCCTTTAGAGGTAAACGTAATCGGCGTCCCCTGGTATCTGCTCCGATTCAGGCACGGACAGCCGCAAATCAAGTTTTCTGCAATTCTATAAAACCATAGGGTCAAACTACGAGAAAATATCCACAAAACGGTCCGCTTCAATTCTTCCCCATTTTCCTTGTATGGCTCCCTTTAGAGGTAAACGTAATCCGACGTCCCCTGGTATCTGATCCGATTCAGGCACGGACAGCCCCAAATGAACTTTTCTGCAATTCTATAAATCCATAGGGTCAAACTACGAGAAAATATCCACAAAACGGCCCGCTTCAATTTCTCCCCATTTTCCTTGTATAGCTCCCTTTAGAGGTAAAGGTAATCAGGCGTCCCCTGGTATCTGCTCCGATTCAGGCACAGACAGCCGCAAATGAAGTTTTCTGCAACTCTATAAACCCATAGGGTCAAACTACGAGAAAATATCCACAAAACGGCTCACTTCAATTTTTCCTCATTTTCCTTGTTCAGCTCCCTTTCGAGGTAAAGGTAATCGGGCGTCTCCTAGTATCTGCTCCGATTCAGGCACGGACAGCCTTAAGTGAAGTTTTCTGCAATTCTATAAACCCATAGGGTCAAACTACGAGAAAATATCAATAAAACGGCCCGCTTCAATTTTTCCCAATTTTCCTTGTATAGCTCCCTTTAGAGGTAAACGTAATTAGGCGTCTCCTGGTATCTGCTCCGATTAAGGCACAGACAGCCGCTAATGAAGTTTTCTGCAATTCTATAATCCCATAGGGTCAAACTACGAGAAAATATCCACAAAATGGCCCACTTCAATTTCTCCCCATTTTCCTTGTATAGCTCCCTTTTGAGGTAAATGTAATCGGGCACCTCCTGGTATCTGCTCCGATTCAGGCACGGACAGCCGCAAATTAAGTTTTCTGCAATTCTATAAACCCATAGGGTCAAACTACGAGAAAATATCCACAAAACGGTCCACTTCAATTTCTCCCCATTTTCTTTGTATAGCTCCCTTTAGAGGTAAACGTAATCGGGCGCCTCCTGGTATCTGCTACGATTCAGGCACGGACAGCCGCAAATCAAGTTTTCTGCAATTCTATAAACCCATAGGGTCAAACTACGAGAAAATATCCACAAAACGGCCCGCTTCAATTTCTCCCCATTTTCCTTGTATAGCTCCCTTTAGAGGTAAACGTAATCGGGCGTCCCTTGGTATCTGCTCTGATTCTGGCACAGACAGCCGCAAATGAAGTTTTCTGCAACTCTATAAACCCATAGGGTCAAACTACGATAAAATATCCACAAAACGGCCCGCTTCAATTTTTCCCCATTTTCCTTGTATAGCTCCCTTTAGAGGTAAACATAATCGGGCGACTCCTAGTATCTGCTCCGATTCAGGCACGGACAGCCGCATATGAAGTTTTCTGCAATTCTATAAACCCATAGGGTCAAACTACGAGAAAATATCCACAAAACAGCCCGCTTCAATTTTACCCCATTTTCCTTGTATAACTTTCTTTAGAGGTAAACATAATTAGGCATCTCCTGGTATTTGCTCCGATTAAGGCACGGACAACCGCTAATGAAGTTTTCTGCAATTCTATAAACCCATAGGGTCAAACTACGAGAAAATATCCACAAAACGGCTCCCTTCAATTTTTCCTCATTTTCCTTGTACAGCTCCCTTTAGAGGTAAACGTAATTAGGCGTCTCGTGGTATCTGCTCCGATTCAGGCACGGACAGCCGCAAATCAAGTTTTCTGCAATTCTATAAACCCATAGGGTCAAACTACGAGAAAATATCAATAAAACGGCCCGCTTCAATTTTTCCCCCTTTTCCTTGTATAGCTCCCTTTAGAGGTAAACGTAATTAGGCGTCTCCTGGTATCTGCTCCGATTCAGGCACGGACAACCGCAAATCAAGTTTTCTGCAATTCTATAAACCCATAGGGTCAAACTACGAGAAAATATCCACAAAACGACCCACTTCAATTATCCCCATTTTCTTTGTATAGCTCCCTTTAGAGGTAAACGTAATCGGGCGCCTCCTGGTATCTGCTACGATTCAGGCACGGACTGCCGCAAGTGAAGTTTTCTGCAATTCTATAAACCCATAGGGTCAAACTACGAGAAAATATCCACAAAACGGCCCGCTTCAATTTCTCCCCATTTTCCTTGTATAGCTCCCTTTAGAGGTAAACGTAATCGGGCGTCACTTGGTATCTGCTCCGATTCAGGCACAGACAGCCGCAAATGAAGTTTTCTGCAACTCTATAAACCCATAGGGTCAAACTACGAGAAAATATCCACAAAACGGCCCGCTTCAATTTTTCCCCATTTTCCTTGTATAGCTCCCTTTAGAGGTAAACGTAATCGGGCGACTCCTAGTAGCTGCTCCGATTCAGGCACGGACAACCGCATATGAAGTTTTCTGCAATTCTATAAACCCATAAGGTCAAACTACGAGAAAATATCCACAAAACAGCCCGCTTCAATTTTACCCCATTTTCCTTGTATAACTTCCTTTAGAGGTAAACGTAATTAGGCGTCTCCTGGTATCTGCTCCGATTAAGGCACGGACAGCCGCTAATGAAGTTTTCTGCAATTCTATAAACCCATAGGGTCAAACTACGAGAAAATATCCACAAAACGGCTCACTTCAATTTTTCCTCATTTTTCTTGTACAGCTCCCTTTAGAGGTAAACGTAATTAGGCGTCTCGTGGTATCTGCTCCGATTCAGGCACGGACAGCCGCAAATCAAGTTTTCTGCAATTCTATAAACCCATAGGGTCAAACTACGAGAAAATATCCACAAAACGGCCCACTTCAATTTCTCCCCATTTTCTTTGTATAGCTCCCTTTAGAGGTAAACGTAATCGGGCGCCTCCTGGTATCTGCTACGATTCAGGCACGGACAGCCGCAAATCAAGTTTTCTGCAATTCTATAAACCCATAGGGTCAAACTACGAGAAAATATCCACAAAACGGCCCGCTTCAATTTCTCCCCATTTTCCTTGTATAGCTCCCTTTAGAGGTAAACGTAATCGGGCGACTCCTAGTAGCTGCTCCGATTCAGGCACGGACAGCCGCATATGAAGTTTTCTGCAATTCTATAAACCCATAAGGTCAAACTACGAGAAAATATCCACAAAACAGCCCGCTTCAATTTTACCCCATTTTCCTTGTATAACTTCCTTTAGAGGTAAACGTAATTAGGCGTCTCCTGGTATCTGCTCCGATTAAGGCACGGACAGCCGCTAATGAAGTTTTCTGCAATTCTATAAACCCATAGGGTCAAACTACGAGAAAATATCCACAAAACGGCTCACTTCAATTTTTCCTCATTTTCCTTGTACAGCTCCTCCCTTTAGAGGTAAACGTAATTAGGCGTCTCGTGGTATCTGCTCCGTTTCAGGCACGAACAGCCGCAAATCAAGTTTTCTGCAATTCTATAAACCCATAGGGTCAAACTACGAGAAAATATCCACAAAACGGCCCACTTCAATTTCTCCCCATTTTCTTTGTATAGCTCCCTTTAGAGGTAAACGTAATCGGGCGCCTCCTGGTATCTGCTACGATTCAGGCACGGACAGCCGCAAATCAAGTTTTCTGCAATTCTATAAACCCATAGGGTCAAACTACGAGAAAATATCAATAAAACGACCCGCTTCAATTTTTCCCCCTTTTCCTTGTATAGCTCCCTTTAGAGGTAAACGTAATTAGGCGTCTCCTGGTATCTGCTCCGATTCAGGCACGGACAGCCGCAAATCAAGTTTTCTGCAATTCTATAAACCCATAGGGTCAAACTACGAGAAAATATCCACAAAACGACCCACTTCAATTATCCCCATTTTCTTTGTATAGCTCCCTTTAGAGGTAAACGTAATCGGGCGCCTCCTGGTATCTGCTACGATTCAGGCACGGACAGCCGCAAATCAAGTTTTCTGCAATTCTATAAACCCATAGGGTCAAACTACTAGAAAATATCCACAAAACGGCCCGCTTCAATTTCTCCCCATTTTCCTTGTATAGCTCCCTTTAGAGGTAAACGTAATCGGGCGTCACTTGGTATCTGCTCCGATTCAGGCACAGACAGCCGCAAATGAAGTTTTTTGCAACTCTATAAACCCATAGTGTCAAACTACGAGAAAATATCCACAAAACGGCCCGCTTCAATTTTTCCCCATTTTCTTTGTATAGCTCCCTTTAGAGGTAAACGTAATCGGGCGCCTCCTGGTATCTGCTACGATTCAGGCACGGACAGCCGCAAATCAAGTTTTCTGCAATTCTATAAACCCATAGGGTCAAACTACGAGAAAATATCCACAAAATGGCCCACTTCAATTTCTCCCCATTTTCCTTGTATAGCTCCCTTTAGAGGTAAACGTAATCGGCGTCCCCTGGTATCTGCTCCGATTCAGGCACGGACATCCGCAAATCAAGTTTTCTGCAATTCTATAAAACCATAGGGTCAAACTACGAGAAAATATCCACAAAACGGCCCGCTTCAATTTCTCCCCATTTTCCTTGTATAGCTCCCTTTAGAGGTAAACGTAATCTGGCGTCACTTGGTATCTGCTCCGATTCAGGCACAGACAGCCGCAAATGAAGTTTTCTGCAACTCTATAAACCCATAGGGTCAAACTACGAGAAAATATCCACAAAACGGCCCGCTTCAATTTTTCCCCATTTTCCTTGTATAGCTCCCTTTAGAGGTAAAAGTAATCGGGCGACTCCTAGTAGCTGCTCCGATTCAGGCACGGACAGCCGCATATGAAGTTTTCTGCAATTCTATAAACCCATAGGGTCAAACTACGAGAAAATATCCACAAAACAGCCCGCTTCAATTTTACCCCATTTTCCTTGTATAACTTCCTTTAGAGGTAAACGTAATTAGGCGTCTCCTGGTATCTGCTCCGATTAAGGCACGGACAGCCGCTAATGAAGTTTTCTGCAATTCTATAAACCCATAGGGTCAAACTACGAGAAAATATCCACAAAACGGCTCACTTCAATTTTTCCTCATTTTCCTTGTACAGCTCCCTTTAGAGGTAAACGTAATTAGGCGTCTCCTGGTATCTGCTCCGATTCAGGCACGGACACCCGCAAATCAAGTTTTCTGCAATTCTATAAACCCATAGGGTCAAACTACGAGAAAATATCCACAAAACGGCCCACTTCAATTTCTCCCCATTTTCTTTGTATAGCTCCCTTTAGAGGTAAACATAATCGGGCGCCTCCTGGTATCTGCTACGATTCAGGCACGGACAGCCGCAAATCAAGTTTTCTACAATTCTATAAACCCATAGGGTCAAACTACGAGAAAATATCCAGAAAACGGCCCACTTCAATTTCTCCCCATTTTCCTTGTATAGCTCCCTTTAGAGGTAAACGTAATCGGCGTCCCCTGGTATCTGCTCCGATTCAGGCACGGACAGCCGCAAATCAAGTTTTCTGCAATTCTATAAAACCATAGGGTCAAACTACGAGAAAATATCCACAAAACGGTCCGCTTCAATTCTTCCCCATTTTCCTTGTATGGCTCCCTTTAGAGGTAAACGTAATCCGACGTCCCCTGGTATCTGATCCGATTCAGGCACGGACAGCCCCAAATGAACTTTTCTGCAATTCTATAAACCCATAGGGTCAAACTACGAGAAAATATCCACAAAATGGCCCGCTTCAATTTCTCCCCATTTTCCTTGTATAGCTCCCTTTAGAGGTAAAGGTAATCAGGCGTCCCCTGGTATCTGCTCCGATTCAGGCACAGACAGCCGCAAATGAAGTTTTCTGCAACTCTATAAACCCATAGGGTCAAACTACGAGAAAATATCCACAAAACGGCTCACTTCAATTTTTCCTCATTTTCCTTGTTCAGCTCCCTTTCGAGGTAAAGGTAATCGGGCGTCTCCTAGTATCTGCTCCGATTCAGGCACGGACAGCCTTAAGTGAAGTTTTCTGCAATTCTATAAACCCATAGGGTCAAACTACGAGAAAATATCAATAAAACGGCCCCTTCAATTTTTCCCCATTTTCCTTGTATAGCTCCCTTTAGAGGTAAACGTAATTAGGCGTCTCCTGGTATCTGCTCCGATTAAGGCACGGACAGCCGCTAATGAAGTTTTCTGCAATTCTATAATCCCATAGGGTCAAACTACGAGAAAATATCCACAAAATGGCCCACTTCAATTTCTCCCCATTTTCCTTGTATAGCTCCCTTTTGAGGTAAATGTAATCGGGCACCTCCTGGTATCTGCTCCGATTCAGGCACGGACAGCCGCAAATCAAGTTTTCTGTAATTCTATAAACCCATAGGGTCAAACTACGAGAAAATATCCACAAAACGGCCCACTTCAATTTCTCCCCATTTTCTTTGTATAGCTCCCTTTAGAGGTAAACGTAATCGGGCGCCTCCTGGTATCTGCTACGATTCAGGCACGGACAGCCGCAAATCAAGTTTTCTGCAATTCTATAAACCCATAGGGTCAAACTACGATAAAATATCCACAAAACGGCCCGCTTCAATTTTTCCCCATTTTCCTTGTATAGCTCCCTTTAGAGGTAAACATAATCGGGCGACTCCTAGTATCTGCTCCGATTCAGGCACGGACAGCCGCATATGAAGTTTTCTGCAATTCTATAAACCCATAGGGTCAAACTACGAGAAAATATCCACAAAACAGCCCGCTTCAATTTTACCCCATTTTCCTTGTATAACTTTCTTTAGAGGTAAACGTAATTAGGCGTCTCCTGGTATTTGCTCCGATTAAGGCACGGACAACCGCTAATGAAGTTTTCTGCAATTCTATAAACCCATAGGGTCAAACTACGAGAAAATATCCACAAAACGGCTCCCTTCAATTTTTCCTCATTTTCCTTGTACAGCTCCCTTTAGAGGTAAACGTAATTAGGCGTCTCGTGGTATCTGCTCCGATTCAGGCACGGACAGCCGCAAATCAAGTTTTCTGCAATTCTATAAACCCATAGGGTCAAACTACGAGAAAATATCAATAAAACGGCCCGCTTCAATTTTTCCCCCTTTTCCTTGTATAGCTCCCTTTAGAGGTAAACGTAATTAGGCGTCTCCTGGTATCTGCTCCGATTCAGGCACGGACAACCGCAAATCAAGTTTTCTGCAATTCTATAAACCCATAGGGTCAAACTACGAGAAAATATCCACAAAACGACCCACTTCAATTATCCCCATTTTCTTTGTATAGCTCCCTTTAGAGGTAAACGTAATCGGGCGCCTCCTGGTATCTGCTACGATTCAGGCACGGACTGCCGCAAGTGAATTTTTCTGCAATTCTATAAACCCATAGGGTCAAACTACGAGAAAATATCCACAAAACGGCCCGCTTCAATTTCTCCCCATTTTCCTTGTATAGCTCCCTTTAGAGGTAAACGTAATCGGGCGTCACTTGGTATCTGCTCCGATTCAGGCACAGACAGCCGCAAATGAAGTTTTCTGCAACTCTATAAACCCATAGGGTCAAACTACGAGAAAATATCCACAAAACGGCCCGCTTCAATTTTTCCCCATTTTCCTTGTATAGCTCCCTTTAGAGGTAAACGTAATCGGGCGACTCCTAGTAGCTGCTCCGATTCAGGCACGGACAGCCGCATATGAAGTTTTCTGCAATTCTATAAACCCATAAGGTCAAACTACGAGAAAATATCCACAAAACAGCCCGCTTCAATTTTACCCCATTTTCCTTGTATAACTTCCTTTAGAGGTAAACGTAATTAGGCGTCTCCTGGTATCTGCTCCGATTAAGGCACGGACAGCCGCTAATGAAGTTTTCTGCAATTCTATAAACCCATAGGGTCAAACTACGAGAAAATATCCACAAAACGGCTCACTTCAATTTTTCCTCATTTTCCTTGTACAGCTCCCTTTAGAGGTAAACGTAATTAGGCGTCTCGTGGTATCTGCTCCGATTCAGGCACGGACAGCCGCAAATCAAGTTTTCTGCAATTCTATAAACCCATAGGGTCAAACTACGAGAAAATATCCACAAAACGGCCCACTTCAATTTCTCCTCATTTTCTTTGTATAGCTCCCTTTAGAGGTAAACGTAATCGGGCGCCTCCTGGTATCTGCTACGATTCAGGCACGGACAACCGCAAATCAAGTTTTCTGCAATTCTATAAACCCATAGGGTCAAACTACGAGAAAATATCCACAAAACGGCCCGCTTCAATTTCTCCCCATTTTCCTTGTATAGCTCCCTTTAGAGGTAAACGTAATCGGGCGACTCCTAGTAGCTGCTCCGATTCAGGCACGGACAGCCGCATATGAAGTTTTCTGCAATTCTATAAACCCATAAGGTCAAACTACGAGAAAATATCCACAAAACAACCCGCTTCAATTTTACCCCATTTTCCTTGTATAACTTCCTTTAGAGGTAAACGTAATTAGGCGTCTCCTGGTATCTGCTCCGATTAAGGCACGGACAGCCGCTAATGAAGTTTTCTGCAATTCTATAAACCCATAGGGTCAAACTACGAGAAAATATCCACAAAACGGCTCACTTCAAGTTTTCCTCATTTTCCTTGTACAGCTCCTCCCTTTAGAGGTAAACGTAATTAGGCGTCTCGTGGTATCTGCTCCGTTTCAGGCACGAACAGCCGCAAATCAAGTTTTCTGCAATTCTATAAACCCATAGGGTCAAACTACGAGAAAATATCCACAAAACGGCCCACTTCAATTTCTCCCCATTTTCTTTGTATAGCTCCCTTTAGAGGTAAACGTAATCGGGCGCCTCCTGGTATCTGCTACGATTCAGGCACGGACAGCCGCAAATCAAGTTTTCTGCAATTCTATAAACCCATAGGGTCAAACTACGAGAAAATATCAATAAAACGGCCCGCTTCAATTTTTCCCCCTTTTCCTTGTATAGCTCCCTTTAGAGGTAAACGTAATTAGGCGTCTCCTGGTATCTGCTCCGATTCAGGCACGGACAGCCGCAAATCAAGTTTTCTGCAATTCTATAAACCCATAGGGTCAAACTACGAGAAAATATCCACAAAACGACCCACTTCAATTATCCCCATTTTCTTTGTATAGCTCCCTTTAGAGGTAAACGTAATCGGGCGCCTCCTGGTATCTGCTACGATTCAGGCACGGACAGCCGCAAATCAAGTTTTTTGCAATTCTATAAACCCATAGGGTCAAACTACTAGAAAATATCCACAAAACGGCCCGCTTCAATTTCTCCCCATTTTCCTTGTATAGCTCCCTTTAGAGGTAAACGTAATCGGGCGTCACTTGGTATCTGCTCCGATTCAGGCACAGACAGCCGCAAATGAAGTTTTTTGCAACTCTATAAACCCATAGTGTCAAACTACGAGAAAATATCCACAAAACGGCCCGCTTCAATTTTTCCCCATTTTCTTTGTATAGCTCCCTTTAGAGGTAAACGTAATCGGGCGCCTCCTGGTATCTGCTACGATTCAGGCACGGACAGCCGCAAATCAAGTTTTCTGCAATTCTATAAACCCATAGGGTCAAACTACGAGAAAATATCCACAAAATGGCCCACTTCAATTTCTCCCCATTTTCCTTGTATAGCTCCCTTTAGAGGTAAACGTAATCGGCGTCCCCTGGTATCTGCTCCGATTCAGGCACGGACATCCGTAAATCAAGTTTTCTGCAATTCTATAAAACCATAGGGTCAAACTACGAGAAAATATCCACAAAACGGCCCGCTTCAATTTCTCCCCATTTTCCTTGTATAGCTCCCTTTAGAGGTAAACGTAATTAGGCGTCTCCTGGTATCTGCTCCGATTAAGGCACGGACAGCCGCTAATGAAGTTTTCTGCAATTTTATAAACCCATAGGGTCAAACTACGAGAAAATATCCACAAAACGGCTCACTTCAATTTTTCCTCATTTTCCTTGTACAGCTCCCTTTAGAGGTAAACGTAATTAGGCGTCTCCTGGTATCTGCTCCGATTCAGGCACGGACACCCGCAAATCAAGTTTTCTGCAATTCTATAAACCCATAGGGTCAAACTACGAGAAAATATCCACAAAACGGCCCACTTCAATTTCTCCCCATTTTCTTTGTATAGCTCCCTTTAGAGGTAAACATAATCGGGCGCCTCCTGGTATCTGCTACGATTCAGGCACGGACAGCCGCAAATCAAGTTTTCTACAATTCTATAAACCCATAGGGTCAAACTACGAGAAAATATCCAGAAAACGGCCCACTTCAATTTCTCCCCATTTTCCTTGTATAGCTCCCTTTAGAGGTAAACGTAATCGGCGTCCCCTGGTATCTGCTCCGATTCAGGCACGGACAGCCGCAAATCAAGTTTTCTGCAATTCTATAAAACCATAGGGTCAAACTACGAGAAAATATCCACAAAACGGTCCGCTTCAATTCTTCCCCATTTTCCTTGAATGGCTCCCTTTAGAGGTAAACGTAATCCGACGTCCCCTGGTATCTGATCCGATTCAGGCACGGACGGCCCCAAATGAACTTTTCTGCAATTCTATAAACCCATAGGGTCAAACTACGAGAAAATATCCACAAAATGGCCCGCTTCAATTTCTCCCCATTTTCCTTGTATAGCTCCCTTTAGAGGTAAAGGTAATCAGGCGTCCCCTGGTATCTGCTCCGATTCAGGAACAGACAGCCGCAAATGAAGTTTTCTGCAACTCTATAAACCCATAGGGTCAAACTACGAGAAAATATCCACAAAACGGCTCACTTCAATTTCTCCCCATTTTCCTTGTATAGCTCCCTTTAGAGGTAAACGTAATCGGCGTCCCCTGGTATCTGCTCCGATTCAGGCACGGACATCCGCAAATCAAGTTTTCTGCAATTCTATAAAACCATAGGGTCAAACTACGAGAAAATATCCACAAAACGGCCCGCTTCAATTTCTCCCCATTTTCCTTGTATAGCTCCCTTTAGAGGTAAACGTAATCTGGCGTCACTTGGTATCTGCTCCGATTCAGGCACAGACAGCCGCAAATGAAGTTTTCTGCAACTCTATAAACCCATAGGGTCAAACTACGAGAAAATATCCACAAAATGGCCCACTTCAATTTCTCCCCATTTTCCTTGTATAGCTCCCTTTAGAGGTAAAAGTAATCGGGCGACTCCTAGTAGCTGCTCCGATTCAGGCACGGACAGCCGCATATGAAGTTTTCTGCAATTCTATAAACCCATAGGGTCAAACTACGAGAAAATATCCACAAAACAGCCCGCTTCAATTTTACCCCATTTTCCTTGTATAACTTCCTTTAGAGGTAAACGTAATTAGGCGTCTCCTGGTATCTGCTCCGATTAAGGCACGGACAGCCGCTAATGAAGTTTTCTGCAATTCTATAAACCCATAGGGTCAAACTACGAGAAAATATCCACAAAACGGCTCACTTCAATTTTTCCTCATTTTCCTTGTACAGCTCCCTTTAGAGGTAAACGTAATTAGGCGTCTCCTGGTATCTGCTCCGATTCAGGCACGGACACCCGCAAATCAAGTTTTCTGCAATTCTATAAACCCATAGGGTCAAACTACGAGAAAATATCCACAAAACGGCCCACTTCAATTTCTCCCCATTTTCTTTGTATAGCTCCCTTTAGAGGTAAACATAATCGGGCGCCTCCTGGTATCTGCTACGATTCAGGCACGGACAGCCGCAAATCAAGTTTTCTACAATTCTATAAACCCATAGGGTCAAACTACGAGAAAATATCCAGAAAACGGCCCACTTCAATTTCTCCCCATTTTCCTTGTATAGCTCCCTTTAGAGGTAAACGTAATCGGCGTCCCCTGATATCTGCTCCGATTCAGGCACGGACAGCCGCAAATCAAGTTTTCTGCAATTCTATAAAACCATAGGGTCAAACTACGAGAAAATATCCACAAAACGGTCCGCTTCAATTCTTCCCCATTTTCCTTGTATGGCTCCCTTTAGAGGTAAACGTAATCCGACGTCCCCTGGTATCTGATCCGATTCAGGCACGGACAGCCCCAAATGAACTTTTCTGCAATTCTATAAACCCATAGGGTCAAACTACGAGAAAATATCCACAAAATGGCCCGCTTCAATTTCTCCCCATTTTCCTTGTATAGCTCCCTTTAGAGGTAAACGTAATTAGGCGTCTCCTGGTATCTGCTCCGATTCAGGCACGGACAGCCGCTAATGAAGTTTTCTGCAACTCTATAAACCCATAGGGTCAAACTACGAGAAAATATCCACAAAACGGCCCGCTTCAATTTTTCCCCATTTTCCTTGTATAGCTCCCTTTAGAGGTAAACATAATCGGGCGACTCCTAGTATCTGCTCCGATTCAGGCACGGACAGCCGCATATGAAGTTTTCTGCAATTCTATAAACCCATAGGGTCAAACTACGAGAAAATATCCACAAAACAGCCCGCTTCAATTTTACCCCATTTTCCTTGTATAACTTTCTTTAGAGGTAAACGTAATTAGGCGTCTCCTGGTATTTGCTCCGATTAAGGCACGGACAACCGCTAATGAAGTTTTCTGCAATTCTATAAACCCATAGGGTCAAACTACGAGAAAATATCCACAAAACGGCTCCCTTCAATTTTTCCTCATTTTCCTTGTACAGCTCCCTTTAGAGGTAAACGTAATTAGGCGTCTCGTGGTATCTGCTCCGATTCAGGCACGGACAGCCGCAAATCAAGTTTTCTGCAATTCTATAAACCCATAGGGTCAAACTACGAGAAAATATCCACAAAACGGCCCGCTTCAATTTCTCCCCATTTTCCTTGTATAGCTCCCTTTAGAGGTAAACGTAATCGGGCGACTCCTAGTAGCTGCTCCGATTCAGGCACGGACAGCCGCATATGAAGTTTTCTGCAATTCTATAAACCCATAGGGTCAAACTACGAGAAAATATCCACAAAACAGCCCGCTTCAATTTTACCCCATTTTCCTTGTATAACTTCCTTTAGAGGTAAACGTAATTAGGCGTCTCGTGGTATCTGCTCCGATTCAGGCACGGACAGCCGCAAATCAACTTTTCTGCAATTCTATAAACCCATAGGGTCAAACTACGAGAAAATATCCACAAAACGGCCCACTTCAATTTCTCCCCATTTTCTTTGTATAGCTCCCTTTAGAGGTAAACGTAATCGGGCGCCTCCTGGTATCTGCTACGATTCAGGCACGGACAGCCGCAAATCAAGTTTTCTGCAATTCTATAAACCCATAGGGTCAAACTACGAGAAAATATCAATAAAACGGCCCGCTTCAATTTTTCCCCCTTTTCCTTGTATAGCTCCCTTTAGAGGTAAACGTAATTAGGCGTCTCCTGGTATCTGCTCCGATTCAGGCACGGACAGCCGCAAATCAAGTTTTCTGCAATTCTATAAACCCATAGGGTCAAACTACGAGAAAATATCCACAAAAGGACCCACTTCAATTATCCCCATTTTCTTTGTATAGCTCCCTTTAGAGGTAAACGTAATCGGGCGCCTCCTGGTATCTGCTACGATTCAGGCACGGACAGCCGCAAATCAAGTTTTCTGCAATTCTATAAACCCATAGGGTCAAACTACGAGAAAATATCCACAAAACAGCCCGCTTCAATTTTACCCCATTTTCCTTGTATAACTTCCTTTAGAGGTAAACGTAATTAGGCGTCTCCTGGTATCTGCTCCGATTAAGGCACGGACAGCCGCTAATGAAGTTTTCTGCAATTCTATAAACCCATAGGGTCAAACTACGAGAAAATATCCACAAAACGGCTCACTTCAATTTTTCCTCATTTTCCTTGTACAGCTCCCTTTAGAGGTAAACGTAATTAGGCGTCTCCTGGTATCTGCTCCGATTCAGGCACGGACACCCGCAAATCAAGTTTTCTGCAATTCTATAAACCCATAGGGTCAAACTACGAGAAAATATCCACAAAACGGCCCACTTCAATTTCTCCCCATTTTCTTTGTATAGCTCCCTTTAGAGGTAAACATAATCGGGCGCCTCCTGGTATCTGCTACGATTCAGGCACGGACAGCCGCAAATCAAGTTTTCTACAATTCTATAAACCCATAGGGTCAAACTACGAGAAAATATCCAGAAAACGGCCCACTTCAATTTCTCCCCATTTTCCTTGTATAGCTCCCTTTAGAGGTAAACGTAATCGGCGTCCCCTGATATCTGCTCCGATTCAGGCACGGACAGCCGCAAATCAAGTTTTCTGCAATTCTATAAAACCATAGGGTCAAACTACGAGAAAATATCCACAAAACGGTCCGCTTCAATTCTTCCCCATTTTCCTTGTATGGCTCCCTTTAGAGGTAAACGTAATCCGACGTCCCCTGGTATCTGATCCGATTCAGGCACGGACAGCCCCAAATGAACTTTTCTGCAATTCTATAAACCCATAGGGTCAAACTACGAGAAAATATCCACAAAATGGCCCGCTTCAATTTCTCCCCATTTTCCTTGTATAGCTCCCTTTAGAGGTAAACGTAATTAGGCGTCTCCTGGTATCTGCTCCGATTCAGGCACGGACAGCCGCTAATGAAGTTTTCTGCAACTCTATAAACCCATAGGGTCAAACTACGAGAAAATATCCACAAAACGGCCCGCTTCAATTTTTCCCCATTTTCCTTGTATAGCTCCCTTTAGAGGTAAACATAATCGGGCGACTCCTAGTATCTGCTCCGATTCAGGCACGGACAGCCGCATATGAAGTTTTCTGCAATTCTATAAACCCATAGGGTCAAACTACGAGAAAATATCCACAAAACAGCCCGCTTCAATTTTACCCCATTTTCCTTGTATAACTTTCTTTAGAGGTAAACGTAATTAGGCGTCTCCTGGTATTTGCTCCGATTAAGGCACGGACAACCGCTAATGAAGTTTTCTGCAATTCTATAAACCCATAGGGTCAAACTACGAGAAAATATCCACAAAACGGCTCCCTTCAATTTTTCCTCATTTTCCTTGTACAGCTCCCTTTAGAGGTAAACGTAATTAGGCGTCTCGTGGTATCTGCTCCGATTCAGGCACGGACAGCCGCAAATCAAGTTTTCTGCAATTCTATAAACCCATAGGGTCAAACTACGAGAAAATATCCACAAAACGGCCCGCTTCAATTTCTCCCCATTTTCCTTGTATAGCTCCCTTTAGAGGTAAACGTAATCGGGCGACTCCTAGTAGCTGCTCCGATTCAGGCACGGACAGCCGCATATGAAGTTTTCTGCAATTCTATAAACCCATAGGGTCAAACTACGAGAAAATATCCACAAAACAGCCCGCTTCAATTTTACCCCATTTTCCTTGTATAACTTCCTTTAGAGGTAAACGTAATTAGGCGTCTCGTGGTATCTGCTCCGATTCAGGCACGGACAGCCGCAAATCAACTTTTCTGCAATTCTATAAACCCATAGGGTCAAACTACGAGAAAATATCCACAAAACGGCCCACTTCAATTTCTCCCCATTTTCTTTGTATAGCTCCCTTTAGAGGTAAACGTAATCGGGCGCCTCCTGGTATCTGCTACGATTCAGGCACGGACAGCCGCAAATCAAGTTTTCTGCAATTCTATAAACCCATAGGGTCAAACTACGAGAAAATATCAATAAAACGGCCCGCTTCAATTTTTCCCCCTTTTCCTTGTATAGCTCCCTTTAGAGGTAAACGTAATTAGGCGTCTCCTGGTATCTGCTCCGATTCAGGCACGGACAGCCGCAAATCAAGTTTTCTGCAATTCTATAAACCCATAGGGTCAAACTACGAGAAAATATCCACAAAAGGACCCACTTCAATTATCCCCATTTTCTTTGTATAGCTCCCTTTAGAGGTAAACGTAATCGGGCGCCTCCTGGTATCTGCTACGATTCAGGCACGGACAGCCGCAAATCAAGTTTTCTGCAATTCTATAAACCCATAGGGTCAAACTACTAGAAAATATCCACAAAACGGCCCGCTTCAATTTCTCCCCATTTTCCTTGTATAGCTCCCTTTAGAGGTAAACGTAATCGGGCGTCACTTGGTATCTGCTCCGATTCAGGCACAGACAGCCGCAAATGAAGTTTTCTGCAACTCTATAAACCCATAGGGTCAAACTACGAGAAAATATCCACAAAACGGCCCACTTCAATTTCTCCCCATTTTCTTTGTATAGCTCCCTTTAGAGGTAAACGTAATCGGGCGCCTCCTGGTATCTGCTACGATTCAGGCACGGACAGCCGCAAATCAAGTTTTCTGCAATTCTATAAACCCATAGGGTCAAACTACGAGAAAATATCCACAAAATGGCCCACTTCAATTTCTCCCCATTTTCCTTGTATAGCTCCCTTTAGAGGTAAACGTAATCGGCGTCCCCTAGTATCTGCTCCGATTCAGGCACGGACATCCGCAAATCAAGTTTTCTGCAATTCTATAAAACCATAGGGTCAAACTACGAGAAAATATCCACAAAACGGCCCGCTTCAATTTCTCCCCATTTTCCTTGTATAGCTCCCTTTAGAGGTAAACGTAATCTGGCGTCACTTGGTATCTACTCCGATTCAGGCACAGACAGCCGCAAATGAAGTTTTCTGCAACTCTATAAACCCATAGGGTCAAACTACGAGAAAATATCCACAAAACGGCCCGCTTCAATTTTTCCCCATTTTCCTTGTATAGCTCCCTTTAGAGGTAAAAGTAATCGGGCGACTCCTAGTAGCTGCTCCGATTCAGGCACGGACAGCCGCATATGAAGTTTTCTGCAATTCTATAAACCCATAGGGTCAAACTACGAGAAAATATCCACAAAACAGCCCGCTTCAATTTTACCCCATTTTCCTTGTATAACTTCCTTTAGAGGTAAACGTAATTAGGCGTCTCCTGGTATCTGCTCCGATTAAGGCACGGACAGCCGCTAATGAAGTTTTCTGCAATTCTATAAACCCATAGGGTCAAACTACGAGAAAATATCCACAAAACGGCTCACTTCAATTTTTCCTCATTTTCCTTGTACAGCTCCCTTTAGAGGTAAACGTAATTAGGCGTCTCCTGGTATCTGCTCCGATTCAGGCACGGACACCCGCAAATCAAGTTTTCTGCAATTCTATAAACCCATAGGGTCAAACTACGAGAAAATATCCACAAAATGGCCCACTTCAATTTCTCCCCATTTTCTTTGTATAGCTCCCTTTAGAGGTAAACGTAATCGGGCGCCTCCTGGTATCTGCTACGATTCAGGCACGGACAGCCGCAAATCAAGTTTTCTACAATTCTATAAACCCATAGGGTCAAACTACGAGAAAATATCCACAAAACGGCCCACTTCAATTTCTCCCCATTTTCCTTGTATAGCTCCCTTTAGAGGTAAACGTAATCGGCGTCCCCTGGTATCTGCTCCGATTCAGGCACGGACAGCCGCAAATCAAGTTTTCTGCAATTCTATAAAACCATAGGGTCAAACTACGAGAAAATATCCACAAAACGGTCCGCTTCAATTCTTCCCCATTTTCCTTGTATGGCTCCCTTTAGAGGTAAACGTAATCCGACGTCCCCTGGTATCTGATCCGATTCAGGCACGGACAGCCCCAAATGAACTTTTCTGCAATTCTATAAACCCATAGGGTCAAACTACGAGAAAATATCCACAAAACGGCCCGCTTCAATTTCTACCCATTTTCCTTGTATAGCTCCCTTTAGAGGTAAAGGTAATCAGGCGTCCCCTGGTATCTGCTCCGATTCAGGCACAGACAGCCGCAAATGAAGTTTTCTGCAACTCTATAAACCCATAGGGTCAAACTACGAGAAAATATCCACAAAACGGCTCACTTCAATTTTTCCTCATTTTCCTTGTTCAGCTCCCTTTCGAGGTAAAGGTAATCGGGCGTCTCCTAGTATCTGCTCCGATTCAGGCACGGACAGCCTTAAGTGAAGTTTTCTGCAATTCTATAAACCCATAGGGTCAAACTACGAGAAAATATCAATAAAACGGCCCGCTTCAATTTTTCCCCATTTTCCTTGTATAGCTCCCTTTAGAGGTAAACGTAATTAGGCGTCTCCTGGTATCTGCTCCGATTAAGGCACGGACAGCCGCTAATGAAGTTTTCTGCAATTCTATAATCCCATAGGGTCAAACTACGAGAAAATATCCACAAAATGGCCCACTTCAATTTCTCCCCATTTTCCTTGTATAGCTCCCTTTTGAGGTAAATGTAATCGGGCACCTCCTGGTATCTGCTCCGATTCAGGCACGGACAGCCGCAAATCAAGTTTTCTGCAATTCTATAAACCCATAGGGTCAAACTACGAGAAAATATCCACAAAACGGCCCACTTCAATTTCTCCCCATTTTCTTTGTATAGCTCCCTTTAGAGGTAAACGTAATCGGGCGCCTCCTGGTATCTGCTACGATTCAGGCACGGACAGCCGCAAATCAAGTTTTCTGCAATTCTATAAACCCATAGTGTCAAACTACGAGAAAATATCCACAAAACGGCCCGCTTCAATTTCTCCCCATTTTCCTTGTATAGCTCCCTTTAGAGGTAAACGTAATCGGGCGTCCCTTGGTATCTACTCTGATTCTGGCACAGACAGCCGCAAATGAAGTTTTCTGCAACTCTATAAACCCATAGGGTCAAACTACGAGAAAATATCCACAAAACGGCCCGCTTCAATTTTTCCCCATTTTCCTTGTATAGCTCCCTTTAGAGGTAAACATAATCGGGCGACTCCTAGTATCTGCTCCGATTCAGGCACGGACAGCCGCATATGAAGTTTTCTGCAATTCTATAAACCCATAGGGTCAAACTACGAGAAAATATCCACAAAACAACCCGCTTCAATTTTACCCCATTTTCCTTGTATAACTTTCTTTAGAGGTAAACGTAATTAGGCGTCTCCTGGTATTTGCTCCGATTAAGGCACGGACAACCGCTAATGAAGTTTTCTGCAATTCTATAAACCCATAGGGTCAAACTACGAGAAAATATCCACAAAACGGCTCCCTTCAATTTTTCCTCATTTTCCTTGTACAGCTCCCTTTCGAGGTAAACGTAATCGGGCGTCTCCTAGTATCTACTCCGATTCAGGCACGGACCGCCGCAAGTGAAGTTTTCTGCAATTCTATAAACCCATAGGGTCAAACTACGAGAAAATATCAATAAAACGGCCCGCTTCAATTTTTCCCCCTTTTCCTTGTATAGCTCCCTTTAGAGGTAAACGTAATTAGGCGTCTCCTGGTATCTGCTCCGATTCTGGCACGGACAGCCGCAAATCAAGTTTTCTGCAATTCTATAAACCCATAGGGTCAAACTACGAGAAAATATCCACAAAACGACCCACTTCAATTATCCCCATTTTCTTTGTATAGCTCCCTTTAGAGGTAAACGTAATCGGGCGCCTCCTGGTATCTGCTACGATTCAGGCACGGACAGCCGCAAATCAAGTTTTCTGCAATTCTATAAACCCATAGGGTCAAACTACTAGAAAATATCCACAAAACGGCCCGCTTCAATTTCTCCCCATTTTCCTTGTATAGCTCCCTTTAGAGGTAAACGTAATCGGGCGTCACTTGGTATCTGCTCCGATTCAGGCACAGACAGCCGCAAATGAAGTTTTCTGCAACTCTATAAACCCATAGGGTCAAACTACGAGAAAATATCCACAAAACGGCCCGCTTCAATTTTTCCCTATTTTCCTTGTATAGCTCCCTTTAGAGGTAAACGTAATCGGGCGACTCCTAGTAGCTGCTCCGATTCAGGCACGGACAGCCGCATATGAAGTTTTCTGCAATTCTATAAACCCATAAGGTCAAACTACGAGAAAATATCCACAAAACAGCCCGCTTCAATTTTACCCCATTTTCCTTGTATAACTTCCTTTAGAGGTAAACGTAATTAGGCGTCTCCTGGTATCTGCTCCGATTAAGGCACGGACAGCCGCTAATGAAGTTTTCTGCAATTCTATAAACCCATAGGGTCAAACTACGAGAAAATATCCACAAAACGGCTCACTTCAATTTTTCCTCATTTTCCTTGTACAGCTCCCTTTAGAGGTAAACGTAATTAGGCGTCTCGTGGTATCTGCTCCGATTCAGGCACGGACAGCCGCAAATCAAGTTTTCTGCAATTCTATAAACCCATAGGGTCAAACTACGAGAAAATATCCACAAAACGGCCCACTTCAATTTCTCCCCATTTTCTTTGTATAGCTCCCTTTAGAGGTAAACGTAATCGGGCGCCTCCTGGTATCTGCTACGATTCAGGCACGGACAGCCGTAAATCAAGTTTTCTGCAATTCTATAAACCCATAGGGTCAAACTACGAGAAAATATCCACAAAACGGCCCGCTTCAATTTCTCCCCATTTTCCTTGTATAGCTCCCTTTAGAGGTAAACGTAATCGGGCGACTCCTAGTAGGTGCTCCGATTCAGGCACGGACAGCCGCATATGAAGTTTTCTGCAATTCTATAAACCCATAAGGTCAAACTACGAGAAAATATCCACAAAACAGCTCGCTTCAATTTTACCCCATTTTCCTTGTATAACTTCCTTTAGAGGTAAACGTAATTAGGCGTCTCCTGGTATCTGCTCCGATTAAGGCACGGACAGCCGCTAATGAAGTTTTCTGCAATTCTATAAACCCATAGGGTCAAACTACGAGAAAATATCCACAAAACGGCTCACTTCAATTTTTCCTCATTTTCCTTGTACAGCTCCCTTTAGAGGTAAACGTAATTAGGCGTCTCGTGGTATCTGCTCCGATTCAGGCACGGACAGCCGCAAATCAAGTTTTCTGCAATTCTATAAACCCATAGGGTCAAACTACGAGAAAATATCCACAAAACGGCCCACTTCAATTTCTCCCCATTTTCTTTGTATAGCTCCCTTTAGAGGTAAACGTAATCGGGCGCCTCCTGGTATCTGCTACGATTCAGGCACGGACAGCCGCAAATCAAGTTTTCTGCAATTCTATAAACCCATAGGGTCAAACTACGAGAAAATATCAATAAAACGGCCCGCTTCAATTTTTCCCCCTTTTCCTTGTATAGCTCCCTTTAGAGGTAAACGTAATTAGGCGTCTCCTGGTATCTGCTCCGATTCAGGCACGGACAGCCGCAAATCAAGTTTTCTGCAATTCTATAAACCCATAGGGTCAAACTACGAGAAAATATCCACAAAACGACCCACTTCAATTATCCCCATTTTCTTTGTATAGCTCCCTTTAGAGGTAAACGTAATCGGGCGCCTCCTGGTATCTGCTACGATTCAGGCACGGACAGCCGCAAATCAAGTTTTTTGCAATTCTATAAACCCATAGGGTCAAACTACTAGAAAATATCCACAAAACGGCCCGCTTCAATTTCTCCCCATTTTCCTTGTATAGCTCCCTTTAGAGGTAAACGTAATCGGGCGTCACTTGGTATCTGCTCCGATTCAGGCACAGACAGCCGCATATGAAGTTTTCTGCAATTCTATAAACCCATAGGGTCAAACTACGAGAAAATATCCACAAAACAGCCCGCTTCAATTTTACCCCATTTTCCTTGTATAACTTTCTTTAGAGGTAAACGTAATTAGGCGTCTCCTGGTATTTGCTCCGATTAAGGCACGGACAACCGCTAATGAAGTTTTCTGCAATTCTATAAACCCATAGGGTCAAACTACGAGAAAATATCCACAAAACGGCTCCCTTCAATTTTTCCTCATTTTCCTTGTACAGCTCCCTTTCGAGGTAAACGTAATCGGGCGTCTCCTAGTATCTACTCCGATTCAGGCACGGACTGCCGCAAGTGAAGTTTTCTGCAATTCTATAAACCCATAGGGTCAAACTACGAGAAAATATCAATAAAACGGCCCGCTTCAATTTTTCCCCCTTTTCCTTGTATAGCTCCCTTTAGAGGTAAACGTAATTAGGCGTCTCCTGGTATCTGCTCCGATTCAGGCACGGACAGCCGCAAATCAAGTTTTCTGCAATTCTATAAACCCATAGGGTCAAACTACGAGAAAATATCCACAAAACGACCCACTTCAATTATCCCCATTTTCTTTGTATAGCTCCCTTTAGAGGTAAACGTAATCGGGCGCCTCCTGGTATCTGCTACGATTCAGGCACGGACAGCCGCAAATCAAGTTTTCTGCAATTCTATAAACCCATAGGGTCAAACTACTAGAAAATATCCACAAAACGGCCCGCTTCAATTTCTCCCCATTTTCCTTGTATAGCTCCCTTTAGAGGTAAACGTAATCGGGCGTCACTTGGTATCTGCTCCGATTCAGGCACAGACAGCCGCAAATGAAGTTTTCTGCAACTCTATAAACCCATAGGGTCAAACTACGAGAAAATATCCACAAAACGGCCCGCTTCAATTTTTCCCTATTTTCCTTGTATAGCTCCCTTTAGAGGTAAACGTAATCGGGCGACTCCTAGTAGCTGCTCCGATTCAGGCACGGACAGCCGCATATGAAGTTTTCTGCAATTCTATAAACCCATAAGGTCAAACTACGAGAAAATATCCACAAAACAGCCCGCTTCAATTTTACCCCATTTTCCTTGTATAACTTCCTTTAGAGGTAAACGTAATTAGGCGTCTCCTGGTATCTGCTCCGATTAAGGCACGGACAGCCGCTAATGAAGTTTTCTGCAATTCTATAACCCCATAGGGTCAAACTACGAGAAAATATCCACAAAACGGCTCACTTCAATTTTTCCTCATTTTCCTTGTACAGCTCCCTTTAGAGGTAAACGTAATTAGGCGTCTCGTGGTATCTGCTCCGATTCAGGCACGGACAGCCGCAAATCAAGTTTTCTGCAATTCTATAAACCCATAGGGTCAAACTACGAGAAAATATCCACAAAACGGCCCACTTCAATTTCTCCCCATTTTCTTTGTATAGCTCCCTTTAGAGGTAAACATAATCGGGCGCCTCCTGGTATCTGCTACGATTCAGGCACGGACAGCCGCAAATCAAGTTTTCTGCAATTCTATAAACCCATAGGGTCAAACTACGAGAAAATATCCACAAAACGGCCCGCTTCAATTTCTCCCCATTTTCCTTGTATAGCTCCCTTTAGAGGTAAACGTAATCGGGCGACTCCTAGTAGCTGCTCCGATTCAGGCACGGACAGCCGCATATGAAGTTTTCTGCAATTCTATAAACCCATAAGGTCAAACTACGAGAAAATATCCACAAAACAGCCCGCTTCAATTTTACCCCATTTTCCTTGTATAACTTCCTTTAGAGGTAAACGTAATTAGGCGTCTCCTGGTATCTGCTCCGATTAAGGCACGGACAGCCGCTAATGAAGTTTTCTGCAATTCTATAAACCCATAGGGTCAAACTACGAGAAAATATCCACAAAACGGCTCACTTCAATTTTTCCTCATTTTCCTTGTACAGCTCCCTTTAGAGGTAAACGTAATTAGGCGTCTCGTGGTATCTGCTCCGATTCAGGCACGGACAGCCGCAAATCAAGTTTTCTGCAATTCTATAAACCCATAGGGTCAAACTACGAGAAAATATCCACAAAACGGCCCACTTCAATTTCTCCCCATTTTCTTTGTATAGCTCCCTTTAGAGGTAAACGTAATCGGGCGCCTCCTGGTATCTGCTACGATTCAGGCACGGACAGCCGCAAATCAAGTTTTCTGCAATTCTATAAACCCATAGGGTCAAACTACTAGAAAATATCCACAAAACGGCCCGCTTCAATTTCTCCCCATTTTCCTTGTATAGCTCCCTTTAGAGGTAAACGTAATCGGGCGTCACTTGGTATCTGCTCCGATTCAGGCACAGACAGCCGCATATGAAGTTTTCTGCAATTCTATAAACCCATAGGGTCAAACTACGAGAAAATATCCACAAAACAGCCCGCTTCAATTTTACCCCATTTTCCTTGTATAACTTTCTTTAGAGGTAAACGTAATTAGGCGTCTCCTGGTATTTGCTCCGATTAAGGCACGGACAACCGCTAATGAAGTTTTCTGCAATTCTATAAACCCATAGGGTCAAACTACGAGAAAATATCCACAAAACGGCTCCCTTCAATTTTTCCTCATTTTCCTTGTACAGCTCCCTTTCGAGGTAAACGTAATCGGCGTCTCCTAGTATCTACTCCGATTCAGGCACGGACTGCCGCAAGTGAAGTTTTCTGCAATTCTATAAACCCATAGGGTCAAACTACGAGAAAATATCAATAAAACGGCCCGCTTCAATTTTTCCCCCTTTTCCTTGTATAGCTCCCTTTAGAGGTAAACGTAATTAGGCGTCTCCTGGTATCTGCTCCGATTCAGGCACGGACAGCCGCAAATCAAGTTTTCTGCAATTCTATAAACCCATAGGGTCAAACTACGAGAAAATATCCACAAAACGACCCACTTCAATTATCCCCATTTTCTTTGTATAGCTCCCTTTAGAGGTAAACGTAATCGGGCGCCTCCTGGTATCTGCTACGATTCAGGCACGGACAGCCGCAAATCAAGTTTTCTGCAATTCTATAAACCCATAGGGTCAAACTACTAGAAAATATCCACAAAACGGCCCGCTTCAATTTCTCCCCATTTTCCTTGTATAGCTCCCTTTAGAGGTAAACGTAATCGGGCGTCACTTGGTATCTGCTCCGATTCAGGCACAGACAGCCGCAAATGAAGTTTTCTGCAACTCTATAAACCCATAGGGTCAAACTACGAGAAAATATCCACAAAACGGCCCGCTTCAATTTTTCCCTATTTTCCTTGTATAGCTCCCTTTAGAGGTAAACGTAATCGGGCGACTCCTAGTAGCTGCTCCGATTCAGGCACGGACAGCCGCATATGAAGTTTTCTGCAATTCTATAAACCCATAAGGTCAAACTACGAGAAAATATCCACAAAACAGCCCGCTTCAATTTTACCCCATTTTCCTTGTATAACTTCCTTTAGAGGTAAACGTAATTAGGCGTCTCCTGGTATCTGCTCCGATTAAGGCACGGACAGCCGCTAATGAAGTTTTCTGCAATTCTATAAACCCATAGGGTCAAACTACGAGAAAATATCCACAAAACGGCTCACTTCAATTTTTCCTCATTTTCCTTGTACAGCTCCCTTTAGAGGTAAACGTAATTAGGCGTCTCGTGGTATCTTCTCCGATTCAGGCACGGACAGCCGCAAATCAAGTTTTCTGCAATTCTATAAACCCATAGGGTCAAACTACGAGAAAATATCCACAAAACGGCCCACTTCAATTTCTCCCCATTTTCTTTGTATAGCTCCCTTTAGAGGTAAACGTAATCGGGCGTCTCCTGGTATCTGCTACGATTCAGGCACGGACAGCCGCAAATCAAGTTTTCTGCAATTCTATAAACCCATAGGGTCAAACTACGAGAAAATATCCACAAAACGGCCCGCTTCAATTTCTCCCCATTTTCCTTGTATAGCTCCCTTTAGAGGTAAACGTAATCGGGCGACTCCTAGTAGCTGCTCCGATTCAGGCACGGACAGCCGCATATGAAGTTTTCTGCAATTCTATAAACCCATAAGGTCAAACTACGAGAAAATATCCACAAAACAGCCCGCTTCAATTTTACCCCATTTTCCTTGTATAACTTCCTTTAGAGGTAAACGTAATTAGGCGTCTCCTGGTATCTGCTCCGATTAAGGCACGGACAGCCGCTAATGAAGTTTTCTGCAATTCTATAAACCCATAGGGTCAAACTACGAGAAAATATCCACAAAACGGCTCACTTCAATTTTTCCTCATTTTCCTTGTACAGCTCCCTTTAGAGGTAAACGTAATTAGGCGTCTCGTGGTATCTGCTCCGATTCAGGCACGGACAGCCGCAAATCAAGTTTTCTGCAATTCTATAAACCCATAGGGTCAAACTACGAGAAAATATCCACAAAACGGCCCACTTCAATTTCTCCCCATTTTCTTTGTATAGCTCCCTTTAGAGGTAAACGTAATCGGGCGCCTCCTGGTATCTGCTACGATTCAGGCACGGACAGCCGCAAATCAAGTTTTCTGCAATTCTATAAACCCATAGGGTCAAACTACGAGAAAATATCCACAAAACGGCCCGCTTCAATTTCTCCCCATTTTCCTTGTATAGCTCCCTTTAGAGGTAAACGTAATCGGGCGACTCCTAGTAGCTGCTCCGATTCAGGCACGGACAGCCGCATATGAAGTTTTCTGCAATTCTATAAACCCATAAGGTCAAACTACGAGAAAATATCCACAAAACAGCCCGCTTCAATTTTACCCCATTTTCCTTGTATAACTTCCTTTAGAGGTAAACGTAATTAGGCGTCTCCTGGTATCTGCTCCGATTAAGGCACGGACAGCCGCTAATGAAGTTTTCTGCAATTCTATAAACCCATAGGGTCAAACTACGAGAAAATATCCACAAAACGGCTCACTTCAATTTTTCCTCATTTTCCTTGTACAGCTCCCTTTAGAGGTAAACGTAATTAGGCGTCTCGTGGTATCTGCTCCGATTCAGGCACGGACAGCCGCAAATCAAGTTTTCTGCAATTCTATAAACCCATAGGGTCAAACTACGAGAAAATATCCACAAAACGGCCCACTTCAATTTCTCCCCATTTTCTTTGTATAGCTCCCTTTAGAGGTAAACGTAATCGGGCGCCTCCTGGTATCTGCTACGATTCAGGCACGGACAGCCGCAAATCAAGTTTTCTGCAATTCTATAAACCCATAGGGTCAAACTACGAGAAAATATCAATAAAACGGCCCGCTTCAATTTTTCCCCCTTTTCCTTGTATAGCTCCCTTTAGAGGTAAACGTAATTAGGCGTCTCCTGGTATCTGCTCCGATTCAGGCACGGACAGCCGCAAATCAAGTTTTCTGCAATTCTATAAACCCATAGGGTCAAACTACGAGAAAATATCCACAAAACGACCCACTTCAATTATCCCCATTTTCTTTGTATAGCTCCCTTTAGAGGTAAACGTAATCGGGCGCCTCCTGGTATCTGCTACGATTCAGGCACGGACAGCCGCAAATCAAGTTTTCTGCAATTCTATAAACCCATAGGGTCAAACTACTAGAAAATATCCACAAAACGGCCCGCTTCAATTTCTCCCCATTTTCCTTGTATAGCTCCCTTTAGAGGTAAACGTAATCGGGCGTCACTTGGTATCTGCTCCGATTCAGGCACAGACAGCCGCAAATGAAGTTTTCTGCAACTCTATAAACCCATAGGGTCAAACTACGAGAAAATATCCACAAAACGGCCCGCTTCAATTTTTCCCTATTTTCCTTGTATAGCTCCCTTTAGAGGTAAACGTAATCGGGCGACTCCTAGTAGCTGCTCCGATTCAGGCACGGACAGCCGCATATGAAGTTTTCTGCAATTCTATAAACCCATAAGGTCAAACTACGAGAAAATATCCACAAAACAGCCCGCTTCAATTTTACCCCATTTTCCTTGTATAACTTCCTTTAGAGGTAAACGTAATTAGGCGTCTCCTGGTATCTGCTCCGATTAAGGCACGGACAGCCGCTAATGAAGTTTTCTGCAATTCTATAAACCCATAGGGTCAAACTACGAGAAAATATCCACAAAACGGCTCACTTCAATTTTTCCTCATTTTCCTTGTACAGCTCCCTTTAGAGGTAAACGTAATTAGGCGTCTCGTGGTATCTTCTCCGATTCAGGCACGGACAGCCGCAAATCAAGTTTTCTGCAATTCTATAAACCCATAGGGTCAAACTACGAGAAAATATCCACAAAACGGCCCACTTCAATTTCTCCCCATTTTCTTTGTATAGCTCCCTTTAGAGGTAAACGTAATCGGGCGCCTCCTGGTATCTGCTACGATTCAGGCACGGACAGCCGCAAATCAAGTTTTCTGCAATTCTATAAACCCATAGGGTCAAACTACGAGAAAATATCCACAAAACGGCCCGCTTCAATTTCTCCCCATTTTCCTTGTATAGCTCCCTTTAGAGGTAAACGTAATCGGGCGACTCCTAGTAGCTGCTCCGATTCAGGCACGGACAGCCGCATATGAAGTTTTCTGCAATTCTATAAACCCATAAGGTCAAACTACGAGAAAATATCCACAAAACAGCCCGCTTCAATTTTACCCCATTTTCCTTGTATAACTTCCTTTAGAGGTAAACGTAATTAGGCGTCTCCTGGTATCTGCTCCGATTAAGGCACGGACAGCCGCTAATGAAGTTTTCTGCAATTCTATAAACCCATAGGGTCAAACTACGAGAAAATATCCACAAAACGGCTCACTTCAATTTTTCCTCATTTTCCTTGTACAGCTCCCTTTAGAGGTAAACGTAATTAGGCGTCTCGTGGTATCTGCTCCGATTCAGGCACGGACAGCCGCAAATCAAGTTTTCTGCAATTCTATAAACCCATAGGGTCAAACTACGAGAAAATATCCACAAAACGGCCCACTTCAATTTCTCCCCATTTTCTTTGTATAGCTCCCTTTAGAGGTAAACGTAATCGGGTGCCTCCTGGTATCTGCTACGATTCAGGCACGGACAGCCGCAAATCAAGTTTTCTGCAATTCTATAAACCCATAGGGTCAAACTACGAGAAAATATCCACAAAACGACCCGCTTCAATTTCTCCCCATTTTCCTTGTATAGCTCCCTTTAGAGGTAAACGTAATCGGGCGACTCCTAGTAGCTGCTCCGATTCAGGCACGGACAGCCGCATATGAAGTTTTCTGCAATTCTATAAACCCATAAGGTCAAACTACGAGAAAATATCCACAAAACAGCCCGCTTCAATTTTACCCCATTTTCCTTGTATAACTTCCTTTAGAGGTAAACGTAATTAGGCGTCTCCTGGTATCTGCTCCGATTAAGGCACGGACAGCCGCTAATGAAGTTTTCTGCAATTCTATAAACCCATAGGGTCAAACTACGAGAAAATATCCACAAAACGGCTCACTTCAATTTTTCCTCATTTTCCTTGTACAGCTCCCTTTAGAGGTAAACGTAATTAGGCGTCTCGTGGTATCTGCTCCGATTCAGGCACGGACAGCCGCAAATCAAGTTTTCTGCAATTCTATAAACCCATAGGGTCAAACTACGAGAAAATATCCACAAAACGGCCCACTTCAATTTCTCCCCATTTTCTTTGTATAGCTCCCTTTAGAGGTAAACGTAATCGGGCGCCTCCTGGTATCTGCTACGATTCAGGCACGGACAGCCGCAAATCAAGTTTTCTGCAATTCTATAAACCCATAGGGTCAAACTACGAGAAAATATCAATAAAACGGCCCGCTTCAATTTTTCCCCCTTTTCCTTGTATAGCTCCCTTTAGAGGTAAACGTAATTAGGCGTCTCCTGGTATCTGCTCCGATTCAGGCACGGACAGCCGCAAATCAAGTTTTCTGCAATTCTATAAACCCATAGGGTCAAACTACGAGAAAATATCCACAAAACGACCCACTTCAATTATCCCCATTTTCTTTGTATAGCTCCCTTTAGAGGTAAACGTAATCGGGCGCCTCCTGGTATCTGCTACGATTCAGGCACGGACAGCCGCAAATCAAGTTTTCTGCAATTCTATAAACCCATAGGGTCAAACTACTAGAAAATATCCACAAAACGGCCCGCTTCAATTTCTCCCCATTTTCCTTGTATAGCTCCCTTTAGAGGTAAACGTAATCGGGCGTCACTTGGTATCTGCTCCGATTCAGGCACAGACAGCCGCAAATGAAGTTTTCTGCAACTCTATAAACCCATAGGGTCAAACTACGAGAAAATATCCACAAAACGGCCCGCTTCAATTTTTCCCCATTTTCCTTGTATAGCTCCCTTTAGAGGTAAACGTAATCGGGCGACTCCTAGTAGCTGCTCCGATTCAGGCACGGACAGCCGCATATGAAGTTTTCTGCAATTCTATAAACCCATAAGGTCAAACTACGAGAAAATATCCACAAAACAGCCCGCTTCAATTTTACCCCATTTTCCTTGTATAACTTCCTTTAGAGGTAAACGTAATTAGGCGTCTCCTGGTATCTGCTCCGATTAAGGCACGGACAGCCGCTAATGAAGTTTTCTGCAATTCTATAAACCCATAGGGTCAAACTACGAGAAAATATCCACAAAACGGCTCACTTCAATTTTTCCTCATTTTCCTTGTACAGCTCCCTTTAGAGGTAAACGTAATTAGGCGTCTCGTGGTATCTGCTCCGATTCAGGCACGGACAGCCGCAAATCAAGTTTTCTGCAATTCTATAAACCCATAGGGTCACACTACGAGAAAATATCCACAAAACGGCCCACTTCAATTTCTCCCCATTTTCTTTGTATAGCTCCCTTTAGAGGTAAACGTAATCGGGCGACTCCTGGTATCTGCTACGATTCAGGCACGGACAACCGCAAATCAAGTTTTCTACAATTCTATAAACCCATAGGGTCAAACTACGAGAAAATATCCACAAAACGGCCCGCTTCAATTTCTCCCCATTTTCCTTGTATAGCTCCCTTTAGAGGTAAACGTAATCGGGCGACTCCTAGTATCTGCTCCGATTCAGGCACGGACAGCCGCATATGAAGTTTTCTGGAATTCTATAAACCCATAGGGTCAAACTATGAGAAAATATCCACAAAACAGCCCGCTTCAATTTTACCCCATTTTCCTTGTATAACTTCCTTTAGAGGTAAATGTAATTAGGCGTCTCCTGGTATCTGCTCCGATTAAGGCACGGACAGCCGCTAATGAAGTTTTCTGCAATTCTATAATCCCATAGGGTCAAACTACGAGAAAATATCCACAAAACGGCCCACTTCAATTTCTCCCCATTTTCCTTGTATAGCTCCCTTTAGAGGTAAACGTAATCGGGCACCTCCTGGTATCTGCTCCGATTCAGGCACGGACATCCGCAAATCAAGTTTTCTGCAATTCTATAAAACCATAGGGTCAAACTACGAGAAAATATCCACAAAACGGCCCGCTTCAATTTCTCCCCATTTTCCTTGTATAGCTCCCTTTAGAGGTAAACGTAATCTGGCGTCACTTGGTATCTGCTCCGATTCAGGCACAGACAGCCGCAAATGAAGTTTTCTGCAACTCTATAAACCCATAGGGTCAAACTACGAGAAAATATCCACAAAACGGCCCGCTTCAATTTTTCCCCATTTTCCTTGTATAGCTCCCTTTAGAGGTAAAAGTAATCGGGCGACTCCTAGTAGCTGCTCCGATTCAGGCACGGACAGCCGCATATGAAGTTTTCTGCAATTCTATAAACCCATAGGGTCAAACTACGAGAAAATATCAATAAAACGGCCCGCTTCAATTTTTCCCCCTTTTCCTTGTATAGCTCCCTTTAGAGGTAAACGTAATTAGGCGTCTCCTGGTATCTGCTCCGATTCAGGCACGGACAGCCGCAAATCAAGTTTTCTGCAATTCTATAAACCCATAGGGTCAAACTACGAGAAAATATCCACAAAATGACCCACTTCAATTATCCCCATTTTCTTTGTATAGCTCCCTTTAGAGGTAAACGTAATCGGGCGCCTCCTGGTATCTGCTACGATTCAGGCACGGACAGCCGCAAATCAAGTTTTCTGCAATTCTATAAACCCATAGGGTCAAACTACTAGAAAATATCCACAAAACGGCCCGCTTCAATTTCTCCCCATTTTCCTTGTATAGCTCCCTTTAGAGGTAAACGTAATCGGGCGTCACTTGGTATCTGCTCCGATTCAGGCACAGACAGCCGCAAATGAAGTTTTCTGCAACTCTATAAACCCATAGGGTCAAACTACGAGAAAATATCCACAAAACGGCCCGCTTCAATTTTTCCCCATTTTCCTTGTATAGCTCCCT
Source organism: Heracleum sosnowskyi (assembly GCA_030848705.1). Classification (NCBI taxonomy): domain Eukaryota; kingdom Viridiplantae; phylum Streptophyta; class Magnoliopsida; order Apiales; family Apiaceae; genus Heracleum; species Heracleum sosnowskyi. The sequence goes on along the minus strand of CM061244.1, from coordinate 64,397,582 downwards.
TTAGAGGTAAACGTAATCGGGCGACTCCTAGTAGCTGCTCCGATTCAGGCACGGACAGCCGCATATGAAGTTTTCTGCAATTCTATAAACCCATAAGGTCAAACTACGAGAAAATATCCACAAAACAGCCCGCTTCAATTTTACCCCATTTTCCTTGTATAACTTCCTTTAGAGGTAAACGTAATTAGGCGTCTCCTGGTATCTGCTCCGATTAAGGCACGGACAGCCGCTAATGAAGTTTTCTGCAATTCTATAAACCCATAGGGTCAAACTACGAGAAAATATCCACAAAACGGCTCACTTCAATTTTTCCTCATTTTCCTTGTACAGCTCCCTTTAGAGGTAAACGTAATTAGGCGTCTCGTTGTATCTGCTCCGATTCAGGCACGGACAGCCGCAAATCAAGTTTTCTGCAATTCTATAAACCCATAGGGTCACACTACGAGAAAATATCCACAAAACGGCCCACTTCAATTTCTCCCCATTTTCTTTGTATAGCTCCCTTTAGAGGTAAACGTAATCGGGCGCCTCCTGGTATCTGCTACGATTCAGGCACGGACAGCCGCAAATCAAGTTTTCTGCAATTCTATAAACCCATAGGGTCAAACTACGAGAAAATATCCACAAAACGGCCCGCTTCAATTTCTCCCCATTTTCCTTGTATAGCTCCCTTTAGAGGTAAACGTAATCGGGCGACTCCTAGTATCTGCTCCGATTCAGGCACGGACAGCCGCATATGAAGTTTTCTGCAATTCTATAAACCCATAGGGTCAAACTACGAGAAAATATCCACAAAACAGCCCGCTTCAATTTTACCCCATTTTCCTTGTATAACTTCCTTTAGAGGTAAACGTAATTAGGCGTCTCCTGGTATCTGCTCCGATTAAGGCACGGACAGCCGCTAATGAAGTTTTCTGCAATTCTATAATCCCATAGGGTCAAACTACGAGAAAATATCCACAAAACGGCCCACTTCAATTTCTCCCCATTTTCCTTGTATAGCTCCCTTTAGAGATAAACGTAATCGGGCACCTCCTGGTATCTGCTCCGATTCAGGCACGGACATCCGCAAATCAAGTTTTCTGCAATTCTATAAAACCATAGGGTCAAACTACGAGAAAATATCCACAAAACGGCCCGCTTCAATTTCTCCCCATTTTCCTTGTATAGCTCCCTTTAGAGGTAAACGTAATCTGGCATCACTTGGTATCTGCTCCGATTCAGGCACAGACAGCCGCAAATGAAGTTTTCTGCAACTCTATAAACCCATAGGGTCAAACTACGAGAAAATATCCACAAAACGGCCCGCTTCAATTTTTCCTCATTTTCCTTGTATAGCTCCCTTTAGAGGTAAACGTAATCGGGCGACTCCTAGTAGCTGCTCCGATTCAGGCACGGACAGCCGCATATGAAGTTTTCTGCAATTCTATAAACCCATAAGGTCAAACTACGAGAAAATATCCACAAAACAGCCCGCTTCAATTTTACCCCATTTTCCTTGTATAACTTCCTTTAGAGGTAAACGTAATTAGGCGTCTCCTGGTATCTGCTCCGATTAAGGCACGGACAGCCGCTAATGAAGTTTTCTGCAATTCTATAAACCCATAGGGTCAAACTACGAGAAAATATCCACAAAACGGCTCACTTCAATTTTTCCTCATTTTCCTTGTACAGCTCCCTTTAGAGGTAAACGTAATTAGGCGTCTCCTGGTATCTGCTCCGATTCAGGCACGGACACCCGCAAATCAAGTTTTCTGCAATTCTATAAACCCATAGGGTCAAACTACGAGAAAATATCCACAAAACGGCCCACTTCAATTTCTCCCCATTTTCTTTGTATAGCTCCCTTTAGAGGTAAACGTAATCGGGCGCCTCCTGGTATCTGCTACGATTCAGGCACGGACAGCCGCAAATCAAGTTTTCTACAATTCTATAAACCCATAGGGTCAAACTACGAGAAAATATCCACAAAACGGCCCACTTCAATTTCTCCCCATTTTCCTTGTATAGCTCCCTTTAGAGGTAAACGTAATCGGCGTCCCCTGGTATCTGCTCCGATTCAGGCACGGACAGCCGCAAATCAAGTTTTCTGCAATTCTATAAAACCATAGGGTCAAACTACGAGAAAATATCCACAAAACGGTCCGCTTCAATTATTCCCCATTTTCCTTGTATGGCTCCCTTTAGAGGTAAACGTAATCCAACGTCCCCTGGTATCTGATCCGATTCAGGCACGGACAGCCCAAATGAACTTTTCTGCAATTCTATAAACCCATAGGGTCAAACTACGAGAAAATATCCACAAAACGGCCCGCTTCAATTTCTCCCCATTTTCCTTGTATAGCTCCCTTTAGAGGTAAAGGTAATCAGGCGTCCCCTGGTATCTGCTCCGATTCAGGCACAGACAGCCGCAAATGAAGTTTTCTGCAACTCTATAAACCCATAGGGTCAAACTACGAGAAAATATCCACAAAACGGCTCACTTCAATTTTTCCTCATTTTCCTTGTTCAGCTCCCTTTCGAGGTAAAGGTAATCGGGCGTCTCCTAGTATCTGCTCCGATTCAGGCACGGACAGCCTTAAGTGAAGTTTTCTGCAATTCTATAAACCCATAGGGTCAAACTACGAGAAAATATCAATAAAACGGCCCGCTTCAATTTTTCCCCATTTTCCTTGTATAGCTCCCTTTAGAGGTAAACGTAATTAGGCGTCTCCTGGTATCTGCTCCGATTAAGGCACGGACAGCCGCTAATGAAGTTTTCTGCAATTCTATAATCCCATAGGGTCAAACTACGAGAAAATATCCACAAAATGGCCCACTTCAATTTCTCCCCATTTTCCTTGTATAGCTCCCTTTTGAGGTAAATGTAATCGGGCACCTCCTGGTATCTGCTCCGATTCAGGCACGGACAGCCGCAAATCAAGTTTTTTGCAATTCTATAAACCCATAGGGTCAAACTATGAGAAAATATCCACAAAACGGCCCACTTCAATTTCTCCCCATTTTCTTTGTATAGCTCCCTTTAGAGGTAAACGTAATCGGGCGCCTCCTGGTATCTGCTACGATTCAGGCACGGACAGTCGCAAATCAAGTTTTCTGCAATTCTATAAACCCATAGGGTCAAACTACGAGAAAATATCCACAAAACGGCCCGCTTCAATTTCTCCCCATTTTCCTTGTATAGCTCCCTTTAGAGATAAACGTAATCGGGCGTCCCTTGGTATCTGCTCTGATTCTGGCACAGACAGCCGCAAATGAAGTTTTCTGTAACTCTATAAACCCATAGGGTCAAACTACGAGAAAATATCCACAAAACGGCCCGCTTCAATTTTTCCCCATTTTCCTTGTATAGCTCCCTTTAGAGGTAAACATAATCGGGCGACTCCTAGTATCTGCTCCGATTCAGGCACGGACAGCCGCATATGAAGTTTTCTGCAATTCTATAAACCCATAGGGTCAAACTACGAGAAAATATCCACAAAACAGCCCGCTTCAATTTTACCCCATTTTCCTTGTATAACTTTCTTTAGAGGTAAACGTAATTAGGCGTCTCCTGGTATTTGCTCCGATTAAGGCACGGACAACCGCTAATGAAGTTTTCTGCAATTCTATAAACCCATAGGGTCAAACTACGAGAAAATATCCACAAAACGGCTCCCTTCAATTTTTCCTCATTTTCCTTGTACAGCTCCCTTTCGAGGTAAACGTAATCGGGCGTCTCCTAGTATCTACTCCGATTCAGGCACGGACTGCCGCAAGTGAAGTTTTCTGCAATTCTATAAACCCATAGGGTCAAACTACGAGAAAATATCAATAAAACGGCCCGCTTCAATTTTTCCCCCTTTTCCTTGTATAGCTCCCTTTAGAGGTAAACGTAATTAGGCGTCTCCTGGTATCTGCTCCGATTCAGGCACGGACAGCCGCAAATCAAGTTTTCTGCAATTCTATAAACCCATAGGGTCAAACTACGAGAAAATATCCACAAAACGACCCAATTCAATTATCCCCATTTTCTTTGTATAGCTCCCTTTAGAGGTAAACGTAATCGGGCGCCTCCTGGTATCTGCTACGATTCAGGCACGGACAGCCACAAATCAAGTTTTCTGCAATTCTATAAACCCATAGGGTCAAACTACTAGAAAATATCCACAAAACGGCCCGCTTCAATTTCTCCCCATTTTCCTTGTATAGCTCCCTTTAGAGGTAAACGTAATCGGGCGTCACTTGGTATCTGCTCCGATTCAGGCATAGACAGCCGCAAATGAAGTTTTCTGCAACTCTATAAACCCATAGGGTCAAACTACGAGAAAATATCCACAAAACGGCCCGCTTCAATTTTTCCCCATTTTCCTTGTATAGCTCCCTTTAGAGGTAAACGTAATCGGGCGACTCCTAGTAGCTGCTCCGATTCAGGCACGGACAGCCGCATATGAAGTTTTCTGCAATTCTATAAACCCATAAGGTCAAACTACGAGAAAATATCCACAAAACAGCCCGCTTCAATTTTACCCCATTTTCCTTGTATAACTTCCTTTAGAGGTAAACGTAATTAGGCGTCTCCTGGTATCTGCTCCGATTAAGGCACGGACAGCCGCTAATGAAGTTTTCTGCAATTCTATAAACCCATAGGGTCAAACTACGAGAAAATATCCACAAAACGGCTCACTTCAATTTTTCCTCATTTTCCTTGTACAGCTCCCTTTAGAGGTAAACGTAATTATGCGTCTCGTGGTATCTGCTCCGATTCAGGCACGGACAGCCGCAAATCAAGTTTTCTGCAATTCTATAAACCCATAGGGTCAAACTACGAGAAAATATCCACAAAACGGCCCACTTCAATTTCTCCCCATTTTCTTTGTATAGCTCCCTTTAGAGGTAAACGTAATCGGGCGCCTCCTGGTATCTGCTACGATTCAGGCACGGACAGCCGCAAATCAAGTTTTCTGCAATTCTATAAACCCATAGGGTCAAACTACGAGAAAATATCCACAAAACGGCCCGCTTCAATTTCTCCCCATTTTCCTTGTATAGCTCCCTTTAGAGGTAAACGTAATCGGGCGACTCCTAGTAGCTGCTCCGATTCAGGCACGGACAGCCGCATATGAAGTTTTCTGCAATTCTATAAACCCATAAGGTCAAACTACGAGAAAATATCCACAAAACAGCCCGCTTCAATTTTACCCCATTTTCCTTGTATAACTTCCTTTAGAGGTAAACGTAATTAGGCGTCTCCTGGTATCTGCTCCGATTAAGGCACGGACAGCCGCTAATGAAGTTTTCTGCAATTCTATAAACCCATAGGGTCAAACTACGAGAAAATATCCACAAAACGGCTCACTTCAATTTTTCCTCATTTTCCTTGTACAGCTCCCTTTAGAGGTAAACGTAATTAGGCGTCTCGTGGTATCTGCTCCGATTCAGGCACGGATAGCCGCAAATCAAGTTTTCTGCAATTCTATAAACCCATAGGGTCAAACTACGAGAAAATATCCACAAAACGGCCCACTTCAATTTCTCCCCATTTTCTTTGTATAGCTCCCTTTAGAGGTAAACGTAATCGGGCGCCTCCTGGTATCTGCTACGATTCAGGCACGGACAGCCGCAAATCAAGTTTTCTGCAATTCTATAAACCCATAGGGTCAAACTACGAGAAAATATCAATAAAACGGCCCGCTTCAATTTTTCCCCCTTTTCCTTGTATAGCTCCCTTTAGAGGTAAACGTAATTAGGCGTCTCCTGGTATCTGCTCCGATTCAGGCACGGACAGCCGCAAATCAAGTTTTCTGCAATTCTATAAACCCATAGGGTCAAACTACGAGAAAATATCCACAAAACGACCCACTTCAATTATCCCCATTTTCTTTGTATAGCTCCCTTTAGAGGTAAACGTAATCGGGCGCCTCCTGGTATCTGCTACGATTCAGGCACGGACAGCCGCAAATCAAGTTTTGTGCAATTCTATAAACCCATAGGGTCAAACTACTAGAAAATATCCACAAAATGGCCCGCTTCAATTTCTCCCCCTTTTCCTTGTATAGCTCCCTTTAGAGGTAAACGTAATTAGGCGTCTCCTGGTATCTGCTCCGATTCAGGCACGGACAGCCGCAAATCAAGTTTTCTGCAATTCTATAAACCCATAGGGTCAAACTACGAGAAAATATCCACAAAACGGCCCACTTCAATTTCTCCCCATTTTCCTTGTATAGCTCCCTTTAGAGGTAAACGTAATCGGCGTCCCCTGGTATCTGCTCCGATTCAGGCACGGACAGCCGCAAATCAAGTTTTCTGCAATTCTATAAAACCATAGGGTCAAACTACGAGAAAATATCCACAAAACGGTCCGCTTCAATTATTCCCCATTTTCCTTGTATGGCTCCCTTTAGAGGTAAACGTAATCCGACGTCCCCTGGTATCTGATCCGATTCAGGCACGGACAGCCCAAATGAACTTTTCTGCAATTCTATAAACCCATAGGGTCAAACTACGAGAAAATATCCACAAAACGGCCCGCTTCAATTTCTCCCCATTTTCCTTGTATAGCTCCCTTTAGAGGTAAAGGTAATCAGGCGTCCCCTGGTATCTGCTCCGATTCAGGCACAGACAGCCGCAAATGAAGTTTTCTGCAACTCTATAAACCCATAGGGTCAAACTACGAGAAAATATCCACAAAACGGCTCACTTCAATTTTTCCTCATTTTCCTTGTTCAGCTCCCTTTCGAGGTAAAGGTAATCGGGCGTCTCCTAGTATCTGCTCCGATTCAGGCACGGACAGCCTTAAGTGAAGTTTTCTGCAATTCTATAAACCCATAGGGTCAAACTACGAGAAAATATCAATAAAACGGCCCGCTTCAATTTTTCTCCATTTTCCTTGTATAGCTCCCTTTAGAGGTAAACGTAATTAGGCGTCTCCTGGTATCTGCTCCGATTAAGGCACGGACAGCCGCTAATGAAGTTTTCTGCAATTCTATAATCCCATAGGGTAAAACTACGAGAAAATATCCACAAAATGGCCCACTTCAATTTCTCCCCATTTTCCTTGTATAGCTCCCTTTTGAGGTAAATGTAATCGGGCACCTCCTGGTATCTGCTCCGATTCAGGCACGGATAGCCGCAAATCAAGTTTTCTGCAATTCTATAAACCCATAGGGTCAAACTACGAGAAAATATCCACAAAACGGCCCACTTCAATTTCTCCCCATTTTCTTTGTATAGCTCCCTTTAGAGGTAAACGTAATCGGGCGCCTCCTGGTATCTGCTACGATTCAGGCACGGACAGCCGCAAATCAAGTTTTCTGCAATTCTATAAACCCATAGGGTCAAACTACGAGAAAATATCAATAAAACGGCCCGCTTCAATTTTTCCCCCTTTTCCTTGTATAGCTCCCTTTAGAGGTAAACGTAATTAGGCGTCTCCTGGTATCTGCTCCGATTCAGGCACGGACAGCCGCAAATCAAGTTTTCTGCAATTCTATAAACCCATAGGGTCAAACTACGAGAAAATATCCACAAAACGACCCACTTCAATTATCCCCATTTTCTTTGTATAGCTCCCTTTAGAGGTAAACGTAATCGGGCGCCTCCTGGTATCTGCTACGATTCAGGCACGGACAGCCGCAAATCAAGTTTTGTGCAATTCTATAAACCCATAGGGTCAAACTACTAGAAAATATCCACAAAATGGCCCGCTTCAATTTCTCCCCCTTTTCCTTGTATAGCTCCCTTTAGAGGTAAACGTAATTAGGCGTCTCCTGGTATCTGCTCCGATTCAGGCACGGACAGCCGCAAATCAAGTTTTCTGCAATTCTATAAACCCATAGGGTCAAACTACGAGAAAATATCCACAAAACGGCCCACTTCAATTTCTCCCCATTTTCTTTGTATAGCTCCCTTTAGAGGTAAACGTAATCGGGCGCCTCCTGGTATCTGCTACGATTCAGGCACGGACAGCCGCAAATCAAGTTTTCTGCAATTCTATAAACCCATAGGGTCAAACTACGAGAAAATATCAATAAAACGGCCCGCTTCAATTTTTCCCCCTTTTCCTTGTATAGCTCCCTTTAGAGGTAAACGTAATTAGGCGTCTCCTGGTATCTGCTCCGATTCAGGCACGGACAGCCGCAAATCAAGTTTTCTGCAATTCTATAAACCCATAGGGTCAAACTACGAGAAAATATCCACAAAACGACCCACTTCAATTATCCCCATTTTCTTTGTATAGCTCCCTTTAGAGGTAAACGTAATCGGGCGCCTCCTGGTATCTGCTACGATTCAGGCACGGACAGCCGCAAATCAAGTTTTGTGCAATTCTATAAACCCATAGGGTCAAACTACTAGAAAATATCCACAAAATGGCCCGCTTCAATTTCTCCCCCTTTTCCTTGTATAGCTCCCTTTAGAGGTAAACGTAATTAGGCGTCTCCTGGTATCTGCTCCGATTCAGGCACGGACAGCCGCAAATCAAGTTTTCTGCAATTCTATAAACCCATAGGGTCAAACTACGAGAAAATATCCACAAAACGGCCCACTTCAATTTCTCCCCATTTTCCTTGTATAGCTCCCTTTAGAGGTAAACGTAATCGGCGTCCCCTGGTATCTGCTCCGATTCAGGCACGGACAGCCGCAAATCAAGTTTTCTGCAATTCTATAAAACCATAGGGTCAAACTACGAGAAAATATCCACAAAACGGTCCGCTTCAATTATTCCCCATTTTCCTTGTATGGCTCCCTTTAGAGGTAAACGTAATCCGACGTCCCCTGGTATCTGATCCGATTCAGGCACGGACAGCCCAAATGAACTTTTCTGCAATTCTATAAACCCATAGGGTCAAACTACGAGAAAATATCCACAAAACGGCCCGCTTCAATTTCTCCCCATTTTCCTTGTATAGCTCCCTTTAGAGGTAAAGGTAATCAGGCGTCCCCTGGTATCTGCTCCGATTCAGGCACAGACAGCCGCAAATGAAGTTTTCTGCAACTCTATAAACCCATAGGGTCAAACTACGAGAAAATATCCACAAAACGGCTCACTTCAATTTTTCCTCATTTTCCTTGTTCAGCTCCCTTTCGAGGTAAAGGTAATCGGGCGTCTCCTAGTATCTGCTCTGATTCAGGCACGGACAGCCTTAAGTGAAGTTTTCTGCAATTCTATAAACCCATAGGGTCAAACTACGAGAAAATATCAATCAAACGGCCCGCTTCAATTTTTCTCCATTTTCCTTGTATAGCTCCCTTTAGAGGTAAACGTAATTAGGCGTCTCCTGGTATCTGCTCCGATTAAGGCACGGACAGCCGCTAATGAAGTTTTCTGCAATTCTATAATCCCATAGGGTCAAACTACGAGAAAATATCCACAAAATGGCCCACTTCAATTTCTCCCCATTTTCCTTGTATAGCTCCCTTTTGAGGTAAATGTAATCGGGCACCTCCTGGTATCTGCTCCGATTCAGGCACGGACAGCCGCAAATCAAGTTTTTTGCAATTCTATAAACCCATAGGGTCAAACTACGAGAAAATATCCACAAAACGGCCCACTTCAATTTCTCCCCATTTTCTTTGTATAGCTCCCTTTAGAGGTAAACGTAATCGGGCGCCTCCTGGTATCTGCTACGATTCAGGCACGGACAGTCGCAAATCAAGTTTTCTGCAATTCTATAAACCCATAGGGTCAAACTACGAGAAAATATCCACAAAACGGCCCGCTTCAATTTCTCCCCATTTTCCTTGTATAGCTCCCTTTAGAGATAAACGTAATCGGGCGTCCCTTGGTATCTGCTCTGATTCTGGCACAGACAGCCGCAAATGAAGTTTTCTGTAACTCTATAAACCCATAGGGTCAAACTACGAGAAAATATCCACAAAACGGCCCGCTTCAATTTTTCCCCATTTTCCTTGTATAGCTCCCTTTAGAGGTAAACATAATCGGGCGACTCCTAGTATCTGCTCCGATTCAGGCACGGACAGCCGCATATGAAGTTTTCTGCAATTCTATAAACCCATAGGGTCAAACTACGAGAAAATATCCACAAAACAGCCCGCTTCAATTTTACCCCATTTTCCTTGTATAACTTTCTTTAGAGGTAAACGTAATTAGGCGTCTCCTGGTATTTGCTCCGATTAAGGCACGGACAACCGCTAATGAAGTTTTCTGCAATTCTATAAACCCATAGGGTCAAACTACGAGAAAATATCCACAAAACGGCTCCCTTCAATTTTTCCTCATTTTCCTTGTACAGCTCCCTTTCGAGGTAAACGTAATCGGGCGTCTCCTAGTATCTACTCCGATTCAGGCACGGACTGCCGCAAGTGAAGTTTTCTGCAATTCTATAAACCCATAGGGTCAAACTACGAGAAAATATCAATAAAACGGCCCGCTTCAATTTTTCCCCCTTTTCCTTGTATAGCTCCCTTTAGAGGTAAACGTAATTAGGCGTCTCCTGGTATCTGCTCCGATTCAGGCACGGACAGCCGCAAATCAAGTTTTCTGCAATTCTATAAACCCATAGGGTCAAACTACGAGAAAATATCCACAAAACGACCCAATTCAATTATCCCCATTTTCTTTGTATAGCTCCCTTTAGAGGTAAACGTAATCGGGCGTCTCCTGGTATCTGCTACGATTCAGGCACGGACAGCCACAAATCAAGTTTTCTGCAATTCTATAAACCCATAGGGTCAAACTACTAGAAAATATCCACAAAACGGCCCGCTTCAATTTCTCCCCATTTTCCTTGTATAGCTCCCTTTAGAGGTAAACGTAATCGGGCGTCACTTGGTATCTGCTCCGATTCAGGCATAGACAGCCGCAAATGAAGTTTTCTGCAACTCTATAAACCCATAGGGTCAAACTACGAGAAAATATCCACAAAACGGCCCGCTTCAATTTTTCCCCATTTTCCTTGTATAGCTCCCTTTAGAGGTAAACGTAATCGGGCGACTCCTAGTAGCTGCTCCGATTCAGGCACGGACAGCCGTATATGAAGTTTTCTGCAATTCTATAAACCCATAAGGTCAAACTACGAGAAAATATCCACAAAACAGCCCGCTTCAATTTTACCCCATTTTCCTTGTATAACTTCCTTTAGAGGTAAACGTAATTAGGCGTCTCCTGGTATCTGCTCCGATTAAGGCACGGACAGCCGCTAATGAAGTTTTCTGCAATTCTATAAACCCATAGGGTCAAACTACGAGAAAATATCCACAAAACGGCTCACTTCAATTTTTCCTCATTTTCCTTGTACAGCTCCCTTTAGAGGTAAACGTAATTATGCGTCTCGTGGTATCTGCTCCGATTCAGGCACGGACAGCCGCAAATCAAGTTTTCTGCAATTCTATAAACCCATAGGGTCAAACTACGAGAAAATATCCACAAAACGGCCCACTTCAATTTCTCCCCATTTTCTTTGTATAGCTCCCTTTAGAGGTAAACGTAATCGGGCGCCTCCTGGTATCTGCTACGATTCAGGCACGGACAGCCGCAAATCAAGTTTTCTGCAATTCTATAAACCCATAGGGTCAAACTACGAGAAAATATCCACAAAACGGCCCGCTTCAATTTCTCCCCATTTTCCTTGTATAGCTCCCTTTAGAGGTAAACGTAATCGGGCGACTCCTAGTAGCTGCTCCGATTCAGGCACGGACAGCCGCATATGAAGTTTTCTGCAATTCTATAAACCCATAAGGTCAAACTACGAGAAAATATCCACAAAACAGCCCGCTTCAATTTTACCCCATTTTCCTTGTATAACTTCCTTTAGAGGTAAACGTAATTAGGCGTCTCCTGGTATCTGCTCCGATTAAGGCACGGACAGCCGCTAATGAAGTTTTCTGCAATTCTATAAACCCATAGGGTCAAACTACGAGAAAATATCCACAAAACGGCTCACTTCAATTTTTCCTCATTTTCCTTGTACAGCTCCCTTTAGAGGTAAACGTAATTAGGCGTCTCGTGGTATCTGCTCCGATTCAGGCACGGATAGCCGCAAATCAAGTTTTCTGCAATTCTATAAACCCATAGGGTCAAACTACGAGAAAATATCCACAAAACGGCCCACTTCAATTTCTCCCCATTTTCTTTGTATAGCTCCCTTTAGAGGTAAACGTAATCGGGCGCCTCCTGGTATCTGCTACGATTCAGGCACGGACAGCCGCATATCAAGTTTTCTGCAATTCTATAAACCCATAGGGTCAAACTACGAGAAAATATCAATAAAACGGCCCGCTTCAATTTTTCCCCCTTTTCCTTGTATAGCTCCCTTTAGAGGTAAACGTAATTAGGCGTCTCCTGGTATCTGCTCCGATTCAGGCACGGACAGCCGCAAATCAAGTTTTCTGCAATTCTATAAACCCATAGGGTCAAACTACGAGAAAATATCCACAAAACGACCCACTTCAATTATCCCCATTTTCTTTGTATAGCTCCCTTTAGAGGTAAACGTAATCGGGCGCCTCCTGGTATCTGCTACGATTCAGGCACGGACAGCCGCAAATCAAGTTTTGTGCAATTCTATAAACCCATAGGGTCAAACTACTAGAAAATATCCACAAAATGGCCCGCTTCAATTTCTCCCCCTTTTCCTTGTATAGCTCCCTTTAGAGGTAAACGTAATTAGGCGTCTCCTGGTATCTGCTCCGATTCAGGCACGGACAGCCGCAAATCAAGTTTTCTGCAATTCTATAAACCCATAGGGTCAAACTACGAGAAAATATCCACAAAACGACCCACTTCAATTATCCCCATTTTCTTTGTATAGCTCCCTTTAGAGGTAAACGTAATCGGGCGCCTCCTGGTATCTGCTACGATTCAGGCACGGACAGCCGAAAATCAAGTTTTGTGCAATTCTATAAACCCATAGGGTCAAACTACTAGAAAATATCCACAAAATGGCCCGCTTCAATTTCTCCCCATTTTCCTTGTATAGCTCCCTTTAGAGGTAAACGTAATCGGGCGTCACTTGGTATCTGCTACGATTCAGGCACGGACAGCCGCAAATCAAGTTTTCTGCAATTCTATAAACCCATAGGGTCAAACTACGAGAAAATATCAATAAAACGGCCCGCTTCAATTTTTCCCCCTTTTCCTTGTATAGCTCCCTTTAGAGGTAAACGTAATTAGGCGTCTCCTGGTATCTGCTCCGATTCAGGCACGGACAGCCGCAAATCAAGTTTTCTGCAATTCTATAAACCCATAGGGTCAAACTACGAGAAAATATCCACAAAACGACCCACTTCAATTATCCCCATTTTCTTTGTATAGCTCCCTTTAGAGGTAAACGTAATCGGGCGCCTCCTGGTATCTGCTACGATTCAGGCACGGACAGCCGCAAATCAAGTTTTGTGCAATTCTATAAACCCATAGGGTCAAACTACTAGAAAATATCCACAAAATGGCCCGCTTCAATTTTTCCCCATTTTCCTTGTATAGCTCCCTTTAGAGGTAAACGTAATTAGGCGTCTCCTGGTATCTGCTCCGATTAAGGCACGGACAGCCGCTAATGAAGTTTTCTGCAATTCTATAATCCCATAGGGTCAAACTACGAGAAAATATCCACAAAATGGCCCACTTCAATTTCTCCCCATTTTCCTTGTATAGCTCCCTTTTGAGGTAAATGTAATCGGGCACCTCCTGGTATCTGCTCCGATTCAGGCACGGACAGCCGCAAATCAAGTTTTCTGCAACTCTATAAACCCATAGGGTCAAACTACGAGAAAATATCCACAAAACGGCCCGCTTCAATTTTCCCCCATTTTCCTTGTATAGCTCCCTTTAGAGGTAAACGTAATCGGGCGACTCCTAGTAGCTGCTCCGATTCAGGCACGGACAGCCGCATATGAAGTTTTCTGCAATTCTATAAACCCATAGGGTCAAACTACGAGAAAATATCCACAAAACGGCCCGCTTCAATTTCTCCCCATTTTCCTTGTATAGCTCCCTTTAGAGGTAAACGTAATCGGGCGACTCCTAGTAGCTGCTCCGATTCAGGCACGGACAGCCGCATATGAAGTTTTCTGCAATTCTATAAACCCATAAGGTCAAACTACGAGAAAATATCCACAAAACAGCCCGCTTCAATTTTACCCCATTTTCCTTGTATAACTTCCTTTAGAGGTAAACGTAATTAGGCGTCTCCTGGTATCTGCTCCGATTAAGGCACGGACAGCCGCTAATGAAGTTTTCTGCAATTCTATAAACCCATAGGGTCAAACTACGAGAAAATATCCACAAAACGGCTCACTTCAATTTTTCCTCATTTTCCTTGTACAGCTCCCTTTAGAGGTAAACGTAATTAGGCGTCTCGTGGTATCTGCTCCGATTCAGGCACGGATAGCCGCAAATCAAGTTTTCTGCAATTCTATAAACCCATAGGGTCAAACTACGAGAAAATATCCACAAAACGGCCCACTTCAATTTCTCCCCATTTTCTTTGTATAGCTCCCTTTAGAGGTAAACGTAATCGGGCGCCTCCTGGTATCTGCTACGATTCAGGCACGGACAGCCGCAAATCAAGTTTTCTGCAATTCTATAAACCCATAGGGTCAAACTACGAGAAAATATCAATAAAACGGCCCGCTTCAATTTTTCCCCCTTTTCCTTGTATAGCTCCCTTTAGAGGTAAACGTAATTAGGCGTCTCCTGGTATCTGCTCCGATTCAGGCACGGACAACCGCAAATCAAGTTTTCTGCAATTCTATAAACCCATAGGGTCAAACTACGAGAAAATATCCACAAAACGACCCACTTCAATTATCCCCATTTTCTTTGTATAGCTCCCTTTAGAGGTAAACGTAATCGGGCGCCTCCTGGTATCTGCTACGATTCAGGCACGGACAGCCGCAAATCAAGTTTTGTGCAATTCTATAAACCCATAGGGTCAAACTACTAGAAAATATCCACAAAATGGCCCGCTTCAATTTCTCCCCCTTTTCCTTGTATAGCTCCCTTTAGAGGTAAACGTAATTAGGCGTCTCCTGGTATCTGCTCCGATTCAGGCACGGACAGCCGCAAATCAAGTTTTCTGCAATTCTATAAACCCATAGGGTCAAACTACGAGAAAATATCCACAAAACGACCCACTTCAATTATCCCCATTTTCTTTGTATAGCTCCCTTTAGAGGTAAACGTAATCGGGCGCCTCCTGGTATCTGCTACGATTCAGGCACGGACAGCCGCAAATCAAGTTTTGTGCAATTCTATAAACCCATAGGGTCAAACTACTAGAAAATATCCACAAAATGGCCCGCTTCAATTTCTCCCCATTTTCCTTGTATAGCTCCCTTTAGAGGTAAACGTAATCGGGCGTCACTTGGTATCTGCTACGATTCAGGCACGGACAGCCGCAAATCAAGTTTTCTGCAATTCTATAAACCCATAGGGTCAAACTACGAGAAAATATCAATAAAACGGCCCGCTTCAATTTTTCCCCCTTTTCCTTGTATAGCTCCCTTTAGAGGTAAACGTAATTAGGCGTCTCCTGGTATCTGCTCCGATTCAGGCACGGACAGCCGCAAATCAAGTTTTCTGCAATTCTATAAACCCATAGGGTCAAACTACGAGAAAATATCCACAAAACGACCCGCTTCAATTATCCCCATTTTCTTTGTATAGCTCCCTTTAGAGGTAAACGTAATCGGGCGACTCCTGGTATCTGCTACGATTCAGGCACGGACAGCCGCAAATCAAGTTTTGTGCAATTCTATAAACCCATAGGGTCAAACTACTAGAAAATATCCACAAAATGGCCCGCTTCAATTTTTCCCCATTTTCCTTGTATAGCTCCCTTTAGAGGTAAACGTAATTAGGCGTCTCCTGGTATCTGCTCCGATTAAGGCACGGACAGCCGCTAATGAAGTTTTCTGCAATTCTATAATCCCATAGGGTCAAACTACGAGAAAATATCCACAAAATAGCCCACTTCAATTTCTCCCCATTTTCCTTGTATAGCTCCCTTTTGAGGTAAATGTAATCGGGCACCTCCTGGTATCTGCTCCGATTCAGGCACGGACAGCCGCAAATCAAGTTTTCTGCAACTCTATAAACCCATAGGGTCAAACTACGAGAAAATATCCACAAAACGGCCCGCTTCAATTTTCCCCCATTTTCCTTGTATAGCTCCCTTTAGAGGTAAACGTAATCGGGCGACTCCTAGTAGCTGCTCCGATTCAGGCACGGACAGCCGCATATGAAGTTTTCTGCAATTCTATAAACCCATAAGGTCAAACTACGAGAAAATATCCACAAAACAGCCCGCTTCAATTTTACCCCATTTTCCTTGTATAACTTCCTTTAGAGGTAAACGTAATTAGGCGTCTCCTGGTATCTGCTCCGATTAAGGCACGGACAGCCGCTAATGAAGTTTTCTGCAATTCTATAAACCCATAGGGTCAAACTACGAGAAAATATCCACAAAACGGCCCACTTCAATTTCTCCCCATTTTCTTTGTATAGCTCCCTTTAGAGGTAAACGTAATCGGGCGCCTCCTGGTATCTGCTACGATTCAGGCACGGACAGCCGCAAATCAAGTTTTCTGCAATTCTATAAACCCATAGGGTCAAACTAAGAGAAAATATCCACAAAACGGCCCGCTTCAATTTCTCCCCATTTTCCTTGTATAGCTCCCTTTAGAGGTAAACGTAATCGGGCGCCTCCTGGTATCTGCTACGATTCAGGCACGGACAACCGCAAATCAAGTTTTCTGCAATTCTATAAACCCATAGGGTCAAACTACTAGAAAATATCCACAAAACGGCCCGCTTCAATTTCTCCCCATTTTCCTTGTATAGCTCCCTTTAGAGGTAAACGTAATCGGGCGTCACTTGGTATCTGCTCCGATTCAGGCACAGACAGCCGCAAATGAAGTTTTCTGCAACTCTATAAACCCATAGGGTCAAACTACGAGAAAATATCCACAAAACGGTCCGCTTCAATTTTTCCCCATTTTCCTTGTATAGCTCCCTTTAGAGGTAAACGTAATCGGGCGACTCCTAGTAGCTGCTCCGATTCAGGCACGGACAGCCGCATATGAAGTTTTCTGCAATTCTATAAACCCATAAGGTCAAACTACGAGAAAATATCCACAAAACAGCCCGCTTCAATTTTACCCCATTTTCCTTGTATAACTTCCTTTAGAGGTAAACGTAATTAGGCGTCTCCTGGTATCTGCTCCGATTAAGGCACGGACAGCCGCTAATGAAGTTTTCTGCAATTCTATAAACCCATAGGGTCAAACTACGAGAAAATATCCACAAAACGGCTCACTTCAATTTTTCCTCATTTTCCTTGTACAGCTCCCTTTAGAGGTAAACGTAATTAGGCGTCTCGTGGTATCTGCTCCGATTCAGGCACGGACAGCCGCAAATCAAGTTTTCTGCAATTCTATAAACCCATAGGGTCACACTACGAGAAAATATCCACAAAACGGCCCACTTCAATTTCTCCCCATTTTCTTTGTATAGCTCCCTTTAGAGGTAAACGTAATCGGGCGCCTCCTGGTATCTGCTACGATTCAGGCACGGACAGCCGCAAATCAAGTTTTCTGCAATTCTATAAACCCATAGGGTCAAACTAAGAGAAAATATCCACAAAACGGCCCGCTTCAATTTCTCCCCATTTTCCTTGTATAGCTCCCTTTAGAGGTAAACGTAATCGGGCGACTCCTAGTATCTGCTCCGATTCAGGCACGGACAGCCGCATATGAAGTTTTCTGCAATTCTATCAACCCATAGGGTCAAACTACGAGAAAATATCCACAAAACAGCCCGCTTCAATTTTACCCCATTTTCCTTGTATAACTTCCTTTAGAGGTAAACGTAATTAGGCGTCTCCTGGTATCTGCTCCGATTAAGGCACGGACAGCCGCTAATGAAGTTTTCTGCAATTCTAAAATCCCATAGGGTCAAACTACGAGAAAATATCCACAAAACGGCTCACTTCAATTTTTCCTCATTTTCCTTGTACAGCTCCCTTTAGAGGTAAACGTAATTAGGCGTCTCGTGGTATCTGCTCCGATTCAGGCACGGACAGCCGCAAATCAAGTTTTCTGCAATTCTATAAACCCATAGGGTCACACTACGAGAAAATATCCACAAAATGGCCCACTTCAATTTCTCCCCATTTTCTTTGTATAGCTCCCTTTAGAGGTAAACGTAATCGGGCGCCTCCTGGTATCTGCTACGATTCAGGCACGGACAGCCGCAAATCAAGTTTTCTGCAATTCTATAAACCCATAGGGTCAAACTAAGAGAAAATATCCACAAAACGGCCCACTTCAATTTCTCCCCATTTTCCTTGTATAGCTCCCTTTAGAGGTAAACGTAATCGGGCGACTCCTAGTATCTGCTCCGATTCAGGCACGGACAGCCGCATATGAAGTTTTCTGCAATTCTATAAACCCATAGGGTCAAACTACGAGAAAATATCCACAAAACAGCCCGCTTCAATTTTACCCCATTTTCCTTGTATAACTTCCTTTAGAGGTAAACGTAATTAGGCGTCTCCTGGTATCTGCTCCGATTAAGGCACGGACAACCGCAAATCAAGTTTTCTGCAATTCTATAAACCCATAGGGTCAAACTACGAGAAAATATCCACAAAACGACCCACTTCAATTTCTCCCCATTTTCCTTGTATAGCTCCCTTTAGAGGTAAACGTAATCGGGCGCCTCCTTGTATCTACTACGATTCAGGCACGGATAGCCGCAAATCAAGTTTTCTGCAATTCTATAAACCCATAGGGTAAAACTACGAGAAAATATCCACAAAACGGCCCGCTTCAATTTCTCCCCATTTTCCTTGTATAGCTCCCTTTAGAGGTAAACGTAATTAGGCGTCCCTTGGTATCTGCTCCGATTCAGGCATAGACCGCAGCAAATGAAGTTTTCTGCAACTCTATAAACCCATAGGGTCAAACTACGAGAAAATATCCACAAAACGGCCCGCTTCAATTTTTCCCTATTTTCCTTGTATAGCTCCCTTTAGAGGTAAACGTAATCGGGCACCTCCTGGTATCTGCTCCGATTCAGGCACGGACAGCCGCATATGAAGTTTTCTGCAATTCTATAAACCCATAGGGTCAAACTACGAGAAAATATCCACAAAACAGCCCGCTTCAATTCCTCCCCATTTTCCTTGTATAGCTCCCTTTAGAGGTAAACGTAATCCGACGTCCCCTGGTATCAGATCCGATTCAGGCACGGACAGCCCCAAATGAACTTTTCTGCAATTCTATAAACCCATAGGGTCAAACTACGAGAAAATATCCACAAAATGGCTAGATTCAATTTTTCTCCATTTTTCTTGTATAGCTCCCTTAAAAGGTAAACGTAATCGGCGTCCCCTGGTATCTGCTCCGATTCGGGAACGGACACCCCAAATGAACTGTTCTGCAATTCTATAAACCCATAGGTTCAAACTACGAGAAAATATCCCCAAAACGGACCGCTTCAATTTCTCCCCATTTTCCTTGTATAGCTCCCTTTAGAGGTAAACGTAATCGGGCGTCCCCTGGTATCTGCTCCGATTCAGGCACAGACAGCCGCAAATGAAGTTTTCTGCAACTCTATAAATCCATTGGGTCAAACTACGAGAAAATATCCACAAAACGGCCCGCTTCAATTTTTCCCCATTTTCCTTGTATAGCTCCCTTTGGAGGTAAACGTAATCGGGCGCCTCCTGGTATCTGCTACGATTCAGGCACGGACAGCCGCAAATCAAGTTTTCTGCAATTCTATAAACCCATAGGGTCAAACTACGAGAAAATATCCACAAAACGGCCCGCTTCAATTTCTCCCCATTTTCCTTGTATAGCTCCCTTTAGAGGTAAACATAATCGGGCGACTCCTAGTATCTGCTCCGATTCAGGCACGGACAGCCGTATATGAAATTTTCTGCAATTCTATAAACCCATAGGGTCAAACTACGAGAAAATATCCACAAAACAGCCCGCTTCAATTTTACCCCATTTTCCTTGTATAACTTCCTTTAGAGGTAAACGTAATTAGGCGTCTCCTGGTATCTGCTCCGATTAAGGCACGGACAGCCGCTAATGAAGTTTTCTGCAATTCTATAATACCATAGGGTCAAACTACGAGAAAATATCCACAAAACGGCCCACTTCAATTTCTCCCCATTTTCCTTGTATAGCTCCCTTTAGAGGTAAACGTAATCGGGCACCTCCTGGTATCTGCTCCGATTCAGGCACGGACAGCCGCAAATCAAGTTTTCTGCAATTCTATAAACCCATAGGGTCAAACTATGAGAAAATATCCACAAAACGACCCACTTCAATTTCTCCCCATTTTCCTTGTATAGCTCCCTTTAGAGGTAAACGTAATCGGGCGCCTCCTTGTATCTACTACGATTCAGGCACGGACAGCCGCAAATCAAGTTTTCTGCAATTCTATAAACCCATAGGGTAAAACTACGAGAAAATATCCACAAAACGGCCCGCTTCAATTTCTCCCCATTTTCCTTGTATAGCTCCCTTTAGAGGTAAACGTAATTAGGCGTCCCTTGGTATCTGCTCCGATTCAGGCACAGACCGCCGCAAATGAAGTTTTCTGCAACTCTATAAACCCATAGGGTCAAACTACGAGAAAATATCCACAAAACGGCCCGCTTCAATTTTTCCCTATTTTCCTTGTATAGCTCCCTTTAGAGGTAAACGTAATCGGGCACCTCCTGGTATCTGCTCCGATTCAGGCACGGACAGCCGCATATGAAGTTTTCTGCAATTCTATAAACCCATAGGGTCAAACTACGAGAAAATATCCACAAAACAGCCCGCTTCAATTCCTCCCCATTTTCCTTGTATAGCTCCCTTTAGAGGTAAACGTAATCCGACGTCCCCTGGTATCAGATCCGATTCAGGCACGGACAGCCCCAAATGAACTTTTCTGCAATTCTATAAACCCATAGGGTCAAACTACGAGAAAATATCCAAAAAATGGCTAGATTCAATTTTTCTCCATTTTTCTTGTATAGCTCCCTTAAAAGGTAAACGTAATCGGCGTCCCCTGGTATCTGCTCCGATTCGGGAACGGACACCCCAAATGAACTTTTCTGCAATTCTATAAACCCATAGGTTCAAACTACGAGAAAATATCCCCAAAACGGACCGCTTCAATTTCTCCCCATTTTCCTTGTATAGCTCCCTTTAGAGGTAAACGTAATCGGGCGTCCCCTGGTATCTGCTCCGATTCAGGCACAGACAGCCGCAAATGAAGTTTTCTGCAACTCTATAAATCCATTAGGTCAAACTACGAGAAAATATCCACAAAACGGCCCGCTTCAATTTTTCCCAATTTTCCTTGTATAGCTCCCTTTGGAGGTATACGTAATCGGGTGACTCCTAGTTTCTGCTCTGATTCAGGCACGGACAGCCGCATATGAAGTTTTCTGCAATTCTATAAACCCATAGGGTCAAACTACGAGAAAATATCCACAAAACGGCCCGCTTCAATTTTTCCCCATTTTCCTTGTATAGCTCCCTTTAGAGGTAAACGTAATCGGGCGACTCCTAGTAGCTGCTCCGATTCAGGCACGGACAGCCGCATATGAAGTTTTCTGCAATTCTATAAACCCATAAGGTCAAACTACGAGAAAATATCCACAAAACAGCCCGCTTCAATTTTACCCCATTTTCCTTGTATAACTTCCTTTAGAGGTAAACGTAATTAGGCGTCTCCTGGTATCTGCTCCGATTAAGGCACGGACAGCCGCTAATGAAGTTTTCTGCAATTCTATAAACCCATAGGGTCAAACTACGAGAAAATATCCACAAAACGGCTCACTTCAATTTTTCCTCATTTTCCTTGTACAACTCCCTTTAGAGGTAAACGTAATTAGGCGTCTCGTGGTATCTACTCCGATTCAGGCACGGACAGCCGCAAATCAAGTTTTCTGCAATTCTATAAACCCATAGGGTCAAACTACGAGAAAATATCCACAAAACGGCCCACTTCAATTTCTCCCCATTTTCTTTGTATAGCTCCCTTTAGAGGTAAACGTAATCGGGCGACTCCTAGTATCTGCTCCGATTCAGGCACGGACAGCCGCATATGAAGTTTTCTGCAATTCTATAAACCCATAGGGTCAAACTACGAGAAAATATCCACAAAACAGCCCGCTTCAATTTTACCCCATTTTCCTTGTATAACTTCCTTTAGAGGTAAACGTAATTAGGCGTCTCCTGGTATCTGCTCCGATTAAGGCACGGACAGCCGCTAATGAAGTTTTCTGCAATTCTATAATCCCATAGGGTCAAACTACGAGAAAATATCCACAAAACGGCCCACTTCAATTTCTCCCCATTTTCCTTGTATAGCTCCCTTTAGAGGTAAACGTAATCGGGCACCTCCTGGTATCTGCTACGATTCAGGCACGGACAACCGCAAATCAAGTTTTCTGCAATTCTATAAACCCATAGGGTCAAACTACGAGAAAATATCCACAAAACGACCCACTTCAATTTCTCCCCATTTTCCTTGTATAGCTCCCTTTAGAGGTAAACGTAATCGGGCGCCTCCTTGTATCTACTACGATTCAGGCACGGACAGCCGCAAATCAAGTTTTCTGCAATTCTATAAACCCATAGGGTAAAACTACGAGAAAATATCCACAAAACGGCCCGCTTCAATTTCTCCCCATTTTCCTTGTATAGCTCCCTTTAGAGGTAAACGTAATTAGGCGTCCCTTGGTATCTGCTCCGATTCAGGCACAGACCGCCACAAATGAAGTTTTCTGCAACTCTATAAACCCATAGGGTCAAACTATGAGAAAATATCCACAAAACGGTCCGCTTCAATTTTTCCCTATTTTCCTTGTATAGCTCCCTTTAGAGGTAAACGTAATCGGGCACCTCCTGGTATCTGCTCCGATTCAGGCACGGACAGCCGCATATGAAGTTTTCTGCAATTCTATAAACCCATAGGGTCAAACTACGAGAAAATATCCACAAAACAGCCCGCTTCAATTCCTCCCCATTTTCCTTGTATAGCTCCCTTTAGAGGTAAACGTAATCCGACGTCCCCTGGTATCAGATCCGATTCAGGCACGGACAGCCCCAAATGAACTTTTCTGCAATTCTATAAACCCATAGGGTCAAACTACGAGAAAATATCCACAAAATGGCTAGATTCAATTTTTCTCCATTTTTCTTGTATAGCTCCCTTAAAAGGTAAACGTAATCGGGGTCCCCTGGTATCTGCTCCGATTCGGGAACGGACACCCCAAATGAACTTTTCTGCAATTCTATAAACCCATAGGTTCAAACTACGAGAAAATATCTCCAAAACGGACCGCTTCAATTTCTTCCCATTTTCCTTGTATAGCTCCCTTTAGAGGTAAACGTAATCGGGCGTCCCCTGGTATCTGCTCCGATTCAGGCACAGACAGCCGCAAATGAATTTTTCTGCAACTCTATAAATCCATTGGGTCAAACTACGAGAAAATATCCACAAAACGGCCCGCTTCAATTTTTCCCCATTTTCCTTGTATAGCTCCCTTTGGAGGTAAACGTAATCGGGCGACTCCTAGTTTCTGCTCTGATTCAGGCACGGACAGCCGCATATGAAGTTTTCTGCAATTCTATAAACCCATAGGGTCAAACTACGAGAAAATATCCACAAAACAGCCCGCTTCAATTTTACCCCATTTTCCTTGTATAACTCCCTTTAGAGGTAAACGTAATCGGGCGTCCCCTGGTATCTGCTCCGATTCAGGCACGGACACCCCAAATGAACTTTTCTGCAATTCTATAAACCCATAGGGTCAAACTACGAGAAAATATCAATAAAATGGTCCGCTTCAATTTTTCCCCATTTTCCTTGTATAGCTCCCTTTAGAGGTAAACGTAAACGGGCGTCTCCTAGTATATGCTCCGATTCAGGCACGGACAACCGCAAATGAGGTTTTCTGCAATTCTATAATCCCATAGGGTCAAACTACGAGAAAATATCAATAAAACGGCCCGCTTCAATTTTTCCCCATTTTCCTTGTATAGCTCCCTTTAGAGGTAAACGTAATCGGGCATCTCCTGGTATCTGCTCCGATTAAGGCACGGACAGCCGCAAATGAAGTTTTCTGCAATTCTATAAACTCATAGGGTCAAACTACGAGAAAATATCCACAACACGGCCCGCTACAATTTTCCCCATTTTCCTTGTATAGCTCCCTGTAGAGGTAAACGTAATCGGGCGTCCCCTGGTATCTGCTCCGATTCAGGCACGGACACCCCAAATGAACTTTTCTGCAATTCTAGAAACCTATAGGGTCAAACTACGAGAAAATATCCACAAAATGGCCCGCTTCAATTTTTCCCCATTTTCCTTGTATAGCTCCCTTTAGAGGTAAACGTAATCGGGCGTCCCCTGGTATCTGCTCCGATTCAGGCACGGACACCCCAAATGAACTTTTTTGCAACTCTATAAACCCATAGGGTCAAACTACGAGAAAATATCCACAAAACGGCCCGCTTCAATTTTTTCCCATTTTCCTTGTATAACTCCCTTTAGAGGTAAACCTAATCGGGCGTCCCCTGGTATCTGCTCCGATTCAGGCACGGACACCCCAAATGAACTTTTCTGCAACTCTATAAACCCATAGGGTCAAACTACGAGAAAATATCCACAAAATAGCCCGCTTCAATTTTTCCCCATTTTCCTTGTATAACTCCCTTTAGACGTAAACGTAATCGGGCGTCCCCTGGTATCTGCTCCGATTCAGGCACAGACATCCGCAAATGACGTTTTCTGCAACTCTATAAACCCATAGGGTCAAACTACGAGAAAATATCCATAAAACGGCCCGCTTCAATTTTTCCCCATTTTCCTTGTATAGCTCCCTTTAGAGGTAAACGTAATCGGGCGACTCCTAGTATCTGCTCCGATTCAGGCATGGACAGCCGCATATGAAGTTTTTTGCAATTCTATAAACCCATAGGGTCAAACTACGAGAAAATATCCACAAAACAGCCCGCTTCAATTTGTCCCCATTTTCCTTGTATAACTCCCTTTAGAGGTAAAGGTAATCGGTGTCCCCTGGTATCTGCTCCGATTCAGGCACAGACAGCCCCAAATGACCTTTTCTGCAATTCTATAAACCCATAGGGTCAAACTACGAGAAAATATCCACAAAACGGCCCACTTCAATTTCTCCCCATTTTCCTTGTATAGCTCCCTTTAGAGGTAAACGTAATCGGCGTCCCCTGGTATCTGCTCCGATTCAGGCACGGACAGCCGCATATGAAGTTTTCTGCAATTCTATAAACCCATAGGGTCAAACTACGAGAAAATATCCACAAAACAGCCCGCTTCAATTTTACCCCATTTTCCTTGTATAACTCCCTTTAGATGTAAACGTAATCGGACGTCCCCTGGTATCTGCTCCGATTCAGGCACAGACAGCCCCAAATGAACTTTTCTGCAATTCTATAAACCCATAGGGTCAAACTACGAGAAAATATCCACAAAACGGCTAGCTTCAATTTTTCTCCATTTTCCTTGTATAGCTCCCTTTAAAGGTAAACGTAATCGGCGTCCCCTAGTATCTGCTCCGATTCAGGCACGGACACCCCAAATGAACTTTTCTGCAATTCTATAAACCCATAGGGTCAAACTACGAGAAAATATCCACAAAACGGCCCGCTTCAATTTCTCCTCATTTTCCTTGTATAGCTCCCTTTAGAGGTAAACGTAATCGGGCGTCCCCTGGTATCTGCTCCGATTCAGGCACAGACAGCCGCGAATGAAGTTTTCTGCAACTCTATAAACCCATAGGGTCAAACTACGAGAAAATATCCACAAAACGGCTCGCTTCAATTTTTCCTCATTTTCCTTGTACAACTCCCTTTCGAGGTAAACGTAATCGGGCGTCTCCTAGTATCTGCTCTGATTCAGGCACGGACAGCCGCAAATGAAGTTTTCTGCAATTGTATAAACCCATAGGGTCAAACTACGAGAAAATATCAATAAAACGGCCCGCTTCAATTTTTCCCCATTTTCCTTGTATAGCTCCCTTTAGAGGTAAACGTAATTAGGCGTCTCCTGGTATCTGCTCCGATTAAGGCACGGACAGCCGCTAATGAAGTTTTCTACAATTCTATAATCCCATAGGGTCAAACTACGAGAAAATATCCACAAAACGGCTAGATTCAATTTCTCCCCATTTTCCTTGTATAGCTCCCTTTAGAGGTAAACGTAATCGGGCACCTCCTGGTATCTGCTCCGATTCAGGCACGGACAGCCGCAAATCAAGTTTTCTGCAATTCTATAAACCCATAGGGTCAAACTACGAGAAAATATCCACAAAACGGCCCGCTTCAATTCCTCCCCATTTTCCTTGTATAGCTCCCTTTAGAGGTAAACGTAATCCGACGTCCCCTGGTATCAGATCCGATTCAGGCACGGACAGCCCCAAATGAACTTTTCTGCAATTCTATAAACCCATAGGGTCAAACTACGAGAAAATATCCACAAAACGGCTAGATTCAATTTTTCTCCATTTTTCTTGTATAGCTCCCTTAAAAGGTAAACGTAATCGACGTCCCCTGGTATCTGCTCCGATTCGGGAACGGACACCCCAAATGAACTTTTCTACAATTCTATAATCCCATAGGGTCAAACTACGAGAAAATATCCACAAAACGGCTAGATTCAATTTCTCCCCATTTTCCTTGTATAGCTCCCTTTAGAGGTAAACGTAATCGGGCACCTCCTGGTATCTGCTCCGATTCAGGCACGGACAACCGCAAATCAAGTTTTCTGCAATTCTATAAACCCATAGGGTCAAACTACGAGAAAATATCCACAAAATGGCCCGCTTCAATTCTTCCCCATTTTCCTTGTATAGCTCCCTTTAGAGGTAAACGTAATCCGACGTCCCCTGGTATCAGATCCGATTCAGGCACGGACAGCCCCAAATGAACTTTTCTGCAATTCTATAAACCCATAGGGTCAAACTACGAGAAAATATCCACAAAACGGCTAGATTCAATTTTTCTCCATTTTTCTTGTATAGTTTCCTTAAAAGGTAAACGTAATCGGCGTCCCCTGGTATCTGCTCCGATTCGGGAACGGACACCCCAAATGAACTTTTCTACAATTCTATAAACCCATAGGGTCAAACTACGAGAAAATATCCACAAAACGGCCCGCTTCAATTTCTCCCCATTTTCCTTGTATAGCTCCCTTTAGAGGTAAACGTAATCGGGCGTCCCCTGGTATCTGCTCCGATTCAGGCACAGACAGCCAAAAATGAAGTTTTCTGTAACTCTATAAACCCATAGGGTCAAACTACGAGAAAATATCCACAAAACGGCCCGCTTCAATTTTTCCCCATTTTCCTTGTATAGCTCCCTTTAGAGTTAACGTAATCGGGCGACTCCTAGTATCTGCTCCGATTCAGGCACGGACAGCCGCATATGAAGTTTTCTGCAATTCTATAAACCCATAGGGTCAAACTACGAGAAAATATCCACAAAACAGCCCGCTTCAATTTTACCCCATTTTCCTTGTATAACTCCCTTTAGAGGTAAACGTAATCGGACGTCCCCTGGTATCTGCTCCGATTCAGGCACGGACAGCCCCAAATGAACTTTTCTGCAATTCTATAAACCCATAGGGTCAAACTACGAGAAAATATCCACAAAACGGCTAGCTTCAATTTTTCTCCATTTTCCTTGTATAGCTCCCTTTAAAGGTAAACGTAATCGGCGTCCCCTAGTATCTGCTTCGATTCAGGCACGGACACCCCAAATGAACTTTTCTGCAATTCTATAAACCCAAAGGGTCAAACTACGAGAAAATATCCACAAAACGGCCCGCTTCAATTTCTCCTCATTTTCCTTGTATAGCTCCCTTTAGAGGTAAACGTAATCGGGCGTCCCCTGGTATCTGCTCCGATTCAGGCACAGACAGCCGCAAATGAAGTTTTCTGCAATTCTATAAACCCATAGGGTCAAACTACGAGAAAATATCCACAACACGGCCCGCTACAATTTTCCCCATTTTCCTTGTATAGCTCCCTGTAGAGGTAAACGTAATCGGGCGTCCCCTGGTATCTGCTCCGATTCAGGCACGGACACCCCAAATGAACTTTTCTGCAATTCTAGAAACCTATAGGGTCAAACTACGAGAAAATATCCACAAAATGGCCCGCTTCAATTTTTCCCCATTTTCCTTGTATAGCTCCCTTTAGAGGTAAACGTAATCGGGCGTCCCCTGGTATCTGCTCCGATTCAGGCACGGACACCCCAAATGAACTTTTCTGCAACTCTATAAACCCATAGGGTCAAACTACGAGAAAATATCCACAAAACGGCCCGCTTCAATTTTTTCCCATTTTCCTTGTATAACTCCCTTTAGAGGTAAACCTAATCGGGCGTCCCCTGTTATCTGCTCCGATTCAGGCACGGACAGCCCCAAATGAACTTTTCTGCAATTCTATAAACCCATAGGGTGAAACTACGAGAAAATATCCACAAAATAGCCCGCTTCAATTTTTCCCCATTTTCCTTGTATAACTCCCTTTAGACGTAAACGTAATCGGGCGTCCCCTGGTATCTGCTCCGATTCAGGCACAGACATCCGCAAATGACGTTTTCTGCAACTCTATAAACCCATAGGGTCAAACTACGAGAAAATATCCATAAAACGGCCCGCTTCAATTTTTCCCCATTTTCCTTGTATAGCTCCCTTTAGAGGTAAACGTAATCGGGCGACTCCTAGTATCTGCTCCGATTCAGGCATGGACAGCCGCATATGAAGTTTTTTGCAATTCTATAAACCCATAGGGTCAAACTACGAGAAAATATCCACAAAACAGCCCGCTTCAATTTGTCCCCATTTTCCTTGTATAACTCCCTTTAGAGGTAAAGGTAATCGGTGTCCCCTGGTATCTGCTCCGATTCAGGCACAGACAGCCCCAAATGACCTTTTCTGCAATTCTATAAACCCATAGGGTCAAACTACGAGAAAATATCCACAAAACGGCCCACTTCAATTTCTCCCCATTTTCCTTGTATAGCTCCCTTTAGAGGTAAACGTAATCGGCGTCCCCTGGTATCTGCTCCGATTCAGGCACGGACAGCCGCATATGAAGTTTTCTGCAATTCTATAAACCCATAGGGTCAAACTACGAGAAAATATCCAAAAAACAGCCCGCTTCAATTTTACCCCATTTTCCTTGTATAACTCCCTTTAGATGTAAACGTAATCGGACGTCCCCTGGTATCTGCTCCGATTCAGGCACAGACAGCCCCAAATGAACTTTTCTGCAATTCTATAAACCCATAGGGTCAAACTACGAGAAAATATCCACAAAACGGCTAGCTTCAATTTTTCTCCATTTTCCTTGTATAGCTCCCTTTAAAGGTAAACGTAATCGGCGTCCCCTAGTATCTGCTCCGATTCAGGCACGGACACCCCAAATGAACTTTTCTGCAATTCTATAAACCCATAGGGTCAAACTACGAGAAAATATCCACAAAACGGCCCGCTTCAATTTCTCCTCATTTTCCTTGTATAGCTCCCTTTAGAGGTAAACGTAATCGGGCGTCCCCTGGTATCTGCTCCGATTCAGGCACAGACAGCCGCGAATGAAGTTTTCTGCAACTCTATAAACCCATAGGGTCAAACTACGAGAAAATATCCACAAAACGGCTCGCTTCAATTTTTCCTCATTTTCCTTGTACAACTCCCTTTCGAGGTAAACGTAATCGGGCGTCTCCTAGTATCTGCTCCGATTCAGGCACGGACAGCCGCAAATGAAGTTTTCTGCAATTGTATAAACCCATAGGGTCAAACTACGAGAAAATATCAATAAAACGGCCCGCTTCAATTTTTCCCCATTTTCCTTGTATAGCTCCCTTTAGAGGTAAACGTAATTAGGCGTCTCCTGGTATCTGCTCCGATTAAGGCACGGACAGCCGCTAATGAAGTTTTCTACAATTCTATAATCCCATAGGGTCAAACTACGAGAAAATATCCACAAAACGGCTAGATTCAATTTCTCCCCATTTTCCTTGTATAGCTCCCTTTAGAGGTAAACGTAATCGGGCACCTCCTGGTATCTGCTCCGATTCAGGCACGGACAGCCGCAAATCAAGTTTTCTGCAATTCTATAAACCCATAGGGTCAAACTACGAGAAAATATCCACAAAACGGCCCGCTTCAATTCCTCCCCATTTTCCTTGTATAGCTCCCTTTAGAGGTAAACGTAATCCGACGTCCCCTGGTATCAGATCCGATTCAGGCACGGACAGCCCCAAATGAACTTTTCTGCAATTCTATAAACCCATAGGGTCAAACTACGAGAAAATATCCACAAAACGGCTAGATTCAATTTTTCTCCATTTTTCTTGTATAGCTCCCTTAAAAGGTAAACGTAATCGACGTCCCCTGGTATCTGCTCCGATTCGGGAACGGACACCCCAAATGAACTTTTCTACAATTCTATAATCCCATAGGGTCAAACTACGAGAAAATATCCACAAAACGGCTAGATTCAATTTCTCCCCATTTTCCTTGTATAGCTCCCTTTAGAGGTAAACGTAATCGGGCACCTCCTGGTATCTGCTCCGATTCAGGCACGGACAACCGCAAATCAAGTTTTCTGCAATTCTATAAACCCATAGGGTCAAACTACGAGAAAATATCCACAAAATGGCCCGCTTCAATTCTTCCCCATTTTCCTTGTATAGCTCCCTTTAGAGGTAAACGTAATCCGACGTCCCCTGGTATCAGATCCGATTCAGGCACGGACAGCCCCAAATGAACTTTTCTGCAATTCTATAAACCCATAGGGTCAAACTACGAGAAAATATCCACAAAACGGCTAGATTCAATTTTTCTCCATTTTTCTTGTATAGCTTCCTTAAAAGGTAAACGTAATCGGCGTCCCCTGGTATCTGCTCCGATTCGGGAACGGACACCCCAAATGAACTTTTCTACAATTCTATAAACCCATAGGGTCAAACTACGAGAAAATATCCACAAAACGGCCCGCTTCAATTTCTCCCCATTTTCCTTGTATAGCTCCCTTTAGAGGTAAACGTAATCGGGCGTCCCCTGGTATCTGCTCCGATTCAGGCACAGACAGCCAAAAATGAAGTTTTCTGTAACTCTATAAACCCATAGGGTCAAACTACGAGAAAATATCCACAAAACGGCCCGCTTCAATTTTTCCCCATTTTCCTTGTATAGCTCCCTTTAGAGTTAACGTAATCGGGCGACTCCTAGTATCTGCTCCGATTCAGGAACGGACAGCCGCATATGAAGTTTTCTGCAATTCTATAAACCCATAGGGTCAAACTACGAGAAAATATCCACAAAACAGCCCGCTTCAATTTTACCCCATTTTCCTTGTATAACTCCCTTTAGAGGTAAACGTAATCGGACGTCCCCTGGTATCTGCTCCGATTCAGGCACGGACAGCCCCAAATGAACTTTTCTGCAATTCTATAAACCCATAGGGTCAAACTACGAGAAAATATCCACAAAACGGCTAGCTTCAATTTTTCTCCATTTTCCTTGTATAGCTCCCTTTAAAGGTAAACGTAATCGGCGTCCCCTAGTATCTGCTCCGATTCAGGCACGGACACCCCAAATGAACTTTTCTGCAATTCTATAAACCCATAGGGTCAAACTACGAGAAAATATCCACAAAACGGCCCGCTTCAATTTCTCCTCATTTTCCTTGTATAGCTCCCTTTAGAGGTAAACGTAATCGGGCGTCCCCTGGTATCTGCTCCGATTCAGGCACAGACAGCCGCAAATGAAGTTTTCTGCAACTCT
Organism: Heracleum sosnowskyi; assembly: GCA_030848705.1. Lineage (NCBI taxonomy): Eukaryota > Viridiplantae > Streptophyta > Magnoliopsida > Apiales > Apiaceae > Heracleum > Heracleum sosnowskyi. Next base: position 64,365,799 of record CM061244.1, on the reverse strand, counting down.
ATAAACCCATAGGGTCAAACTACGAGAAAATATCCACAAAACGGCTCGCTTCAATTTTTCCTCATTTTCCTTGTACAACTCCTTTTCGAGGTAAACGTAATCGGGCGTCTCCTAGTATCTGCTCCGATTTAGGCACGGCCTGCCGCAAATGAAGTTTTCTGCAATTGTATAAACCCATAGGGTCAAACTACGAGAAAATATCAATAAAACGGCCCGCTTCAATTTTTCCCCATTTTCCTTGTATAGCTCCCTTTAGAGGTAAACGTAATTAGGCGTCTCCTGGTATCTGCTCCGATTAAGGCACGGACAGCCGCTAATGAAGTTTTCTGCAATTCTATAATCCCATAGGGTCAAACTATGAGAAAATATCCACAAAACGACTAGATTCAATTTCTCCCCATTTTCCTTGTATAACTCCCTTTAGAGGTAAACGTAATCGGGCACCTCCTGGTATCTGCTCCGATTCAGGCACGGACAGCCGCAAATCAAGTTTTCTGCAATTCTATAAACCCATAGGGTCAAACTACGAGAAAATATCCACAAAACGGCCCGCTTCAATTCCTCCCCATTTTCCTTGTATAGCTCCCTTTAGAGGTAAACGTAATCCGACGTCCCCTGGTATCAGATCCGATTCAGGCACGGACAGCCCCAAATGAACTTTTCTGCAATTCTATAAACCCATAGGGTCAAACTACGAGAAAATATCCACAAAACAGCCCGCTTCAATTTTACCCCATTTTCCTTGTATAACTCCCTTTAGAGGTAAACGTAATCGGACGTCCCCTGGTATCTGCTCCGATTCAGGCACGGACAGCCCCAAATGAACTTTTCTGCAATTCTATAATCCCATAGGGTCAAACTACGAGAAAATATCCACAAAACGGCTAGCTTCAATTTTTCTCCATTTTCCTTGTATAGCTCCCTTTAAAGGTAAACGTAATCGGCGTCCCCTAGTATCTGCTCCGATTCAGGCACGGACACCCCAAATGAACTTTTCTGCAATTCTATAAACCCATAGGGTCAAACTACGAGAAAATATCCACAAAACGGCCCGCTTCAATTTCTCCTCATTTTCCTTGTATAGCTCCCTTTAGAGGTAAACGTAATAGGGCGTCCCCTGGTATCTGCTCCGATTCAGGCACAGACAGCCGCAAATGAAGTTTTCTGCAACTCTATAAACCCATAGGGTCAAACTACGAGAAAATATCCACAAAACGGCTCGCTTCAATTTTTCCTCATTTTCCTTGTACAACTCCCTTTCGAGGTAAACGTAATCGGGCATCTCCTAGTATCTGCTCCGATTCAGGCACGGACAGCCGCAAATGAAGTTTTCTGCAATTGTATAAACCCATAGGGTCAAACTACGAGAAAATATCAATAAAACGGCCCGCTTCAATTTTTCCCCATTTTCCTTGGATAGCTCCCTTTAAAGGTAAACGTAATTAGGTGTCTCCTGGTATCTGCTCCAATTAAGGCACGGACAGCCGCTAATGAAGTTTTCTGCAATTCTATAATCCCATAGGGTCAAACTACGAGAAAATATCCACAAAACGGCTAGATTCAATTTCTCCCCATTTTCCTTGTATAGCTCCCTTTAGAGGTAAACGTAATCGGGCACCTCCTGGTATCTGCTCCGATTCAGGCACGGACAGCCGCAAATCAAGTTTTCTGCAATTCTATAAACCCATAGGGTCAAACTACGAGAAAATATCTACAAAACGGCCCGCTTCAATTCCTCCCCATTTTCCTTGTATAGCTCCCTTTAGAGGTAAACGTAATCCGACGTCCCCTGGTATCAGATCCGATTCAGGCACGGACAGCCCCAAATGAACTTTTCTGCAATTCTATAAACCCATAGGGTCAAACTACGAGAAAATATCCACAAAACGGCTAGATTCAATTTTTCTCCATTTTTCTTGTATAGCTCTCTTAAAAGGTAAACGTAATCGGCGTCCCCTGGTATCTGCTCCGATTCGGGAACGGACACCCCAAATGAACTTTTCTATAATTCTATAAACCCATAGGGTCAAACTACGAGAAAATATCCACAAAACGGCCCGCTTCAATTTCTCCCCATTTTCCTTGTATAGCTCCCTTTAGAGGTAAACGTAATCGGGCGTCCCCTGGTGTCTGCTCCGATTCAGGCACAGACAGCCGCAAATGAAGTTTTCTGTAACTCTATAAACCCATAGGGTCAAACTACGAGAAAATATCCACAAAACGACCCGCTTCAATTTTTCCCCATTTTCCTTGTATAGCTCCCTTTAGAGTTAACGTAATCGGGCGACTCCTAGTATCTGCTCCGATTCAAGCACGGACAGCCGCATATGAAGTTTTTTGCAATTCTATAAACCCATAGGGTCAAACTACGAGAAAATATCCACAAAACAGCCCGCTTCAATTTTACCCCATTTTCCTTGTATAACTCCCTTTAGAGGTAAACGTAATCGGACGTCCCCTGGTATCTGCTCCGATTCAGGCACGGACAGCCCCAAATGAACTTTTCTGCAATTCTATAAACCCATAGGGTCAAACTACGAGAAAATATCCACACAACGGCCCACTTCAATTTCTCCCCATTTTCCTTGTATAGCTCCCTTTAGAGGTAAACGTAATCGGGTGCCTCCTGGTATCTGCTACGATTCAGGCACGGACAGCCGCAAATCAAGTTTTCTGCAATTCTATAAACCCTTAGGGTCAAACTACGAGAAAATATCCACAAAACGGCCCGCTTCAATTCTTCCCCATTTTCCTTGTATAGCTCCCTTTAGAGGTAAACGTAATCCGACGTCCCCTGGTATCTGCTCCGATTCAGGCACGGACAGCCCCAAATGAACTTTTCTGCAATTCTATAAACCCATAGGGTCAAACTACGAGAAAATATCCACAAAACGGCCCGCTTCAATTTCTCCTCATTTTCCTTGTATAGCTCCCTTTAGAGGTAAACGTAATCGGGCGTCCCCTGGTATCTGCTCCGATTCAGGCACAGACAGCCGCAAATGAAGTTTTATGCAACTCTATAAACCCATAGGGTCAAACTACGAGAAAATATCCACAAAACGGCTCGCTTCAATTTTTCCTCATTTTCCTTGTACAACTCCCTTTCGAGGTAAACGTAATCGGGCGTCTCCTAGTATCTGCTCCGATTTAGGCACGGCCTGCCGCAAATGAAGTTTTCTGCAATTGTATAAACCCATAGGGTCAAACTACGAGAAAATATCAATAAAACGGCCCGCTTCAATTTTTCCCCATTTTCCTTGTATAGCTCCCTTTAGAGGTAAACGTAATTAGGCGTCTCCTGGTATCTGCTCTGATTAAGGCACGGACAGCCGCTAATGAAGTTTTCTGCAATTCTATAATCCCATAGGGTCAAACTACGAGAAAATATCCACAAAACGACTAGATTCAATTTCTCCCCATTTTCCTTGTATAGCTCCCTTTAGAGGTAAACGTAATCGGGCACCTCCTGGTATCTGCTCCGATTCAGGCACGGACAGCCGCAAATCAAGTTTTCTGCAATTCTATAAACCCATAGGGTCAAACTACGAGAAAATATCCACAAAACGGCTAGATTCAATTTTTCTCCATTTTTCTTGTATAGCTCTCTTAAAAGGTAAACGTAATCGGCGTCCCCTGGTATCTGCTCCGATTCGGGAACGGACACCCCAAATGAACTTTTCTATAATTCTATAAACCCATAGGGTCAAACTACGAGAAAATATCCACAAAACGGCCCGCTTCAATTTCTCCCCATTTTCCTTGTATAGCTCCCTTTAGAGGTAAACGTAATCGGGCGTCCCCTGGTATCTGCTCCGATTCAGGCACAGACAGCCGCAAATGAAGTTTTCTGTAACTCTATAAACCCATAGGGTCAAACTACGAGAAAATATCCACAAAACGACCCGCTTCAATTTTTCCCCATTTTCCTTGTATAGCTCCCTTTAGAGTTAACGTAATCGGGCGACTCCTAGTATCTGCTCCGATTCAAGCACGGACAGCCGCATATGAAGTTTTTTGCAATTCTATAAACCCATAGGGTCAAACTACGAGAAAATATCCACAAAACAGCCCGCTTCAATTTTACCCCATTTTCCTTGTATAACTCCCTTTAGAGGTAAACGTAATCGGACGTCCCCTGGTATCTGCTCCGATTCAGGCACGGACAGCCCCAAATGAACTTTTCTGCAATTCTATAAACCCATAGGGTCAAACTACGAGAAAATATCCACACAACGGCCCACTTCAATTTCTCCCCATTTTCCTTGTATAGCTCCCTTTAGAGGTAAACGTAATCGGGTGCCTCCTGGTATCTGCTACGATTCAGGCACGGACAGCCGCAAATCAAGTTTTCTGCAATTCTATAAACCCTTAGGGTCAAACTACGAGAAAATATCCACAAAACGGCCCGCTTCAATTCTTCCCCATTTTCCTTGTATAGCTCCCTTTAGAGGTAAACGTAATCCGACGTCCCCTGGTATCTGCTCCGATTCAGGCACGGACAGCCCCAAATGAACTTTTCTGCAATTCTATAAACCCATAGGGTCAAACTACGAGAAAATATCCACAAAACGGCCCGCTTCAATTTCTCCTCATTTTCCTTGTATAGCTCCCTTTAGAGGTAAACGTAATCGGGCGTCCCCTGGTATCTGCTCCGATTCAGGCACAGACAGCCGCAAATGAAGTTTTATGCAACTCTATAAACCCATAGGGTCAAACTACGAGAAAATATCCACAAAACGGCTCGCTTCAATTTTTCCTCATTTTCCTTGTACAACTCCCTTTCGAGGTAAACGTAATCGGGCGTCTCCTAGTATCTGCTCCGATTTAGGCACGGCCTGCCGCAAATGAAGTTTTCTGCAATTGTATAAACCCATAGGGTCAAACTACGAGAAAATATCAATAAAACGGCCCGCTTCAATTTTTCCCCATTTTCCTTGTATAGCTCCCTTTAGAGGTAAACGTAATTAGGCGTCTCCTGGTATCTGCTCTGATTAAGGCACGGACAGCCGCTAATGAAGTTTTCTGCAATTCTATAATCCCATAGGGTCAAACTACGAGAAAATATCCACAAAACGACTAGATTCAATTTCTCCCCATTTTCCTTGTATAGCTCCCTTTAGAGGTAAATGTAATCGGGCACCTCCTGGTATCTGCTCCGATTCAGGCACGGACAGCCGCAAATCAAGTTTTCTGCAATTCTATAAACCCATAGGGTCAAACTACGAGAAAATATCCACAAAACGGCTAGATTCAATTTTTCTCCATTTTTCTTGTATAGCTCTCTTAAAAGGTAAACGTAATCGGCGTCCCCTGGTATCTGCTCCGATTCGGGAACGGACACCCCAAATGAACTTTTCTATAATTCTATAAACCCATAGGGTCAAACTACGAGAAAATATCCACAAAACGGCCCGCTTCAATTTCTCCCCATTTTCCTTGTATAGCTCCCTTTAGAGGTAAACGTAATCGGGCGTCCCCTGGTATCTACTCCGATTCAGGCACAGACAGCCGCAAATGAAGTTTTCTGTAACTCTATAAACCCATAGGGTCAAACTACGAGAAAATATCCACAAAACGACCCGCTTCAATTTTTCCCCATTTTCCTTGTATAGCTCCCTTTAGAGTTAACGTAATCGGGCGACTCCTAGTATCTGCTCCGATTCAAGCACGGACAGCCGCATATGAAGTTTTTTGCAATTCTATAAACCCATAGGGTCAAACTACGAGAAAATATCCACAAAACAGCCCGCTTCAATTTTACCCCATTTTCCTTGTATAACTCCCTTTAGAGGTAAACGTAATCGGACGTCCCCTGGTATCTGCTCCGATTCAGGCACGGACAGCCCCAAATGAACTTTTCTGCAATTCTATAAACCCATAGGGTCAAACTACGAGAAAATATCCACACAACGGCCCACTTCAATTTCTCCCCATTTTCCTTGTATAGCTCCCTTTAGAGGTAAACGTAATCGGGTGCCTCCTGGTATCTGCTACGATTCAGGCACGGACAGCCGCAAATCAAGTTTTCTGCAATTCTATAAACCCTTAGGGTCAAACTACGAGAAAATATCCACAAAACGGCCCGCTTCAATTCTTCCCCATTTTCCTTGTATAGCTCCCTTTAGAGGTAAACGTAATCCGACGTCCCCTGGTATCTGCTCCGATTCAGGCACGGACAGCCCCAAATGAACTTTTCTGCAATTCTATAAACCCATAGGGTCAAACTACGAGAAAATATCCACAAAACGGCCCGCTTCAATTTCTCCTCATTTTCCTTGTATAGCTCCCTTTAGAGGTAAACGTAATCGGGCGTCCCCTGGTATCTGCTCCGATTCAGGCACAGACAGCCGCAAATGAAGTTTTATGCAACTCTATAAACCCATAGGGTCAAACTACGAGAAAATATCCACAAAACGGCTCGCTTCAATTTTTCCTCATTTTCCTTGTACAACTCCCTTTCGAGGTAAACGTAATCGGGCGTCTCCTAGTATCTGCTCCGATTTAGGCACGGCCTGCCGCAAATGAAGTTTTCTGCAATTGTATAAACCCATAGGGTCAAACTACGAGAAAATATCAATAAAACGGCCCGCTTCAATTTTTCCCCATTTTCCTTGTATAGCTCCCTTTAGAGGTAAACGTAATTAGGCGTCTCCTGGTATCTGCTCTGATTAAGGCACGGACAGCCGCTAATGAAGTTTTCTGCAATTCTATAATCCCATAGGGTCAAACTACGAGAAAATATCCACAAAACGACTAGATTCAATTTCTCCCCATTTTCCTTGTATAGCTCCCTTTAGAGGTAAACGTAATCGGGTGCCTCCTGGTATCTGCTACGATTCAGGCACGGACAGCCGCAAATCAAGTTTTCTGCAATTCTATAAACCCTTAGGGTCAAACTACGAGAAAATATCCACAAAACGGCCCGCTTCAATTCTTCCCCATTTTCCTTGTATAGCTCCCTTTAGAGGTAAACGTAATCCGACGTCCCCTGGTATCTGCTCCGATTCAGGCACGGACAGCCCCAAATGAACTTTTCTGCAATTCTATAAACCCATAGGGTCAAACTACGAGAAAATATCCACAAAACGGCCCGCTTCAATTTCTCCTCATTTTCCTTGTATAGCTCCCTTTAGAGGTAAACGTAATCGGGCGTCCCCTGGTATCTGCTCCGATTCAGGCACAGACAGCCGCAAATGAAGTTTTATGCAACTCTATAAACCCATAGGGTCAAACTACGAGAAAATATCCACAAAACGGCTCGCTTCAATTTTTCCTCATTTTCCTTGTACAACTCCCTTTCGAGGTAAACGTAATCGGGCGTCTCCTAGTATCTGCTCCGATTTAGGCACGGCCTGCCGCAAATGAAGTTTTCTGCAATTGTATAAACCCATAGGGTCAAACTACGAGAAAATATCAATAAAACGGCCCGCTTCAATTTTTCCCCATTTTCCTTGTATAGCTCCCTTTAGAGGTAAACGTAATTAGGCGTCTCCTGGTATCTGCTCTGATTAAGGCACGGACAGCCGCTAATGAAGTTTTCTGCAATTCTATAATCCCATAGGGTCAAACTACGAGAAAATATCCACAAAACGACTAGATTCAATTTCTCCCCATTTTCCTTGTATAGCTCCCTTTAGAGGTAAACGTAATCGGGCACCTCCTGGTATCTGCTCCGATTCAGGCACGGACAGCCGCAAATCAAGTTTTCTGCAATTCTATAAACCCATAGGGTCAAACTACGAGAAAATATCCACAAAACGGCCCGCTTCAATTCCTCCCCATTTTCCTTGTATAGCTCCCTTTAGAGGTAAACGTAATCCGACGTCCCCTGGTATCAGATCCGATTCAGGCACGGACAGCCCCAAATGAACTTTTCTGCAATTCTATAAACCCATAGGGTCAAACTACGAGAAAATATCCACAAAACGGCCCGCTTCAATTTCTCCTCATTTTCCTTGTATAGCTCCCTTTAGAGGTAAACGTAATCGGGCGTCCCCTGGTATCTGCTCCGATTCAGGCACAGACAGCCGCAAATGAAGTTTTATGCAACTCTATAAACCCATAGGGTCAAACTACGAGAAAATATCCACAAAACGGCTCGCTTCAATTTTTCCTCATTTTCCTTGTACAACTCCCTTTCGAGGTAAACGTAATCGGGCGTCTCCTAGTATCTGCTCCGATTTAGGCACGGCCTGCCGCAAATGAAGTTTTCTGCAATTGTATAAACCCATAGGGTCAAACTACGAGAAAATATCAATAAAACGGCCCGCTTCAATTTTTCCCCATTTTCCTTGTATAGCTCCCTTTAGAGGTAAACGTAATTAGGCGTCTCCTGGTATCTGCTCTGATTAAGGCACGGACAGCCGCTAATGAAGTTTTCTGCAATTCTATAATCCCATAGGGTCAAACTACGAGAAAATATCCACAAAACGACTAGATTCAATTTCTCCCCATTTTCCTTGTATAGCTCCCTTTAGAGGTAAACGTAATCGGGCACCTCCTGGTATCTGCTCCGATTCAGGCACCGACAACCGCAAATCAAGTTTTCTGCAATTCTATAAACCCATAGGGTCAAACTACGAGAAAATATCCACAAAACGGCTAGATTCAATTTTTCTCCATTTTTCTTGTATAGCTCTCTTAAAAGGTAAACGTAATCGGCGTCCCCTGGTATCTGCTCCGATTCGGGAACGGACACCCCAAATGAACTTTTCTATAATTCTATAAACCCATAGGGTCAAACTACGAGAAAATATCCACAAAACGGCCCGCTTCAATTTCTCCCCATTTTCCTTGTATAGCTCCCTTTAGAGGTAAACGTAATCGGGCGTCCCCTGGTATCTGCTCCGATTCAGGCACAGACAGCCGCAAATGAAGTTTTCTGTAACTCTATAAACCCATAGGGTCAAACTACGAGAAAATATCCACAAAACGACCCGCTTCAATTTTTCCCCATTTTCCTTGTATAGCTCCCTTTAGAGTTAACGTAATCGGGCGACTCCTAGTATCTGCTCCGATTCAAGCACGGACAGCCGCATATGAAGTTTTTTGCAATTCTATAAACCCATAGGGTCAAACTACGAGAAAATATCCACAAAACAGCCCGCTTCAATTTTACCCCATTTTCCTTGTATAACTCCCTTTAGAGGTAAACGTAATCGGACGTCCCCTGGTATCTGCTCCGATTCAGGCACGGACAGCCCCAAATGAACTTTTCTGCAATTCTATAAACCCATAGGGTCAAACTACGAGAAAATATCCACACAACGGCCCACTTCAATTTCTCCCCATTTTCCTTGTATAGCTCCCTTTAGAGGTAAACGTAATCGGGTGCCTCCTGGTATCTGCTACGATTCAGGCACGGACAGCCGCAAATCAAGTTTTCTGCAATTCTATAAACCCTTAGGGTCAAACTACGAGAAAATATCCACAAAACGGCCCGCTTCAATTCTTCCCCATTTTCCTTGTATAGCTCCCTTTAGAGGTAAACGTAATCCGACGTCCCCTGGTATCTGCTCCGATTCAGGCACGGACAGCCCCAAATGAACTTTTCTGCAATTCTATAAACCCATAGGGTCAAACTACGAGAAAATATCCACAAAACGGCCCGCTTCAATTTCTCCTCATTTTCCTTGTATAGCTCCCTTTAGAGGTAAACGTAATCGGGCGTCCCCTGGTATCTGCTCCGATTCAGGCACAGACAGCCGCAAATGAAGTTTTATGCAACTCTATAAACCCATAGGGTCAAACTACGAGAAAATATCCACAAAACGGCTCGCTTCAATTTTTCCTCATTTTCCTTGTACAACTCCCTTTCGAGGTAAACGTAATCGGGCGTCTCCTAGTATCTGCTCCGATTTAGGCACGGCCTGCCGCAAATGAAGTTTTCTGCAATTGTATAAACCCATAGGGTCAAACTACGAGAAAATATCAATAAAACGGCCCGCTTCAATTTTTCCCCATTTTCCTTGTATAGCTCCCTTTAGAGGTAAACGTAATTAGGCGTCTCCTGGTATCTGCTCTGATTAAGGCACGGACAGCCGCTAATGAAGTTTTCTGCAATTCTATAATCCCATAGGGTCAAACTACGAGAAAATATCCACAAAACGACTAGATTCAATTTCTCCCCATTTTCCTTGTATAGCTCCCTTTAGAGGTAAACGTAATCGGGCACCTCCTGGTATCTGCTCCGATTCAGGCACGGACAGCCGCAAATCAAGTTTTCTGCAATTCTATAAACCCATAGGGTCAAACTACGAGAAAATATCCACAAAACGGCCCGCTTCAATTCCTCCCCATTTTCCTTGTATAGCTCCCTTTAGAGGTAAACGTAATCCGACGTCCCCTGGTATCAGATCCGATTCAGGCACGGACAGCCCCAAATGAACTTTTCTGCAATTCTATAAACCCATAGGGTCAAACTACGAGAAAATATCCACAAAACAGCCCGCTTCAATTTTACCCCATTTTCCTTGTATAACTCCCTTTAGAGGTAAACGTAATCGGACGTCCCCTGGTATCTGCTCCGATTCAGGCACGGACAGCCCCAAATGAACTTTTTTGCAATTCTATAATCCCATAGGGTCAAACTACGAGAAAATATCCACAAAATGGCTAGCTTCAATTTTTCTCCATTTTCCTTGTATAGCTCCCTTTAAAGGTAAACGTAATCGACGTCCCCTAGTATCTGCTCCGATTCAGGCACGGACACCCCAAATGAACTTTTCTGCAATTCTATAAACCCATAGGGTCAAACTACGAGAAAATATCCACAAAACGGCCCGCTTCAATTTCTCCTCATTTTCCTTGTATAGCTCCCTTTAGAGGTAAACGTAATCGGGCGTCCCCTGGTATCTGCTCCGATTCAGGCACAGACAGCCGCAAATGAAGTTTTCTGCAACTCTATAAACCCATAGGGTCAAACTACGAGAAAATATCCACAAAACGGCTCGCTTCAATTTTTCCTCATTTTCCTTGTACAACTCCCTTTCGAGGTAAACGTAATCGGGCGTCTCCTAGTATCTGCTCCGATTCAGGCACGGACAGCCGCAAATGAAGTTTTCTGCAATTGTATAAACCCATAGGGTCAAACTACGAGAAAATATCAATAAAACGGCCCGCTTCAATTTTTCCCCATTTTCCTTGGATAGCTCCCTTTAGAGGTAAACGTAATTAGGTGTCTCCTGGTATCTGCTCCGATTAAGGCACGGACAGCCGCTAATGAAGTTTTCTGCAATTCTATAATCCCATAGGGTCAAACTACGAGAAAATATCCACAAAACGGCTAGATTCAATTTCTCCCCATTTTCCTTGTATAGCTCCCTTTAGAGGTAAACGTAATCGGGCACCTCCTGGTATCTGCTCCGATTCAGGCACAGACAGCCGCAAATCAAGTTTTCTGCAATTCTATAAACCCATAGGGTCAAACTACGAGAAAATATCCACAAAACGGCCCGCTTCAATTCCTCCCCATTTTCCTTGTATAGCTCCCTTTAGAGGTAAACGTAATCCGACGTCCCCTGGTATCAGATCCGATTCAGGCACGGACAACCCCAAATGAACTTTTCTGCAATTCTATAAACCCATAGGGTCAAACTACGAGAAAATATCCACAAAACGGCTAGATTCAATTTTTCTCCATTTTTCTTGTATAGCTCCCTTAAAAGGTAAACGTAATCGGCGTCCCCTGGTATCTGCTCCGATTCGGGAACGGACACCCCAAATGAACTTTTCTATAATTCTATAAACCCATAGGGTCAAACTACGAGAAAATATCCACAAAACGGCCCGCTTCAATTTCTCCCCATTTTCCTTGTATAGCTCCCTTTAGAGGTAAACGTAATCGGGCGTCCCCTGGTATCTGCTCCGATTCAGGCACAGACAGCCGCAAATGAAGTTTTCTGTAACTCTATAAACCCATAGGGTCAAACTACGAGAAAATATCCACAAAACGACCCGCTTCAATTTTTCCCCATTTTCCTTGTATAGCTCCCTTTAGAGTTAACGTAATCGGGCGACTCCTAGTATCTGCTCCGATTCAAGCACGGACAGCCGCATATGAAGTTTTTTGCAATTCTATAAACCCATAGGGTCAAACTACGAGAAAATATCCACAAAACAGCCCGCTTCAATTTTACCCCATTTTCCTTGTATAACTCCCTTTAGAGGTAAACGTAATCGGACGTCCCCTGGTATCTGCTCCGATTCAGGCACGGACAGCCCCAAATGAACTTTTCTGCAATTCTATAAACCCATAGGGTCAAACTACGAGAAAATATCCACACAACGGCCCACTTCAATTTCTCCCCATTTTCCTTGTATAGCTCCCTTTAGAGGTAAACGTAATCGGGTGCCTCCTGGTATCTGCTACGATTCAGGCACGGACAGCCGCAAATCAAGTTTTCTGCAATTCTATAAACCCTTAGGGTCAAACTACGAGAAAATATCCACAAAACGGCCCGCTTCAATTCTTCCCCATTTTCCTTGTATAGCTCCCTTTAGAGGTAAACGTAATCCGACGTCCCCTGGTATCTGCTCCGATTCAGGCACGGACAGCCCCAAATGAACTTTTCTGCAATTCTATAAACCCATAGGGTCAAACTACGAGAAAATATCCACAAAATAGCCCGCTTCAATTTTTCTCCATTTTCCTTGTATAACTCCCTTTAGACGTAAACGTAATCGGGCGTCCCCTGGTATCTGCTCAGATTCAGGCACAGACAGCCGCAAATGAAGTTTTCTGCAACTCTATAAACCCATAGGGTCAAACTACGAGAAAATATCCACAAAACGGCCTGCTTCAATTTTTCCCCATTTTTCTTGTATAGCTCCCTTTAGAGGTAAACGTAATCGGGCGACTCCTAGTATCTGCTCCGATTCAGGCACGGACAGCCGCATATGAAGTTTTTTGCAATTCTATAAACCCATAGGGTCAAACTACGAGAAAATATCCACAAAACAGCCCGCTTCAATTTTTCCCCATTTTCTTTGTATAACTCCCTTTAGAGGTAAACGTAATCGGTGTCCCCTGGTATCTGCTCCGATTCAGGCACGGACAACCCCAAATGAACTTTTCTGCAATTCTATAAACCCATAGGGTCAAACTACGAGAAAATATCCACAAAACGGCCCACTTCAATTTCTCCCCATTTTCCTTGTATAGCTCCCTTTAGAGGTAAACGTAATCGGACGTCCCCTGGTATCTGCTCTGATTCAGGCACGGACAGCCGCAAATCAAGTTTTCTGCAATTCTATAAACCCATAGGGTCAAACTACGAGAAAATATCCACAAAACGACCCGCTTCAATTCTTCCCCATTTTCCTTGTATAGCTCCCTTTAGAGGTAAACGTAATCCGACGTCCCCTGGTATCTGATCCAATTCAGGCATGGACAGCCCCAAATGAACTTTTCTGCAATTCTATAAACCCATAGGGTCAAACTACGAGAAAATATCCACAAAACGGCTAGCTTCAATTTTTCTCCATTTTCCTTGTATAGCTCCCTTTAATGGTAAACGTAATCGGCGTCCCCTGGTATCTTCTCTGATTCAGGCACGGACACCCCAAATGAACTTTTCTGCAATTCTATAAACCCATAGGGTCAAACTACGAGAAAATATCCACAAAACGGCCTGCTTCAATTTCTCCCCATTTTCCTTGTATAGCTCCCTTTAGAGGTAAACGTAATCGGGCGTCCCCTGGTATCTGCTCCGATTCAGGCACAGACAGCCGCAAATGAAGTTTTCTGCAACTCTATAAACCCATAGGGTCAAACTACGAGAAAATATCCACAAAACGGCTCGCTTCAATTTTTCCTCATTTTCCTTGTACAACTCCCTTTCGAGGTAAACGTAATCGGGCGTCTCCTAGTATCTGCTCCGATTCAGGCACGGACAGCCGCAAATGAAGTTTTCTGCAATTGTATAAACCCATAGGGTCAAACTACGAGAAAATATCCACAACACGGCCCGCTACAATTTTCCCCATTTTCCTTGTATAGCTCCCTTTAGAGGTAAACGTAATCGGGCGTCCCCTGGTATCTGCTCCGATTCAGGCACGGACACCCCAAATGAACTTTTCTGCAATTCTAGAAACCTATAGGGTCAAACTACGAGAAAATATCCACAAAATGGCTCGCTTCAATTTTTCCCCATTTTCCTTGTATAGCTCCCTTTAGAGGTAAACGTAATCGGGCGTCCCCTGGTATCTGCTCCGATTCAGGCACGGACACCCCAAATGAACTTTTCTGCAACTCTATAAACCCATAGGGTCAAACTACGAGAAAATATCCACAAAACGGCCCGCTTCAATTTTTTCCCATTTTCCTTGTATAACTCCCTTTAGAGGTAAACCTAATCGGGCGTCCCCTGGTATCTGCTCCGATTCAGGCACGGACAGCCCCAAATGAACTTTTCTGCAATTCTATAAACTCATAGGGTCAAACTACGAGAAAATATCCATAAAATAGCCCGCTTCAATTTTTCCCCATTTTCCTTGTATAACTCCCTTTAGACGTAAACGTAATCGGGCGTCCCCTGGTATCTGCTCCGATTCAGGCACAGACATCCGCAAATGACGTTTTCTGCAACTCTATAAACCCATAGGGTCAAACTACGAGAAAATATCCATAAAACGGCCCGCTTCAATTTTTCCCCATTTTCCTTGTATAGCTCCCTTTAGAGGTAAACGTAATCGGGCGACTCCTAGTATCTGCTCCGATTCAGGCATGGACAGCCGCATATGAAGTTTTTTGCAATTCTATAAACCCATAGGGTCAAACTACGAGAAAATATCCACAAAACAGCCCGCTTCAATTTGTCCCCATTTTCCTTGTATAACTCCCTTTAGAGGTAAACGTAATCGGTGTCCCCTGGTATCTGCTCCGATTCAGGCACAGACAGCCCCAAATGAACTTTTCTGCAATTCTATAAACCCATAGGGTCAAACTACGAGAAAATATCCACAAAACGGCCCACTTCAATTTCTCCCCATTTTCCTTGTATAGCTCCCTTTAGAGGTAAACGTAATCGGCGTCCCCTGGTATCTGCTCCGATTCAGGCACGGACAGCCGCATATGATGTTTTCTGCAATTCTATAAACCCATAGGGTCAAACTACGAGAAAATATCCACAAAACAGCCCGCTTCAATTTTACCCCATTTTCCTTGTATAACTCCCTTTAGATGTAAACGTAATCGGACGTCCCCTGGTATCTGCTCCGATTCAGGCACAGACAGCCCCAAATGAACTTTTCTGCAATTCTATAAACCCATAGGGTCAAACTACGAGAAAATATCCACAAAACGGCTAGCTTCAATTTTTCTCCATTTTCCTTGTATAGCTCCCTTTAAAGGTAAACGTAATCGGCGTCCCCTAGTATCTGCTCCGATTCAGGCACGGACACCCCAAATGAACTTTTCTGCAATTCTATAAACCCATAGGGTCAAACTACGAGAAAATATCCACAAAACGGCCCGCTTCAATTTCTCCTCATTTTCCTTGTATAGCTCCCTTTAGAGGTAAACGTAATCGGGCGTCCCCTGGTATCTGCTCCGATTCAGGCACAGACAGCCGCAAATGAAGTTTTCTGCAACTCTATAAACCCATAGGGTCAAACTACGAGAAAATATCCACAAAACGGCTCGCTTCAATTTTTCCTCATTTTCCTTGTACAACTCCCTTTCGAGGTAAACGTAATCGGGCGTCTCCTAGTATCTGCTCCGATTCAGGCACGGACAGCCGCAAATGAAGTTTTCTGCAATTGTATAAACCCATAGGGTCAAACTACGAGAAAATATCAATAAAACGGCCCGCTTCAATTTTTCCCCATTTTCCTTGTATAGCTCCCTTTAGAGGTAAACGTAATTAGGCGTCTCCTGGTATCTGCTCCGATTAAGGCACGGACAGCCGCTAATGAAGTTTTCTGCAATTCTATAATCCCATAGGGTCAAACTACGAGAAAATATCCACAAAACGGCCTGCTTCAATTTCTCCCCATTTTCCTTGTATAGCTCCCTTTAGAGGTAAACGTAATCGGGCGTCCCCTGGTATCTGCTCCGATTCAGGCACAGACAGCCGCAAATGAAGTTTTCTGCAACTCTATAAACCCATAGGGTCAAACTACGAGAAAATATCCACAAAACGGCTCGCTTCAATTTTTCCTCATTTTCCTTGTACAACTCCCTTTCGAGGTAAACGCAATCGGGCGTCTCCTAGTATCTGCTCCGATTCAGGCACGGACAGCCGCAAATGAAGTTTTCTGCAATTGTATAAACCCATAGGGTCAAACTACGAGAAAATATCCACAACACGGCCCGCTACAATTTTCCCCATTTTCCTTGTATAGCTCCCTTTAGAGGTAAACGTAATCGGGCGTCCCCTGGTATCTGCTCCGATTCAGGCACGGACACCCCAAATGAACTTTTCTGCAATTCTAGAAACCTATAGGGTCAAACTACGAGAAAATATCCACAAAATGGCTCGCTTCAATTTTTCCCCATTTTCCTTGTATAGCTCCCTTTAGAGGTAAACGTAATCGGGCGTCCCCTGGTATCTGCTCCGATTCAGGCACGGACACCCCAAATGAACTTTTCTGCAACTCTATAAACCCATAGGGTCAAACTACGAGAAAATATCCACAAAACGGCCCGCTTCAATTTTTTCCCATTTTCCTTGTATAACTCCCTTTAGAGGTAAACCTAATCGGGCGTCCCCTGGTATCTGCTCCGATTCAGGCACGGACAGCCCCAAATGAACTTTTCTGCAATTCTATAAACTCATAGGGTCAAACTACGAGAAAATATCCATAAAATAGCCCGCTTCAATTTTTCCCCATTTTCCTTGTATAACTCCCTTTAGACGTAAACGTAATCGGGCGTCCCCTGGTATCTGCTCCGATTCAGGCACAGACATCCGCAAATGACGTTTTCTGCAACTCTATAAACCCATAGGGTCAAACTACGAGAAAATATCCATAAAACGGCCCGCTTCAATTTTTCCCCATTTTCCTTGTATAGCTCCCTTTAGAGGTAAACGTAATCGG
This sequence comes from Heracleum sosnowskyi, assembly GCA_030848705.1. Classification (NCBI taxonomy): domain Eukaryota; kingdom Viridiplantae; phylum Streptophyta; class Magnoliopsida; order Apiales; family Apiaceae; genus Heracleum; species Heracleum sosnowskyi. Next base: position 64,348,759 of record CM061244.1, on the reverse strand, counting down.
GCGACTCCTAGTATCTGCTCCGATTCAGGCATGGACAGCCGCATATGAAGTTTTTTGCAATTCTATAAACCCATAGGGTCAAACTACGAGAAAATATCCACAAAACAGCCCGCTTCAATTTGTCCCCATTTTCCTTGTATAACTCCCTTTAGAGGTAAACGTAATCGGTGTCCCCTGGTATCTGCTCCGATTCAGGCACAGACAGCCCCAAATGAACTTTTCTGCAATTCTATAAACCCATAGGGTCAAACTACGAGAAAATATCCACAAAACGGCCCACTTCAATTTCTCCCCATTTTCCTTGTATAGCTCCCTTTAGAGGTAAACGTAATCGGCGTCCCCTGGTATCTGCTCCGATTCAGGCACGGACAGCCGCATATGATGTTTTCTGCAATTCTATAAACCCATAGGGTCAAACTACGAGAAAATATCCACAAAACAGCCCGCTTCAATTTTACCCCATTTTCCTTGTATAACTCCCTTTAGATGTAAACGTAATCGGACGTCCCCTGGTATCTGCTCCGATTCAGGCACAGACAGCCCCAAATGAACTTTTCTGCAATTCTATAAACCCATAGGGTCAAACTACGAGAAAATATCCACAAAACGGCTAGCTTCAATTTTTCTCCATTTTCCTTGTATAGCTCCCTTTAAAGGTAAACGTAATCGGCGTCCCCTAGTATCTGCTCCGATTCAGGCACGGACACCCCAAATGAACTTTTCTGCAATTCTATAAACCCATAGGGTCAAACTACGAGAAAATATCCACAAAACGGCCCGCTTCAATTTCTCCTCATTTTCCTTGTATAGCTCCCTTTAGAGGTAAACGTAATCGGGCGTCCCCTGGTATCTGCTCCGATTCAGGCACAGACAGCCGCAAATGAAGTTTTCTGCAACTCTATAAACCCATAGGGTCAAACTACGAGAAAATATCCACAAAACGGCTCTCTTCAATTTTTCCTCATTTTCCTTGTACAACTCCCTTTCGAGGTAAACGTAATCGGGCGTCTCCTAGTATCTGCTCCGATTCAGGCACGGACAGCCGCAAATGAAGTTTTCTGCAATTGTATAAACCCATAGGGTCAAACTACGAGAAAATATCAATAAAACGGCCCGCTTCAATTTTTCCCCATTTTCCTTGTATAGCTCCCTTTAGAGGTAAACGTAATTAGGCGTCTCCTGGTATCTGCTCCGATTAAGGCACGGACAGCCGCTAATGAAGTTTTCTGCAATTCTATAATCCCATAGGGTCAAACTACGAGAAAATATCCACGAAACGGCTAGATTCAATTTCTCCCCATTTTCCTTGTATAGCTCCCTTTAGAGGTAAACGTAATCGGGCACCTCCTGGTATCTGCTCCGATTCAGGCACGGACAGCCGCAAATCAAGTTTTCTGCAATTCTATAAACCCATAGGGTCAAACTACGAGAAAATATCCACAAAACGGCCCGCTTCAATTCCTCCCCATTTTCCTTGTATAGCTCCCTTTAGAGGTAAACGTAATCCGACGTCCCCTGGTATCAGATCCGATTCAGGCACGGACAGCCCCAAATGAACTTTTCTGCAATTCTATAAACCCATAGGGTCAAACTACGAGAAAATATCCACAAAACGGCTAGATTCAATTTTTCTCCATTTTTCTTGTATAGCTCCCTTAAAAGGTAAACGTAATCTGCGTCCCCTGGTATCTGCTCCGATTCGGGAACGGACACCCCAAATGAACTTTTCTACAATTCTATAATCCCATAGGGTCAAACTACGAGAAAATATCCACAAAACGGCTAGATTCAATTTCTCCCCATTTTCCTTGTATAGCTCCCTTTAGAGGTAAACGTAATCGGGCACCTCCTGGTATCTGCTCCGATTCAGGCACGGACAACCGCAAATCAAGTTTTCTGCAATTCTATAAACCCATAGGGTCAAACTACGAGAAAATATCCACAAAATGGCCCGCTTCAATTCTTCCCCATTTTCCTTGTATAGCTCCCTTTAGAGGTAAACGTAATCCGACGTCCCCTGGTATCAGATCCGATTCAGGCACGGACAGCCCCAAATGAACTTTTCTGCAATTCTATAAACCCATAGGGTCAAACTACGAGAAAATATCCACAAAACGGCTAGATTCAATTTTTCTCCATTTTTCTTGTATAGCTTCCTTAAAAGGTAAACGTAATCGGCGTCCCCTGGTATCTGCTCCGATTCGGGAACGGAAACCCCAAATGAACTTTTCTACAATTCTATAAACCCATAGGGTCAAACTACGAGAAAATATCCACAAAACGGCCCGCTTCAATTTCTCCCCATTTTCCTTGTATAGCTCCCTTTAGAGGTAAACGTAATCGGGCATCCCCTGGTATCTGCTCCGATTCAGGCACAGACAGCCAAAAATGAAGTTTTCTGTAACTCTATAAACCCATAGGGTCAAACTACGAGAAAATATCCACAAAACGGCCCGCTTCAATTTTTCCCCATTTTCCTTGTATAGCTCCCTTTAGAGTTAACGTAATCGGGCGACTCCTAGTATCTGCTCCGATTCAGGCACGAACAGCCGCATATGAAGTTTTCTGCAATTCTATAAACCCATAGGGTCAAACTACGAGAAAATATCCACAAAACAGCCCGCTTCAATTTTAGCCCATTTTCCTTGTATAACTCCCTTTAGAGGTAAACGTAATCGGACGTCCCCTGGTATCTGCTCCGATTCAGGCACGGACAGCCCCAAATGAACTTTTCTGCAATTCTATAAACCCATAGGGTCAAACTACGAGAAAATATCCACAAAACGGCTAGCTTCAATTTTTCTCCATTTTCCTTGTATAGCTCCCTTTAAAGGTAAACGTAATCGGCGTCCCCTAGTATCTGCTCCGATTCAGGCACGGACACCCCAAATGAACTTTTCTGCAATTCTATAAACCCATAGGGTCAAACTACGAGAAAATATCAATAAAACGGCCCGCTTCAATTTTTCCCCATTTTCCTTGTATAGCTCCCTTTAGAGGTAAACGTAATTAGGCGTCTCCTGGTATCTGCTCCGATTAAGGCACGGACAGCCGCTAATGAAGTTTTCAGCAATTCTATAATCCCATAGGGTCAAACTACGAGAAAATATCCACGAAACGGCTAGATTCAATTTCTCCCCATTTTCCTTGTATAGCTCCCTTTAGAGGTAAACGTAATCGGGCACCTCCTGGTATCTGCTCCGATTCAGGCACGGACAGCCGCAAATCAAGTTTTCTGCAATTCTATAAACCCATAGGGTCAAACTACGAGAAAATATCCACAAAACGGCCCGCTTCAATTCCTCCCCATTTTCCTTGTATAGCTCCCTTTAGAGGTAAACGTAATCCGACGTCCCCTGGTATCAGATCCGATTCAGGCACGGACAGCCCCAAATGAAATTTTCTGCAATTCTATAAACCCATAGGGTCAAACTACGAGAAAATATCCACAAAACGGCTAGATTCAATTTTTCTCCATTTTTCTTGTATAGCTCCCTTAAAAGGTAAACGTAATCTGCGTCCCCTGGTATCTGCTCCGATTCGGGAACGGACACCCCAAATGAACTTTTCTACAATTCTATAATCCCATAGGGTCAAACTACGAGAAAATATCCACAAAACGGCTAGATTCAATTTCTCCCCATTTTCCTTGTATAGCTCCCTTTAGAGGTAAACGTAATCGGGCACCTCTTGGTATCTGCTCCGATTCAGGCACGGACAACCGCAAATCAAGTTTTCTGCAATTCTATAAACCCATAGGGTCAAACAACGAGAAAATATCCACAAAATGGCCCGCTTCAATTCTTCCCCATTTTCCTTGTATAGCTCCCTTTAGAGGTAAACGTAATCCGACGTCCCCTGGTATCAGATCCGATTCAGGCACGGACAGCCCCAAATGAACTTTTCTGCAATTCTATAAACCCATAGGGTCAAACTACGAGAAAATATCCACAAAACGGCTAGATTCAATTTTTCTCCATTTTTCTTGTATAGCTTCCTTAAAAGGTAAACGTAATCGGCGTCCCCTGGTATCTGCTCCGATTCGGGAACGGACACCCCAAATGAACTTTTCTACAATTCTATAAACCCATAGGGTCAAACTACGAGAAAATATCCACAAAACGGCCCGCTTCAATTTCTCCCCATTTTCCTTGTATAGCTCCCTTTAGAGGTAAACGTAATCGGGCATCCCCTGGTATCTGCTCCGATTCAGGCACAGACAGCCAAAAATGAAGTTTTCTGTAACTCTATAAACCCATAGGGTCAAACTACGAGAAAATATCCACAAAACGGCCCGCTTCAATTTTTCCCCATTTTCCTTGTATAGCTCCCTTTAGAGTTAACGTAATCGGGCGACTCCTAGTATCTGCTCCGATTCAGGCACGAACAGCCGCATATGAAGTTTTCTGCAATTCTATAAACCCATAGGGTCAAACTACGAGAAAATATCCACAAAACAGCCCGCTTCAATTTTACCCCATTTTCCTTGTATAACTCCCTTTAGAGGTAAACGTAATCGGACGTCCCCTGGTATCTGCTCCGATTCAGGCACGGACAGCCCCAAATGAACTTTTCTGCAATTCTATAAACCCATAGGGTCAAACTACGAGAAAATATCCACAAAACGGCTAGCTTCAATTTTTCTCCATTTTCCTTGTATAGCTCCCTTTAAAGGTAAACGTAATCGGCGTCCCCTAGTATCTGCTCCGATTCAGGCACGGACACCCCAAATGAACTTTTCTGCAATTCTATAAACCCATAGGGTCAAACTACGAGAAAATATCCACAAAACGGCCCGCTTCAATTTCTCCTCATTTTCCTTGTATAGCTCCCTTTAGAGGTAAACGTAATCGGGCGTCCCCTGGTATCTGCTTCGATTCAGGCACAGACAGCCGCAAATGAAGTTTTCTGCAACTCTATAAACCCATAGGGTCAAACTACGAGAAAATATCCACAAAACGGCTCGCTTCAATTTTTCCTCATTTTCCTTGTACAACTCCCTTTCGAGGTAAACGTAATCGGGCGTCTCCTAGTATCTGCTCCGATTTAGGCACGGCCTGCCGCAAATGAAGTTTTCTGCAATTGTATAAACCCATAGGGTCAAACTACGAGAAAATATCAATAAAACGGCCCGCTTCAATTTTTCCCCATTTTCCTTGTATAGCTCCCTTTAGAGGTAAACGTAATTAGGCGTCTCCTGGTATCTGCTCCGATTAAGGCACGGACAGCCGCTAATGAAGTTTTCTGCAATTCTATAATCCCATAGGGTCAAACTACGAGAAAATATCCACAAAACGGCTAGATTCAATTTCTCCCCATTTTCCTTGTATAGCTCCCTTTAGAGGTAAACGTAATCGGGCACCTCCTGGTATCTGCTCCGATTCAGGCACGGACAGCCGCAAATCAAGTTTTCTGCAATTCTATAAACCCATAGGGTCAAACTACGAGAAAATATCCACAAAACGGCCCGCTTCAATTCCTCCCCATTTTCCTTGTATAGCTCCCTTTAGAGGTAAACGTAATCCGACGTCCCCTGGTATCAGATCCGATTCAGGCACGGACAGCCCCAAATGAACTTTTCTGCAATTCTATAAACCCATAGGGTCAAACTACGAGAAAATATCCACAAAACGGCTAGATTCAATTTTTCTCCATTTTTCTTGTATAGCTCCCTTAAAAGGTAAACGTAATCGGCGTCCCCTGGTATCTGCTCCGATTCGGGAACGGACACCCCAAATGAACTTTTCTATAATTCTATAAACCCATAGGGTCAAACTACGAGAAAATATCCACAAAACGGCCCGCTTCAATTTCTCCCCATTTTCCTTGTATAGCTCCCTTTAGAGGTAAACGTAATCGGGCGTCCCCTGGTATCTGATCCGATTCAGGCACAGACAGCCGCAAATGAAGTTTTCTGTAACTCTATAAACCCATAGGGTCAAACTACGAGAAAATATCCACAAAACGACCCGCTTCAATTTTTCCCCATTTTCCTTGTATAGCTCCCTTTAGAGTTAACGTAATCGGGCGACTCCTAGTATCTGCTCCGATTCAAGCACGGACAGCCGCATATGAAGTTTTTTGCAATTCTATAAACCCATAGGGTCAAACTACGAGAAAATATCCACAAAACAGCCCGCTTCAATTTTACCCCATTTTCCTTGTATAACTCCCTTTAGAGGTAAACGTAATCGGACGTCCCCTGGTATCTGCTCCGATTCAGGCACGGACAGCCCCAAATGAACTTTTCTGCAATTCTATAAACCCATAGGGTCAAACTACGAGAAAATATCCACACAACGGCCCACTTCAATTTCTCCCCATTTTCTTTGTATAGCTCCCTTTAGAGGTAAACGTAATCGGGTGCCTCCTGGTATCTGCTACGATTCAGGCACGGACAGCCGCAAATCAAGTTTTCTGCAATTCTATAAACCCTTAGGGTCAAACTACGAGAAAATATCCACAAAACGGCCCGCTTCAATTCTTCCCCATTTTCCTTGTATAGCTCCCTTTAGAGGTAAACGTAATCCGACGTCCCCTGGTATCTGCTCCGATTCAGGCACGGACAGCCCCAAATGAACTTTTCTACAATTCTATAAACCCATAGGGTCAAACTACGAGAAAATATCCACAAAATAGCCCGCTTCAATTTTTCCCCATTTTCCTTGTATAACTCCCTTTAGACGTAAACGTAATCGGGCGTCCCCTGGTATCTGCTCCGATTCAGGCACAGACAGCCGCAAATGAAGTTTTCTGCAACTCTATAAACCCATAGGGTAAAACTACGAGAAAATATCCACAAAACGGCCTGCTTCAATTTTTCCCCATTTTTCTTGTATAGCTCCCTTTAGAGGTAAACGTAATCGGGCGACTCCTAGTATCTGCTCCGATTCAGGCACGGACAGCCGCATATGAAGTTTTTTGCAATTCTATAAACCCATAGGGTCAAACTACGAGAAAATATCCACAAAACAGCCCGCTTCAATTTTTCCCCATTTTCCTTGTATAACTCCCTTTAGAGGTAAACGTAATCGGTGTCCCCTGGTATCTGCTCCGATTCAGGCACGGACAACCCCAAATGAACTTTTCTGCAATTCTATAAACCCATAGGGTCAAACTACGAGAAAATATCCACAAAACGGCCCACTTCAATTTCTCCCCATTTTCCTTGTATAGCTCCCTTTAGAGGTAAACGTAATCGGCGTCCCCTGGTATCTGCTCTGATTCAGGCACGGACAGCCGCAAATCAAGTTTTCTGCAATTCTATAAACCCATAGGGTCAAACTACGAGAAAATATCCACAAAACGACCCGCTTCAATTCTTCCCCATTTTCCTTGTATAGCTCCCTTTAGAGGTAAACGTAATCCGACGTCCCCTGGTATCTGATCCAATTCAGGCATGGACAGCCCCAAATGAACTTTTCTGCAATTCTATAAACCCATAGGGTCAAACTACGAGAAAATATCCACAAAACGGCTAGCTTCAATTTTTCTCCATTTTCCTTGTATAGCTCCCTTTAATGGTAAACGTAATCGGCGTCCCCTGGTATCTTCTCCGATTCAGGCACGGACACCCCAAATGAACTTTTCTGCAATTCTATAAACCCATAGGGTCAAACTACGAGAAAATATCCACAAAACGGCCCGCTTCAATTTCTCCCCATTTTCCTTGTATAGCTCCCTTTAGAGGTAAACGTAATCGGGCGTCCCCTGGTATCTGCTCCGATTCAGGCACAGACAGCCGCAAATGAAGTTTTCTGCAACTCTATAAACCCATAGGGTCAAACTACGAGAAAATATCCACAAAACGGCTCGCTTCAATTTTTCCTCATTTTCCTTGTACAGCTCCCTTTCGAGGTAAACGTAATCGGGCGTCTCCTAGTATCTGCTCCGATTCAGGCACGGACAGCCGCAAATGAAGTTTTCTGCAATTGTATAAACCCATAGGGTCAAACTACGAGAAAATATCAATAAAACGGCCCGCTTCAATTTTTCCCCATTTTCCTTGTATAGCTCCCTTTAGAGGTAAACGTAATTAGGCGTCTCCTGGTATCTGCTCCGATTAAGGCACAGACAGCCGCTAATGAAGTTTTCTGCAATTCTATAATCCCATAGGGTCAAACTACGAGAAAATATCCACAAAACGGCTAGATTCAATTTTTCTCCATTTTTCTTGTATAGCTCCCTTAAAAGGTAAACGTAATCGGCGTCCCCTGGTATCTGCTCCGATTCGGGAACGGACACCCCAAATGAACTTTTCTATAATTCTATAAACCCATAGGGTCAAACTACGAGAAAATATCCACAAAACGGCCCGCTTCAATTTCTCCCCATTTTCCTTGTATAGCTCCCTTTAGAGGTAAACGTAATCGGGCGTCCCCTGGTATCTGCTCCGATTCAGGCACAGACAGCCGCAAATGAAGTTTTCTGTAACTCTATAAACCCATAGGGTCAAACTACGAGAAAATATCCACAAAACGACCCGCTTCAATTTTTCCCCATTTTCCTTGTATAGCTCCCTTTAGAGTTAACGTAATCGGGCGACTCCTAGTATCTGCTCCGATTCAAGCACGGACAGCCGCATATGAAGTTTTTTGCAATTCTATAAACCCATAGGGTCAAACTACGAGAAAATATCCACAAAACAGCCCGCTTCAATTTTACCCCATTTTCCTTGTATAACTCCCTTTAGAGGTAAACGTAATCGGACGTCCCCTGGTATCTGCTCCGATTCAGGCACGGACAGCCCCAAATGAACTTTTCTGCAATTCTATAAACCCATAGGGTCAAACTACGAGAAAATATCCACACAACGGCCCACTTCAATTTCTCCCCATTTTCTTTGTATAGCTCCCTTTAGAGGTAAACGTAATCGGGTGCCTCCTGGTATCTGCTACGATTCAGGCACGGACAGCCGCAAATCAAGTTTTCTGCAATTCTATAAACCCTTAGGGTCAAACTACGAGAAAATATCCACAAAACGGCCCGCTTCAATTCTTCCCCATTTTCCTTGTATAGCTCCCTTTAGAGGTAAACGTAATCCGACGTCCCCTGGTATCTGCTCCGATTCAGGCACGGACAGCCCCAAATGAACTTTTCTACAATTCTATAAACCCATAGGGTCAAACTACGAGAAAATATCCACAAAATAGCCCGCTTCAATTTTTCCCCATTTTCCTTGTATAACTCCCTTTAGACGTAAACGTAATCGGGCGTCCCCTGGTATCTGCTCCGATTCAGGCACAGACAGCCGCAAATGAAGTTTTCTGCAACTCTATAAACCCATAGGGTAAAACTACGAGAAAATATCCACAAAACGGCCTGCTTCAATTTTTCCCCATTTTTCTTGTATAGCTCCCTTTAGAGGTAAACGTAATCGGGCGACTCCTAGTATCTGCTCCGATTCAGGCACGGACAGCCGCATATGAAGTTTTTTGCAATTCTATAAACCCATAGGGTCAAACTACGAGAAAATATCCACAAAACAGCCCGCTTCAATTTTTCCCCATTTTCCTTGTATAACTCCCTTTAGAGGTAAACGTAATCGGTGTCCCCTGGTATCTGCTCCGATTCAGGCACGGACAACCCCAAATGAACTTTTCTGCAATTCTATAAACCCATAGGGTCAAACTACGAGAAAATATCCACAAAACGGCCCACTTCAATTTCTCCCCATTTTCCTTGTATAGCTCCCTTTAGAGGTAAACGTAATCGGCGTCCCCTGGTATCTGCTCTGATTCAGGCACGGACAGCCGCAAATCAAGTTTTCTGCAATTCTATAAACCCATAGGGTCAAACTACGAGAAAATATCCACAAAACGACCCGCTTCAATTCTTCCCCATTTTCCTTGTATAGCTCCCTTTAGAGGTAAACGTAATCCGACGTCCCCTGGTATCTGATCCAATTCAGGCATGGACAGCCCCAAATGAACTTTTCTGCAATTCTATAAACCCATAGGGTCAAACTACGAGAAAATATCCACAAAACGGCTAGCTTCAATTTTTCTCCATTTTCCTTGTATAGCTCCCTTTAATGGTAAACGTAATCGGCGTCCCCTGGTATCTTCTCCGATTCAGGCACGGACACCCCAAATGAACTTTTCTGCAATTCTATAAACCCATAGGGTCAAACTACGAGAAAATATCCACAAAACGGCCCGCTTCAATTTCTCCCCATTTTCCTTGTATAGCTCCCTTTAGAGGTAAACGTAATCGGGCGTCCCCTGGTATCTGCTCCGATTCAGGCACAGACAGCCGCAAATGAAGTTTTCTGCAACTCTATAAACCCATAGGGTCAAACTACGAGAAAATATCCACAAAACGGCTCGCTTCAATTTTTCCTCATTTTCCTTGTACAGCTCCCTTTCGAGGTAAACGTAATCGGGCGTCTCCTAGTATCTGCTCCGATTCAGGCACGGACAGCCGCAAATGAAGTTTTCTGCAATTGTATAAACCCATAGGGTCAAACTACGAGAAAATATCAATAAAACGGCCCGCTTCAATTTCTCCCCATTTTCCTTGTATAGCTCCCTTTAGAGGTAAACGTAATCGGGCGTCCCCTGGTATCTGCTCCGATTCAGGCACAGACAGCCGCAAATGAAGTTTTCTGTAACTCTATAAACCCATAGGGTCAAACTACGAGAAAATATCCACAAAACGACCCGCTTCAATTTTTCCCCATTTTCCTTGTATAGCTCCCTTTAGAGTTAACGTAATCGGGCGACTCCTAGTATCTGCTCCGATTCAAGCACGGACAGCCGCATATGAAGTTTTTTGCAATTCTATAAACCCATAGGGTCAAACTACGAGAAAATATCCACAAAACAGCCCGCTTCAATTTTACCCCATTTTCCTTGTATAACTCCCTTTAGAGGTAAACGTAATCGGACGTCCCCTGGTATCTGCTCCGATTCAGGCACGGACAGCCCCAAATGAACTTTTCTGCAATTCTATAAACCCATAGGGTCAAACTACGAGAAAATATCCACACAACGGCCCACTTCAATTTCTCCCCATTTTCTTTGTATAGCTCCCTTTAGAGGTAAACGTAATCGGGTGCCTCCTGGTATCTGCTACGATTCAGGCACGGACAGCCGCAAATCAAGTTTTCTGCAATTCTATAAACCCTTAGGGTCAAACTACGAGAAAATATCCACAAAACGGCCCGCTTCAATTCTTCCCCATTTTCCTTGTATAGCTCCCTTTAGAGGTAAACGTAATCCGACGTCCCCTGGTATCTGCTCCGATTCAGGCACGGACAGCCCCAAATGAACTTTTCTACAATTCTATAAACCCATAGGGTCAAACTACGAGAAAATATCCACAAAATAGCCCGCTTCAATTTTTCCCCATTTTCCTTGTATAACTCCCTTTAGACGTAAACGTAATCGGGCGTCCCCTGGTATCTGCTCCGATTCAGGCACAGACAGCCGCAAATGAAGTTTTCTGCAACTCTATAAACCCATAGGGTCAAACTACGAGAAAATATCCACACAACGGCCCACTTCAATTTCTCCCCATTTTCTTTGTATAGCTCCCTTTAGAGGTAAACGTAATCGGGTGCCTCCTGGTATCTGCTACGATTCAGGCACGGACAGCCGCAAATCAAGTTTTCTGCAATTCTATAAACCCTTAGGGTCAAACTACGAGAAAATATCCACAAAACGGCCCGCTTCAATTCTTCCCCATTTTCCTTGTATAGCTCCCTTTAGAGGTAAACGTAATCCGACGTCCCCTGGTATCTGCTCCGATTCAGGCACGGACAGCCCCAAATGAACTTTTCTACAATTCTATAAACCCATAGGGTCAAACTACGAGAAAATATCCACAAAATAGCCCGCTTCAATTTTTCCCCATTTTCCTTGTATAACTCCCTTTAGACGTAAACGTAATCGGGCGTCCCCTGGTATCTGCTCCGATTCAGGCACAGACAGCCGCAAATGAAGTTTTCTGCAACTCTATAAACCCATAGGGTAAAACTACGAGAAAATATCCACAAAACGGCCTGCTTCAATTTTTCCCCATTTTTCTTGTATAGCTCCCTTTAGAGGTAAACGTAATCGGGCGACTCCTAGTATCTGCTCCGATTCAGGCACGGACAGCCGCATATGAAGTTTTTTGCAATTCTATAAACCCATAGGGTCAAACTACGAGAAAATATCCACAAAACGGCTAGCTTCAATTTTTCTCCATTTTCCTTGTATAGCTCCCTTTAATGGTAAACGTAATCGGCGTCCCCTGGTATCTTCTCCGATTCAGGCACGGACAGCCGCAAATCAAGTTTTCTGCAATTCTATAAACCCATAGGGTCAAACTACGAGAAAATATCCACAAAACGACCCGCTTCAATTCTTCCCCATTTTCCTTGTATAGCTCCCTTTAGAGGTAAACGTAATCCGACGTCCCCTGGTATCTGATCCAATTCAGGCATGGACAGCCCCAAATGAACTTTTCTGCAATTCTATAAACCCATAGGGTCAAACTACGAGAAAATATCCACAAAACGGCTAGCTTCAATTTTTCTCCATTTTCCTTGTATAGCTCCCTTTAATGGTAAACGTAATCGGCGTCCCCTGGTATCTTCTCCGATTCAGGCACGGACACCCCAAATGAACTTTTCTGCAATTCTATAAACCCATAGGGTCAAACTACGAGAAAATATCCACAAAACGGCCCGCTTCAATTTCTCCCCATTTTCCTTGTATAGCTCCCTTTAGAGGTAAACGTAATCGGGCGTCCCCTGGTATCTGCTCCGATTCAGGCACAGACAGCCGCAAATGAAGTTTTCTGCAACTCTATAAACCCATAGGGTCAAACTACGAGAAAATATCCACAAAACAGCTCGCTTCAATTTTTCCTCATTTTCCTTGTACAGCTCCCTTTCGAGGTAAACGTAATCGGGCGTCTCCTAGTATCTGCTCCGATTCAGGCACGGACAGCCGCAAATGAAGTTTTCTGCAATTGTATAAACCCATAGGGTCAAACTACGAGAAAATATCAATAAAACGGCCCGCTTCAATTTTTCCCCATTTTCCTTGTATAGCTCCCTTTAGAGGTAAACGTAATCAGGCGTCTCCTGGTATCTGCTCCGATTAAGGCACAGACAGCCGCTAATGAAGTTTTCTGCAATTCTATAATCCCATAGGGTCAAACTACGAGAAAATATCCACAAAACGGCCCACTTCAATTTCTCCACATTTTCCTTGTATAGCTCCCTTTAGAGGTAAACGTAATCGGGCACCTCCTGGTATCTGCTCCGATTCAGGCACGGACAGCCGCAAATGAAGTTTTCTGCAACTCTATAAACCCATAGGGTCAAACTATGAGAAAATATCCACAAAACGGCCCGCTTCAATTCTTCCCCATTTTCCTTGTATAGCTCTCTTTAGAGGTAAACGTAATCCGACGTCCCCTGGTATCTGATCCGATTCAGGCACGAACAGCCCCAAATGAACTTTTCTGCAATTCTATAAACCCATAGGGTCAAACTACGAGAAAATATCCACAAAACGGCCCGCTTCAATTTCTCCCCATTTTCCTTGTATAGCTCCCTTTAGAGGTAAACGTAATCGGACGTCCCCTGGTATCTGCTCCGATTCAGGCACAGACAGCCGCAAATGAAGTTTTCTGCAACTCTATAAACCCATAGGGTCAAACTACGAGAAAATATCCACAAAATGGCTCGCTTCAATTTTTCCTCATTTTCCTTGTACAGCTCCCTTTCGAGGTAAACGTAATCGGGCGTCTCCTAGTATCTGCTCCGATTCAGGCACGGACAGCCGCAAATGAAGTTTTCTGCAATTGTATAAACCCATAGGGTCAAACTACGAGAAAATATCAATAAAACGGCCCGCTTCAATTTTTCCCCATTTTCCTTGTATAGCTCCCTTTAGAGGTAAACGTAATTAGGCGTCTCCTGGTATCTGCTCCGATTAAGGCACAGACAGCCGCTAATGAAGTTTTCTGCAATTCTATAATCCCATAGGGTCAAACTACGAGAAAATATCCACAAAACGGCCCACTTCAATTTCTCCACATTTTCCTTGTATAGCTCCCTTTAGAGGTAAAGGTAATCGGGCACCTCCTGGTATCTGCTCCGATTCAGGCACGGACAGCCGCAAATGAAGTTTTCTGCAACTCTATAAACCCATAGGGTCAAACTACGAGAAAATATCCACAAAACGGCCCGCTTCAATTCTTCCCCATTTTCCTTGTATAGCTCTCTTTAGAGGTAAACGTAATCCGACGTCCCCTGGTATCTGATCCGATTCAGGCACGGACAACCCCAAATGAACTTTTCTGCAATTCTATAAACCCATAGGGTCAAACTACGAGAAAATATCCACACAACGGCCCACTTCAATTTCTCCCCATTTTCCTTGTATAGCTCCCTTTAGAGGTAAACGTAATCGGGTGCCTCCTGGTATCTGCTACGATTCAGGCACGGATAGCCGCAAATCAAGTTTTCTGCAATTCTATAAACCCTTAGGGTCAAACTACGAGAAAATATCCACAAAACGGCCCGCTTCAATTCTTCCCCATTTTCCTTGTATAGCTCCCTTTAGAGGTAAACGTAATCCGAAGTCCCCTGGTATCTGCTCCGATTCAGGCACGGACAGCCCCAAATGAACTTTTCTGCAATTCTATAAACCCATAGGGTCAAACTACGAGAAAATATCCACAAAACGGCTAGCTTCAATTTTTCTCCATTTTCCTTGTATAGCTCCCTTTAATGGTAAACGTAATCGGCGTCCCCTGGTATCTTCTCCGATTCAGGCACGGACACCCCAAATGAACTTTTCTGCAATTCTATAAACCCATAGGGTCAAACTACGAGAAAATATCCACAAAACGGCCCGATTCAATTTCTCCCCATTTTCCTTGTATAGCTCCCTTTAGAGGTAAACGTAATCGGGCGTCCCCTGGTATCTGCTCCGATTCAGGCACAGACAGCCGCAAATGAAGTTTTCTGCAACTCTATAAACCCATAGGGTCAAACTACGAGAAAATATCCACAAAACGGCTCGCTTCAATTTTTCCTCATTTTCCTTGTACAGCTCCCTTTCGAGGTAAACGTAATCGGGCGTCTCCTAGTATCTGCTCCGATTCAGGCACGGACAGCCGCAAATGAAGTTTTCTGCAATTGTATAAACCCATAGGGTCAAACTACGAGAAAATATCAATAAAACGGCCCGCTTCAATTTTTCCCCATTTTCCTTGTATAGCTCCCTTTAGAGGTAAACGTAATTAGGCGTCTCCTGGTATCTGCTCCGATTAAGGCACAGACAGCCGCTAATGAAGTTTTCTGCAATTCTATAATCCCATAGGGTCAAACTACGAGAAAATATCCACAAAACGGCCCACTTCAATTTCTCCACATTTTCCTTGTATAGCTCCCTTTAGAGGTAAACGTAATCGGGCACCTCCTGGTATCTGCTCCGATTCAGGCACGGACAGCCGCAAATGAAGTTTTCTGCAACTCTATAAACCCATAGGGTCAAACTACGAGAAAATATCCACAAAACGGCCCGCTTCAATTCTTCCCCATTTTCCTTGTATAGCTCTCTTTAGAGGTAAACGTAATCCGACGTCCCCTGGTATCTGATCCGATTCAGGCACGAACAGCCCCGAATGAACTTTTCTGCAATTCTATAAACCCATAGGGTCAAACTACGAGAAAATATCCACAAAACGGCCCGCTTCAATTTCTCCCCATTTTCCTTGTATAGCTCCCTTTAGAGGTAAACGTAATCGGACGTCCCCTGGTATCTGCTCCGATTCAGGCACAGACAGCCGCAAATGAAGTTTTCTGCAACTCTATAAACCCATAGGGTCAAACTACGAGAAAATATCCATAAAATGGCTCGCTTCAATTTTTCCTCATTTTCCTTGTACAGCTCCCTTTCGAGGTAAACGTAATCGGGCGTCTCCTAGTATCTGCTCCGATTCAGGCACGGACAGCCGCAAATGAAGTTTTCTGCAATTGTATAAACCCATAGGGTCAAACTACGAGAAAATATCAATAAAACGGCCCGCTTCAATTTTTCCCCATTTTCCTTGTATAGCTCCCTTTAGAGGTAAACGTAATTAGGCGTCTCCTGGTATCTGCTCCGATTAAGGCACAGACAGCCGCTAATGAAGTTTTCTGCAATTCTATAATCCCATAGGGTCAAACTACGAGAAAATATCCACAAAACGGCCCACTTCAATTTCTCCACATTTTCCTTGTATAGCTCCCTTTAGAGGTAAACGTAATCGGGCACCTCCTGGTATCTGCTCCGATTCAGGCACGGACAGCCGCAAATGAAGTTTTCTGCAACTCTATAAACCCATAGGGTCAAACTACGAGAAAATATCCACAAAACGGCCCGCTTCAATTCTTCCCCATTTTCCTTGTATAGCTCTCTTTAGAGGTAAACGTAATCCGACGTCCCCTGGTATCTGATCCGATTCAGGCACGGACAACCCCAAATGAACTTTTCTGCAATTCTATAAACCCATAGGGTCAAACTACGAGAAAATATCCACACAACGGCCCACTTCAATTTCTCCCCATTTTCCTTGTATAGCTCCCTTTAGAGGTAAACGTAATCGGGTGCCTCCTGGTATCTGCTACGATTCAGGCACGGACAGCCGCAAATCAAGTTTTCTGCAATTCTATAAACCCTTAGGGTCAAACTACGAGAAAATATCCACAAAACGGCCCGCTTCAATTCTTCCCCATTTTCCTTGTATAGCTCCCTTTAGAGGTAAACGTAATCCGAAGTCCCCTGGTATCTGCTCCGATTCAGGCACGGACAGCCCCAAATGAACTTTTCTGCAATTCTATAAACCCATAGGGTCAAACTACGAGAAAATATCCACAAAATAGCCCGCTTCAATTTTTCCCCATTTTCCTTGTATAACTCCCTTTAGACGTAAACGTAATCGGGCGTCCCCTGGTATCTGCTCCGATTCAGGCACAGACAGCCGCAAATGAAGTTTTCTGCAACTCTATAAACCCATAGGGTCAAACTACGAGAAAATATCCACAAAACGGCCTGCTTCAATTTTTCCCCATTTTCCTTGTATAGCTCCCTTTAGAGGTAAACGTAATCGGGCGACTCCTAGTATCTGCTCCGATTCAGGCACGGACAGCCGCATATGAAGTTTTTTGCAATTCTATAAACCCATAGGGTCAAAGTACGAGAAAATATCCACAAAACAGCCCGCTTCAATTTTTCCCCATTTTCCTTGTATAACTCCAATTAGAAGTAAACGTAATCGGCGTCCCCTGGTATCTGCTCCGATTCAGGCACGGACAACCCCAAATGAACTTTTCTGCAATTCTATAAACCCATAGGGTCAAACTACGAGAAAATATCCACAAAACGGCCCACTTCAATTTCTCCCCATTTTCCTTGTATAGCTCCCTTTAGAGGTAAACGTAATCGGCGACCCCTGGTATCTGCTCCGATTCAGGCACGGACAGCCGCAAATCAAGTTTTCTGCAATTCTATAAACCCATAGGGTCAAACTACGAGAAAATATCCACAAAACGACCCGCTTCAATTCTTCCCCATTTTCCTTGTATAGCTCCCTTTAGAGGTAAACGTAATATGACGTCCCCTGGTATCTGATCCAATTCAGGCATGGACAGCCCCAAATGAAATTTTCTGCAATTCTATAAACCCATAGGGTCAAACTACGGGAAAATATCCACAAAACGGCTAGCTTCAATTTTTCTCCATTTTCCTTGTATAGCTCCCTTTAAAGGTAAACGTAATCGGCGTCCCCTGGTATCTGCTCCGATTCAGGGACAGACACCCCAAATGAACTTTTCTGCAATTCTATAAACCCATAGGGTCAAACTACGAGAAAATATCCACAAAACGGCCCGCTTCAATTTCTCCCCATTTTCCTTGTATAGATCCCTTTAGAGGTAAACGTAATCGGGCGTCCCCTGGTATCTGCTCCGATTCAGGCACAGACAGCCGCAAATGAAGTTTTCTGCAACTCTATAATCCCATAGGGTCAAACTACGAGAAAATATCCACAAAACGGCTCGCTTCAATTTTTCCCCATTTTCCTTGTATAGCTCCCTTTAAAGGTAAACGTAATCGGCGTCCCCTGGTATCTGCTCCGATTCAGGAACGGACACCCCAAATGAACTTTTCTACAATTCTATAAACCCATAGGGACAAACTATGAGAAAATATCCACAAAACGGCCCACTTCAATTTCTCCCCATTTTCCTTGTATAGCTCCCTTTAGAGGTAAACGTAATCGGGCGTCCCCTGGTATCTGCTCCGATTCAGGCACAGACAGCCGCAAATGAAGTTTTCTGTAACTCTATAAACCCATAGGGTCAAACTACGAGAAAATATCCACAAAACGGCCCGCTTCAATTTCTCCCCATTTTCCTTGTATAGCTCCCTTTAGAGGTAAACGTAATCGGGCGTCCCCTGGTATCTGCTCCGATTCAGGCACAGAGAGCCGCAAATGAAGTTTTCTGCAACTCTATAAACCCATAGGGTTAAACTACGAGAAAATATCCACAAAACGGCCCGCTTCAATTTTTCCCCATTTTCCTTGTATAGCTCCTTTTAGAGTTAACGTAATCAGGCGACTCCTAGTATCTGCTCCGATTCAGGCACGGACAGCCCCAAATGAACTTTTCTGCAATTCTATAAACCCATAGGGTCAAACTACGAGAAAATATCCACAAAACGGCTCACTTCAATTTTTCCTCATTTTCCTTGTACAGCTCCCTTTAGAGGTAAACGTAATTAGGCGTCTCCTGGTATCTGCTCCGATTCAGGCACGGACAGCCGCAAATCAAGTTTTCTGCAATTCTATAAACCCATAGGGTCAAACTACGAGAAAATATCCACAAAACGGCTCACTTCAATTTCTCCCCATTTTCCTTGTATAGCTCCCTTTAGAGGTAAACGTAATAGGCGTCCCCTGGTATCTGCTCCGATTCAGGAACGGACACCCCAAATGAACTTTTCTACAATTCTATAAACCCATAGGGACAAACTATGAGAAAATATCCACAAAACGGCCCACTTCAATTTCTCCCCATTTTCCTTGTATAGCTCCCTTTAGAGGTAAACGTAATCGGGCGTCCCCTGGTATCTGCTCCGATTCAGGCACAGACAGCCGCAAATGAAGTTTTCTGTAACTCTATAAACCCATAGGGTCAAACTACGAGAAAATATCCACAAAACGGCCCGCTTCAATTTCTCCCCATTTTCCTTGTATAGCTCCCTTTAGAGGTAAACGTAATCGGGCGTCCCCTGGTATCTGCTCCGATTCAGGCACAGAGAGCCGCAAATGAAGTTTTCTGCAACTCTATAAACCCATAGGGTTAAACTACGAGAAAATATCCACAAAACGGCCCGCTTCAATTTTTCCCCATTTTCCTTGTATAGCTCCTTTTAGAGTTAACGTAATCAGGCGACTCCTAGTATCTGCTCCGATTCAGGCACGGACAGCCCCAAATGAACTTTTCTGCAATTCTATAAACCCATAGGGTCAAACTACGAGAAAATATCCACAAAACGGCTCACTTCAATTTTTCCTCATTTTCCTTGTACAGCTCCCTTTAGAGGTAAACGTAATTAGGCGTCTCCTGGTATCTGCTCCGATTCAGGCACGGACAGCCGCAAATCAAGTTTTCTGCAATTCTATAAACCCATAGGGTCAAACTACGAGAAAATATCCACAAAACGGCTCACTTCAATTTCTCCCCATTTTCCTTGTATAGCTCCCTTTAGAGGTAAACGTAATAGGCGTCCCCTGGTATCTGCTCCGATTCAGGCACGGACAGCCGCAAATCAAGTTTTCTGCAATTCTATAAACCCATAGGGTCAAACTACGAGAAAATATCCACAAAACGACCCGCTTCAATTCTTCCCCATTTTCCTTGTATAGCTCCCTTTAGAGGTAAACGTAATCCGACGTCCCCTGGTATCTGATCCGATTCAGGCACAGACAGCCGCAAATGAAGTTTTCTGTAACTCTATAAACCCATAGGGTCAAACTACGAGAAAATATCCACAAAACGGCCCGCTTCAATTTCTCCCCATTTTCCTTGTATAGCTCCCTTTAGAGGTAAACGTAATCGGGCGTCCCCTGGTATCTGCTCCGATTCAGGCACAGAGAGCCGCAAATGAAGTTTTCTGCAACTCTATAAACCCATAGGGTTAAACTACGAGAAAATATCCACAAAACGGCCCGCTTCAATTTTTCCCCATTTTCCTTGTATAGCTCCTTTTAGAGTTAACGTAATCAGGCGACTCCTAGTATCTGCTCCGATTCAGGCACGGACAGCCCCAAATGAACTTTTCTGCAATTCTATAAACCCATAGGGTCAAACTACGAGAAAATATCCACAAAACGGCTCACTTCAATTTTTCCTCGTTTTCCTTGTACAGCTCCCTTTAGAGGTAAACGTAATTAGGCGTCTCCTGGTATCTGCTCCGATTCAGGCACGGACAGCCGCAAATCAAGTTTTCTGCAATTCTATAAACCCATAGGGTCAAACTACGAGAAAATATCCACAAAACGGCTCACTTCAATTTCTCCCCATTTTCCTTGTATAGCTCCCTTTAGAGGTAAACGTAATAGGCGTCCCCTGGTATCTGCTCCGATTCAGGCACGGACAGCCGCAAATCAAGTTTTCTGCAATTCTATAAACCCATAGGGTCAAACTACGAGAAAATATCCACAAAACGACCCGCTTCAATTCTTCCCCATTTTCCTTGTATAGCTCCCTTTAGAGGTAAACGTAATCCGACGTCCCCTGGTATCTGATCCGATTCTGGCAAGGACAGCCCCAAATGAAGTTTTCTGCAATTCTATAAACCCATAGGGTCAAACTACGAGAAAATATCCACAAAACAGCCCGCTTCAATTTTACCCCATTTTCCTTGTATAACTCCCTTTAGAGGTAAACGTAATCGGGCGTCCCCTGGTATCTGCTCCGATTCAGGCACGGACAGCCCCAAATGAACTTTTCTGCAATTCTATAAACCCATAGGGTCAAACTACGAGAAAATATCCACAAAACGGCCCGCTTCAATTTCTCCCCATTTTCCTTGTATAGCTCCCTTTAGAGGTAAACGTAATCGGGCGTCCCCTGGTATCTGCTCCGATTCAGGCACAGAGAGCCGCAAATGAAGTTTTCTGCAACTCCATAAACCCATAGGGTTAAACTACGAGAAAATATCGACAAAACGGCCCGCTTCAATTTTTCCCCATTTTCCTTGTATAGCTCCTTTTAGAGTTAACGTAATCAGGCGACTCCTAGTATCTGCTCCGATTCAGGCACGGACAGCCGCATATGAAGTTTTCTGCAATTCTATAAACCCATAGGGTCAAACTACGAGAAAATATCCGCAAAACAGCCCGCTTCAATTTTTCCCCATTTTCCTTGTATAACTTCCTTTAGAGGTAAACGTAATTAGGCGTCCCCTGATATCTGCTCCGATTCAGGCACGGACAGCCCCAAATGAACTTTTCTGCAATTCTATAAACCCATAGGGTCAAACTACGAGAAAATATCCACAAAACGGCTCTCTTCAATTTTTCCTCATTTTCCTTGTACAGCTCCCTTTAGAGGTAAACGTAATTAGGCGTCTCCTGGTATCTGCTCCGATTCAGGCACGGACAGCCGCAAATCAAGTTTTCTGCAATTCTATAAACCCATAGGGTCAAACTACGAGAAAATATCCACAAAATGGCCCACTTCAATTTCTCCCCATTTTCCTTGTATAGCTCCCTTTAGAGGTAAACGTAATAGGCGTTCCCTGGTATCTGCTCCGATTCAGGAACGGACACCCCAAATGAACTTTTCTACAATTCTATAAACCCATAGGGACAAACTATGAGAAAATATCCACAAAACGGCCCACTTCAATTTCTCCCCATTTTCCTTGTATAGCTCCCTTTAGAGGTAAACGTAATCGGGCGTCCCCTGGTATCTGCTCCGATTCAGGCACAGACAGCCGCAAATGAAGTTTTCTGTAACTCTATAAACCCATAGGGTCAAACTACGAGAAAATATCCACAAAACGGCCCGCTTCAATTTCTCCCCATTTTCCTTGTATAGCTCCCTTTAGAGGTAAACGTAATCGGGCGTCCCCTGGTATCTGCTCCGATTCAGGCACAGAGAGCCGCAAATGAAGTTTTCTGCAACTCTATAAACCCATAGGGTTAAACTACGAGAAAATATCCACAAAACGGCCCGCTTCAATTTTTCCCCATTTTCCTTGTATAGCTCCTTTTAGAGTTAACGTAATCAGGCGACTCCTAGTATCTGCTCCGATTCAGGCACGGACAGCCCCAAATGAACTTTTCTGCAATTCTATAAACCCATAGGGTCAAACTACGAGAAAATATCCACAAAACGGCTCACTTCAATTTTTCCTCATTTTCCTTGTACAGCTCCCTTTAGAGGTAAACGTAATTAGGCGTCTCCTGGTATCTGCTCCGATTCAGGCACGGACAGCCGCAAATCAAGTTTTCTGCAATTCTATAAACCCATAGGGTCAAACTACGAGAAAATATCCACAAAACGGCTCACTTCAATTTCTCCCCATTTTCCTTGTATAGCTCCCTTTAGAGGTAAACGTAATAGGCGTCCCCTGGTATCTGCTCCGATTCAGGAACGGACACCCCAAATGAACTTTTCTACAATTCTATAAACCCATAGGGACAAACTATGAGAAAATATCCACAAAACGGCCCACTTCAATTTCTCCCCATTTTCCTTGTATAGCTCCCTTTAGAGGTAAACGTAATCGGGCGTCCCCTGGTATCTGCTCCGATTCAGGCACAGACAGCCGCAAATGAAGTTTTCTGTAACTCTATAAACCCATAGGGTCAAACTACGAGAAAATATCCACAAAACGGCCCGCTTCAATTTCTCCCCATTTTCCTTGTATAGCTCCCTTTAGAGGTAAACGTAATCGGGCGTCCCCTGGTATCTGCTCCGATTCAGGCACAGAGAGCCGCAAATGAAGTTTTCTGCAACTCTATAAACCCATAGGGTTAAACTACGAGAAAATATCCACAAAACGGCCCGCTTCAATTTTTCCCCATTTTCCTTGTATAGCTCCTTTTAGAGTTAACGTAATCAGGCGACTCCTAGTATCTGCTCCGATTCAGGCACGGACAGCCCCAAATGAACTTTTCTGCAATTCTATAAACCCATAGGGTCAAACTACGAGAAAATATCCACAAAACGGCTCACTTCAATTTTTCCTCATTTTCCTTGTACAGCTCCCTTTAGAGGTAAACGTAATTAGGCGTCTCCTGGTATCTGCTCCGATTCAGGCACGGACAGCCGCAAATCAAGTTTTCTGCAATTCTATAAACCCATAGGGTCAAACTACGAGAAAATATCCACAAAACGGCTCACTTCAATTTCTCCCCATTTTCCTTGTATAGCTCCCTTTAGAGGTAAACGTAATAGGCGTCCCCTGGTATCTGCTCCGATTCAGGCACGGACAGCCGCAAATCAAGTTTTCTGCAATTCTATAAACCCATAGGGTCAAACTACGAGAAAATATCCACAAAACAGCCCGCTTCAATTTTACCCCATTTTCCTTGTATAACTCCCTTTAGAGGTAAACGTAATCGGGCGTCCCCTGGTATCTGCTCCGATTCAGGCACGGACAGCCCCAAATGAACTTTTCTGCAATTCTATAAACCCATAGGGTCAAACTACGAGAAAATATCCACAAAACGGCCCGCTTCAATTTCTCCCCATTTTCCTTGTATAGCTCCCTTTAGAGGTAAACGTAATCGGGCGTCCCCTGGTATCTGCTCCGATTCAGGCACAGAGAGCCGCAAATGAAGTTTTCTGCAACTCCATAAACCCATAGGGTTAAACTACGAGAAAATATCGACAAAACGGCCCGCTTCAATTTTTCCCCATTTTCCTTGTATAGCTCCTTTTAGAGTTAACGTAATCAGGCGACTCCTAGTATCTGCTCCGATTCAGGCACGGACAGCCGCATATGAAGTTTTCTGCAATTCTATAAACCCATAGGGTCAAACTACGAGAAAATATCCGCAAAACAGCCCGCTTCAATTTTTCCCCATTTTCCTTGTATAACTTCCTTTAGAGGTAAACGTAATTAGGCGTCCCCTGATATCTGCTCCGATTCAGGCACGGACAGCCCCAAATGAACTTTTCTGCAATTCTATAAACCCATAGGGTCAAACTACGAGAAAATATCCACAAAACGGCTCTCTTCAATTTTTCCTCATTTTCCTTGTACAGCTCCCTTTAGAGGTAAACGTAATTAGGCGTCTCCTGGTATCTGCTCCGATTCAGGCACGGACAGCCGCAAATCAAGTTTTCTGCAATTCTATAAACCCATAGGGTCAAACTACGAGAAAATATCCACAAAATGGCCCACTTCAATTTCTCCCCATTTTCCTTGTATAGCTCCCTTTAGAGGTAAACGTAATAGGCGTTCCCTGGTATCTGCTCCGATTCAGGCACGGACAGCCGCAAATCAAGTTTTCTGCAATTCTATAAACCCATAGGGTCAAACTACGAGAAAATATCCACAAAACGACCCGCTTCAATTCTTCCCCATTTTCCTTGTATAGCTCCCTTTAGAGGTAAACGTAATCCGACGTCCCCTGGTATATGATCCGATTCTGGCAAGGACAGCCCCAAATGAAGTTTTCTGCAATTCTATAAACCCATAGGGTCAAACTACGAGAAAATATCCACAAAACAGCCCGCTTCAATTTTACCCCATTTTCCTTGTATAACTCCCTTTAGAGGTAAACGTAATCAGGCGTCCCCTGGTATCTGCTCCGATTCAGGCACGGACAGCCCCAAATGAACTTTTCTGCAATTCTATAAACACATAGGGTCAAACTACGAGCAAATATCCACAAAACGGCCCGCTTCAATTTCTCCCCATTTTCCTTGTATAGCTCCCTTTAGAGGTAAATGTAATCGGGCGTCCCCTGGTATCTGCTCCGATTCAGGCACAGAGAGCCGCAAATGAAGTTTTCTGCAACTCTATAAACCCATAGGGTTAAACTACGAGAAAATATCCACAAAACGGCCTGCTTCAATTTTTCCCCATTTTCCTTGTATAGCTCCTTTTAGAGTTAACGTAATCAGGCGACTCCTAGTATCTGCTCCGATTCAGGCACGGACAGCCGCATATGAAGTTTTCTGCAATTCTATAAACCCATAGGGTCAAACTACGAGAAAATATCCACAAAACAGCCCGCTTCAATTTTTCCCCATTTTCCTTGTATAACTTCCTTTAGAGGTAAACGTAATTAGGCGTCCCCTGGTATCTGCTCCGATTCAGGCACGGACAGCCCCAAATGAACTTTTCTGCAATTCTATAAACCCATAGGGTCAAACTACGAGAAAATATCCACAAAACGGCTCACTTCAATTTTTCCTCATTTTCCTTGTACAGCTCCCTTTAGAGGTAAACGTAATTAGGCGTCTCCTAGTATCTGCTCCGATTCAGGCACGGACAGCCGCAAATCAAGTTTTCTGCAATTCTATAAACCCATAGGGTCAAACTACGAGAAAATATCCACAAAACGGCCCACTTCAATTTCTCCCCATTTTCCTTGTATAGCTCCCTTTAGAGGTAAACGTAATAGGCGTCCCCTGGTATCTGCTCCGATTCAGGCATGGACAGCCGCAAATCAAGTTTTCTGCAATTCTATAAACCCATAGGGTCAAACTACGAGAAAATATCCACAAAACGACCCGCTTCAATTCTTCCCCATTTTCCTTGTATAGCTCCCTTTAGAGGTAAACGTAATCCGACGTCTCCTGGTATCTGATCCGATTCAGGCATGGACAGCCCCAAATGAACTTTTCTGCAATTCTATAAACCCATAGGGTCAAACTATGAGAAAATATCCAAAAAACGGCCAGGCTTCAATTCTTCCCCATTTTCCTTGTATAGCTCCCTTTAGAGGTAAACGTAATCCGACGTCCCCTGGTATCTGCTCCGATTCAGGCACGGACAGTCCCAAATGAACTTTTCTGCAATTCTATAAACCCATAGGGTCAAACTACGTGAAAATATCTACAAAACGGCTATCTTCAATTTTTCTCCATTTTCCTTGTATAGCTCCCTTTAAAGGTAAACGTAATCGGGCGTCCCCTGGTATCTGCTCCGATTCAGGCACGGACACCCCAAATGAACTTTTCTGCAATTCTATAAACCCATAGGGTCAAACTACGAGAAAATATCCACAAAACGGCCCGCTTCAATTTCTCCCCATTTTCCTTGTATAGCTCCCTTTAGAGGTAAACGTAATCGGGCGTCCCCTGGTACCTGCTCCGATTCAGGCACAGACAGCCGCAAATGAAGTTTTCTGCAACTCTATAAACCCAGAGGGTCAAACTACGAGAAAATATACACAAAACGGCTCAATTCAATTTTTCCTCATTTTCCTTGTACAGCTCCCTTTCGAGGTAAACGTAATCGGGCGTCTCCTAGTATCTGCTCCGATTCAGGCACGGACAGCCGCAAGTGAAGTTTTCTGCAATTCTATAAACCCATAGGGTCAAACTACGATAAAATATCAATAAAACGGCCCACTTCAATTTTTCCCCATTTTCCTTGTATAGCTCCCTATAGAGGTAAACGTAATTAGGCGTCTCCTGGTATCTGCTCCGTTTAAGGCACGGACAGCCGCTAATGAAGTTTTCTGCAATTCTATAATCCCATAGGGTCAAACTACGAGAAAATATCCACAAAACGGCCCACTTCAATTTCTCCCCATTTTCCTTGTATAGCTCCCTTTAGAGGTAAACGTAATCGGGCGCCTCCTGGTATCTGCTCCGATTCAGGCACGGACAGCCGCAAATCAAGTTTTCTGCAATTCTATAAACCCATAGGGTCAAACTACGAGAAAATATCCACAAAACGGCCCACTTCAATTTCTCCCCATTTTCCTTGTATAGCTCCCTTTAGAGGTAAACGTAATCGGGCGATTCCTAGTATCTGCTCCGATTCAGGCACGGACAGCCGCATATGAAGTTTTCTGCAATTCTATAAACCCATAGGGTCAAACTACGAGAAAATATCCACAATACGGCTCGCTTCAATTTTTCCCCATTTTCCTTGTATAGCTCCCTTTAGAGGTAAACGTAATCGGGGAACTCCTAGTATCTGCTCCGATACAGGCACGGACAGCCGCATATGAAGTTTTCTGCAATTCTATAAACCCATAGGGTCAAACTACGAGAAAATATCCACAAAACAGCCCGCTTCAATTTTACCCCATTTTCCTTGTATAACTCCCTTTAGAGGTAAACGTAATCGGGCGTCCCCTGGTATCTGCTCCGATTCAGGCACGGACAGCCCCAAATGAGCTTTTCTGCAATTCTATAAACCCATAGGGTCAAACTACGAGAAAATATCCACAAAACGGCCAGGTTTCAATTCTTCCCCATTTTCCTTGTATAGCTCCCTTTAGAGGTAAACGTAATCCGACGTCCCCTGGTATCTGCTCCGATTAAGGCACGGACAGCCGCTAATGAAGTTTTCTGCAATTCTATAAACCCATAGGGTCAAACTACGAGAAAATATCCACAAAACGGCCCGCTTCAATTTCTCTCCATTTTCCTTGTATAGCTCCCTTTAAAGGTAAACGTAATCGGGCGTCCCCTGGTATCTGCTCCGATTCAGGCACGGACAGCCGCAAATTAAGTTTTCTGCAACTCTATAAACCCATAGGGTCAAACTACGAGAAAATATCCACAAAATGGCTCACTTCAATTTTTCCTCATTTTCCCTGTACAGCTCCCTTTCGAGGTAAACCTAATCGGGCGTCTCCTAGTATCTGCTCCGATTCAGGCACGGACAGCCGCAAGTGAAGTTTTCTGCAATTCTATAAACCCATAGGGTCAAACTACGAGAAAATATCAATAAAATGGCCCGCTTCAATTTTTCCCCATTTTCCTTGTATAGCTCCCTTTAGAGGTAAACGTAATTAGGCGTCTCCTGGTATCTGCTCCGATTAAGGCACGGACAGCCGCTAATGAAGTTTTCTGCAATTCTATAATCCCATAGGGTCAAACTACGAGAAAATATCCACAAAACGGCCCACTTCAATTTCTCCCCATTTTCCTTGTATAGCTCCCTTTAGAGGTAAACGTAATCCGACGTCCCCTGGTATTTGCTACGATTCAGGCACGAACAGCCGCAAATCAAGTTTTCTGCAATTCTATAAACCCATAGGGTCAAACTACGAGAAAATATCCACAAAACTGCCCGCATCAATTTCTCCCCATTTTCCATGTATAGCTCCCTTTAGAGGTAAACGTAATCGGGCGTCCCCTGGTATCTGCTCCGATTCAGGCACAGAGAGCCGCAAATGAAGTTTTCTGCAACTCTATAAACCCATAGGGTTAAACTACGAGAAAATATCCACAAAACGGCCCACTTCAATTTTTCCCCATTTTCCTTGTATAGCTCCTTTTAGAGTTAACGTAATCGGGCGACTCCTAGTATCTGCTCCGATTCAGGCACGGACAACCGCATATGAAGTTTTCTGCAATTCTATAAACCCATAGGGTCAAACTACGAGAAAATATCCCCAATACGGCCCGCTTCAATTTTTCCCCATTTTCCTTGTATAGCTCCCTTTAGAGGTAAACGTAATCGGGCAACTCCTAGTATCTGCTCCGATACAGGCACGGACAGCCGCATATGAAGTTTTCTGCAATTCTATAAACCCATAGGGTCAAACTACGAGAAAATATCCACAAAACAGCCCGCTTCAATTTTACCCCAGTTTCCTTGTATAACTCCCTTTAGAGGTAAACGTAATCGGGCGTCCCCTGGTATCTGCTCCGATTCAGGCACGGACAGCCCCAAATGAGCTTTTCTGCAATTCTATAAACCCATAGGGTCAAACTATGAGAAAATATCCACAAAACGGCCAGGCTTCAATTCTTCCCCATTTTCCTCGTATAGCTCCCTCTAGAGGTAAACGTAATCCGACGTCCCCTGGTATCTGCTCCGATTCAGGCACGGATAGTCCCAAATGAACTTTTCTGCAATTCTATAAACCCATAGGGTCAAACTACGTGAAAATATCCACAAAACGGCTAGCTTCAATTTTTCTCCATTTTCCTTGTATAGCTCCCTTTAAAGGTAAACGTAATCGGGCGTCCCCTGGTATCTGCTCCGATTCAGGCACGGACACCCCAAATGAACTTTTCTGCAATTCTATAAACCAATAGGGTCAAACTACGAGAAAATATCCACAAAACGGCCCGCTTCAATTTCTCCCCATTTTCCTTGTATAGCTCCCTTTCGAGGTAAACGTAATCGGGCGTCTCCTCGTATCTGCTCCGATTCAGGCACGGACAGCCGCAAGTGAAGTTTTCTGCAATTCTATAAACCCATAGGGTCAAACTACGATAAAATATCAATAAAACGGCCCGCTTCAATTTTTCCCCATTTTCCTTGTATAGCTCCCTTTAGAGGTAAACGTAATTTGGCGTCTCCTGGTATCTGCTCCGATTAAGGCACGGACAGCCGCTAATGAAGTTTTCTGCAATTCTATAATCCCATAGGGTCAAACTACGAGAAAATATCCACAAAACGGCCCACTTCAATTTCTCCCCATTTTCCTTGTATAGCTCCCTTTAGAGGTAAACGTAATCGGGCACCTCCTGGTATCTGCTCCGATTCAGGCACGGACAGCCGCAAATCAAGTTTTCTGCAATTCTATAAACCCATAGGGTCAAACTACGAGAAAATATCCACAAAACGGCCCACTTCAATTTCTCCCCATTTTCCTTGTATAGCTCCCTTTAGAGGTAAACGTAATCGGGCGATTCCTAGTATCTGCTCCGATTCAGGCACGGACAGCCGCATATGAAGTTTTCTGCAATTCTATAAACCCATAGGGTCAAACTACGAGAAAATATCCACAATACGGCTCGCTTCAATTTTTCCCCATTTTCCTTGTATAGCTCCCTTTAGAGGTAAACGTAATCGGGCAACTCCTAGTATCTGCTCCGATACAGGCACGGACAGCCGCATATGAAGTTTTCTGCAATTCTATAAACCCATAGGGTCAAACTACGAGAAAATATCCACAAAACAGCCCGCTTCAATTTTACCCCATTTTCCTTGTATAACTCCCTTTAGAGGTAAACGTAATCGGGCGTCCCCTGGTATCTGCTCCGATTCAGGCACGGACAGCCCCAAATGAGCTTTTCTGCAATTCTATAAACCCATAGGGTCAAACTACGAGAAAATATCCACAAAACGGCCAGGCTTCAATTCTTCCCCATTTTCCTTGTATAGCTCCCTTTAGAGGTAAACGTAATCCGACGTCCCCTGGTATCTGCTCCGATTAAGGCACAGACAGCCGCTAATGAAGTTTTCTGCAATTCTATAAACCCATAGGGTCAAACTACGAGAAAATATCCACAAAACGGCCCGCTTAAATTTCTCTCCATTTTCCTTGTATAGCTCCCTTTAAAGGTAAACGTAATCGGGCGTCCCCTGGTATCTGCTCCGATTCAGGCACGGACAGCCGCAAATGAAGTTTTCTGCAACTCTATAAACCCATAGGGTCAAACTACGAGAAAATATCCACAAAACGGCTCACTTCAATTTTTCCTCATTTTCCCTGTACAGCTCCCTTTCGAGGTAAACGTAATCGGGCGTCTCCTAGTATCTGCTCCGATTCAGGCACGGACAGCCGCAAGTGAAGTTTTCTGCAATTCTATAAACCCATAGGGTCAAACTACGAGAAAATATCAATAAAACGGCCCGCTTCAATTTTTCCCCATTTTCCTTATATAGCTCCCTTTAGAGGTAAACGTAATTAGGCGTCTCCTGGTATCTGCTCCGATTAAGGCACGGACAGCCGCTAATGAAGTTTTCTGCAATTCTATAATCCCATAGGGTCAAACTACGAGAAAATATCCACAAAACGGCCCACTTCAATTTCTCCCCATTTTCCTTGTATAGCTCCCTTTAGAGGTAAACGTAATCGGGCGCCTCTTGGTATCTGCTACGATTCAGGCACGGACAGCCGCAAATCAAGTTTTCTGCAATTCTATAAACCCATAGGGTCAAACTACGAGAAAATATCCACAAAACGGCCCGCTTCAATTTCTCCCCATTTTCCTTGTATAGCTCCCTTTAGAGGTAAATGTAATCGGGCGCCCCTTGGTATCTGCTTTGATTCAGGCACAGACAGCCGCAAATGAAGTTTTCTGCAACTCTATAAACCCATAGGGTCAAACTACGAGAAAATATCCACAAAATGGCCCGCTTCAATTTTCCCCCATTTTCCTTGTATTGCTCCCTTTAGAGGTAAACGTAATTGGGCGACTCCTAGTATCTGCTCCGATTCAGGCACGGACAGCCGCATATGAAGTTTTCTGCAATTCTATAAACCCATAGGGTCAAACTACGAGAAAATATCCACAAAACAGCCCGCTTCAATTTTACCCCATTTTCCTTGTATAACTTCCTTTAGAAGTAAACGTAATTAGGCGTCTCCTGGTATCTGCTCCGATTAAGGCACGGACAGCCGCTAATGAAGTTTCTGCAATTCTATAAACCCATAGGGTCAAACTACGAGAAAATATCCACAAAACGGCCCGCTTCAATTTCTCCCCATTTTCCTTGTATAGATCCCTTTAGAGGTAAACGTAATCGGGCGTCCCCTGGTATCTGCTCCGATTCAGGCACGGACAGCCGCAAGTGAAGTTTTCTGCAATTCTATAAACCCATAGGGTCAAACTACGATAAAATATCAATAAAACGGCCCACTTCAATTTTTCCCCATTTTCCTTGTATAGCTCCCTTTAGAGGTAAACGTAATTAGGCGTCTCCTGGTATCTGCTCCGATTAAGGCACGGACAGCCGCTAATGAAGTTTTCTGCAATTCTATAATCCCATAGGGTCAAACTACGAGAAAATATCCACAAAACGGCCCACTTCAATTTCTCCCCATTTTCCTTGTATAGCTCCCTTTAGAGTTAAACGTAATCGGGCACCTCCTGGTATCTGCTCCGATTCAGGCACGGACAGCCGCAAATCAAGTTTTCTGCAATTCTATAAACCCATAGGGTCAAACTACGAGAAAATATCCACAAAACGGCCCACTTCAATTTCTCCCCATTTTCCTTGTATAGCTCCCTTTAGAGGTAAACGTAATCGGGCGATTCCTAGTATCTGCTCCGATTCAGGCACGGACAGCCGCATATGAAGTTTTCTGCAATTCTATAAACCCATAGGGTCAAACTACGAGAAAACATCCACAATACGGCTCGCTTCAATTTTTCCCCATTTTCCTTGTATAGCTCCCTTTAGAGGTAAACGTAATCGGGCAACTCCTAGTATCTGCTCCGATACAGGCACGGACAGCCGCATATGAAGTTTTCTGCAATTCTATAAACCCATAGGGTCAAACTACGAGAAAATATCCACAAAACGGCTAGGCTTCAATTCTTCCCCATTTTCCTTGTATAGCTCCCTTTGGAGGTAAACGTAATCCGACGTCCCCTGGTATCTGCTCCGATTCAGGCACGGACAGTCCCAAATGAACTTTTCTGCAATTCTATAAACCCATAGGGTCAAACTACGTGAAAATATCCACAAAACGGCTAGCTTCAATTTTTCTCCATTTTCCTTGTATAGCTCCCTTTAAAGGTAAACGTAATCGGGCGTCCCCTGGTATCTGCTCCGATTCAGGCACGGACACCCCAAATGAACTTTTCTGCAATTCTATAAACCAATAGGGTCAAACTACGAGAAAATATCCACAAAACGGCCCGCTTCAATTTCTCCCCATTTTCCTTGTATAGCTCCCTTTCGAGGTAAACGTAATCGGGCGTCTCCTCGTATCTGCTCCGATTCAGGCACGGACAGCCGCAAGTGAAGTTTTCTGCAATTCTATAAACCCATAGGGTCAAACTACGATAAAATATCAATAAAACGGCCCGCTTCAATTTTTCCCCATTTTCCTTGTATAGCTCCCTTTAGAGGTAAACGTAATTTGGCGTCTCCTGGTATCTGCTCCGATTAAGGCACGGACAGCCGCTAATGAAGTTTTCTGCAATTCTATAATCCCATAGGGTCAAACTACGAGAAAATATCCACAAAACGGCCCACTTCAATTTCTCCCCATTTTCCTTGTATAGCTCCCTTTAGAGGTAAACGTAATCGGGCACCTCCTGGTATCTGCTCCGATTCAGGCACGGACAGCCGCAAATCAAGTTTTCTGCAATTCTATAAACCCATAGGGTCAAACTACGAGAAAATATCCACAAAACGGCCCACTTCAATTTCTCCCCATTTTCCTTGTATAGCTCCCTTTAGAGGTAAACGTAATCGGGCGCCTCCTCGTATCTGCTCCGATTCAGGCACGGATAGCTGCAAATCAAGTTTTCTGCAATTCTATAAACCCATAGGGTCAAACTACGAGAAAATATCCACAAAACGGCCCACTTCAATTTCTCCCCATTTTCCTTGTATAGCTCCCTTTAGAGGTAAACGTAATCGGGCGATTCCTAGTATCTGCTCCGATTCAGGCACGGACAGCCGCATATGAAGTTTTCTGCAATTCTATAAACCCATAGGGTCAAACTACGAGAAAATATCCACAATACGGCTCGCTTCAATTTTTCCCCATTTTCCTTGTATAGCTCCCTTTAGAGGTAAACGTAATCGGGCAACTCCTAGTATCTGCTCCGATACA
The DNA here is from genome assembly GCA_030848705.1 of Heracleum sosnowskyi. NCBI lineage: Eukaryota > Viridiplantae > Streptophyta > Magnoliopsida > Apiales > Apiaceae > Heracleum > Heracleum sosnowskyi. The sequence continues at coordinate 64,315,027 of CM061244.1, read as the reverse complement.
GGCACGGACAGCCGCATATGAAGTTTTCTGCAATTCTATAAACCCATAGGGTCAAACTACGAGAAAATATCCACAAAACAGCCCGCTTCAATTTTACCCCATTTTCCTTGTATAACTCCCTTTAGAGGTAAACGTAATCGGGCGTCCCCTGGTATCTGCTCCGATTCAGGCACGGACAGCCCCAAATGAGCTTTTCTGCAATTCTATAAACCCATAGGGTCAAACTACGAGAAAATATCCACAAAACGGCCAGGCTTCAATTCTTCCCCATTTTCCTTGTATAGCTCCCTTTAGAGGTAAACGTAATCCGACGTCCCCTGGTATCTGCTCCGATTAAGGCACAGACAGCCGCTAATGAAGTTTTCTGCAATTCTATAAACCCATAGGGTCAAACTACGAGAAAATATCCACAAAACGGCCCGCTTCAATTTCTCTCCATTTTCCTTGTATAGCTCCCTTTAAAGGTAAACGTAATCGGGCGTCCCCTGGTATCTGCTCCGATTCAGGCACGGACAGCCGCAAATGAAGTTTTCTGCAACTCTATAAACCCATAGGGTCAAACTACGAGAAAATATCCACAAAACGGCTCACTTCAATTTTTCCTCATTTTCCCTGTACAGCTCCCTTTCGAGGTAAACGTAATCGGGCGTCTCCTAGTATCTGCTCCGATTCAGGCACGGACAGCCGCAAGTGAAGTTTTCTGCAATTCTATAAACCCATAGGGTCAAACTACGAGAAAATATCAATAAAACGGCCCGCTTCAATTTTTCCCCATTTTCCTTATATAGCTCCCTTTAGAGGTAAACGTAATTAGGCGTCTCCTGGTATCTGCTCCGATTAAGGCACGGACAGCCGCTAATGAAGTTTTCTGCAATTCTATAATCCCATAGGGTCAAACTACGAGAAAATATCCACAAAACGGCCCACTTCAATTTCTCCCCATTTTCCTTGTATAGCTCCCTTTAGAGGTAAACGTAATCGGGCGCCTCTTGGTATCTGCTACGATTCAGGCACGGACAGCCGCAAATCAAGTTTTCTGCAATTCTATAAACCCATAGGGTCAAACTACGAGAAAATATCCACAAAACGGCCCGCTTCAATTTCTCCCCATTTTCCTTGTATAGCTCCCTTTAGAGGTAAATGTAATCGGGCGCCCCTTAGTATCTGCTTTGATTCAGGCACAGACAGCCGCAAATGAAGTTTTCTGCAACTCTATAAACCCATAGGGTCAAACTACGAGAAAATATCCACAAAACGGCCCGCTTCAATTTTCCCCCATTTTCCTTGTATTGCTCCCTTTAGAGGTAAACGTAATTGGGCGACTCCTAGTATCTGCTCCGATTCAGGCACGGACAGCCGCATATGAAGTTTTCTGCAATTCTATAAACCCATAGGGTCAAACTACGAGAAAATATCCACAAAACAGCCCGCTTCAATTTTACCCCATTTTCCTTGTATAACTTCCTTTAGAAGTAAACGTAATTAGGCGTCTCCTGGTATCTGCTCCGATTAAGGCACGGACAGCCGCTAATGAAGTTTCTGCAATTCTATAAACCCATAGGGTCAAACTACGAGAAAATATCCACAAAACGGCCCGCTTCAATTTCTCCCCATTTTCCTTGTATAGATCCCTTTAGAGGTAAACGTAATCGGGCGTCCCCTGGTATCTGCTCCGATTCAGGCACGGACAGCCGCAAGTGAAGTTTTCTGCAATTCTATAAACCCATAGGGTCAAACTACGATAAAATATCAATAAAACGGCCCACTTCAATTTTTCCCCATTTTCCTTGTATAGCTCCCTTTAGAGGTAAACGTAATTAGGCGTCTCCTGGTATCTGCTCCGATTAAGGCACGGACAGCCGCTAATGAAGTTTTCTGCAATTCTATAATCCCATAGGGTCAAACTACGAGAAAATATCCACAAAACGGCCCACTTCAATTTCTCCCCATTTTCCTTGTATAGCTCCCTTTAGAGGTAAACGTAATCGGGCACCTCCTGGTATCTGCTCCGATTCAGGCACGGACAGCCGCAAATCAAGTTTTCTGCAATTCTATAAACCCATAGGGTCAAACTACGAGAAAATATCCACAAAACGGCCCACTTCAATTTCTCCCCATTTTCCTTGTATAGCTCCCTTTAGAGGTAAACGTAATCGGGCGATTCCTAGTATCTGCTCCGATTCAGGCACGGACAGCCGCATATGAAGTTTTCTGCAATTCTATAAACCCATAGGGTCAAACTACGAGAAAACATCCACAATACGGCTCGCTTCAATTTTTCCCCATTTTCCTTGTATAGCTCCCTTTAGAGGTAAACGTAATCGGGCAACTCCTAGTATCTGCTCCGATACAGGCACGGACAGCCGCATATGAAGTTTTCTGCAATTCTATAAACCCATAGGGTCAAACTACGAGAAAATATCCACAAAACGGCTAGGCTTCAATTCTTCCCCATTTTCCTTGTATAGCTCCCTTTGGAGGTAAACGTAATCCGACGTCCCCTGGTATCTGCTCCGATTAAGGCACGGACAGCCGCTAATGAAGTTTTCTGCAATTCTATAAACCCATAAGGTCAAACTACGAGAAAATATCCACAAAACGGCCCGCTTCAATTTCTCCCCATTTTCCTTGTATAGCTCCCTTTAAAGTTAACGTAATCGGGCGACTCCTAGTATCTGCTCCGATTCAGGCACGGACAACCGCATATGAAGTTTTCTGCAATTCTATAAACCCATAGGGTCAAATTACGAGAAAATATCCACAAAACAGCCCGCTTCAATTTTACCCCATTTTCCTTGTATAACTCCCTTTAGGGGTAAACGTAATCCGGCGTCCCCTGGTATCTGCTCCGATTCAGGCACGGACAGCCCCAAATGAACTTTTCTGCAATTCTATAAACCCATAGGGTCAAACTACGAGAAAATATCCACAAAACGGCCCACTTCAATTTCTCCCCATTTTCCTTGTATAGCTCCCTTTAGAGGTAAACGTAATCGGGTGCCTCCTGGTATCTGCTACGATTCAGGCACGGACAGCCGCAAATCAAGTTTTCTGCAATTCTATAAACCCTTAGGGTCAAACTACGAGAAAATATCCACAAAACGGCCCGCTTCAATTCTTCCCCATTTTCCTTGTATAGCTCCCTTTAGAGGTAAACGTAATCCGACGTCCCCTGGTATCTGCTCCGATTCAGGCACGGACAGCCCCAAATGAACTTTTCTGCAATTCTATAAACCGGTAGGGTCAAACTACGAGAAAATATCCACAAAACTGCCCGCATCAATTTCTCCCCATTTTCCTTGTATAGCTCCCTTTAGAGGTAAACGTAATCGGGCGTCCCCTGGTATCTGCTCCGATTCAGGCACAGAGAGCCGCAAATGAAGTTTTCTGCAACTCTATAAACCCATAGGGTTAAACTACGAGAAAATATCCACAAAACGGCCCACTTCAATTTTTCCCCATTTTCCTTGTATAGCTCCTTTTAGAGTTAACGTAATCGGGCGACTCCTAGTATCTGCTCCGATTCAGGCACGGACAACCGTATATGAAGTTTTCTGCAATTCTATAAACCCATATGGTCAAACTACGAGAAAATATCCCCAATACGGCCCGCTTCAATTTTTCCCCATTTTCCTTGTATAGCTCCCTTTAGAGGTAAACGTAATTGGGCAACTCCTAGTATCTGCTCCGATACAGGCACGGACTGCCGCATATGAAGTTTTCTGCAATTCTATAAACCCATAGGGTCAAACTACGAGAAAATATCCACAAAACAACCCGCTTCAATTTTACCCCATTTTCCTTGTATAACTCCCTTTAGAGGTAAACGTAATCGGGCGTCCCCTGGTATCTGCTCCGATTCAGGCACGTACAGCCCCAAATGAGCTTTTCTGCAATTCTATAAACCCATAGGGTCAAACTATGAGAAAATATCCACAAAACGGCCAGGCTTCAATTCTTCCCCATTTTCCTTGTATAGCTCCCTTTAGAGGTAAACGTAATCCGACGTCCCCTGGTATCTGCTCCGATTCAGGCACGGACAGTCCCAAATGAACTTTTCTGCAATTCTATAAACCCATAGGGTCAAACTACGTGAAAATATCCAGAAAACGGCTAGCTTCAATTTTTCTCCATTTTCCTTGTATAGCTCCCTTTAAAGGTAAACGTAATCGGGCGTCCCTTGGTATCTGCTCCGATTCAGGCACGGACACCCCAAATGAACTTTTCTGCAATTCTATAAACCCATAGGGTCAAACTACGAGAAAATATCCACAAAACGGCCCGCTTCAATTTCTCCCCATTTTCCTTGTATAGCTCCCTTTAGAGGTAAACGTAATCGGGCGTCCCCTGGTACCTGCTCCGATTCAGGCACAGACAGCCGCAAATGAAGTTTTCTGCAACTCTATAAACCCAGAGGGTCAAACTACGAGAAAATATACACAAAACGGCTCACTTCAATTTTTCCTCATTTTCCTTGTACAGCTCCCTTTCGAGGTAAACGTAATGGGGCGTCTCCTAGTATCTGCTCCGATTCAGGCACGGACAGCCGCAAGTGAAGTTTTCTGCAATTCTATAAACCCATAGGGTCAAACTACGATAAAATATCAATAAAACGGCCCACTTCAATTTTTCCCCATTTTCCTTGTATAGCTCCCTTTAGAGGTAAACGTAATTAGGCGTCTCCTGGTATCTGCTCCGATTAAGGCACGGACAGCCGCTAATGAAGTTTTCTGCAATTCTATAATCCCATAGGGTCAAACTACGAGAAAATAACCACAAAACGGCCCACTTCAATTTCTCCCCATTTTCCTTGTATAGCTCCCTTTAGAGGTAAACGTAATCGGGCACCTCCTGGTATCTGCTCCGATTCAGGCACGGACAGCCGCAAATCAAGTTTTCTGCAATTCTATAAACCCATAGGGTCAAACTACGAGAAAATATCCACAAAACGGCCCACTTCAATTTCTCCCCATTTTCCTTGTATAGCTCCCTTTAGAGGTAAACGTAATCGGGTGATTCCTAGTATCTGCTCCGATTCAGGCACGGACAGCCGCATATGAAGTTTTCTGCAATTCTATAAACCCATAGGGTCAAACTACGAGAAAACAACCACAATACGGCTCGCTTCAATTTTTCCCCATTTTCCTTGTATAGCTCCCTTTAGAGGTAAACGTAATCGGGCAACTCCTAGTATCTGCTCCGATACAGGCACGGACAGCCGCATATGAAGTTTTCTGCAATTCTATAAACCCATAGGGTCAAACTACGAGAAAATATCCACAAAACGGCTAGGCTTCAATTCTTCCCCATTTTCCTTGTATAGCTCCCTTTGGAGGTAAACGTAATCCGACGTCCCCTGGTATCTGCTCCGATTAAGGCACGGACAGCCGCTAATGAAGTTTTCTGCAATTCTATAAACCCATAAGGTCAAACTACGAGAAAATATCCACAAAACGGCCCGCTTCAATTTCTCTCCATTTTCCTTGTATAGCTCCCTTTAAAGGTAAACGTAATCGGGCGTCCCCTGGCATCTGCTCCGATTCAGGCACGGACAGCCGCAAAGGAAGTTTTCTGCTACTCTATAAACCCATAGGGTCAAACTACGAGAAAATATCCACAAAACGGCTCACTTCAATTTTTCCTCATTTTCCCTATACAGCTCCCTTTCGAGGTAAACGTAATCGGGCGTCTCCTAGTATCTGCTCCGATTCAGGCACGGACAGCCGCAAGTGAAGTTTTCTGCAATTCTATAAACCCATAGGGTCAAACTACGAGAAAATATCAATAAAATGGCCCGCTTCAATTTTTCCCCATTTTCCTTGTATAGCTCCCTTTAGAGGTAAACGTAATTAGGCGTCTCCTGGTATCTGCTCCGATTAAGGCACGGACAGCCGCTAATGAAGTTTTCTGCAATTCTATAATCCCATAGGGTCAAACTACGAGAAAATATCCACAAAACGGCCCACTTCAATTTCTCCTCATTTTCCTTGTATAGCTCCCTTTAGAGGTAAACGTAATCGGGCGCCTCTTGGTATCTGCTACGATTCAGGCACGGACAGCCGCAAATCAAGTTTTCTGCAATTCTATAAACCCATAGGGTCAAACTACGAGAAAATATCCACAAAACGGCCCGCTTCAATTTCTCCCCATTTTCCTTGTATAGCTCCCTTTAGAGGTAAATGTAATCGGGCGTCCCTTGGTATCTGCTTCGATTCAGGCACAGACAGCCGCAAATGAAGTTTTCTGCAACTCTATAAACCCATAGGGTCAAACTACGAGAAAATATCCACAAAACGGCCCGCTTCAATTTTTCCCCATTTTCCTTGTATAGCTCCCTTTAGAGGTAAACGTAATCGGGCGACTCCGAGTATCTGCTCCGATTCAGGCACGGACAGCCGCATATGAAGTTTTCTGCAATTCTATAAACCCATAGGGTCAAACTACGAGAAAATATCCACAAAACAGCCCGCTTCAATTTTACCCCATTTTCCTTGTATAACTTCCTTTAGAGGTAAACGTAATTAGGCGTCTCCTGGTATCTGCTCCGATTAAGGCACGGACAGCCGCTAATGAAGTTTTCTGCAATTCTATAAACCCATAGGGTCAAACTATGAGAAAATATCCACAAAACGGTCCGCTTCAATTTCTCCCCATTTTCCTTGTATAGATCCCTTTAGAGGTAAACGTAATCGGGCGTCCCCTGGTATCTGCTCCGATTCAGGCACAGACAGCCGCAAATGAAGTTTTCTGCAACTCTATAAACCCATAGGGTCAAACTACGAGAAAATATCCACAAAACGGCTCGCTTCAATTTTTCCTCATTTTCCTGGTACAGCTCCCTTTCGAGGTAAACGTAATCGGGCGTCTCCTAGTATCTGCTCCGATTCAGGCACGGACAGCCGCAAATGAAGTTTTCTGCAATTGTATAAACCCATAGGGTCAAACTACGAGAAAATATCAATAAAACGGCCCGCTTCAATTTTTCCCCATTTTCCTTGTATAGCTCCCTTTAGAGGTAAACGTAATTAGGCGTCTCCTGGTATCTGCTCCGATTAAGGCACGGACAGCCGCTAATGAAGTTTTCTGCAATTCTATAATCCCATAGGGTCAAACTACGAGAAAATATCCACAAAACGGCCCACTTCAATTTCTCCCCATTGTCCTTGTATAGCTCCCTTTAGAGGTAAACGTAATCGGGCACCTCCTGGTATCTGCTCCGATTCAGGCACGGATAGCCGCAAATCAAGTTTTCTGCAATTCTATAAACCCATAGGGTCAAACTACGAGAAAATATCCACAAAACGGCCCGCTTCAATTCTTCCCCATTTTCCTTGTATAGCTCCCTTTAGAGGTAAACGTAATCCGACGTCCCCTGGTATCTGATCCGATTCAGGCACGGACAGCCCCAAATGAACTTTTCTGCAATTCTATAAACCCATAGGGTCAAACTACGAGAAAATATCCACAAAATGGCTAGATTCAATTTTTCTCCATTTTTCTTGTAGAGCTCCCTTAAAAGGTAAACGTAATCGGCGTCCCCTGGTATCTGCTCCGATTCAGGAACGGACACCCCAAATGAACTTTTCTACAATTCTATAAACCCATAGGGACAAACTACGAGAAAATATCCACAAAACGGCCCACTTCAATTTCTCCCCATTGTCCTTGTATAGCTCCCTTTAGAGGTAAACGTAATCGGGCACCTCCTGGTATGTGCTCCGATTCAGGCACGGACAGCCGCAAATCAAGTTTTCTGCAATTCTATAAACCCATAGGGTCAAACTACGAGAAAACATCCACAAAACGACCCACTTCAATTTCTCCCCATTTTCCTTGTATAGCTCCCTTTAGAGGTAAACGTAATCGGGCGCCTCCTGGTATCTGCTACGATTCAGGCACGGACAGCCGCAAATCAAGTTTTCTGCAATTCTATAAACCCATAGGGACAAACTACGAGAAAATATCCACAAAACGGCCCGCTTCAATTTCTCCCCATTTTCCTTGTATAGCTCCCTTTAGAGTTAACGTAATCGGGCGACTCCTAGTATCTGCTCCGATTCAGGCACGGACAGCCGCATATGAAGTTTTCTACAATTCTATAAACCCATAGGGTCAAATTACGAGAAAATATCCACAAAACAGCCCGCTTCAATTTTACCCCATTTTCCTTGTATAACTCCCTTTAGAGGTAAACGTAATCGGGCGTCCCCTGGTATCTGCTCCGATTCAGGCACGGACAGCCCCAAATGAACTTTTCTGCAATTCTATAAACCCATAGGGTCAAACTACGAGAAAATATCCACAAAACGGCCCACTTCAATTTCTCCCCATTTTCCTTGTATAGCTCCCTTTAGAGGTAAACGTAATTGGGTGCCCCCTGGTATCTGCTACGATTTAGGCACGGACAGCCGCAAATCAAGTTTTCTACAATTCTATAAACCCATAGGGTCAAACTACGAGAAAATATCCACAAAACGGCCCGCTTCAATTCTTCCCCATTTTCCTTGTATAGCTCCCTTTAGAGGTAAACGTAATCCGACGACCCTTGGTATCTGCTCCGATTCAGGCATGGACAGCCCCAAATGAAGTTTTCTGCAATTCTATAAACCGATAGGGTCAAACTACGAGAAAATATCCACAAAACGGCCCGCATCAATTTCTCCCCATTTTCCTTGTATAGCTCCCTTTAGAGGTAAACGTAATCGGGCGTCCCCTGGTATCTGCTCCGATTAAGGCACAGAGAGCCGCAAATGAAACTTTCTGCAACTCTATAAACCCATAGGGTTAAACTACGAGAAAATATCCACAAAACGGCCCGCTTCAATTTTTCCCCATTTTCCTTGTATAGCTCCTTTTAGAGGTAAACGTAATTAGGCGTCTCCTGGTATCTGCTCCGATTAAGGCACGGACAGCCGCTAATGAAGTTTTCTGCAATTCTATAATCCCATAGGGTCAAACTACGAGAAAATATCCACAAAACGGCCCACTTCAATTTCTCCCCATTTTCCTTGTATAGCTCCCTTTAGAGGTAAACGTAATCGGGCGCCTCTTGGTATCTGCTACGATTCAGGCACGGACAACCGCAAATCAAGTTTTCTGCAATTCTATAAACCCATAGGGTCAAACTACGAGAAAATATCCACAAAACGGCCCGCTTCAATTTCTCCCCATTTTCCTTGTATAGCTCCCTTTAGAGGTAAATGTAATCGGGCGTCCCTTGGTATCTGCTTCGATTCAGGCACAGACAGCCGCAAATAAAGTTTTCTGCAACTCTATAAACCCATAGGGTCAAACTACGAGAAAATATCCACAAAACGGCCCGCTTCAATTTTTCCCCATTTTCCTTGTATAGCTCCCTTTAGAGGTAAACGTAATCGGGCGACTCCTAGTATCTGCTCCGATTCAGGCACGGACAGCCGCATATGAAGTTTTCTGCAATTCTATAAACCCATAGGGTCAAACTACGAGAAAATATCCACAAACAGCCCGCTTCAATTTTACCCCATTTTCCTTGTATAACTTCCTTTAGAGGTAAACGTAATTAGGCGTCTCCTGGTATCTGCTCCGATTAAGGCACGGACAGCCGCTAATGAAGTTTTCTGCAATTCTATAAACCCATAGGGTCAAACTACGAGAAAATATCCACAAAACGGCCCGCTTCAATTTCTCCCCATTTTCCTTGTATAGATCCCTTTAGACGTAAACGTAATCGGGCGTCCCTTGGTATCTGCTCCGATTCAGGCACAGACAGCCGCAAATGAAGTTTTCTGCAACTCTATAAACCCATAGGGTCAAACTACGAGAAAATATCCACAAAACGGCTCGCTTCAATTTTTCCTCATTTTCCTGGTACAGCTCCCTTTCGAGGTAAACGTAATCGGGCGTCTCCTAGTATCTGCTCCGATTCAGGCACGGACAGCCGCAAATCAAGTTTTCTGCAATTCTATAAACCCATAGGGTCAAACTACGAGAAAATATCCACAAAACGGCCCGCTTCAATTCTTCCCCATTTTCCTTGTATAGCTCCCTTTAGAGGTAAACGTAATCCGACGTCCCCTGGTATCTGATCCGATTCAGGCACGGACAGCCCCAAATGAACTTTTCTGCAATTCTATAAACCCATAGGGTCAAACTACGAGAAAATATCCACAAAATGGCTAGATTCAATTTTTCTCCATTTTTCTTGTAGAGCTCCCTTAAAAGGTAAACGTAATCGGCGTCCCCTGGTATCTGCTCCGATTCAGGAACGGACACCCCAAATGAACTTTTCTACAATTCTATAAACCCATAGGGACAAACTACGAGAAAATATCCACAAAACGGCCCACTTCAATTTCTCCCCATTGTCCTTGTATAGCTCCCTTTAGAGGTAAACGTAATCGGGCACCTCCTGGTATGTGCTCCGATTCAGGCACGGACAGCCGCAAATCAAGTTTTCTGCAATTCTATAAACCCATAGGGTCAAACTACGAGAAAACATCCACAAAACGGCCCACTTCAATTTCTCCCCATTTTCCTTGTATAGCTCCCTTTAGAGGTAAACGTAATCGGGCGCCTCCTGGTATCTGCTACGATTCAGGCACGGACAGCCGCAAATCAAGTTTTCTGCAATTCTATAAACCCATAGGGACAAACTACGAGAAAATATCCACAAAACGGCCCGCTTCAATTTCTCCCCATTTTCCTTGTATAGCTCCCTTTAGAGTTAACGTAATCGGGCGACTCCTAGTATCTGCTCCGATTCAGGCACGGACAGCCGCATATGAAGTTTTCTACAATTCTATAAACCCATAGGGTCAAATTACGAGAAAATATCCACAAAACAGCCCGCTTCAATTTTACCCCATTTTCCTTGTATAACTCCCTTTAGAGGTAAACGTAATCGGGCGTCCCCTGGTATCTGCTCCGATTCAGGCACGGACAGCCCCAAATGAACTTTTCTGCAATTCTATAAACCCATAGGGTCAAACTACGAGAAAATATCCACAAAACGGCCCACTTCAATTTCTCCCCATTTTCCTTGTATAGCTCCCTTTAGAGGTAAACGTAATTGGGTGCCCCCTGGTATCTGCTACGATTTAGGCACGGACAGCCGCAAATCAAGTTTTCTACAATTCTATAAACCCATAGGGTCAAACTACGAGAAAATATCCACAAAACGGCCCGCTTCAATTCTTCCCCATTTTCCTTGTATAGCTCCCTTTAGAGGTAAACGTAATCCGACGACCCTTGGTATCTGCTCCGATTCAGGCATGGACAGCCCCAAATGAAGTTTTCTGCAATTCTATAAACCGATAGGGTCAAACTACGAGAAAATATCCACAAAACGGCCCGCATCAATTTCTCCCCATTTTCCTTGTATAGCTCCCTTTAGAGGTAAACGTAATCGGGCGTCCCCTGGTATCTGCTCCGATTAAGGCACAGAGAGCCGCAAATGAAACTTTCTGCAACTCTATAAACCCATAGGGTTAAACTACGAGAAAATATCCACAAAACGGCCCGCTTCAATTTTTCCCCATTTTCCTTGTATAGCTCCTTTTAGAGGTAAACGTAATTAGGCGTCTCCTGGTATCTGCTCCGATTAAGGCACGGACAGCCGCTAATGAAGTTTTCTGCAATTCTATAATCCCATAGGGTCAAACTACGAGAAAATATCCACAAAACGGCCCACTTCAATTTCTCCCCATTTTCCTTGTATAGCTCCCTTTAGAGGTAAACGTAATCGGGCGCCTCTTGGTATCTGCTACGATTCAGGCACGGACAACCGCAAATCAAGTTTTCTGCAATTCTATAAACCCATAGGGTCAAACTACGAGAAAATATCCACAAAACGGCCCGCTTCAATTTCTCCCCATTTTCCTTGTATAGCTCCCTTTAGAGGTAAATGTAATCGGGCGTCCCTTGGTATCTGCTTCGATTCAGGCACAGACAGCCGCAAATAAAGTTTTCTGCAACTCTATAAACCCATAGGGTCAAACTACGAGAAAATATCCACAAAACGGCCCGCTTCAATTTTTCCCCATTTTCCTTGTATAGCTCCCTTTAGAGGTAAACGTAATCGGGCGACTCCTAGTATCTGCTCCGATTCAGGCACGGACAGCCGCATATGAAGTTTTCTGCAATTCTATAAACCCATAGGGTCAAACTACGAGAAAATATCCACAAACAGCCCGCTTCAATTTTACCCCATTTTCCTTGTATAACTTCCTTTAGAGGTAAACGTAATTAGGCGTCTCCTGGTATCTGCTCCGATTAAGGCACGGACAGCCGCTAATGAAGTTTTCTGCAATTCTATAAACCCATAGGGTCAAACTACGAGAAAATATCCACAAAACGGCCCGCTTCAATTTCTCCCCATTTTCCTTGTATAGATCCCTTTAGACGTAAACGTAATCGGGCGTCCCTTGGTATCTGCTCCGATTCAGGCACAGACAGCCGCAAATGAAGTTTTCTGCAACTCTATAAACCCATAGGGTCAAACTACGAGAAAATATCCACAAAACGGCTCGCTTCAATTTTTCCTCATTTTCCTGGTACAGCTCCCTTTCGAGGTAAACGTAATCGGGCGTCTCCTAGTATCTGCTCCGATTCAGGCACGGACAGCCGCAAATGAAGTTTTCTGCAATTGTATAAACCCATAGTGACTACGAGAAAATATCAATAAAACGGCCCGCTTCAATTTTTCCCCATTTTCCTTGTATAGCTCCCTTTAGAGGTAAACGTAATTAGGCGTCTCCTGGTATCTGCTCCGATTAAGGCACGGACAGCCGCTAATGAAGTTTTCTGCAATTCTATAATCCCATAGGGTCAAACTACGAGAAAATATCCACAAAACGGCCCACTTCAATTTCTCCCCATTGTCCTTGTATAGCTCCCTTTAGAGGTAAACGTAATCGGGCACCTCCTGGTATCTGCTCCGATTCAGGCACAGACAGCCGCAAATCAAGTTTTCTGCAATTCTATAAACCCATAGGGTCAAACTACGAGAAAATATCCACAAAACGGCCCGCTTCAATTCTTCCCCATTTTCCTTGTATAGCTCCCTTTAGAGGTAAACGTAATCCGACGTCCCCTGGTATCTGATCCGATTCAGGCACGGACAGCCCCAAATGAACTTTTATGCAATTCTATAAACCCATAGGGTCAAACTACGAGAAAATATCCACAAAACGGCTAGATTCAATTTTTCTCCATTTTTCTTGTAGAGCTCCCTTAAAAGGTAAACGTAATCGGCGTCCCCTGGTATCTGCTCCGATTCAGGAACGGACACCCCAAATGAACTTTTCTACAATTCTATAAACCCATAGGGACAAACTATGAGAAAATATCCACAAAACGGCCCACTTCAATTTCTCCCCATTGTCCTTGTATAGCTCCCTTTAGAGGTAAACGTAATCGGGCACCTCCTGGTATCTGCTCCGATTCAGGCACGGACAGCCGCAAATCAAGTTTTCTGCAATTCTATAAACCCATAGGGTCAAACTACGAGAAAATATCCACAAAACGGCCCGCTTCAATTCTTCCCCATTTTCCTTGTATAGCTCCCTTTAGAGGTAAACGTAATCCGACGTCCCCTGGTATCTGATCCGATTCAGGCACGGACAGCCCCAAATGAACTTTTCTGCAATTCTATAAACCCATAGGGTCAAACTACGAGAAAATATCCACAAAACGGCTAGATTCAATTTTTCTCAATTTTTCTTGTAGAGCTCCCTTAAAAGGTAAACGTAATCGGCGTCCCCTGGTATCTGCTCCGATTCAGGAACGGACACCCCAAATGAACTTTTCTACAATTCTATAAACCCATAGGGACAAACTATGAGAAAATATCCACAAAACGGCCCACTTCAATTTCTCCCCATTGTCCTTGTATAGCTCCCTTTAGAGGTAAACGTAATCGGGCACCTCCTGGTATCTGCTCCGATTCAGGCACGGACAGCCGCAAATCAAGTTTTCTGCAATTCTATAAACCCATAGGGTCAAACTACGAGAAAATATCCACAAAACGGCCCGCTTCAATTCTTCCCCATTTTCCTTGTATAGCTCCCTTTAGAGGTAAACGTAATCCGACGTCCCCTGGTATCTGATCCGATTCAGGCACGGACAGCCCCAAATGAACTTTTCTGCAATTCTATAAACCCATAGGGTCAAACTACGAGAAAATATCCACAAAACGGCTAGATTCAATTTTTCTCCATTTTTCTTGTAGAGCTCCCTTAAAAGGTAAACGTAATCGGCGTCCCCTGGTATTTGCTCCGATTCAGGAACGGACACCCCAAATGAACTTTTCTACAATTCTATAAACCCATAGGGACAAACTACGAGAAAATATCCACAAAACGGCCCACTTCAATTTCTCCCCATTGTCCTTGTATAGCTCCCTTTAGAGGTAAACGTAATCGGGCACCTCCTGGTATCTGCTCCGATTCAGGCACGGACAGCCGCAAGTGAAGTTTTCTGCAATTCTATAAACCCATAGGGTCAAACTACGAGAAAATATCAATAAAACGGCCCGCTTCAATTTTTCCCCATTTTCCTTGTATAGCTCCCTTTAGAGGTAAACGTAATTAGGCGTCTCCTGGTATCTGCTCCGATTAAGGCACGGACAGCCGCTAATGAAGTTTTCTGCAATTCTATAATCCCATAGGGTCAAACTACGAGAAAATATCCACAAAACGGCCCACTTCAATTTCTCCCCATTTTCCTTGTATAGCTCCCTTTAGAGGTAAACGTAATCGGGCGCCTCTTGGTATCTGCTACGATTCAGGCACGGACAGCCGCAAATCAAGTTTTCTGCAATTCTATAAACCCATAGGGTCAAACTACGAGAAAATATCCACAAAACGGCCCGCTTCAATTTCTCCCCATTTTCCTTGTATAGCTCCCTTTAGAGGTAAATGTAATCGGGCGTCCCTTGGTATCTGCTTCGATTCAGGCACAGACAGCCGCAAATGAAGTTTTCTGCAACTCTATAAACCCATAGGGTCAAACTACGAGAAAATATCCACAAAACGGCCCGCTTCAATTTTTCCCCATTTTCCTTGTATAGCTCCCTTTAGAGGTAAACGTAATCGGGCGACTCCGAGTATCTGCTCCGATTCAGGCACGGACAGCCGCATATGAAGTTTTCTGCAATTCTATAAACCCATAGGGTCAAACTACGAGAAAATATCCACAAAACAGCCCGCTTCAATTTTACCCCATTTTCCTTGTATAACTTCCTTTAGAGGTAAACGTAATTAGGCGTCTCCTGGTATCTGCTCCGATTAAGGCACGGACAGCCGCTAATGAAGTTTTCTGCAATTCTATAAACCCATAGGGTCAAACTATGAGAAAATATCCACAAAACGGCCCGCTTCAATTTCTCCCCATTTTCCTTGTATAGATCCCTTTAGAGGTAAACGTAATCGGGCGTCCCCTGGTATCTGCTCCGATTCAGGCACAGACAACCGCAAATGAAGTTTTCTGCAACTCTATAAACCCATAGGGTCAAACTACGAGAAAATATCCACAAAACGGCTCGCTTCAATTTTTCCTCATTTTCCTGGTACAGCTCCCTTTCGAGGTAAACGTAATCGGGCGTCTCCTAGTATCTGCTCCGATTCAGGCACGGACAGCCGCAAATGAAGTTTTCTGCAATTGTATAAACCCATAGGGTCAAACTACGAGAAAATATCAATAAAACGGCCCGCTTCAATTTTTCCCCATTTTCCTTGTATAGCTCCCTTTAGAGGTAAACGTAATTAGGCGTCTCCTGGTATCTGCTCCGATTAAGGCACGGACAGCCGCTAATGAAGTTTTCTGCAATTCTATAATCCCATAGGGTCAAACTACGAGAAAATATCCACAAAACGGCCCACTTCAATTTCTCCCCATTGTCCTTGTATAGCTCCCTTTAGAGGTAAACGTAATCGGGCACCTCCTGGTATCTGCTCCGATTCAGGCACGGACAACCGCAAATCAAGTTTTCTGCAATTCTATAAACCCATAGGGTCAAACTACGAGAAAATATCCACAAAACGGCTCGCTTCAATTCTTCCCCATTTTCCTTGTATAGCTCCCTTTAGAGGTAAACGTAATCCGACGTCCCCTGGTATCTGATCCGATTCAGGCACGGACAGCCCCAAATGAACTTTTCTGCAATTCTATAAACCCATAGGGTCAAACTACGAGAAAATATCCACAAAATGGCTAGATTCAATTTTTCTCCATTTTTCTTGTAGAGCTCCCTTAAAAGGTAAACGTAATCGGCGTCCCCTGGTATCTGCTCCGATTCAGGAACGGACACCCCAAATGAACTTTTCTACAATTCTATAAACCCATAGGGACAAACTACGAGAAAATATCCACAAAACGGCCCACTTCAATTTCTCCCCATTGTCCTTGTATAGCTCCCTTTAGAGGTAAACGTAATCGGGCATCTCCTGGTATGTGCTCCGATTCAGGCACGGACAGCCGCAAATCAAGTTTTCTGCAATTCTATAAACCCATAGGGTCAAACTACGAGAAAACATCCACAAAACGGCCCACTTCAATTTCTCCCCATTTTCCTTGTATAGCTCCCTTTAGAGGTAAACGTAATCGGGCGCCTCCTGGTATCTGCTACGATTCAGGCACGGACAGCCGCAAATCAAGTTTTCTGCAATTCTATAAACCCATAGGGACAAACTACGAGAAAATATCCACAAAACGGCCCGCTTCAATTTCTCCCCATTTTCCTTGTATAGCTCCCTTTAGAGTTAACGTAATCGGGCGACTCCTAGTATCTGCTCCGATTCAGGCACGAACAGCCGCATATGAAGTTTTCTACAATTCTATAAACCCATAGGGTCAAATTACGAGAAAATATCCACAAAACAGCCCGCTTCAATTTTACCCCATTTTCCTTGTATAACTCCCTTTAGAGGTAAACGTAATCGGGCGTCCCCTGGTATCTGCTCCGATTCAGGCACGGACAGCCCCAAATGAACTTTTCTGCAATTCTATAAACCCATAGGGTCAAACTACGAGAAAATATCCACAAAACGGCCCACTTCAATTTCTCCCCATTTTCCTTGTATAGCTCCCTTTAGAGGTAAACGTAATTGGGTGCCCCCTGGTATCTGCTACGATTTAGGCACGGACAGCCGCAAATCAAGTTTTCTACAATTCTATAAACCCATAGGGTCAAACTACGAGAAAATATCCACAAAACGGCCCGCTTCAATTCTTCCCCATTTTCCTTGTATAGCTCCCTTTAGAGGTAAACGTAATCCGACGACCCTTGGTATCTGCTCCGATTCAGGCATGGACAGCCCCAAATGAAGTTTTCTGCAATTCTATAAACCGATAGGGTCAAACTACGAGAAAATATCCACAAAACGGCCCGCATCAATTTCTCCCCATTTTCCTTGTATAGCTCCCTTTAGAGGTAAACGTAATCGGGCGTCCCCTGGTATCTGCTCCGATTAAGGCACAGAGAGCCGCAAATGAAACTTTCTGCAACTCTATAAACCCATAGGGTTAAACTACGAGAAAATATCCACAAAACGGCCCGCTTCAATTTTTCCCCATTTTCCTTGTATAGCTCCTTTTAGAGGTAAACGTAATTAGGCGTCTCCTGGTATCTGCTCCGATTAAGGCACGGACAGCCGCTAATGAAGTTTTCTGCAATTCTATAATCCCATAGGGTCAAACTACGAGAAAATATCCACAAAACGGCCCACTTCAATTTCTCCCCATTTTCCTTGTATAGCTCCCTTTAGAGGTAAACGTAATCGGGCGCCTCTTGGTATCTGCTACGATTCAGGCACGGACAACCGCAAATCAAGTTTTCTGCAATTCTATAAACCCATAGGGTCAAACTACGAGAAAATATCCACAAAACGGCCCGCTTCAATTTCTCCCCATTTTCCTTGTATAGCTCCCTTTAGAGGTAAATGTAATCGGGCGTCCCTTGGTATCTGCTTCGATTCAGGCACAGACAGCCGCAAATAAAGTTTTCTGCAACTCTATAAACCCATAGGGTCAAACTACGAGAAAATATCCACAAAACGGCCCGCTTCAATTTTTCCCCATTTTCCTTGTATAGCTCCCTTTAGAGGTAAATGTAATCGGGCGACTCCTAGTATCTGCTCCGATTCAGGCACGGACAGCCGCATATGAAGTTTTCTGCAATTCTATAAACCCATAGGGTCAAACTACGAGAAAATATCCACAAACAGCCCGCTTCAATTTTACCCCATTTTCCTTGTATAACTTCCTTTAGAGGTAAACGTAATTAGGCGTCTCCTGGTATCTGCTCCGATTAAGGCACGGACAGCCGCTAATGAAGTTTTCTGCAATTCTATAAACCCATAGGGTCAAACTACGAGAAAATATCCACAAAACGGCCCGCTTCAATTTCTCCCCATTTTCCTTGTATAGATCCCTTTAGACGTAAACGTAATCGGGCGTCCCTTGGTATCTGCTCCGATTCAGGCACAGACAGCCGCAAATGAAGTTTTCTGCAACTCTATAAACCCATAGGGTCAAACTACGAGAAAATATCCACAAAACGGCTCGCTTCAATTTTTCCTCATTTTCCTGGTACAGCTCCCTTTCGAGGTAAACGTAATCGGGCGTCTCCTAGTATCTGCTCCGATTCAGGCACGGACAGCCGCAAATGAAGTTTTCTGCAATTGTATAAACCCATAGTGACTACGAGAAAATATCAATAAAACGGCCCGCTTCAATTTTTCCCCATTTTCCTTGTATAGCTCCCTTTAGAGGTAAACGTAATTAGGCGTCTCCTGGTATCTGCTCCGATTAAGGCACGGACAGCCGCTAATGAAGTTTTCTGCAATTCTATAATCCCATAGGGTCAAACTACGAGAAAATATCCACAAAACGGCCCACTTCAATTTCTCCCCATTGTCCTTGTATAGCTCCCTTTAGAGGTAAACGTAATCGGGCACCTCCTGGTATCTGCTCCGATTCAGGCACAGACAGCCGCAAATCAAGTTTTCTGCAATTCTATAAACCCATAGGGTCAAACTACGAGAAAATATCCACAAAACGGCCCGCTTCAATTCTTCCCCATTTTCCTTGTATAGCTCCCTTTAGAGGTAAACGTAATCCGACGTCCCCTGGTATCTGATCCGATTCAGGCACGGACAGCCCCAAATGAACTTTTATGCAATTCTATAAACCCATAGGGTCAAACTACGAGAAAATATCCACAAAACGGCTAGATTCAATTTTTCTCCATTTTTCTTGTAGAGCTCCCTTAAAAGGTAAACGTAATCGGCGTCCCCTGGTATCTGCTCCGATTCAGGAACGGACACCCCAAATGAACTTTTCTACAATTCTATAAACCCATAGGGACAAACTACGAGAAAATATCCACAAAACGGCCCACTTCAATTTCTCCCCATTGTCCTTGTATAGCTCCCTTTAGAGGTAAACGTAATCGGGCACCTCCTGGTATCTGCTCCGATTCAGGCACGGACAGCCGCAAATCAAGTTTTCTGCAATTCTATAAACCCATAGGGTCAAACTACGAGAAAATATCCACAAAACAGCCCGCTTCAATTCTTCCCCATTTTCCTTGTATAGCTCCCTTTAGAGGTAAACGTAATCCGACGTCCCCTGGTATCTGATCCGATTCAGGCACGGACAGCCCCAAATGAACTTTTCTGCAATTCTATAAACCCATAGGGTCAAACTACGAGAAAATATCCACAAAACGGCTAGATTCAATTTTTCTCAATTTTTCTTGTAGAGCTCCCTTAAAAGGTAAACGTAATCGGCGTCCCCTGGTATCTGCTCCGATTCAGGAACGGACACCCCAAATGAACTTTTCTACAATTCTATAAACCCATAGGGACAAACTACGAGAAAATATCCACAAAACGGCCCACTTCAATTTCTCCCCATTGTCCTTGTATAGCTCCCTTTAGAGGTAAACGTAATCGGGCACCTCCTGGTATCTGCTCCGATTCAGGCACGGACAGCCGCAAATCAAGTTTTCTGCAATTCTATAAACCCATAGGGTCAAACTACGAGAAAATATCCACAAAACGGCCCGCTTCAATTCTTCCCCATTTTCCTTGTATAGCTCCCTTTAGAGGTAAACGTAATCCGACGTCCCCTGGTATCTGATCCGATTCAGGCACGGACAGCCCCAAATGAACTTTTCTGTAATTCTATAAACCCATAGGGTCAAACTACGAGAAAATATCCACAAAACGGCTAGATTCAATTTTTCTCCATTTTTCTTGTAGAGCTCCCTTAAAAGGTAAACGTAATCGGCGTCCCCTGGTATTTGCTCCGATTCAGGAACGGACACCCCAAATGAACTTTTCTACAATTCTATAAACCCATAGGGACAAACTACGAGAAAATATCCACAAAACGGCCCACTTCAATTTCTCCCCATTGTCCTTGTATAGCTCCCTTTAGAGGTAAACGTAATCGGGCACCTCCTGGTATCTGCTCCGATTCAGGCACGGACAACCGCAAATCAAGTTTTCTGCAATTCTATAAACCCATAGGGTCAAACTACGAGAAAATATCCACAAAACGGCCCACTTCAATTTCTCCCCATTTTCCTTGTATAGCTCCCTTTAGAGGTAAACGTAATCGGGCGCCTCCTGGTATCTGCTACGATTCAGGCACGGACAGCCGCAAATCAAGTTTTCTGCAATTCTATAAACCCATAGGGACAAACTACGAGAAAATATCCACAAAACGGCCCGCTTCAATTTCTCCCCATTTTCCTTGTATAGCTCCCTTTAGAGTTAACGTAATCGGGCGACTCCTAGTATCTGCTCCGATTCAGGCACGGACAGCTGCATATGAAGTTTTCTACAATTCTATAAACCCATAGGGTCAAATTACGAGAAAATATCCACAAAACAGCCCGCTTCAATTTTACCCAATTTTCCTTGTATAACTCCCTTTAGAGGTAAACGTAATCGGGCGTCCCCTGGTATCTGCTCCGATTCAGGCACGGACAGCCCCAAATGAACTTTTCTGCAATTCTATAAACCCATAGGGTCAAACTACGAGAAAATATCCACAAAACGACCCACTTCAATTTCTCCCCATTTTCCTTGTATAGCTCCCTTTAGAGGTAAACGTAATCGGGTGCCTCCTGGTATCTGCTACGATTCAGGCACGGACAGCCGCAAATCAAGTTTTCTGCAATTCTATAAACCCATAGGGTCAAACTACGAGAAAATACCCACAAAACGGCCCGCTTCAATTCTTCCCCATTTTCCTTGTATAGCTCCCTTTAGAGGTAAACGTAATCCGACGTCCCCTGGTATCTGCTCCGATTCAGGCATGGACAGCCCCAAATGAACTTTTCTGCAATTCTATAAACCGATAGGGTCAAACTACGAGAAAATATCCACAAAACGGCCCGCATCAATTTCTCCCCATTTTCCTTGTATAGCTCCCTTTAGAGGTAAACGTAATCGGGCGTCCCCTGGTATCTGCTCCGATTCAGGCACAGAGAGCCGCAAATGAAGTTTTCTGCAACTCTATAAACCCATAGGGTTAAACTACGAGAAAATATCCACAAAACGGCCCGCTTCAATTTTTCCCCATTTTCCTTGTATAGCTCCTTTTAGAGTTAACGTAATCGGGCGACTCCTAGTATCTGCTCCGATTCAGGCACGGACAGCCGGATATGAAGTTTTCTGCAATTCTATAAACCCATAGGGTCAAACTACGAGAAAATATCCACAAAACGGCCCGCTTCAATTTCTCCCCATTTTCCTTGTATAGATCCCTTTAGAGGTAAACGTAATCGGGCGTCTCCTGGTATCTGCTCCGATTCAGGCACAGACAGCCGCAAATGAAGTTTTCTGCAACTCTATAAACCCATAGGGTCAAACTACGAGAAAATATCCACAAAACGGCCCGCTTCAATTTTTCCCCATTTTCCTTGTATAGCTCCCTTTAGAGGTAAACGTAATCGGGCGACTCCTAGTATCTGCTCCGATTCAGGCACGGACAGCCGCATATGAAGTTTTCTGCAATTCTATAAACCCATAGGGTCAAACTACGAGAAAATATCCACAAAACAGCCCGCTTCAATTTTACCCCATTTTCCTTGTATAACTTCCTTTAGAGGTAAACGTAATTAGGCGTCTCCTGGTATCTGCTCCGATTAAGGCACGGACAGCCGCTAATGAAGTTTTCTGCAATTCTATAAACCCATAGGGTCAAACTACGAGAAAATATCCACAAAACGGCCCGCTTCAATTTCTCCCCCATTTTCCTTGTATAGATCCCTTTAGAGGTAAACCTAATCGGGCGTCCCCTGGTATCTGCTCCGATTCAGGCACATACAGCCGCAAATGAAGTTTTCTGCAACTCTATAAACCCATAGGGTCAAACTACGAGAAAATATCCACAAAACGGCTCGCTTCAATTTTTTCTCATTTTCCTGGTACAGCTCCCTTTCGAGGTAAACGTAATCGGGCGTCTCCTAGTATCTGCTCTGATTCAGGCACGGACAGCCGCAAATGAAGTTTTCTGCAATTGTATAAACCCATAGGGTCAAACTACGAGAAAATATCAATAAAACGGCCCGCTTCAATTTTTCCCCATTTTCCTTGTATAGCTCCCTTTAGAGGTAAACGTAATTAGGCGTCTCCTGGTATCTGCTCCGATTAAGGCACGGACAGCCGCTAATGAAGTTTTCTGCAATTCTATAATCCCATAGGGTCAAACTACGAGAAAATATCCACAAAACGGCCCGCTTCAATTCTTCCCCATTTTCCTTGTATAGCTCCCTTTAGAGGTAAACGTAATCCGACGTCCCCTGGTATCTGATCCGATTCAGGCACGGACAGCCCCAAATGAACTTTTCTGCAATTCTATAAACCCATAGGGTCAAACTACGAGAAAATATCCACAAAACGGCTAGATTCAATTTTTCTCCATTTTTCTTGTAGAGCTCCCTTAAAAGGTAAACGTAATCGGCATCCCCTGGTATCTGCTCCGATTCAGGAACGGACACCCCAAATGAACTTTTCTACAATTCTATAAACCCATAGGGACAAACTACGAGAAAATATCCACAAAACGGCCCACTTCAATTTCTCCCCATTGTCCTTGTATAGCTCCCTTTAGAGGTAAACGTAATCGGGCACCTCCTGGTATCTGCTCCGATTCAGGCACGGACAGCCGCAAATCAAGTTTTCTGCAATTCTATAAACCCATAGGGTCAAACTACGAGAAAATATCCACAAAACGACCCACTTCAATTTCTCCCCATTTTCCTTGTATAGCTCCCTTTAGAGGTAAACGTAATCGGGCGCCTCCTGGTATCTGCTACGATTCAGGCACGGACAGCCGCAAATCAAGTTTTCTACAATTCTATAAACCCATAGGGACAAACTACGAGAAAATATCCACAAAACGGCCCGCTTCAATTTCTCCCCATTTTCCTTGTATAGCTCCCTTTAGAGTTAACGTAATCGGGCGACTCCTAGTATCTGTTCCGATTCAGGCACGGACAGCCGCATATGAAGTTTTCTACAATTCTATAAACCCATAGGGTCAAATTACGAGAAAATATCCACAAAACAGCCCGCTTCAATTTTACTCCATTTTCCTTGTATAACTCCCTTTAGAGGTAAACGTAATCGGGCGTCCCCTGGTATCTGCTCCGATTCAGGCACGGACAGCCCCAAATGAACTTTTCTGCAATTCTATAAACCCATAGGGTCAAACTACGAGAAAATATCCACAAAACGGCCCACTTCAATTTCTCCCCATTTTCCTTGTATAGCTCCCTTTAGAGGTAAACGTAATCGGGTGCCTCCTGGTATCTGCTACGATTCAGGCACGGACAGCCGCAAATCAAGTTTTTTGCAATTCTATAAACCCATAGGGTCAAACTACGAGAAAATATCCACAAAACGGCCCGCTTCAATTCTTCCCCATTTTCCTTGTATAGCTCCCTTTAGAGGTAAACGTAATCCGACGTCCCCTGGTATCTGATCCGATTCAGGCACGGACAGCCCCAAATGAACTTTTCTGCAATTCTATAAACCCATAGGGTCAAACTACGAGAAAATATCCACAAAACGGCTAGATTCAATTTTTCTCCATTTTTCTTGTAGAGCTCCCTTAAAAGGTAAACGTAATCGGCGTCCCCTGGTATCTGCTCCGATTCAGGAACGGACACCCCAAATGAACTTTTCTACAATTCTATAAACCCATAGGGACAAACTACGAGAAAATATCCACAAAACGGCCCACTTCAATTTCTCCCCATTGTCCTTGTATAGCTCCCTTTAGAGGTAAACGTAATCGGGCACCTCCTGGTATCTGCTCCGATTCAGGCACGGACAGCCGCAAATCAAGTTTTCTGCAATTCTATAAACCCATAGGGTCAAACTACGAGAAAATATCCACAAAACGGCCCGCTTCAATTCTTCCCCATTTTCCTTGTATAGCTCCCTTTAGAGGTAAACGTAATCCGACGTCCCCTGGTATCTGATCCGATTCAGGCACGGACAGCCCCAAATGAACTTTTCTGCAATTCTATAAACCCATAGGGTCAAACTACGAGAAAATATCCACAAAACGGCTAGATTCAATTTTTCTCCATTTTTCTTGTAGAGCTCCCTTAAAAGGTAAACGTAATCGGCGTCCCCTGGTATTTGCTCCGATTCAGGAACGGACACCCCAAATGAACTTTTCTACAATTCTATAAACCCATAGGGACAAACTACGAGAAAATATCCACAAAACGGCCCACTTCAATTTCTCCCCATTGTCCTTGTATAGCTCCCTTTAGAGGTAAACGTAATCGGGCACCTCCTGGTATCTGCTCCGATTCAGGCACGGACAACCGCAAATCAAGTTTTCTGCAATTCTATAAACCCATAGGGTCAAACTACGAGAAAATATCCACAAAACGGCCCACTTCAATTTCTCCCCATTTTCCTTGTATAGCTCCCTTTAGAGGTAAACGTAATCGGGCGCCTCTTGGTATCTGCTACGATTCAGGCACGGACAGCCGCAAATCAAGTTTTCTGCAATTCTATAAACCCATAGGGACAAACTACGAGAAAATATCCACAAAACGGCCCGCTTCAATTTCTCCCCATTTTCCTTGTATAGCTCCCTTTAGAGTTAACGTAATCGGGCGACTCCTAGTATCTGCTCCGATTCAGGCACGGACAGCTGCATATGAAGTTTTCTACAATTCTATAAACCCATAGGGTCAAATTACGGGAAAATATCCACAAAACAGCCCGCTTCAATTTTACCCAATTTTCCTTGTATAACTCCCTTTAGAGGTAAACGTAATCGGGCGTCCCCTGGTATCTGCTCTGATTCAGGCACGGACAGCCCTAAATGAACTTTTCTGCAATTCTATAAACCCATAGGGTCAAACTACGAGAAAATATCCACAAAACGGCCCACTTCAATTTCTCCCCATTTTCCTTGTATAGCTCCCTTTAGAGGTAAACGTAATCGGGTGCCTCCTGGTATCTGCTACGATTCAGGCACGGACAGCCGCAAATCAAGTTTTCTGCAATTCTATAAACCCATAGGGTCAAACTACGAGAAAATATCCACAAAACGGCCCGCTTCAATTCTTCCCCATTTTCCTTGTATAGCTCCCTTTAGAGGTAAACGTAATCCGACGTCCCCTGGTATCTGCTCCGATTCAGGCATGGACAGCCCCAAATGAACTTTTCTGCAATTCTATAAACCGATAGGGTCAAACTACGAGAAAATATCCACAAAACGGCCCGCATCAATTTCTCCCCATTTTCCTTGTATAGCTCCCTTTAGAGGTAAACGTAATCGGGCGTCCCCTGGTATCTGCTCCGATTCGGGCACAGAGAGCCGCAAATGAAGTTTTCTGCAACTCTATAAACCCATAGGGTTATACTACGAGAAAATATCCACAAAACGGCCCGCTTCAATTTTTCCCCATTTTCCTTGTATAGCTCCTTTTAGAGTTAACGTAATCGGGCGACTCCTAGTATCTGCTCCGATTCAGGCACGGACAGCCGGATATGAAGTTTTCTGCAATTCTATAAACCCATAGGGTCAAACTACGAGAAAATATCCACAAAACGGCCCGCTTCAATTTCTCCCCATTTTCCTTGTATAGATCCCTTTAGAGGTAAACGTAATCGGGCGTCCCCTGGTATCTGCTCCGATTCAGGCAGAGACAGCCGCAAATGAAGTTTTCTGCAACTCTATAAACCCATAGGGTCAAACTACGAGAAAATATCCACAAAACGGCCCACTTCAATTTTTCCCCATTTTCCTTGTATAGCTCCCTTTAGAGGTAAACGTAATCGGGCGACTCCTAGTATCTGCTCCGATTCAGGCACGGACAGCCGCATATGAAGTTTTCTGCAATTCTATAAACCCATAGGGTCAAACTACGAGAAAATATCCACAAAACAGCCCGCTTCAATTTTACCCCATTTTCCTTGTATAACTTCCTTTAGAGGTAAACGTAATTAGGCGTCTCCTGGTATCTGCTCCGATTAAGGCATGGACAGCCGCTAATGAAGTTTTCTGCAATTCTATAAACCCATAGGGTCAAACTACGAGAAAATATCCACAAAACGGCCCGCTTCAATTTCTCCCCATTTTCCTTGTATAGATCCCTTTAGAGGTAAACGTAATCGGGCGTCCCCTAGTATCTGCTCCGATTCAGGCACATACAGCCGCAAATGAAGTTTTCTGCAACTCTATAAACCCATAGGGTCAAACTACGAGAAAATATCCACAAAACGGCTCGCTTCAATTTTTTCTCATTTTCCTGGTACAGCTCCCTTTCGAGGTAAACGTAATCGGGCGTCTCCTAGTATCTGCTCCGATTCAGGCACGGACAGCCGCAAATGAAGTTTTCTGCAATTGTATAAACCCATAGGGTCAAACTACGAGAAAATATCAATAAAACGGCCCGCTTCAATTTTTCCCCATTTTCCTTGTATAGCTCCCTTTAGAGGTAAACGTAATTAGGCGTCTCCTGGTATCTGCTCCGATTAAGGCACGGACAGCCGCTAATGAAGTTTTCTGCAATTCTATAATCCCATAGGGTCAAACTACGAGAAAATATCCACAAAACGGCCCGCTTCAATTCTTCCCCATTTTCCTTGTATAGCTCCCTTTAGAGGTAAACGTAATCCGACGTCCCCTGGTATCTGATCCGATTCAGGCACGGACAGCCCCAAATGAACTTTTCTGCAATTCTATAAACCCATAGGGTCAAACTACGAGAAAATATCCACAAAACGGCTAGATTCAATTTTTCTCCATTTTTCTTGTAGAGCTCCCTTAAAAGGTAAACGTAATCGGCATCCCCTGGTATCTGCTCCGATTCAGGAACGGACACCCCAAATGAACTTTTCTACAATTCTATAAACCCATAGGGACAAACTACGAGAAAATATCCACAAAACGGCCCACTTCAATTTCTACCCATTGTCCTTGTATAGCTCCCTTTAGAGGTAAACGTAATCGGGCACCTCCTGGTATCTGCTCCGATTCAGGCACGGACAGCCGCAAATCAAGTTTTCTGCAATTCTATAAACCCATAGGGTCAAACTACGAGAAAATATCCACAAAACGACCCACTTCAATTTCTCCCCATTTTCCTTGTATAGCTCCCTTTAGAGGTAAACGTAATCGGGCGCCTCCTGGTATCTGCTACGATTCAGGCACGGACAGCCGCAAATCAAGTTTTCTACAATTCTATAAACCCATAGGGACAAACTACGAGAAAATATCCACAAAACGGCCCGCTTCAATTTCTCCCCATTTTCCTTGTATAGCTCCCTTTAGAGTTAACGTAATCGGGCGACTCCTAGTATCTGTTCCGATTCAGGCACGGACAGCCGCATATGAAGTTTTCTACAATTCTATAAACCCATAGGGTCAAATTACGAGAAAATATCCACAAAACAGCCCGCTTCAATTTTACTCCATTTTCCTTGTATAACTCCCTTTAGAGGTAAACGTAATCGGGCGTCCCCTGGTATCTGCTCCGATTCAGGCACGGACAGCCCCAAATGAACTTTTCTGCAATTCTATAAACCCATAGGGTCAAACTACGAGAAAATATCCACAAAACGGCCCACTTCAATTTCTCCCCATTTTCCTTGTATAGCTCCCTTTAGAGGTAAACGTAATCGGGTGCCTCCTGGTATCTGCTACGATTCAGGCACGGACAGCCGCAAATCAAGTTTTCTGCAATTCTATAAACCCATAGGGTCAAACTACGAGAAAATATCCACAAAACGGCCCGCTTCAATTCTTCCCCATTTTCCTTGTATAGCTCCCTTTAGAGGTAAACGTAATCCGACGTCCCCTGGTATCTGATCCGATTCAGGCACGGACAGCCCCAAATGAACTTTTCTGCAATTCTATAAACCCATAGGGTCAAACTACGAGAAAATATCCACAAAACGGCTAGATTCAATTTTTCTCCATTTTTCTTGTAGAGCTCCCTTAAAAGGTAAACTTAATCGGCGTCCCCTGGTATCTGCTCCGATTCAGGAACGGACACCCCAAATGAACTTTTCTACAATTCTATAATCCCATAGGGACAATCTACGAGAAAATATCCACAAAACGGCCCACTTCAATTTCTCCCCATTGTCCTTGTATAGCTCCCTTTAGAGGTAAACGTAATCGGGCACCTCCTGGTATCTGCTCCGATTCAGGCACGGACAGCCGCAAATCAAGTTTTCTGCAATTCTATAAACCCATAGGGTCAAACTACGATAAAATATCCACAAAACGGCCCGCTTCAATTCTTCCCCATTTTCCTTGTATAGCTCCCTTTAGAGGTAAACGTAATCCGACGTCCCCTGGTATCTGATCCGATTCAGGCACGGACAGCCCCAAATGAACTTTTCTGCAATTCTATAAACCCATAGGGTCAAACTACGAGAAAATATCCACAAAACGGCTAGATTCAATTTTTCTCCATTTTTCTTGTAGAGCTCCCTTAAAAGGTAAACGTAATCGGCGTCCCCTGGTATCTGCTCCGATTCAGGAACGGACACCCCAAATGAACTTTTCTACAATTCTATAAACCCATAGGGACAAACTACGAGAAAATATCCACAAAACGGCCCACTTCAATTTCTCCCCATTGTCCTTGTATAGCTCCCTTTAGAGGTAAACGTAATCGGGCACCTCCTGGTATCTGCTCCGATTCAGGCACGGACAACCGCAAATCAAGTTTTCTGCAATTCTATAAACCCATAGGGTCAAACTACGAGAAAATATCCACAAAACGGCCCACTTGAATTTCTCCCCATTTTCCTTGTATAGCTCCCTTTAGAGGTAAACGTAATCGGGCGCCTCCTGGTATCTGCTACGATTCAGGCACGGACAGCCGCAAATCAAGTTTTCTGCAATTCTATAAACCCATAGGGACAAACTACGAGAAAATATCCACAAAACGGCCCGCTTCAATTTCTCCCCATTTTCCTTGTATAGCTCCCTTTAGAGTTAACGTAATCGGGCGACTCCTAGTATCTGCTCCGATTCAGGCACGGACAGCTGCATATGAAGTTTTCTACAATTCTATAAACCCATAGGGTCAAATTACGAGAAAATATCCACAAAACAGCCCGCTTCAATTTTACCCAATTTTCCTTGTATAACTCCCTTTAGAGGTAAACGTAATCGGGCGTCCCCTGGTATCTGCTCCGATTCAGGCACGGACAGCCCCAAATGAACTTTTCTGCAATTCTATAAACCCATAGGGTCAAACTACGAGAAAATATCCACAAAACGTCCCACTTCAATTTCTCCCCATTTTCCTTGTATAGCTCCCTTTAGAGGTAAACGTAATCGGGTGCCTCCTGGTATCTGCTACGATTCAGGCACGGACAGCCGCAAATCAAGTTTTCTGCAATTCTATAAACCCATAGGGTCAAACTACGAGAAAATATCCACAAAACGGCCCGCTTCAATTCTTCCCCATTTTCCTTGTATAGCTCCCTTTAGAGGTAAACGTAATCCGACGTCCCCTGGTATCTGCTCCGATTCAGGCATGGACAGCCCCAAATGAACTTTTCTGCAATTCTATAAACCGATAGGGTCAAACTACGAGAAAATATCCACAAAACGGCCCGCATCAATTTCTCCCCATTTTCCTTGTATAGCTCCCTTTAGAGGTAAACGTAATCGGGCGTCCCCTGGTATCTGCTCCGATTCAGGCACAGAGAGCCGCAAATGAAGTTTTCTGCAACTCTATAAACCCATAGGGTTAAACTACGAGAAAATATCCACAAAACGGCCCGCTTCAATTTTTCCCCATTTTCCTTGTATAGCTCCTTTTAGAGTTAACGTAATCGGGCGACTCCTAGTATCTGCTCTGATTCAGGCACGGACAGCCGGATATGAAGTTTTCTGCAATTCTATAAACCCATAGGGTCAAACTACGAGAAAATATCCACAAAACGGCCCGCTTCAATTTCTCCCCATTTTCCTTGTATAGATCCCTTTAGAGGTAAACGTAATCGGGCGTCCCCTGGTATCTGCTCCGATTCAGGCACAGACAGCCGCAAATGAAGTTTTCTGCAACTCTATAAACCCATAGGGTCAAACTACGAGAAAATATCCACAAAACGGCCCGCTTCAATTTCTCCCCATTTTCCTTGTATAGATCCCTTTAGAGGTAAACGTAATCGGGCGGCCCCTGGTATCTGCTCCGATTCAGGCACAGACAGCCGCAAATCAAGTTTTCTGCAATTCTATAAACCCATAGGGTCAAAATACGAGAAAATATCCACAAAACGACCCGCTTCAATTCTTCCCCATTTTCCTTGTATAGCTCCCTTTAGAGGTAAACGTAATCCGACGTCCCCTGATATCTGATCCGATTCAGGCATGGACAGCCCCAAATGAACTTTTCTGCAATTCTATAAACCCATAGGGTCAAACTACGAGAAAATATCCACAAAACGGCTAGATTCAATTTTTCTCCATTTTTCTTGTAGAGCTCCCTTAAAAGGTAAACGTAATCGGCGTCCCCTGGTATCTGCTCCGATTCAGGAACGGACACCCCAAATGAACTTTTCTACAATTCTATAAACCCATAGGGACAAACTACGAGAAAATATCCACAAAACGGCCCACTTCAATTTCTCCCCATTGTCCTTGTATAGCTCCCTTTAGAGGTAAACGTAATCGGGCACCTCCTGGTATCTGCTCCGATTCAGGCACGGACAGCCGCAAATCAAGTTTTCTGCAATTCTATAAACCCATAGGGTCAAACTACGAGAAAATATCCACAAAACGGCCCGCTTCAATTCTTCCCCATTTTCCTTGTATAGCTCCCTTTAGAGGTAAACGTAATCCGACGTCCCCTGGTATCTGATCCGATTCAGGCACGGACAGCCCCAAATGAACTTTTCTGCAATTCTATAAACCCATAGGGTCAAACTACGAGAAAATATCCACAAAACGGCTAGATTCAATTTTTCTCCATTTTTCTTGTAGAGGTCCCTTAAAAGGTAAACGTAATCGGCGTCCCCTGGTATCTGCTCCGATTCAGGAACGGACACCCCAAATGAACTTTTCTACAATTCTATAAACCCATAGGGACAAACTACGAGAAAATATCCACAAAACGGCCCACTTCAATTTCTCCCCATTGTCCTTGTATAGCTCCCTTTAGAGGTAAACGTAATCGGGCACCTCCTGGTATCTGCTCCGATTCAGGCACGGACAACCGCAAATCAAGTTTTCTGCAATTCTATAAACCCATAGGGTCAAACTACGAGAAAATATCCACAAAACGGCCCACTTCAATTTCTCCCCATTTTCCTTGTATAGCTCCCTTTAGAGGTAAACGTAATCGGGCGCCTCCTGGTATCTGCTACGATTCAGGCACGGACAGCCGCAAATCAAGTTTTCTGCAATTCTATAAACCCATAGGGACAAA
The DNA here is from genome assembly GCA_030848705.1 of Heracleum sosnowskyi. Taxonomy (NCBI): domain Eukaryota; kingdom Viridiplantae; phylum Streptophyta; class Magnoliopsida; order Apiales; family Apiaceae; genus Heracleum; species Heracleum sosnowskyi. The sequence goes on along the minus strand of CM061244.1, from coordinate 64,283,106 downwards.
CTACGAGAAAATATCCACAAAACGGCCCGCTTCAATTTCTCCCCATTTTCCTTGTATAGCTCCCTTTAGAGTTAACGTAATCGGGCGACTCCTAGTATCTGCTCCGATTCAGGCACGGACAGCTGCATATGAAGTTTTCTACAATTCTATAAACCCATAGGGTCAAATTACGAGAAAATATCCACAAAACAGCCCGCTTCAATTTTACCCCATTTTCCTTGTATAACTCCCTTTAGAGGTAAACGTAATCGGGCGTCCCCTGGTATCTGCTCCGATCCAGGCACGGACAGCCCCAAATGAACTTTTCTGCAATTCTATAAACCCATAGGGTCAAACTACGAGAAAATATCCACAAAACGTCCCACTTCAATTTCTCCCCATTTTCCTTGTATAGCTCCCTTTAGAGGTAAACGTAATCGGGTGCCTCCTGGTATCTGCTACGATTCAGGCACGGACAGCCGCAAATCAAGTTTTCTGCAATTCTATAAACCCATAGGGTCAAACTACGAGAAAATATCCACAAAACGGCCCGCTTCAATTCTTCCCCATTTTCCTTGTATAGCTCCCTTTAGAGGTAAACGTAATCCGACGTCCCCTGGTATCTGCTCCGATTCAGGCATGGACAGCCCCAAATGAACTTTTCTGCAATTCTATAAACCGATAGGGTCAAACTACGAGAAAATATCCACAAAACGGCCCGCATCAATTTCTCCCCATTTTCCTTGTATAGCTCCCTTTAGAGGTAAACGTAATCGGGCGTCCCCTGGTATCTGCTCCGATTCAGGCACAGAGAGCCGCAAATGAAGTTTTCTGCAACTCTATAAACCCATAGGGTTAAACTACGAGAAAATATCCACAAAACGGCCCGCTTCAATTTTTCCCCATTTTCCTTGTATAGCTCCTTTTAGAGTTAACGTAATCGGGCGACTCCTAGTATCTGCTCTGATTCAGGCACGGACAGCCGGATATGAAGTTTTCTGCAATTCTATAAACCCATAGGGTCAAACTACGAGAAAATATCCACAAAACGGCCCGCTTCAATTTCTCCCCATTTTCCTTGTATAGATCCCTTTAGAGGTAAACGTAATCGGGCGTCCCCTGGTATCTGCTCCGATTCAGGCACAGACAGCCGCAAATGAAGTTTTCTGCAACTCTATAAACCCATAGGGTCAAACTACGAGAAAATATCCACAAAACGGCCCGCTTCAATTTTTCCCCATTTTCCTTGTATAGCTCCCTTTAGAGGTAAACGTAATCGGGCGACTCCTAGTATCTGCTCCGATTCAGGCACGGACAGCCGCATATGAAGTTTTCTGCAATTCTATAAACCCATAGGGTCAAACTACGAGAAAATATCCACAAAATAGCCCGCTTCAATTTTACCCCATTTTCCTTGTATAACTTCCTTTAGAGGTAAACGTAATTAGGCGTCTCCTGGTATCTGCTCCGATTAAGGCACGGACAGCCGCTAATGAAGTTTTCTGCAATTCTATAAACCCATAGGGTCAAACTACGAGAAAATATCCACAAAACGGCCCGCTTCAATTTCTCCCCATTTTCCTTGTATAGATCCCTTTAGAGGTAAACGTAATCGGGCGTCCCCTGGTATCTGCTCCGATTCAGGCACATACAGCCGCAAATGAAGTTTTCTGCAACTCTATAAACCCATAGGGTCAAACTACGAGAAAATATCCACAAAACGGCTCGCTTCAATTTTTTCTCATTTTCCTGGTACAGCTCCCTTTCGAGGTAAACGTAATCGGGCGTCTCCTAGTATCTGCTCCGATTCAGGCACGGACAGCCGCAAATGAAGTTTTCTGCAATTGTATAAACCCATAGGGTCAAACTACGAGAAAATATCAATAAAACGGCCCGCTTCAATTTTTCCCCATTTTCCTTGTATAGCTCCCTTTAGAGGTAAACGTAATTAGGCGTCTCCTGGTATCTGCTCCAATTAAGGCACGGACAGCCGCTAATGAAGTTTTCTGCAATTCTATAATCCCATAGGGTCAAACTACGAGAAAATATCCACAAAACGGCCCGCTTCAATTCTTCCCCATTTTCCTTGTATAGCTCCCTTTAGAGGTAAACGTAATCCGACGTCCCCTGGTATCTGATCCGATTCAGGCACGGACAGCCCCAAATGAACTTTTCTGCAATTCTATAAACCCATAGGGTCAAACTACGAGAAAATATCCACAAAACGGCTAGATTCAATTTTTCTCCATTTTTCTTGTAGAGCTCCCTTAAAAGGTAAACGTAATCGGCATCCCCTGGTATCTGCTCCGATTCAGGAACGGACACCCCAAATGAACTTTTCTACAATTCTATAAACCCATAGGGACAAACTACGAGAAAATATCCACAAAACGGCCCACTTCAATTTCTCCCCATTGTCCTTGTATAGCTCCCTTTAGAGGTAAACGTAATCGGGCACCTCCTGGTATCTGCTCCGATTCAGGCGCGGACAGCCGCAAATCAAGTTTTCTGTAATTCTATAAACCCATAGGGTCAAACTACGAGAAAATATCCACAAAACGACCCACTTCAATTTCTCCCCATTTTCCTTGTATAGCTCCCTTTAGAGGTAAATGTAATCGGGCGCCTCCTGGTATCTGCTACGATTCAGGCACGGACAGCCGCAAATCAAGTTTTCTACAATTCTATAAACCCATAGGGACAAACTACGAGAAAATATCTACAAAACGGCCCGCTTCAATTTCTCCCCATTTTCCTTGTATAGCTCCCTTTAGAGTTAACGTAATCGGGCGACTCCTAGTATCTGTGCCGATTCAGGCACGGACAGCCGCATATGAAGTTTTCTACAATTCTATAAACCCATAGGGTCAAATTACGAGAAAATATCCACAAAACAGCCCGCTTCAATTTTACCCCATTTTCCTTGTATAACTCCCTTTAGAGGTAAACGTAATCGGGCGTCCCCTGGTATCTGCTCCGATTCAGGCACGGACAGCCCCAAATGAACTTTTCTGCAATTCTATAAACCCATAGGGTCAAACTACGAGAAAATATCCACAAAACGGCCCACTTCAATTTCTCCCCATTTTCCTTGTATAGCTCCCTTTAGAGGTAAACGTAATCGGGTGCCTCCTGGTATCTGCTACGATTCAGGCACGGACAGCCGCAAATCAAGTTTTCTGCAATTCTATAAACCCATAGGGTCAAACTACGAGAAAATATCCACAAAACGGCCCGCTTCAATTCTTCCCCATTTTCCTTGTATAGCTCCCTTTAGAGGTAAACGTAATCCGACGTCCCCTGGTATCTGCTCCGATTCAGGCATGGACAGCCCCAAATGAACTTTTCTGCAATTCTATAAACCGATAGGGTCAAACTACGAGAAAATATCCACAAAACGGCCCGCATCAATTTCTCCCCATTTTCCTTGTATAGCTCCCTTTAGAGGTAAACGTAATCGGGCGTCCCCTGGTATCTGCTCCGATTCAGGCACAGAGAGCCGCAAATGAAGTTTTCTGCAACTCTATAAACCCATAGGGTTAAACTATGAGAAAATATCCACAAAACGGCCCGCTTCAATTTTTCCCCATTTTCCTTGTATAGCTCCTTTTAGAGTTAACGTAATCGGGCGACTCCTAGTATCTGCTCTGATTCAGGCACGGACAGCCGGATATGAAGTTTTCTGCAATTCTATAAACCCATAGGGTCAAACTACGAGAAAATATCCACAAAACGGCCCGCTTCAATTTCTCCCCATTTTCCTTGTATAGATCCCTTTAGAGGTAAACGTAATCGGGCGTCCCCTGGTATCTGCTCCGATTCAGGCACAGACAGCCGCAAATGAAGTTTTCTGCAACTCTATAAACCCATAGGGTCAAACTACGAGAAAATATCCACAAAACGGCCCGCTTCAATTTTTCCCCATTTTCCTTGTATAGCTCCCTTTAGAGGTAAACGTAATCGGGCGACTCCTAGTATCTGCTCCGATTCAGGCACGGACAGCCGCATATGAAGTTTTCTGCAATTCTATAAACCCATAGGGTCAAACTACGAGAAAATATCCACAAAACAGCCCGCTTCAATTTTACCCCATTTTCCTTGTATAACTTCCTTTAGAGGTAAACGTAATTAGGCGTCTCCTGGTATCTGCTCCGATTAAGGCACGGACAGCCGCTAATGAAGTTTTCTGCAATTCTATAAACCCATAGGGTCAAACTACGAGAAAATATCCACAAAACGGCCCGCTTCAATTTCTCCCCATTTTCCTTGTATAGATCCCTTTAGAGGTAAACGTAATCGGGCGTCCCCTGGTATCTGCTCCGATTCAGGCACATACAGCCGCAAATGAAGTTTTCTGCAACTCTATAAACCCATAGGGTCAAACTACGAGAAAATATCCACAAAACGGCTCGCTTCAATTTTTTCTCATTTTCCTGGTACAGCTCCCTTTCGAGGTAAACGTAATCGGGCGTCTCCTAGTATCTGCTCCGATTCAGGCACGGACAGCCGCAAATGAAGTTTTCTGCAATTGTATAAACCCATAGGGTCAAACTACGAGAAAATATCAATAAAACGGCCCGCTTCAATTTTTCCCCATTTTCCTTGTATAGCTCCCTTTAGAGGTAAACGTAATTAGGCGTCTCCTGGTATCTGCTCCAATTAAGGCACGGACAGCCGCTAATGAAGTTTTCTGCAATTCTATAATCCCATAGGGTCAAACTACGAGAAAATATCCACAAAACGGCCCGCTTCAATTCTTCCCCATTTTCCTTGTATAGCTCCCTTTAGAGGTAAACGTAATCCGACGTCCCCTGGTATCTGATCCGATTCAGGCACGGACAGCCCCAAATGAACTTTTCTGCAATTCTATAAACCCATAGGGTCAAACTACGAGAAAATATCCACAAAACGGCTAGATTCAATTTTTCTCCATTTTTCTTGTAGAGCTCCCTTAAAAGGTAAACGTAATCGGCATCCCCTGGTATCTGCTCCGATTCAGGAACGGACACCCCAAATGAACTTTTCTACAATTCTATAAACCCATAGGGACAAACTACGAGAAAATATCCACAAAACGGCCCACTTCAATTTCTCCCCATTGTCCTTGTATAGCTCCCTTTAGAGGTAAACGTAATCGGGCACCTCCTGGTATCTGCTCCGATTCAGGCGCGGACAGCCGCAAATCAAGTTTTCTGCAATTCTATAAACCCATAGGGTCAAACTACGAGAAAATATCCACAAAACGACCCACTTCAATTTCTCCCCATTTTCCTTGTATAGCTCCCTTTAGAGGTAAATGTAATCGGGCGCCTCCTGGTATCTGCTACGATTCAGGCACGGACAGCCGCAAATCAAGTTTTCTACAATTCTATAAACCCATAGGGACAAACTACGAGAAAATATCCACAAAACGGCCCGCTTCAATTTCTCCCCATTTTCCTTGTATAGCTCCCTTTAGAGTTAACGTAATCGGGCGACTCCTAGTATCTGTGCCGATTCAGGCACGGACAGCCGCATATGAAGTTTTCTACAATTCTATAAACCCATAGGGTCAAATTACGAGAAAATATCCACAAAACAGCCCGCTTCAATTTTACCCCATTTTCCTTGTATAACTCCCTTTAGAGGTAAACGTAATCGGGCGTCCCCTGGTATCTGCTCCGATTCAGGCACGGACAGCCCCAAATGAACTTTTCTGCAATTCTATAAACCCATAGGGTCAAACTACGAGAAAATATCCACAAAACGGCCCACTTCAATTTCTCCCCATTTTCCTTGTATAGCTCCCTTTAGAGGTAAACGTAATCGGGTGCCTCCTGGTATCTGCTACGATTCAGGCACGGACAGCCGCAAATCAAGTTTTCTGCAATTCTATAAACCCATAGGATCAAACTACGAGAAAATATCCACAAAACGGCCCGCTTCAATTCTATCCCATTTTCCTTGTATAGCTCCCTTTAGAGGCTGCTCCGATTCAGGCACGGACAGCCGCATATGAAGTTTTCTGCAATTCTAAAAACCCATAGGGTCAAACTACGAGAAAATATCCCCAATACGTCCCGCTTCAATTTTTCCCCATTTTCCTTGTATAGCTCCCTTTAGAGGTAAACGTAATCGGGCAACTCCTAGTATCTGCTCCGATACAGGCACGGACAACCGCATATGAAATTTTTTGCAATTCTATAAACCCATAGGGTCAAATTACGAGAAAATATCCACAAAACAGCCCGCTTCAATTTTACCCCATTTTCCTTGTATAACTCCCTTTAGAGGTAAACGTAATCGGGCGTCCCCTAGTATCTGCTCCGATTCAGGCACGGACAGCCCCAAATGAGCTTTTCTGCAATTCTATAAACTCATAGGGTCAAACTATGAGAAAATATCCACAAAACGGCCAGGCTTCAATTCTTCCCCATTTTCCTTGTATAGCTCCCTTTAGAGGTAAACGTAATCCGACGTCCCCTGGTATCTGCTCCGATTCAGGCACGGACAGTCCCAAATGAACTTTTCTGCAATTCTATAAACCCATAGGGTCAAACTACGTGAAAATATCCACAAAACGGCTAGCTTTAATTTTTCTCCATTTTCCTTGTATAGCTCCCTTTAAAGGTAAACGTAATCGGGCGTCCCCTGGTATCTGCTCCGATTCAGGCACAGACACCCCAAATGAACTTTTCTGCAATTCTATAAACCCATAGGGTCAAACTACGAGAAAATATCCACAAAACGGCCCGCTTCAATTTCTCCCCATTTTCCTTGTAGAGGTAAACGTAATCGGGCGTCCCTTGGTATCTGCTCCGATTCAGGCACAGACAGCCGCAAATGAAGTTTTCTGCAACTCTATAAACCCAGAGGGTCAAACTACGAGAAAATATACACAAAACTGCTCACTTCAATTTTTCCTCATTTTCCTTGTATAGCTCCCTTTCGAGGTAAACGTAATCGGGCATCTCCTAGTATCTGCTCCGATTCAGGCACGAACAGCCGCAAGTGAAGTTTTCTGCAATTCTATAAACCCATAGGGTCAAACTACGATAAAATATCAATAAAATGGCCCGCTTCAATTTTTCCCCATTTTCCTTGTATAGCTCCCTTTAGAGGTAAACGTAATTAGGCGTCTCCTAGTATCTGCTTCGATTAAGGCACGGACAGCCGCTAATGAAGTTTTCTGCAATTCTATAATCCCATAGGGTCAAACTACGAGAAAATATCCACAAAACGGCCCGCTTCAATTTCTCCCCATTTTCCTTGTATATATCCCTTTAGAGGTAAACGTAATCGGGCGACTCCTAGTATCTGCTCCGATTCAGGCACGGACAGCCGCATATGAAGTTTTCTGCAATTCTATAAACCCATAGGGTCAAACTACGAGAAAATATCCACAAAACAGCCCGCTTCAATTTTACCCCATTTTCCTTGTATAACTTCCTTTAGAGGTAAACGTAATTAGGCGTCTCCTGGTATCTGCTCCGATTAAGGCACGGACAGCCGCTAATGAAGTTTTCTGCAATTCTATAAACCCATAGGGTCAAACTACGAGAAAATATCCACAAAACGGCCCGCTTCAATTTCTCCCCATTTTCCTTGTATAGATCCCTTTAGAGGTAAACGTAATCGGGCGTCCCCTGGTATCTGCTCCGATTCAGGCACAGACAGCCGCAAATGAAGTTTTCTGCAACTCTATAAACCCATAGGGTCAAACTACGAGAAAATATCCACAAAACGGCTCGCTTCAATTTTTCCTCATTTTCCTGGTACAGTTCCCTTTCGAGGTAAACGTAATCAGGCGTCTCCTAGTATCTGCTCCGATTCAGGCACGGACAGCCGCAAATGAAGTTTTCTGCAATTGTATAAACCCATAGGGTCAAACTACGAGAAAATATCAATAAAACGGCCCGCTTCAATTTTTCCCCATTTTCCTTGTATAGCTCCCTTTAGAGGTAAACGTAATTAGGCGTCTCCTGGTATCTGCTCCGATTAAGGCACGGACAGCCGCTAATGAAGTTTTCTGCAATTCTATAATCCCATAGGGTCAAACTACGAGAAAATATCCACAAAACGGCCCACTTCAATTTCTCCCCATTGTCCTTGTATAGCTCCCTTTAGAGGTAAACGTAATCGGGCACCTCCTGGTATCTGCTCCGATTCAGGCACGGACAGCCGCAAATCAAGTTTTCTGCAATTCTATAAACCCATAGGGTCAAACTACGAGAAAATATCCACAAAACGGCCCGCTTCAATTCTTCCTCATTTTCCTTGTATAGCTCCCTTTAGAGGTAAACGTAATCCGACGTCCCCTGGTATCTGATCCGATTCAGGCACGGACAGCCCCAAATGAACTTTTCTGCAATTCTATAAACCCATAGGGTCAAACTACGAGAAAATATCCACAAAACGGCTAGATTCAATTTTTCTCCATTTTTCTTGTAGAGCTCCCTTAAAAGGTAAACGTAATCGGCGTCCCCTGGTATCTGCTCCGATTCAGGAACGGACACCCCAAATGAACTTTTCTACAATTCTATAAACCCATAGGGACAAACTACGAGAAAATATCCACAAAACGGCCCACTTCAATTTCTCCCCATTGTCCTTGTATAGCTCCCTTTAGAGGTAAACGTAATCGGGCACCTCCTGGTATCTGCTCCGATTCAGGCACGGACAGCCGCAAATCAAGTTTTCTGCAATTCTATAAACCCATAGGGTCAAACTACGAGAAAATATCCACAAAACGGCCCACTTCAATTTCTCCCCATTTTCCTTGTATAGCTCCCTTTAGAGGTAAACGTAATCGGGCGCCTCCTGGTATCTGCTACGATTCAGGCACGGACAGCCGCAAATCAAGTTTTCTACAATTCTATAAACCCATAGGGACAAACTACGAGAAAATATCCACAAAACGGCCCGCTTCAATTTCTCCCCATTTTCCTTGTATAGCTCCCTTTAGAGTTAACGTAATCGGGCGACTCATAGTATCTGCTCCGATTCAGGCACGGACAGCCGCATATGAAGTTTTCTACAATTCTATAAACCCATAGGGTCAAATTACGAGAAAATATCCAGAAAACAGCCCGCTTCAATTTTACCCCATTTTCCTTGTATAACTCCCTTTAGAGGTAAACGTAATCGGGCGTCCCCTGGTATCTGCTCCGATTCAGGCACGGACAGCCCCAAATGAACTTTTCTGCAATTCTATAAACCCATAGGGTCAAACTACGAGAAAATATCCACAAAACGGCCCACTTCAATTTCTCCCCATTTTCCTTGTATAGCTCCCTTTAGAGGTAAACGTAATCGGGTGCCTCCTGGTATCTGCTACGATTCAGGCACGGACAGCCGCAAATCAAGTTTTCTGCAATTCTATAACCCATAGGGTCAAACTACGAGAAAATATCCACAAAACGGCCTGCTTCAATTCTTCCCCATTTTCCTTGTATAGCTCCCTTTAGAGGTAAACGTAATCCGATGTCCCCTGGTATCTGCTCCGATTCAGGCATGGACAGCCCCAAATGAACTTTTCTGCAATTCTATAAACCGATAGGGTCAAACTACGAGAAAATATCCACAAAACGGCCCGCATCAATTTCTCCCCATTTTCCTTGTATAGCTCCCTTTAGAGGTAAACGTAATCGGGCGTCCCCTGGTATCTTCTCCGATTCAGGCACAGAGAGCCGCAAATGAAGTTTTCTGCAACTCTATAAACCCATAGGGTTAAACTATGAGAAAATATCCACAAAACGGCCCGCTTCAATTTTTCCCCATTTTCCTTGTATTAGCTCCTTTTAGAGTTAACGTAATCGGGCGACTCCTAGTATCTGCTCCGATTCTGGCACGGACAGCCGCATATGAAGTTTTATGCAATTCTATAAACCCATAGGGTCAAACTACGAGAAAATATCCCCAATACGTCCCGCTTCAATTTTTCCCCATTTTCCTTGTATAGCTCCCTTTAGAGGTAAACGTAATCGGGCAACTCCTAGTATCTGCTCCGATACAGGCACGGACAACCGCATATGAAGTTTTCTGCAATTCTATAAACCCATAGGGTCAAACTATGAGAAAATATCCACAAAACAGCCCGCTTCAATTTTACCCCATTTTCCTTGTATAACTCCCTTTAGAGGTAAACGTAATCGGGCGTCCCCTGGTATCTGCTCCGATTCTGGCACGGACAGCCCCAAATGAGCTTTTCTGCAATTCTATAAACCCATAGGGTCAAACTATGAGAAAATATCCACAAAACGGCCAGGCTTCAATTCTTCCCCATTTTCCTTGTATAGCTCCCTTTAGAGGTAAACGTAATCCGACGTCCCCTGGTATCTGCTCCGATTCAGGCACGGACAGTCCCAAATGAACTTTTCTGCAATTCTATAAACCCATAGGGTCAAACTACGTGAAAATATCCACAAAACGGCTAGCTTCAATTTTTCTCCATTTTCCTTGTATAGCTCCCTTTAAAGGTAAACGTAATCGGGCGTCCCCTGGTATCTGCTCCGATTCAGGCACGGACACCCCAAATGAACTTTTCTGCAATTCTATAAACCCATAGGGTCAAACTACGAGAAAATATCCACAAAACGGCCCGCTTCAATTTCTCCCCATTTTCCTTGTAGAGGTAAACGTAATCGGGCGTCCCTTGGTATCTGCTCCGATTCAGGCACAGACAGCCGCAAATGAAGTTTTCTGCAACTCTATAAACCCAGAGGGTCAAACTACGAGAAAATATACACAAAACGGCTCACTTCAATTTTTCCTCATTTTCCTTGTACAGCTCCCTTTCGAGGTAAACGTAATCGGGCATCTCCTAGTATCTGCTCCGATTCAGGCACGAACAGCCGCAAGTGAAGTTTTCTGCAATTCTATAAACCCATAGGGTCAAACTACGATAAAATATCAATAAAACGGCCCGCTTCAATTTTTCCCCATTTTCCTTGTATAGCTCCCTTTAGAGGTAAACGTAATTAGGCGTCTCCTAGTATCTGCTTCGATTAAGGCACGGACAGCCGCTAATGAAGTTTTCTGCAATTCTATAATCCCATAGGGTCAAACTACGAGAAAATATCCACAAAACGGCCCACTTCAATTTCTCCCCATTTTCCTTGTATAGCTCCCTTTAGAGGTAAACATAATCGGGCACCTCCTGGTATCTGCTCCGATTCAGGCACGGACAGCCACAAATCAAGTTTTCTGCAATTCTTTAAACCCATAGGGTCAAACTACGAGAAAATATCCACAAAACGGCCCACTTCAATTTCTCCCCATTTTCCTTGTATAGCTCCCTTTAGAGGTAAACGTAATCGGGCGCCTCCTGGTATCTGCTACGATTCAGGCACGGACAGCCGCAAATCAAGTTTTCTGCAATTCTATAAACCCATAGGGTCAAACTACGAGAAAATATCCACAAAATGGCCCGCTTCAATTTCTCCCCATTTTCCTTGTATAGCTCCCTTTAGAGGTAAACGTAATCGGGCGTCCCTTGGAATCTACTCCAATTCAGGGACAGACAGCCGCAAATGAAGTTTTCTACAACTCTATAAACCCATAGGGTCAAACTACGAGAAAATATCCACAAAACGGCCCGCTTCAATTTTTCCCCATTTTCCTTGTATAGCTCCCTTTAGAGGTAAACGTAATCGGGCAACTCCTAGTATCTGCTCCGATACAGGCACGGACAGCCGCATATGAAGTTTTCTGCAATTCTATAAACCCATAGGGTCAAACTACGAGAAAATATCCACAAAACAACCCGCTTCAATTTTACCCCATTTTCCTTGTATAACTCCCTTTAGAGGTAAACGTAAACGGGCGTCCCCTGGTATCTGCTCCGATTCAAGCACGGACAATCCCAAATGAGCTTGTCTGCAATTCTATAAACCCATAGGGTCAAACTACGAGAAAATATCCACAAAACGGCCAGGCTTCAATTCTTCCCCATTTTCCTTGTATAGCTCCCTTTAGAGGTAAACGTAATCCGACGTCCCCTGGTATCTGCTCCGATTAAGGCACGGACAGCCGCTAATGAAGTTTTCTGCAATTCTATAAACCCATAGGGTCAAACTACGTGAAAATATCCACAAAACGGCTAGCTTCAATTATTCTCCATTTTCCTTGTATAGCTCCCTTTAAAGGTAAATGTAATCGGGCGTCCCCTGGTATCTGCTCCGATTCAGGCACGGACACCCCAAATGAACTTTTCTGCAATTCTATAAACCCATAGGGTCAAACTACGAGAAAATATCCACAAAACGGCCCGCTTCAATTTCTCCCCATTTTCCTTGTATAGCTCCCTTTAGAGGTAAACGTAATCGGGCGTCCCCTGGTATCTGCTCCGATTCAGGCACAGACAGCCGCAAATGAAGTTTTCTGAAATTCTATAAACCCATAGGGTCAAACTACGAGAAAATATCCACAAAACGGCTCACTTCAATTTTTCCTCATTTTCCCTGTACAGCTCCCTTTCGAGGTAAACGTAATCGGGCGTCTCCTAGTATCTGCTCCGATTCAGGCACGGACAGCCGCAAGTGAAGTTTTCTGCAATTCTATAAACCCATAGGGTCAAACTACGAGAAAATATCAATAAAACGGCACGCTTCAATTTTTCCCCATTTTCCTTGTATAGCTCCCTTTAGAGGTAAACGTAATCGGACGTCCCCTGGTATCTGCTCCGATTCAGGCACAGATAGCCGCAAATGAAGTTTTCTGCAACTCTATAAACCCATAGGGTCAAACTACGAGAAAATATCCACAAAACGGCTCACTTCAATTTTTCCTCATTTTCCCTGTACAGCTCCCTTTCGAGGTAAACGTAATCGGGCGTCTCCTAGTATCTGCTCCGATTCAGGCACGGACAGCCGCAAGTGAAGTTTTCTGTAATTCTATAAACCCATAGGGTCAAACTACGAGAAAATATCCACAAAACGGCTAGATTCAATTTTTCTCCATTTTTCTTGTATAGCTCCCTTAAAAGGTAAACGTAATCGGCGTCCCCTGGTATCTGCTCCGATTCAGGAACGGACACCCCAAATGAACTTTTCTACAATTCTATAAACCCATAGGGACAAACTACGAGAAAATATCCACAAAACGGCCCACTTCAATTTCTCCCCATTGTCCTTGTATAGCTCCCTTTAGAGGTAAACGTAATCGGGCACCTCCTGGTATCTGCTCTGATTCAGGCACGGACAGCCGCAAATCAAGTTTTCTGCAATTCTATAAACCCATAGGGTCAAATTACGAGAAAATATCCACAAAACAGCCCGCTTCAATTTTTCCCCATTTTCCTTGTATAACTCCCTTTAGAGGTAAACGTAATCGGGCGTCCCCTGGTATCTGCTCCGATTCAGGCACGGACAGCCCCAAATGAACTTTTCTGCAATTCTATAAACCGATAGGGTCAAACTACGAGAAAATATCCACAAAACGGCCCGCATCAATTTCTCCCCATTTTCCTTGTATAGCTCCCTTTAGAGGTAAACGTAATCGGGCATCCCCTGGTATCTGCTCCGATTCAGGCACAGAGAGCCGCAAATGAAGTTTTCTGCAACTCTATAAACCCATAGGGTTAAACTACGAGAAAATATCCACAAAACGGCCCGCTTCAATTTTTCCCCATTTTCCTTGTATAGCTCCTTTTAGAGTTAACGTAATCGGGCGACTCCTAGTATCTGCTCCGATTCTGGCACGGACAGCCGCATATGAAGTTTTCTGCAATTCTATAAACCCATAGGGTCAAACTACGAGAAAATATCCCCAATACGTCCCGCTTCAATTTTTCCCCATTTTCCTTGTATAGCTCCCTTTAGAGGTAAACGTAATCGGGCAACTCCTAGTATCTGCTCCGATACAGGCACGGACAACCGCATATGAAGTTTTCTGCAATTCTATAAACCCATAGGGTCAAACTACGAGAAAATATCCACAAAACAGCCCGCTTCAATTTTACCCCATTTTCCTTGTATAACTCCCTTTAGAGGTAAACGTAATCGGGCGTCCCCTGGTATCTGCTCCGATTCAGGCACGGACAGCCCCAAATGAGCTTTTCTGCAATTCTATAAACCCATAGGGTCAAACTATGAGAAAATATCCACAAAACGGCCAGGCTTCAATTCTTCCCCATTTTCCTTGTATAGCTCCCTTTAGAGGTAAACGTAATCCGACGTCCCCTGGTATCTGCTCCGATTCAGGCACGGACAGTCCCAAATGAACTTTTCTGCAATTCTATAAACCCATAGGGTCAAACTACGTGAAAATATCCACAAAACGGCTAGCTTCAATTTTTCTCCATTTTCCTTGTATAGCTCCCTTTAAAGGTAAACGTAATCGGGCGTCCCCTGGTATCTGCTCCGATTTAGGCACGGACACCCCAAATGAACTTTTCTGCAATTCTATAAACCCATAGGGTCAAACTACGAGAAAATATCCACAAAACGGCCCGCTTCAATTTCTCCCCATTTTCCTTGTAGAGGTAAACGTAATCGGGCGTCCCTTGGTATCTGCTCCGATTCAGGCACAGACAGCCGCAAATGAAGTTTTCTGCAACTCTATAAACCCAGAGGGTCAAACTACGAGAAAATATACACAAAACGGCTCACTTCAATTTTTCCTCATTTTCCTTGTACAGCTCCCTTTCGAGGTAAACGTAATCGGGCATCTCCTAGTATCTGCTCCGATTCAGGCACGAACAGCCGCAAGTGAAGTTTTCTGCAATTCTATAAACCCATAGGGTCAAACTACGATAAAATATCAATAAAACGGCCCGCTTCAATTTTTCCCCATTTTCCTTGTATAGCTCCCTTTAGAGGTAAACGTAATTAGGCGTCTCCTAGTATCTGCTTCGATTAAGGCACGGACAGCCGCTAATGAAGTTTTCTGCAATTCTATAATCCCATAGGGTCAAACTACGAGAAAATATCCACAAAACGGCCCACTTCAATTTCTCCCCATTTTCCTTGTATTGCTCCCTTTAGAGGTAAACGTAATCGGGCACCTCCTGGTATCTGCTCCGATTCAGGCACGGACAGCCGCAAATCAAGTTTTCTGCAATTCTTTAAACCCATAGGTTCAAACTACGAGAAAATATCCACAAAACGGCCCACTTCAATTTCTCCCCATTTTCCTTGTATAGCTCCCTTTAGAGGTAAACGTAATCGGGCGCCTCCTGGTATCTGCTACGATTCAGGCACGGACAGCCGCAAATCAAGTTTTCTGCAATTCTATAAACCCATAGGGTCAAACTATGAGAAAATATCCACAAAATGGCCCGCTTCAATTTCTCCCCATTTTCCTTGTATAGCTCCCTTTAGAGGTAAACGTAATCGGGCGTCCCTTGGAATCTACTCCAATTCAGGCACAGACAGCCGCAAATGAAGTTTTCTGCAACTCTATAAACCCATAGGGTCAAACTACGAGAAAATATCCACAAAACGGCCCGCTTCAATTTTTCCCCATTTTCCTTGTATAGCTCCCTTTAGAGGTAAACGTAATCGGGCAACTCCTAGTATCTGCTCCGATACAGGCACGGACAGCCGCATATGAAGTTTTCTGCAATTCTATAAACCCATAGGGTCAAACTACGAGAAAATATCCACAAAACAACCCGCTTCAATTTTACCCCATTTTCCTTGTATAACTCCCTTTAGAGGTAAACGTAATCGGGCGTCCCCTGGTATCTGCTCCGATTCAAGCACGGACAATCCCAAATGAGCTTGTCTGCAATTCTATAAACCCATAGGGTCAAACTACGAGAAAATATCCACAAAACGGCCAGGCTTCAATTCTTCCCCATTTTCCTTGTATAGCTCCCTTTAGAGGTAAACGTAATCCGACGTCCCCTGGTATCTGCTCCGATTAAGGCACGGACAGCCGCTAATGAAGTTTTCTGCAATTCTATAAACCCATAGGGTCAAACTACGTGAAAATATCCACAAAACGGCTAGCTTCAATTTTTCTCCATTTTCCTTGTATAGCTCCCTTTAAAGGTAAATGTAATCGGGCGTCCCCTGGTATCTGCTCCGATTCAGGCACGGACACCCCAAATGAACTTTTCTGCAATTCTATAAACCCATAGGGTCAAACTACGAGAAAATATCCACAAAACGACCTGCTTCAATTTCTCCCCATTTTCCTTGTATAGCTCCCTTTAGAGGTAAACGTAATCGGGCGTCCCCTGGTATCTGCTCCGATTCAGGAACAGACAGCCGCAAATGAAGTTTTCTGAAATTCTATAAACCCATAGGGTCAAACTACGAGAAAATATCCACAAAACGGCTCACTTCAATTTTTCCTCATTTTCCCTGTACAGCTCCCTTTCGAGGTAAACGTAATCGGGCGTCTCCTAGTATCTGCTCCGATTCAGGCACGGACAGCCGCAAGTGAAGTTTTCTGCAATTCTATAAAGCCATAGGGTCAAACTACGAGAAAATATCAATAAAACGGCACGCTTCAATTTTTCCCCATTTTCCTTGTATAGCTCCCTTTAGAGGTAAACGTAATCGGGCGTCCCCTGGTATCTGCTCCGATTCAGGCACAGATAGCCGCAATTGAAGTTTTCTGCAACTCTATAAACCCATAGGGTCAAACTACGATAAAATATCCACAAAACGGCTCACTTCAATTTTTCCTCATTTTCCCTGTACAGCTCCCTTTCGAGGTAAACGTAATCGGGCGTCTCCTAGTATCTGCTCCGATTCAGGCACGGACAGCCGCAAGTGAAGTTTTCTGTAATTCTATAAACCCATAGGGTCAAACTACGAGAAAATATCCACAAAACGGCTAGATTCAATTTTTCTCCATTTTTCTTGTATAGCTCCCTTAAAAGGTAAACGTAATCGGCGTCCCCTGGTATCTGCTCCGATTCAGGAACGGACACCCCAAATGAACTTTTCTACAATTCTATAAACCCATAGGGACAAACTACGAGAAAATATCCACAAAACGGCCCACTTCAATTTCTCCCCATTGTCCTTGTATAGCTCCCTTTAGAGGTAAACGTAATCGGGCACCTCCTGGTATCTGCTCTGATTCAGGCACGTACAGCCGCAAATCAAGTTTTCTGCAATTCTATAAACCCATAGGGTCAAACTACGAGAAAATATCCACAAAACGGCCAACTTCAATTTCTCCCCATTTTCCTTGTATATCTCCCTTTAGAGGTAAACGTAATCGGACGCCTCCTGGTATCTGCTACGATTCAGGCACGAACAGCCGCAAATCAAGTTTTCTGCAATTCTATAAACCCATAGGGACAAACTACGAGAAAATATCCACAAAACGGCCCGCTTCAATTTCTCCCCATTTTCCTTGTATAGCTCCCTTTAGAGTTAACGTAATCGGGCGACTCCTAGTATCTGCTCCGATTCAGGAACGGACAGCCGCATATGAAGTTTTCTGCAATTCTATAAACCCATAGGGTCAAATTACGAGAAAATATCCACAAAACAGCCCGCTTCAATTTTACCCCATTTTCCTTGTATAACTCCCTTTAGAGGTAAACGTAATCGGGCGTCCCCTGGTATCTGCTCTGATTCAGGCACGGACAGCCCCAAATGAACTTTTCTGCAATTCTATAAACCCATAGGGTCAAACTACGAGAAAATATCCACAAAACGGCCCACTTCAATTTCTCCCCATTTTCCCTGTACAGCTCCCTTTCGAGGTAAACGTAATTGGGCGTCTCCTAGTATCTGCTCCGATTCAGGCACGGACAGCCGCAAATCAAGTTTTCTGCAATTCTATAAACCCTTAGGGTCAAACTACGAGAAAATATCCACAAAACGGCCCGCTTCAATTCTTCCCCATTTTCCTTGTATAGCTCCCTTTAGAGGTAAACGTAATCCGACGTCCCCTGGTATCTTCTCCGATTCAGGCACGGACAGCCCCAAATGAACTTTTCTGCAATTCAATAAACCGATAGGGTCAAACTACGAGAAAATATCCACAAAACGGCCCGCATCAATTTCTCCTCATTTTCCCTGTACAGCTCCCTTTCGAGGTAAACGTAATCGGGCGTCTCCTAGTATCTGCTCCGATTCAGGCACGGACAGCCGCAAGTGAAGTTTTCTGCAACTCTATAAACCCATAGGGTTAAACTACGAGAAAATATCCACAAAACGGCCCGCTTCAATTTTTCCCCATTTTCCTTGTATAGCTCCTTTTAGAGTTAACGTAATCGGGCGACTACTAGTATCTGCTCCGATTCAGGCACGGACAGCCGCATATGAAGTTTTCTGCAATTCTATAAACCCATAGGGTCAAACTACGAGAAAATATCCCCAATACGGCCCGCTTCAATTTTTCCCTATTTTCCTTGTATAGCTCCCTTTAGAGGTAAACGTAATCGGGCAACTCCTAGTATCTGCTCCGATACAGGCACGGACAACCGCATATGAAGTTTTCTGCAATTCTATAAACCCATAGGGTCAAACTACGAGAAAATATCCACAAAACAGCCCGCTTCAATTTTACCCCATTTTCCTTGTATAACTCCCTTTAGAGGTAAACGTAATCGGGCGTCCCCTGGTATCTGCTCCGATTCAGGCACGGACAGCCCCAAATGAGCTTTTCTGCAATTCTATAAACCCATAGGGTCAAACTATGAGAAAATATCCACAAAACGGCCAGGCTTCAATTCTTCCCCATTTTCCTTGTGTAGCTCTCTTTAGAGGTAAACGTAATCCGACGTCCCTTGGTATCTGCTCCGATTCAGGCACGGACAGTCCCAAATGAACTTTTCTGCAATTCTATAAACCCATAGGGTCAAACTACGTGAAAATATCCACAAAACGGCTAGCTTCAATTTTTCTCCATTTTCCTTGTATAGCTCCCTTTAAAGGTAAACGTAATCGGGCGTCCCCTGGTATCTGCTCCGATTCAGGCACAGACAACCGCAAATGAAGTTTTCTGCAACTCTATAAACCCAGAGGGTCAAACTACGAGAAAATATACACAAAACGGCTCACTTCAATTTTTCCTCATTTTCCTTGTACAGCTCCCTTTCGAGGTAAACGTAATCGGGCGTCTCCTAGTATCTGCTCCGATTCAGGCACGGACAGCCGCAAGTGAAGTTTTCTGCAATTCTATAAACCCATGGGTCAAACTACGATAAAATATCAATAAAACGGCCCGCTTCAATTTTTCCCCATTTTCCTTGTATAGCTCCCTTTAGAGGTAAACGTAATTAGGCGTCTCCTGGTATCTGCTCCGATTAAGGCACGGATAGCCGCTAATGAAGTTTTCTGCAATTCTATAATCCCATAGGGTCAAACTACGAGAAAATATCCACAAAACGGCCCACTTCAATTTCTCCCCATTTTCCTTGTATAGCTCCCTTTAGAGGTAAACGTAATCGGGCACCTCCTGGTATCTGCTCCGATTTAGGCACGGACAGCCGCAAATCAAGTTTTCTGCAATTCTATAAACCCATAGGGTCAAACTACGAGAAAATATCCACAAAACGGCCCACTTCAATTTCTCCCCATTTTCCTTGTATAGCTCCCTTTAGAGGTAAACGTAATCGGGCGCCTCCTGGTATCTGCTACGATTCAGGCACGGACAACCGCAAATCAAGTTTTCTGCAATTCTATAAACCCATAGGGTCAAACTACGAGAAAATATCCACAAAATGGCCCGCTTCAATTTCTCCCCATTTTCCTTGTATAGCTCCCTTTAGAGGTAAACGTAATCGGGCGTCCCTTGGAATCTACTCCGATTTAGGCACAGACAGCCGCAAATGAAGTTTTCTGCCACTCTATAAACCCATAGGGTCAAACTACGAGAAAATATCCACAAAACGGCCCGCTTCAATTTTTCCCCATTTTCCTTGTATAGCTCCCTTTAGAGGTAAACGTAATAGGGCGATTCCTAGTATCTGCTCCGATTCAGGCACGGACAGCCGCATATGAAGTTTTCTGCAATTCTATAAACCCATAGGGTCAAACTACGAGAAAATATCCACAATACGGCCCGCTTCAATTTTTCCCCATTTTCCTTGTATAGCTCCCTTTAGAGGTAAACGTAATCGGGCAACTCCTAGTATCTGCTCCGATACAGGCACGGACAGCCGCATATGAAGTTTTCTGTAATTCTATAAACCCATAGGGTCAAACTACGAGAAAATATCCACAAAACAGCCCGCTTCAATTTTACCCCATTTTCCTTGTATAACTCCCTTTAGAGGTAAACGTAATCGGGCGATTCCTAGTATCTGCTCCGATTCAGGCACGGACACCCCAAATGAACTTTTCTGCAATTCTATAAACCCATAGGGTCAAACTACGAGAAAATATCCACAAAACGGCCCGCTTCAATTTCTCCCCATTTTCCTTGTATAGCTCCCTTTAGAGGTAAATGTAATCGGGCGTCCCTTGGTATCTGCTTCGATTCAGGCACAGAAAGCCGCAAATGAAGTTTTCTGCAACTCTATAAACCCATAGGGTCAAACTACGAGAAAATATCCACAAAACGGCCCGCTTCAATTTTTCCCCATTTTCCTTGTATAGCTCCCTTTAGAGGTAAACGTAATCGGGCGACTCCTAGTATCTGCTCCGATTCAGGCACGGACAGCCGCATATGAAGTTTTCTGCAATTCTATAAACCCATATAGTCAAACTACGAGAAAATATCCACAAAACAACCCGCTTCAATTTTACCCCATTTTCCTTGTATAACTCCCTTTAGAGGTAAACGTAATCGGGCGTCCCCTGGTATCTGCTCCGATTCAAGCACGGACAATCCCAAATGAGCTTGTCTGCAATTCTATAAACCCATAGGGTCAAACTACGAGAAAATATCCACAAAACGGCCAGGCTTCAATTCTTCCCCATTTTCCTTGTATAGCTCCCTTTAGAGGTAAACGTAATCCGACGTCCCCTGGTATCTGCTCCGATTAAGGCACGGACAGCCGCTAATGAAGTTTTCTGCAATTCTATAAACCCATAGGGTCAAACTACGTGAAAATATCCACAAAACGGCTAGCTTCAATTTTTCTCCATTTTCCTTGTATAGCTCCCTTTAAAGGTAAATGTAATCGGGCGTCCCCTGGTATCTGCTCCGATTCAGGCACGGACACCCCAAATGAACTTTTCTGCAATTCTATAAACCCATAGGGTCAAACTACGAGAAAATATCCACAAAACGACCCGCTTCAATTTCTCCCCATTTTCCTTGTATAGCTCCCTTTAGAGGTAAACGTAATCGGGCGTCCCCTGGTATCTGCTCCGATTCAGGAACAGACAGCCGCAAATGAAGTTTTCTGAAATTCTATAAACCCATAGGGTCAAACTACGAGAAAATATCCACAAAACGGCTCACTTCAATTTTTCCTCATTTTCCCTGTACAGCTCCCTTTCGAGGTAAACGTAATCGGGCGTCTCCTAGTATCTGCTCCGATTCAGGCACGGACAGCCGCAAGTGAAGTTTTCTGCAATTCTATAAAGCCATAGGGTCAAACTACGAGAAAATATCAATAAAACGGCACGCTTCAATTTTTCCCCATTTTCCTTGTATAGCTCCCTTTAGAGGTAAACGTAATCGGGCGTCCCCTGGTATCTGCTCCGATTCAGGCACAGATAGCCGCAATTGAAGTTTTCTGCAACTCTATAAACCCATAGGGTCAAACTACGATAAAATATCCACAAAACGGCTCACTTCAATTTTTCCTCATTTTCCCTGTACAGCTCCCTTTCGAGGTAAACGTAATCGGGCGTCTCCTAGTATCTGCTCCGATTCAGGCACGGACAGCCGCAAGTGAAGTTTTCTGTAATTCTATAAACCCATAGGGTCAAACTACGAGAAAATATCCACAAAACGGCTAGATTCAATTTTTCTCCATTTTTCTTGTATAGCTCCCTTAAAAGGTAAACGTAATCGGCGTCCCCTGGTATCTGCTCCGATTCAGGAACGGACACCCCAAATGAACTTTTCTACAATTCTATAAACCCATAGGGACAAACTACGAGAAAATATCCACAAAACGGCCCACTTCAATTTCTCCCCATTGTCCTTGTATAGCTCCCTTTAGAGGTAAACGTAATCGGGCACCTCCTGGTATCTGCTCTGATTCAGGCACGTACAGCCGCAAATCAAGTTTTCTGCAATTCTATAAACCCATAGGGTCAAACTACGAGAAAATATCCACAAAACGGCCAACTTCAATTTCTCCCCATTTTCCTTGTATATCTCCCTTTAGAGGTAAACGTAATCGGACGCCTCCTGGTATCTGCTACGATTCAGGCACGAACAGCCGCAAATCAAGTTTTCTGCAATTCTATAAACCCATAGGGACAAACTACGAGAAAATATCCACAAAACGGCCCGCTTCAATTTCTCCCCATTTTCCTTGTATAGCTCCCTTTAGAGTTAACGTAATCGGGCGACTCCTAGTATCTGCTCCGATTCAGGAACGGACAGCCGCATATGAAGTTTTCTGCAATTCTATAAACCCATAGGGTCAAATTACGAGAAAATATCCACAAAACAGCCCGCTTCAATTTTACCCCATTTTCCTTGTATAACTCCCTTTAGAGGTAAACGTAATCGGGCGTCCCCTGGTATCTGCTCTGATTCAGGCACGGACAGCCCCAAATGAACTTTTCTGCAATTCTATAAACCCATAGGGTCAAACTACGAGAAAATATCCACAAAACGGCCCACTTCAATTTCTCCCCATTTTCCCTGTACAGCTCCCTTTCGAGGTAAACGTAATTGGGCGTCTCCTAGTATCTGCTCCGATTCAGGCACGGACAGCCGCAAATCAAGTTTTCTGCAATTCTATAAACCCTTAGGGTCAAACTACGAGAAAATATCCACAAAACGGCCCGCTTCAATTCTTCCCCATTTTCCTTGTATAGCTCCCTTTAGAGGTAAACGTAATCCGACGTCCCCTGGTATCTTCTCCGATTCAGGCACGGACAGCCCCAAATGAACTTTTCTGCAATTCAATAAACCGATAGGGTCAAACTACGAGAAAATATCCACAAAACGGCCCGCATCAATTTCTCCTCATTTTCCCTGTACAGCTCCCTTTCGAGGTAAACGTAATCGGGCGTCTCCTAGTATCTGCTCCGATTCAGGCACGGACAGCCGCAAGTGAAGTTTTCTGCAACTCTATAAACCCATAGGGTTAAACTACGAGAAAATATCCACAAAACGGCCCGCTTCAATTTTTCCCCATTTTCCTTGTATAGCTCCTTTTAGAGTTAACGTAATCGGGCGACTACTAGTATCTGCTCCGATTCAGGCACGGACAGCCGCATATGAAGTTTTCTGCAATTCTATAAACCCATAGGGTCAAACTACGAGAAAATATCCCCAATACGGCCCGCTTCAATTTTTCCCTATTTTCCTTGTATAGCTCCCTTTAGAGGTAAACGTAATCGGGCAACTCCTAGTATCTGCTCCGATACAGGCACGGACAACCGCATATGAAGTTTTCTGCAATTCTATAAACCCATAGGGTCAAACTACGAGAAAATATCCACAAAACAGCCCGCTTCAATTTTACCCCATTTTCCTTGTATAACTCCCTTTAGAGGTAAACGTAATCGGGCGTCCCCTGGTATCTGCTCCGATTCAGGCACGGACAGCCCCAAATGAGCTTTTCTGCAATTCTATAAACCCATAGGGTCAAACTATGAGAAAATATCCACAAAACGGCCAGGCTTCAATTCTTCCCCATTTTCCTTGTGTAGCTCTCTTTAGAGGTAAACGTAATCCGACGTCCCTTGGTATCTGCTCCGATTCAGGCACGGACAGTCCCAAATGAACTTTTCTGCAATTCTATAAACCCATAGGGTCAAACTACGTGAAAATATCCACAAAACGGCTAGCTTCAATTTTTCTCCATTTTCCTTGTATAGCTCCCTTTAAAGGTAAACGTAATCGGGCGTCCCCTGGTATCTGCTCCGATTCAGGCACAGACAACCGCAAATGAAGTTTTCTGCAACTCTATAAACCCAGAGGGTCAAACTACGAGAAAATATACACAAAACGGCTCACTTCAATTTTTCCTCATTTTCCTTGTACAGCTCCCTTTCGAGGTAAACGTAATCGGGCGTCTCCTAGTATCTGCTCCGATTCAGGCACGGACAGCCGCAAGTGAAGTTTTCTGCAATTCTATAAACCCATGGGTCAAACTACGATAAAATATCAATAAAACGGCCCGCTTCAATTTTTCCCCATTTTCCTTGTATAGCTCCCTTTAGAGGTAAACGTAATTAGGCGTCTCCTGGTATCTGCTCCGATTAAGGCACGGATAGCCGCTAATGAAGTTTTCTGCAATTCTATAATCCCATAGGGTCAAACTACGAGAAAATATCCACAAAACGGCCCACTTCAATTTCTCCCCATTTTCCTTGTATAGCTCCCTTTAGAGGTAAACGTAATCGGGCACCTCCTGGTATCTGCTCCGATTTAGGCACGGACAGCCGCAAATCAAGTTTTCTGCAATTCTATAAACCCATAGGGTCAAACTACGAGAAAATATCCACAAAACGGCCCACTTCAATTTCTCCCCATTTTCCTTGTATAGCTCCCTTTAGAGGTAAACGTAATCGGGCGCCTCCTGGTATCTGCTACGATTCAGGCACGGACAACCGCAAATCAAGTTTTCTGCAATTCTATAAACCCATAGGGTCAAACTACGAGAAAATATCCACAAAATGGCCCGCTTCAATTTCTCCCCATTTTCCTTGTATAGCTCCCTTTAGAGGTAAACGTAATCGGGCGTCCCTTGGAATCTACTCCGATTTAGGCACAGACAGCCGCAAATGAAGTTTTCTGCCACTCTATAAACCCATAGGGTCAAACTACGAGAAAATATCCACAAAACGGCCCGCTTCAATTTTTCCCCATTTTCCTTGTATAGCTCCCTTTAGAGGTAAACGTAATAGGGCGATTCCTAGTATCTGCTCCGATTCAGGCACGGACAGCCGCATATGAAGTTTTCTGCAATTCTATAAACCCATAGGGTCAAACTACGAGAAAATATCCACAATACGGCCCGCTTCAATTTTTCCCCATTTTCCTTGTATAGCTCCCTTTAGAGGTAAACGTAATCGGGCAACTCCTAGTATCTGCTCCGATACAGGCACGGACAGCCGCATATGAAGTTTTCTGTAATTCTATAAACCCATAGGGTCAAACTACGAGAAAATATCCACAAAACAGCCCGCTTCAATTTTACCCCATTTTCCTTGTATAACTCCCTTTAGAGGTAAACGTAATCGGGCGATTCCTAGTATCTGCTCCGATTCAGGCACGGACACCCCAAATGAACTTTTCTGCAATTCTATAAACCCATAGGGTCAAACTACGAGAAAATATCCACAAAACGGCCCGCTTCAATTTCTCCCCATTTTCCTTGTATAGCTCCCTTTAGAGGTAAATGTAATCGGGCGTCCCTTGGTATCTGCTTCGATTCAGGCACAGAAAGCCGCAAATGAAGTTTTCTGCAACTCTATAAACCCATAGGGTCAAACTACGAGAAAATATCCACAAAACGGCCCGCTTCAATTTTTCCCCATTTTCCTTGTATAGCTCCCTTTAGAGGTAAACGTAATCGGGCGACTCCTAGTATCTGCTCCGATTCAGGCACGGACAGCCGCATATGAAGTTTTCTGCAATTCTATAAACCCATAGGGTCAAACTACGAGAAAATATCCACAAAACAGCCCGCTTCAATTTTACCCCATTTTCCTTGTATAACTTCCTTTAGAGGTAAACGTAATTAGGC
Organism: Heracleum sosnowskyi; assembly: GCA_030848705.1. NCBI lineage: Eukaryota > Viridiplantae > Streptophyta > Magnoliopsida > Apiales > Apiaceae > Heracleum > Heracleum sosnowskyi. The sequence continues at coordinate 64,257,404 of CM061244.1, read as the reverse complement.
GTCTCCTGGTATCTGCTCCGATTAAGGCACGGACAGCCGCTAATGAAGTTTTCTGCAATTCTATAAACCCATAGTGTCAAACTACGAGAAAATATCCACAAAACGGCTCACTTCAATTTTTCCTCATTTTCCTTGTACCGCTCCCTTTCGAGGTAAACGTAATCGGGCGTCTCCTAGTATCTGCTCCGATTCAGGCACGGACAACCGCAAGTGAAGTTTTTTGCAATTCTATAAACCCATAGGGTCAAACTACGAGAAAATATCAATAAAACGGCCCGCTTCAATTTTTCCCCATTTTCCTTGTATAGCTCCCATTAGAGGTAAATGTAATTAGGGTCTCCTGGTATCTGCTCCGATTAAGGCACGGACAGCCGCTAATGAAGTTTTCTTCAATTCTATAATCCCATAGGGTCAAACTACGAGAAAATATCCACAAAACGGCCCACTTTAATTTCTTCCCATTTTCCTTGTATAGCTCCCTTTAGAGGTAAACGTAATCGGGCACCTCCTGGTATCTGCTCCGATTCAGGCACGGACAGCCGCAAATCAAGTTTTCTGCAATTCTATAAACCCATAGGGTCAAACTACGAGAAAATATCCACAAAACGGCCCACTTCAATTTCTCCCCATTTTCCTTGTATAGCTCCCTTTAGAGGTAAACGTAATAGGGCGCCTACTGGTATCTGCTACGATTCAGGCACGGACAGCCGCATATGAAGTTTTCTGCAATTCTATAAACCCATAGGGTCAAACTACGAGAAAATATCCACAAAACAACCCGCTTCAATTTCTCCCCATTTTCCTTGTATAGCTCCCTTTAGAGGTAAACGTAATCGGGCGTCCCTTGGTATCTGCTCCGATTCAGGCACGGACAGCCGCAAATGAAGTTTTCTGCAACTCTATAAACCCATAGGGTCAAACTACGAGAAAATATCCACAAAACGGCCCGCTTCAATTTTTCCCCATTTTCCTTGTATAGCTCCCTTTAGAGGTAAACGTAATCGGGCGACTCCTAGTATCTGCTCCGATTCAGGCACTGACAGCCGCATATGAAGTTTTCTGCAATTCTATAAACCCATTGGGTCAAACTACGAGAAAATATCCACAAAACAGCCCGCTTCAATTTTACCCCATTTTCCTTGTATAACTTCCTTTAGAGGTAAACGTAATTAGGCGTCTCCTGGTATCTGCTCCGATTAAGGCACGGACAGCCGCTAATGAAGTTTTCTGCAATTCTATAAACCCATAGTGTCAAACTACGAGAAAATATCCACAAAACGGCTCACTTCAATTTTTCCTCATTTTCCTTGTACCGCTCCCTTTCGAGGTAAACGTAATCGGGCGTCTCCTAGTATCTGCTCCGATTCAGGCACGGACAACCGCAAGTGAAGTTTTTTGCAATTCTATAAATCCATAGGGTCAAACTACGAGAAAATATCAATAAAACGGCCCGCTTCAATTTTTCCCCATTTTCCTTGTATAGCTCCCATTAGAGGTAAACGTAATTAGGGTCTCCTGGTATCTGCTCCGATTAAGGCACGGACAGCCGCTAATGAAGTTTTCTTCAATTCTATAATCCCATAGGGTCAAACTACGACAAAATATCCACAAAACGGCCCACTTCAATTTCTTCCCATTTTCCTTGTATAGCTCCCTTTAGAGGTAAACGTAATCGGGCACCTTCTGGTATCTGCTCCGATTCAGGCACGAACAGCCGCAAATCAAGTTTTCTGCAATTCTATAAACCCATAGGGTCAAACTACGAGAAAATATCCAAAAAACGGCCCACTTCAATTTCTCCCCATTTTCCTTGTATAGCTCCCTTTAGAGGTAAACGTAATAGGGCGCCTCCTGGTATCTGCTACGATTCAGGCACGGACAGCCGGATATGAAGTTTTCTGCAATTCTATAAACCCATAGGGTCAAATTACGAGAAAATATCCACAAAACAACCCGCTTCAATTTCTCCCCATTTTCCTTGTATAGCTCCCTTTAGAGGTAAACGTAATCGGGCGTCCCTTGGTATCTGCTCCGATTCAGGCACGGACAGCCGCAAATGAAGTTTTCTGCAACTCTATAAACCCATAGGGTCAAACTATGAGAAAATATCCACAAAACGGCCCGCTTCAATTTTTCCCGATTTTCCTTGTATAGCTCCCTTTAGAGGTAAACGTAATCGGGCGACTCCTAGTATCTGCTCCGATTCAGGCACTGACATCCGCATATGAAGTTTTCTGCAATTCTATAAACCCATTGGGTCAAACTACGAGAAAATATCCACAAAACAACCCGCTTCAATTTTACCCCATTTTCCTTGTATAACTTCCTTTAGAGGTAAACGTAATTAGGCGTCTCCTGGTATCTGCTCCGATTAAGGCACGGACAGCCGCTAATGAAGTTTTCTGCAATTCTATAAACCCATAGTGTCAAACTACGAGAAAATATCCATAAAACGGCTCACTTCAATTTTTCCTCATTTTCCTTGTACCGCTCCCTTTCGAGGTAAACGTAATCGGGCGTCTCCTAGTATCTGCTCCGATTCAGGCACGGACAACCGCAAGTTAAGTTTTTTGCAATTCTATAAACCCATAGGGTCAAACTACGAGAAAATATCAATAAAACGGCCCGCTTCAATTTTTCCCCATTTTTCTTGTATAGCTCCCATTAGAGGTAAACGTAATTAGAGTCTCCTAGTATCTGCTCCGATTAAGGCACGGACAGCCGCTAATGAAGTTTTCTTCAATTCTATAATCCCATAGGGTCAAACTACGAGAAAATATCCACAAAACGGCCCACTTCAATTTCTTCCCATTTTCCTTGTATAGCTCCCTTTAGAGGTAAACGTAATCGGGCACCTCCTGGTATCTGCTCCGATTCAGGCACGGACAGCCGCAAATCAAGTTTTCTGCAATTCTATAAACCCATAGGGTCAAACTACGAGAAAATATCCACAAAACGGCCCACTTCAATTTCTCCCCATTTTCCTTGTATAGCTCCCTTTAGAGGTAAACGTAATAGGGCGCCTCCTGGTATCTGCTACGATTCAGGCACGGACAGCCGCATATGAAGTTTTCTGCAATTCTATAAACCCATAGGGTCAAACTACGAGAAAATATCCACAAAACAACCCGCTTCAATTTCTCCCCATTTTCCTTGTATAGCTCCCTTTAGAGGTAAACGTAATCGGGCGTCCCTTGGTATCTGCTCCGATTCAGGCACGGACAGCCGCAAATGAAGTTTTCTGCAACTCTATAAACCCATAGGGTCAAACTATGAGAAAATATCCACAAAACGGCCCGCTTCAATTTTTCCCGATTTTCCTTGTATAGCTCCCTTTAGAGGTAAACGTAATCGGGCGACTCCTAGTATCTGCTCCGATTCAGGCACTGACAGCCGCATATGAAGTTTTCTGCAATTCTATAAACCCATTGGGTTAAACTACGAGAAAATATCCACAAAACAGCCCGCTTCAATTTTACCCCATTTTCCTTGTATAACTTCCTTTAGAGGTAAACGTAATTAGGCGTCTCCTGGTATCTGCTCCGATTAAGGCACGGACAGCCGCTAATGAAGTTTTCTGCAATTCTATAAACCCATAGTGTCAAACTACGAGAAAATATCCACAAAACGGCTCACTTCAATTTTTCCTCATTTTCCTTGTACCGCTCCCTTTCGAGGTAAACGTAATCGGGCGTCTCCTAGTATCTGCTCCGATTCAGGCACGGACAACCGCAAGTGAAGTTTTTTGCAATTCTATAAATCCATAGGGTCAAACTACGAGAAAATATCAATAAAACGGCCCGCTTCAATTTTTCCCCATTTTCCTTGTATTGCTCCCATTAGAGGTAAACGTAATTAGGGTCTCCTGGTATCTGCTCCGATTAAGGCACGGACAGCCGCTAATGAAGTTTTCTTCAATTCTATAATCCCATAGGGTCAAACTACGAGAAAATATCCACAAAACGGCCCACTTCAATTTCTTCCCATTTTCCTTGTATAGCTCCCTTTAGAGGTAAACGTAATCGGGCACCTTCTGGTATCTGCTCCGATTCAGGTACGAACAGCCGCAAATCAAGTTTTCTGCAATTCTATAAACCCATAGGGTCAAACTAAGAGAAAATATCCACAAAACGGCCCACTTCAATTTCTCCCCATTTTCCTTGTATAGCTCCCTTTAGAGGTAAACGTAAGAGGGCGCCTCCTGGTATCTGCTACGATTCAGGCACGGACAGCCGCATATGAAGTTTTCTGCAATTCTATAAACCCATAGGGTCAAACTACGAGAAAATATCCACAAAACAACCCGCTTCAATTTCTCCCCATTTTCCTTGTATAGCTCCCTTTAGAGGTAAACGTAATCGGGCGTCCCTTGGTATCTGCTCCGATTCAGGCACGGACAGCCGCAAATGAAGTTTTCTGCAACTCTATAAACCCATAGGGTCAAACTATGAGAAAATATCCACAAAACGGCCCGCTTCAATTTTTCCCGATTTTCCTTGTATAGCTCCCTTTAGAGGTAAACGTAATCGGGCGACTCCTAGTATCTGCTCCGATTCAGGCACTGACATCCGCATATGAAGTTTTTTGCAATTCTATAAACCCATTGGGTCAAACTACGAGAAAATATCCACAAAACAGCCCGCTTCAATTTTACCCCATTTTCCTTGTATAACTTCCTTTAGAGGTAAACGTAATTAGGCGTCTCCTGGTATCTGCTCCGATTAAGGCACGGACAGCCGCTAATGAAGTTTTCTGCAATTCTATAAACCCATAGTGTCAAACTACGAGAAAATATCCACAAAATGGCTCACTTCAATTTTTCCTCATTTTCCTTGTACCGCTCCCTTTCGAGGTAAACGTAATCGGGCGTCTCCTAGTATCTGCTCCGATTCAGGCACGGACAACCGCAAGTGAAGTTTTTTGCAATTCTATAAACCCATAGGGTCAAACTACGAGAAAATATCAATAAAACGGCCCGCTTCAATTTTTCCCCATTTTCCTTGTATAGCTCCCATTAGAGGTAAACGTAATTAGGGTCTCCTGGTATCTGCTCCGATTAAGGCACGGACAGCCGCTAATGAAGTTTTCTTCAATTCTATAATCCCATAGGGTCAAACTACGAGAAAATATCCACAAAACGGCCCACTTCAATTTCTTCCCATTTTCCTTGTATAGCTCCCTTTAGAGGTAAACGTAATCGGGCACATCCTGGTATCTGCTCCGATTCAGGCACGGACAGCCGCAAATCAAGTTTTCTGCAATTCTATAAACCCATAGGGTCAAACTATGAGAAAATATCCACAAAACGGCCCACTTCAATTTCTCCCCATTTTCCTTGTATAGCTCCCTTTAGAGGTAAACGTAATAGGGCGCCTCCTGGTATCTGCTACGATTCAGGCACGGACAGCCGCATATGAAGTTTTCTGCAATTCTATAAACCCATAGGGTCAAACTACGAGAAAATATCCACAAAACAACCCGCTTCAATTTCTCCCCATTTTCCTTGTATAGCTCCCTTTAGAGGTAAACGTAATCGGGCGTCCCTTGGTATCTGCTCCGATTCAGGCACGGACAGCCGCAAATGAAGTTTTCTGCAACTCTATAAACCCATAGGGTCAAACTACGAGAAAATATCCACAAAACGGCCCGCTTCAATTTTTCCCGATTTTCCTTGTATAGCTCCCTTTAGAGGTAAACGTAATCGGGCGACTCCTAGTATCTGCTCCGATTCAGGCACTGACAGCCGCATATGAAGTTTTCTGCAATTCTATAAACCCATTGGGTCAAACTACGAGAAAATATCCACAAAACAGCCCGCTTCAATTTTACCCCATTTTCCTTGTATAACTCCCTTTAGAGGTAAACGTAATCAGGCGTCCCCTGGTATCTGCTCCGTTTCAGGCACGGACAGCCCCAAATGAAGTTTTCTGCAACTCTATAAATCCATTGGGTCAAACTACGAGAAAATATCCACAAAACGGCCCTCTTCAATTTTTCCCCATTTTCCTTGTATAGCTCCCTTTGGAGGTAATCGTAATCGGGCGACTCCTAGTATCTGCTCCGATTCAGGCACTGACAGCCGCATATGAAGTTTTCTGCAATCCTATAAACCCATAGGGTCAAACTACGAGAAAATATCCACAAAACAGCCTGCTTCAATTTTACCCCATTTTCCTTGTATAACTCCCTTTAGAGGTAAACGTAATCAGGCGTCCCCTGGTATCTGCTCCGTTTCAGGCACGGACAGCCCCAAATGAACTTTTCTGCAATTCTATAAACCCATAGGGTCAAACTACGTGAAAATATCCACAAAACGGCGAGCTTCAATTTTTCTCCATTTTCCTTGTATAGCTCCCTTTAAAGGTAAACGTAATCGGGCGTCCCCTGGTATCTGCTCCGATTCAGGCACGGACACCCCAAATGAACTTTTCTGCAATTCTATAAACCCATATGTTCAAACTACGAGAAAATATCCACAAAACGGACCGCTTCAATTTCTCCCCATTTTCCTTGTATAGCTCCCTTTAGAGGTAAACGTAATCGGGCGTCCCCTGGTATCTGCTCCGATTCAGGCACAGACAGCCGCAAATGAAGTTTTATGCAACTCTATAAATCCATTGGGTCAAACTACGAGAAAATGTCCACAAAATGGCCGCTTCAATTTTTTCCCATTTTCCTTGTATAGCTCCCTTTGGAGGTAAATCTAATCGGGCGACTCATAGTATCTGCTCCGATTCAGGCACGGACAGCCGCATATGAAGTTTTCTTCAATTCTATAAACCCATAGGGTCAAACTACGAGAAAATATCCACAAAAGAGCCCGCTTCAATTTTACCCCATTTTCCTTGTATAACTCCCTTTAGAGGTAAACGTAATCGGGCGTCCCCTGGTATCTGCTCCGATTCAGGCACGGACGGCCCCAAATTAACTTTTCTGCAATTCTATAAACCCATAGGGTCAAACTACGAGAAAATATCCACAAAATGGCCCGCTTCAATTTCTCTCCAATTTCCTTGTATAGCTCCCTTTAGAAGTAAACGTAATCGGGCGTCCCCTGGTATCTGCTCCGATTCAGGCACGGACACCCCAAATGAACTTTTCTGCAATTCTATAAACCCATAGGGTCAAACTACGAGAAAATATCAATAAAACGGTCCGCTTCAATTTTCCCCATTTTCCTTGTATAGCTCCCTTTAGAGGTAAACGTAAACGGGCGTCTCCTAGTATATGCTCCGATTCAGGCACGGACAACCGCAAATGAGGTTTTCTGCAATTCTATAAACCCATAGGGTCAAACTACGAGAAAATATCAATAAAACGGCCCGCTTCAATTTTTCCCCATTTTCCTTGTATAGCTCCCTTTAGAGGTAAACGTAATCGGGCGTCTCCTGGTATCTGCTCCGATTAAGGCACGGACAGCCGCAAATGAAGTTTTCAGCAATTCTATAAACTCATAGGAATCGGGCGTCCCCTGGTATCTGCTCCGATTCAGGCACGGACACCCCAAATGAACTTTTCTGCAATTCTAGAAACCCATAGGGTCAAACTACGAGAAAATATCCACAAAACGGCCCGCTTCAATTCTTCCCCATTTTCCTTGTATAGCTCCCTTTAGAGGTAAACGTAATCGGGCGTCCCCTGGTATCTGCTCCGATTCAGGCACGGACACCCCAAATGAACTTTTTTGTAATTCTATAAACCCATAGGGTCAAACTACGAGAAAATATCCACAAAACTGCCCGCTTCAATTTTTCCCGATTTTCCTTGTATAGCTCCCTTTAGAGGTAAACGTAATCGGGCGACTCCTAGTATCTGCTCCGATTCAGGCACTGACAGCCGCATATGAAGTTTTCTGCAATTCTATAAACCCATTGGGTCAAACTACGAGAAAATATCCACAAAACAGCCGGCTTCAATTTTACCCCATTTTCCTTGTATAACTTCCTTTAGAGGTAAACGTAATCGGGCGTCCCCTGGTATCTGCTCCGTTTCAGGCACGGACAGCCCCAAATGAACTTTTCTGCAATTCTATAAACCCATAGGGTCAAACTACGTGAAAATATCCACAAAACGGCTAGCTTCAATTTTTCTCCATTTTCCTTGTATAGCTCCCTTTAAAGGTAAACGTAATCGGGCGTCCCCTGGTATCTGCTCCGATTCAGGCACGGATACCCCAAATGAACTTTTCTGCAATTCTATAAACCCATAGGTTCAAACTACGAGAAAATATCCACAAAACGGACAACTTCAATTTCTCCCCATTGTCCTTGTATAGCTCCCTTTAGAGGTAAACGTAATCGGGCGTCCCCTGGTATCTGCTCCGATTCAGGCACAGACAGCCGCAAATGAAGTTTTCTGCAACTCTATAAATCCATTGGGTCAAACTACGAGAAAATATCCACAAAACGGCCCGCTTCAATTTTTCCCCATTTTCCTTGTATAGCTCCCTTTGGAGGTAATCGTAATCGGGCGACTCCTAGTATCTGCTCCGATTCAGGCACTGACAGCCGCATATGAAGTTTTCTGCAATCCTATAAACCCATAGGGTCAAACTACGAGAAAATATCCACAAAACAGCCTGCTTCAATTTTACCCCATTTTCCTTGTATAACTCCCTTTAGAGGTAAACGTAATCGGGCGTCCCCTGGTATCTGCTCCGTTTCAGGCACGGACAGCCCCAAATGAACTTTTCTGCAATTCTATAAACCCATAGGGTCAAACTACGTGAAAATATCCACAAAACGGCTAGCTTCAATTTTTCTCCATTTTCCTTGTATAGCTCCCTTTAAAGGTAAACGTAATCGGGCGTCCCCTGGTATCTGCTCCGATTCAGGCACGGACACCCCAAATGAACTTTTCTGCAATTCTATAAACCCATATGTTCAAACTACGAGAAAATATCCACAAAACGGACCGCTTCAATTTCTCCCCATTTTCCTTGTATAGCTCCCTTTAAAGGTAAACGTAATCGGGCGTCCCCTGGTATCTGCTCCGATTCAGGCACAGACAGCCGCAAATGAAGTTTTATGCAACTCTATAAATCCATTGGGTCAAACTACGAGAAAATGTCCACAAAACGGCCGCTTCAATTTTTTCCCATTTTCCTTGTATAGCTCCCTTTGGAGGTAAATCTAATCGGGCGACTCCTAGTATCTGCTCCGATTCAGGCACGGACAGCCGCATATGAAGTTTTCTTCAATTCTATAAACCCATAGGGTCAAACTACGAGAAAATATCCACAAAAGAGCCCGCTTCAATTTTACCCCATTTTCCTTGTATAACTCCCTTTAGAGGTAAACGTAATCGGGCGTCCCCTGGTATCTGCTCCGATTCAGGCACGGACAGCCCCAAATTAACTTTTCTGCAATTCTATAAACCCATAGGGTCAAACTACGAGAAAATATCAATAAAACGGTCCGCTTCAATTTTCCCCATTTTCCTTGTATAGCTCCCTTTAGAGGTAAACGTAAACGGGCGTCTCCTAGTATATGCTCCGATTCAGGCACGGACAACCGCAAATGAGGTTTTCTGCAATTCTATAAACCCATAGGGTCAAACTACGAGAAAATATCAATAAAACGGCCCGCTTCAATTTTTCCCCATTTTCCTTGTATAGCTCCCTTTAGAGGTAAACGTAATCGGGCGTCTCCTGGTATCTGCTCCGATTAAGGCACGGACAGCCGCAAATGAAGTTTTCAGCAATTCTATAAACTCATAGGAATCGGGCGTCCCCTGGTATCTGCTCCGATTCAGGCACGGACACCCCAAATGAACTTTTCTGCAATTCTAGAAACCCATAGGGTCAAACTACAAGAAAATATCCACAAAACGGCCCGCTTCAATTCTTCCCCATTGTCCTTGTATAGCTCCCTTTAGAGGTAAACGTAATCGGGCGTCCCCTGGTATCTGCTCCGATTCAGGCACGGACACCCCAAATGAACTTTTCTGTAATTCTATAAACCCATAGGGTCAAACTACGAGAAAATATCCACAAAACTGCCCGCTTCAATTTTTCCCGATTTTCCTTGTATAGCTCCCTTTAGAGGTAAACGTAATCGGGCGACTCCTAGTATCTGCTCCGATTCAGGCACTGACAGCCGCATATGAAGTTTTCTGCAATTCTATAAACCCATTGGGTCAAACTACGAGAAAATATCCACAAAACAGCCCGCTTCAATTTTACCCCATTTTCCTTGTATAACTTCCTTTAGAGGTAAACGTAATCGGGCGTCCCCTGGTATCTGCTCCGTTTCAGGCACGGACAGCCCCAAATGAACTTTTCTGCAATTCTATAAACCCATAGGGTCAAACTACGTGAAAATATCCACAAAACGGCTAGCTTCAATTTTTCTCCATTTTCCTTGTATAGCTCCCTTTAAAGGTAAACGTAATCGGGCGTCCCCTGGTATCTGCTCCGATTCAGGCACGGATACCCCAAATGAACTTTTCTGCAATTCTATAAACCCATAGGTTCAAACTACGAGAAAATATCCACAAAACGGACAGCTTCAATTTCTCCCCATTGTCCTTGTATAGCTCCCTTTAGAGGTAAACGTAATCGGGCGTCCCCTGGTATCTGCTCCGATTCAGGCACAGACAGCCGCAAATGAAGTTTTCTGCAACTCTATAAATCCATTGGGTCAAACTACGAGAAAATATCCACAAAACGGCCCGCTTCAATTTTTCCCCATTTTCCTTGTATAGCTCCCTTTGGAGGTAATCGTAATCGGGCGACTCCTAGTATCTGCTCCGATTCAGGCACTGACAGCCGCATATGAAGTTTTCTGCAATCCTATAAACCCATAGGGTCAAACTACGAGAAAATATCCACAAAACAGCCTGCTTCAATTTTACCCCATTTTCCTTGTATAACTCCCTTTAGAGGTAAACGTAATCGGGCGTCCCCTGGTATCTGCTCCGTTTCAGGCACGGACAGCCCCAAATGAACTTTTCTGCAATTCTATAAACCCATAGGGTCAAACTACGTGAAAATATCCACAAAACGGCTAGCTTCAATTTTTCTCCATTTTCCTTGTATAGCTCCCTTTAAAGGTAAACGTAATCGGGCGTCCCCTGGTATCTGTTCCGATTCAGGCACGGACACCCCAAATGAACTTTTCTGCAATTCTATAAACCCATATGTTCAAACTACGAGAAAATATCCACAAAACGGACCGCTTCAATTTCTCCCCATTTTCCTTGTATAGCTCCCTTTAAAGGTAAACGTAATCGGGCGTCCCCTGGTATCTGCTCCGATTCAGGCACAGACAGCCGCAAATGAAGTTTTATGCAACTCTATAAATCCATTGGGTCAAACTACGAGAAAATGTCCACAAAACGGCCGCTTCAATTTTTTCCCATTTTCCTTGTATAGCTCCCTTTGGAGGTAAATCTAATCGGGCGACTCCTAGTATCTGCTCCGATTCAGGCACGGACAGCCGCATATGAAGTTTTCTTCAATTCTATAAACCCATAGGGTCAAACTACGAGAAAATATCCACAAAAGAGCCCGCTTCAATTTTACCCCATTTTCCTTGTATAACTCCCTTTAGAGGTAAACGTAATCGGGCGTCCCCTGGTATCTGCTCCGATTCAGGCACGGACAGCCCCAAATTAACTTTTCTGCAATTCTATAAACCCATAGGGTCAAACTACGAGAAAATATCAATAAAACGGTCCGCTTCAATTTTCCCCATTTTCCTTGTATAGCTCCCTTTAGAGGTAAACGTAAACGGGCGTCTCCTAGTATATGCTCCGATTCAGGCACGGACAACCGCAAATGAGGTTTTCTGCAATTCTATAAACCCATAGGGTCAAACTACGAGAAAATATCAATAAAACGGCCCGCTTCAATTTTTCCCCATTTTCCTTGTATAGCTCCCTTTAGAGGTAAACGTAATCGGGCGTCTCCTGGTATCTGCTCCGATTAAGGCACGGACAGCCGCAAATGAAGTTTTCAGCAATTCTATAAACTCATAGGAATCGGGCGTCCCCTGGTATCTGCTCCGATTCAGGCACGGACACCCCAAATGAACTTTTCTGCAATTCTAGAAACCCATAGGGTCAAACTACAAGAAAATATCCACAAAACGGCCCGCTTCAATTCTTCCCCATTTTCCTTGTATAGCTCCCTTTAGAGGTAAACGTAATCGGGCGTCCCCTGGTATCTGCTCCGATTCAGGCACGGACACCCCAAATGAACTTTTCTGTAATTCTATAAACCCATAGGGTCAAACTACGAGAAAATATCCACAAAACTGCCCGCTTCAATTTTTCCCGATTTTCCTTGTATAGCTCCCTTTAGAGGTAAACGTAATCGGGCGACTCCTAGTATCTGCTCCGATTCAGGCACTGACAGCCGCATATGAAGTTTTCTGCAATTCTATAAACCCATTGGGTCAAACTACGAGAAAATATCCACAAAACAGCCCGCTTCAAATTTACCCCATTTTCCTTGTATAACTTCCTTTAGAGGTAAACGTAATCGGGCGTCCCCTGGTATCTGCTCCGTTTCAGGCACGGACAGCCCCAAATGAACTTTTCTGCAATTCTATAAACCCATAGGGTCAAACTACGTGAAAATATCCACAAAACGGCTAGCTTCAATTTTTCTCCATTTTCCTTGTATAGCTCCCTTTAAAGGTAAACGTAATCGGGCGTCCCCTGGTATCTGCTCCGATTCAGGCACGGATACCCCAAATGAACTTTTCTGCAATTCTATAAACCCATAGGTTCAAACTACGAGAAAATATCCACAAAACGGACAACTTCAATTTCTCCCCATTGTCCTTGTATAGCTCCCTTTAGAGGTAAACGTAATCGGGCGTCCCCTGGTATCTGCTCCGATTCAGGCACAGACAGCCGCAAATGAAGTTTTCTGCAACTCTATAAATCCATTGGGTCAAACTACGAGAAAATATCCACAAAACGGCCCGCTTCAATTTTTCCCCATTTTCCTTGTATAGCTCCCTTTGGAGGTAATCGTAATCGGGCGACTCCTAGTATCTGCTCCGATTCAGGCACTGACAGCCGCATATGAAGTTTTCTGCAATCCTATAAACCCATAGGGTCAAACTACGAGAAAATATCCACAAAACTGCCTGCTTCAATTTTACCCCATTTTCCTTGTATAACTCCCTTTAGAGGTAAACGTAATCGGGCGTCCCCTGGTATCTGCTCCGTTTCAGGCACGGACAGCCCCAAATGAACTTTTCTGCAATTCTATAAACCCATAGGGTCAAACTACGTGAAAATATCCACAAAACGGCTAGCTTCAATTTTTCTCCATTTTCCTTGTATAGCTCCCTTTAAAGGTAAACGTAATCGGGCGTCCCCTGGTATCTGCTCCGATTCAGGCACGGACACCCCAAATGAACTTTTCTGCAATTCTATAAACCCATATGTTCAAACTACGAGAAAATATCCACAAAACGGACCGCTTCAATTTCTCCCCATTTTCCTTGTATAGCTCCCTTTAGAGGTAAACGTAATCGGGCGTCCCCTGGTATCTGCTCCGATTCAGGCACAAACAGCCGCAAATGAAGTTTTATGCAACTCTATAAATCCATTGGGTCAAACTACGAGAAAATGTCCACAAAACGGCCGCTTCAATTTTTTCCCATTTTCCTTGTATAGCTCCCTTTGGAGGTAAATCTAATCGGGCGACTCCTAGTATCTGCTCCGATTCAGGCACGGACAGCCGCATATGAAGTTTTCTTCAATTCTATAAACCCATAGGGTCAAACTACGAGAAAATATCCACAAAAGAGCCCGCTTCAATTTTACCCCATTTTCCTTGTATAACTCCCTTTAGAGGTAAACGTAATCGGGCGTCCCCTGGTATCTGCTCCGATTCAGGCACGGACGGCCCCAAATTAACTTTTCTGCAATTCTATAAACCCATAGGGTCAAACTACGAGAAAATATCCACAAAATGGCCCGCTTCAATTTCTCTCCAATTTCCTTGTATAGCTCCCTTTAGAAGTAAACGTAATCGGGCGTCCCCTGGTATCTGCTCCGATTCAGGCACGGACACCCCAAATGAACTTTTCTGCAATTCTATAAACCCATAGGGTCAAACTACGAGAAAATATCAATAAAACGGTCCGCTTCAATTTTCCCCATTTTCCTTGTATAGCTCCCTTTAGAGGTAAACGTAAACGGGCGTCTCCTAGTATATGCTCCGATTCAGGCACGGACAACCGCAAATGAGGTTTTCTGCAATTCTATAAACCCATAGGGTCAAACTACGAGAAAATATCAATAAAACGGCCCGCTTCAATTTTTCCCCATTTTCCTTGTATAGCTCCCTTTAGAGGTAAACGTAATCGGGCGTCTCCTGGTATCTGCTCCGATTAAGGCACGGACAGCCGCAAATGAAGTTTTCAGCAATTCTATAAACTCATAGGAATCGGGCGTCCCCTGGTATCTGCTCCGATTCAGGCACGGACACCCCAAATGAACTTTTCTGCAATTCTAGAAACCCATAGGGTCAAACTACGAGAAAATATCCACAAAATGGCCCGCTTCAATTCTTCCCCATTTTCCTTGTATAGCTCCCTTTAGAGGTAAACGTAATCGGGCGTCCCCTGGTATCTGCTCCGATTCAGGCACGGACACCCCAAATGAACTTTTCTGTAACTCTATAAACCCATAGGGTCAAACTACGAGAAAATATCCACAAAACTGCCCGCTTCAATTTTTCCCCATTTTCCTTGTATAACTCCCTTTAGAGGAAAACGTAATCGGGCGTCCCCTGGTATCTGCTCCGATTCAGGCACGGACAACCCCAAATGAACTTTTCTGCAATTCTATAAACCCATAGGGTTAAACTACAAGAAAATATCCACAAAACAGCCCGCTTCAATTTTTCCCCATTTTCCTTGTATAGCTCCCTTTAGAGGTAAACGTAATCGGGCGACTCCTAGTATCTGCTCCGATTCAGGCACTGACAGCCGCATATGAAGTTTTCTGCAATTCTATAAACCCATAGGGTCAAACTACGAGAAAATATCCACAAAACAGCCCGCTTCAATTTTACCCCATTTTCCTTGTATAACTTCCTTTAGAGGTAAACGTAATCGGGCGTCCCCTGGTATCTGCTCCGTTTCAGGCACGGACAGCCCCAAATGAACTTTTCTGCAATTCTATAAACCCATAGGGCCAAACTACGTGAAAATATCCACAAAACGGCTAGCTTCAATTTTTCTCCATTTTCCTTGTATAGCTCCCTTTAAAGGTAAACGTAATCGGGCGTCCCCTGGTATCTGCTCCGATTCAGGCACGGACACCCCAAATGAACTTTTCTGCAATTCTATAAACCCATAGGTTTAAACTACGAGAAAATATCCACAAAACGGACCGCTTCAATTTCTCCCCATTTTCCTTGTATAGCTCCCTTTAGAGGTAAACGTAATCTGGCGTCCCCTGGTATCTGCTCCGATTCAGGCACAGACAGCCGCAAATGAAGTTTTCTGCAACTCTATAAATCCATTGGGTCAAACTACGAGAAAATATCCAAAAAACGGCCCACTTCAATTTTTCCCCATTTTCCTTGTATAGCTCCCTTTGGAGGTAAACGTAATCGGGCGACTCCTAGTATCTGCTCCGATTCAGGCACTGACAGCCGCATATGAAGTTTTCTGTAATCCTATAAACCCATAGGGTCAAACTACGAGAAAATATCCAGAAAACAGCCTGCTTCAATTTTACCCCATTTTCCTTGTATAACTCCCTTTAGAGGTAAACGTAATCGGGCGTCCCCTGGTATCTGCTCCGTTTCAGGCACGGACAGCCCCAAATGAACTTTTCTGCAATTCTATAAACCCATAGGGTCAAACTACGTGAAAATATCCACAAAACGGCTAGCTTCAATTTTTCTCCATTTTCCTTGTATAGCTCCCTTTAAAGGTAAACGTAATCGGGCGTCCCCTGGTATCTGCTCCGATTCAGGCACGGACACCCCAAATGAACTTTTCAGCAATTCTATAAACCCATAGGTTCAAACTACGAGAAAATATCCACAAAACGGACCGCTTCAATTTCTTCCCATTTTCCTTGTATAGCTCCCTTTAGAGGTAAACGTAATCGGGCGTCCCCTGGTATCTGCTCCGATTCAGGCACAGACAGCCGCAAATGAAGTTTTCTGCAACTCTATAAATCCATTGGGTCAAACTACGAGAAAATATCCACAAAACGGCCGCTTCAATTTTTCCCCATTTTCCTTGTATAGCTCCCTTTGGAGGTAAACGTAATCGGGCGACTCCTAGTATCTGCTCCGATTCAGGCACGGACAACCGCATATGAAGTTTTCTTCAATTCTATAAACCCATAGGGTCAAACTACGAGAAAATATCCACAAAAGAGCCCGCTTCAATTTTACCCCATTTTTCTTGTATAACTCCCTTTAGAGGTAAACGTAATCGGGCGTCCCCTGGTATCTGCTCCGATTCAGGCACGGACAGCCCCAAATTAACTTTTTTGCAATTCTATAAACCCATAGGGTCAAACTACGAGAAAATATCCACAAAATGGCCCGCTTCAATTTCTCTCCAATTTCCTTGTATAGCTCCCTTTAGAAGTAAACGTAATCGGGCGTCCCCTGGTATCTGCTCCGATTCAGCCACGGACACCCCAAATGAACTTTTCTGCAATTCTATAAACCCATAGGGTCAAACTACGAGAAAATATCAATAAAACGGTCCGCTTCAATTTTTCCCCATTTTCCTTGTATAGCTCCCTTTAGAGGTAAACATAAACGGGCGTCTCCTAGTATATGCTCCGATTCAGGCACGGACAACCGCAAATGAGGTTTTCTGCAATTCTATAAACCCATAGGGTCAAACTACGAGAAAATATCAATAAAACGGCCCGCTTCAATTTTTCCCCATTTTCCTTGTATAGCTCCCTTTGGAGGTAAACGTAATCGGGCGTCTCCTGGTATCTGCTCCGATTAAGGCACGGACAGCCGCAAATGAAGTTTTCTGCAATTCTATAAACTCATAGGGTCAAACTACGTGAAAATATCTACAACACGGCCCACTACAATTTTTCCCCATTTTCCTTGTATGGCTCGCTTTAGAGGTAAACGTAATCGGGCGTCCCCTGGTATCTGCTCCGATTCAGGCACGGACACCCCAAATGAACTTTTCTGCAACTCTATAAACCCATAGGGTCAAACTACGAGAAAATATCCACAAAACTGCCCGCTTCAATTTTTTCCCATTTTCCTTGTATAACTCCCTTTAGAGGAAAACGTAATCGGGCGTCCCCTGGTATCTGCTCCGATTCAGGCACGGACAACCCCAAATGAACTTTTCTGCAATTCTATAAACCCATAGGGTCAAACTACGAGAAAATA
Source organism: Heracleum sosnowskyi (assembly GCA_030848705.1). Taxonomy (NCBI): domain Eukaryota; kingdom Viridiplantae; phylum Streptophyta; class Magnoliopsida; order Apiales; family Apiaceae; genus Heracleum; species Heracleum sosnowskyi. Next base: position 64,240,045 of record CM061244.1, on the reverse strand, counting down.
TCCACAAAACAGCCCGCTTCAATTTTTCCCCATTTTCCTTGTATAGCTCCCTTTAGAGGTAAACGTAATCGGGCGTCCCCTGGTATCTGCTCCGATTCAGGCACGGACACCCCAAATGAACTTTTCTGCAATTCCAGAAACCCATAGGGTCAAACTACGAGAAAATATCCACAAAATGGCCCGCTTCAATTTTTCCCCATTTTCCTTGTATAGCTCCCTTTAGAGGTAAACGTAATCGGGCGTCCCCTGGTATCTGCTCCGATTCAGGCACGGACACCCCAAATGAACTTTTCTGCAACTCTATAAACCCATAGGGTCAAACTACGAGAAAATATCCACAAAACGGCCCGCTTCAATTTTTCCCCATTTTCCTTGTATAACTCCCTTTAGAGGTAAACGTAATCGGGCGTCCCCTGGTATCTGCTCCGATTCAGGCACGGACAGCCCCAAATGAACTTTTCTGCAATTCTATAAACCCATAGGGTCAAACTACGAGAAAATATCCACAAAATAGCCCGCTTCAATTTTCCCCCATTTTCCTTGTATAACTCCCTTTAGACGTAAACGTAATCGGGCGTCCCCTGGTATCTGCTCCGATTCAGGCACAGACAGCCGCAAATGAAGTTTTCTGCAACTCTATAAACCCATAGGGTCAAACTACGAGAAAATATCCACAAAACGGCCCGCTTCAATTTTTCCCCATTTTCCTTGTATAGCTCCCTTTAGAGGTAAACGTAATTAGGCGTCTCCTGGTATCTGCTCCGATTAAGGCACGGACAGCCGCAAATCAAGTTTTCTGCAATTCTATAAACCCATAGGGTCAAACTACGAGAAAATATCCACAAAACGACCCGCTTCAATTCTTCCCCATTTTCCTTGTATAGCTCCCTTTAGAGGTAAACGTAATCCGACGTCCCCTGATATCTGATCCGATTCAGGCATGGACAGCCCCAAATGAACTTTTCTGCAATTCTATAAACCCATAGGGTCAAACTACGAGAAAATATCCACAAAACGTCTAGCTTCAATTTTTCTCCATTTTCCTTGTATAGCTCCCTTTAAAGGTAAACGTAATTGGCGTCTCCTGGTATCTGCTCCGATTCAGGCACGGACACCCCAAATGAACTTTTCTGCAATTCTATAAACACATAGGGTCAAACTACGAGAAAATATCCACAAAACGGCCCGCTTCAATTTCTCCCCATTTTCCTTGTATAGCTCCCTTTAGAGGTAAACGTAATCGGGCGTCCCCTGGTATCTGCTCCGATTCAGGCACAGACAGCCGCAAATGAAGTTTTCTGCAACTCTATAAACCCATAGGGTCAAACTACGAGAAAATATCCACAAAACGGCTCGCTTCAATTTTTCCTCATTTTCCTTGTACAGCTCCCTTTCGAGGTAAACGTAATCGGGCGTCTCCTCGTATCTGCTCCGATTCAGGCACGGACAGCCGCAAATGAAGTTTTCTGCAATTGTATAAACCCATAGGGTCAAACTACGAGAAAATATCAATAAAACGGCCCGCTTCAATTTTTCCCCATTTTCCTTGTATAGCTCCCTTTAGAGGTAAACGTAATTAGGCGTCTCCTGGTATCTGCTCCGATTAAGGCACAGACAGCCGCTAATGAAGTTTTCTGCAATTCTATAATCCCATAGGGTCAAACTACGAGAAAATATCCACAAAACGGCCCACTTCAATTTCTCCCCATTTTCCTTGTATAGCTCCCTTTAGAGGTAAACGTAATCGGGCACCTCCTGGTATCTGCTCCGATTCAGGCACGGACAGCCGCAAATCAAGTTTTCTGCAATTCTATAAACCCATAGGGTCAAACTACGAGAAAATATCCAAAAAACGGCCCGCTTCAATTCTTCCCCATTTTCCTTGTATAGCTCCCTTTAGAGGTAAACGTAATCCGACGTCCCCTGGTATCTGATCCGATTCAGACACGGACAACCCCAAATGAACTTTTCTGCAATTCTATAAACCCATAGGGTCAAACTACGAGAAAATATCCATAAAACGGCTAGATTCAATTTTTCTCCATTTTTCTTGTATAGCTCCCTTAAAAGGTAAACGTAATCGGCGTCCCCTGGTATCTGCTCCGATTCTGGAACGGACACCCCAAATGAACTTTTCTACAATTCTATAAACCCATAGGGTCAAACTACGTGAAAATATCCACAAAACGGCTAGCTTCAATTTTTCTCCATTTTCCTTGTATAGCTCCCTTTAAAGGTAAACGTAATCGGGCGTCCCCTGGTATCTGCTCCGATTCAGGCACGTACACCCCAAATGAACTTTTCTGCAATTCTATCAACCCATAGGGTCAAACTACGAGTAAATATCCACAAAACGGCCCGCTTCAATTTCTCCCCATTTTCCTTGTATAGCTCCCTTTAGAGGTAAACGTAATCGGGCGTCCCCTAGTATCTGCTCCGATTCAGGCACGGACAGCCGCAAATGAACTTTTCTGCAATTCTACAAACCCATAGGGTCAAACTACGAGAAAATATCCACAAAATGGCCCACTTCAATTTCTCCCCATTTTCCTTGTATAGCTCCCTTTAGAGGTAAACGTAATCGGGCGCCTCCTAGTATCTGCTCCGATTCAGGCACGGACAACCGCAAATAATGTTTTCTGCATCTTTATAAACCCATAGGGTCAAACTATGAGAAAATATCCACAAAACGGTCCGATCAATTTTTCCTCATTTTCCTTGTATAGATCCCTTTAGAGGTAAACGTAATCCGACGTCCCCTGGTATCTGCTCCGATTCAGGCACGGACAGCCCCAAATGAACTTTTCTGCAATTCTATAAACCCATAGGGTCAAACTACGAGTAAATATCCACCAAATGGCCCACTTCAATTTCTCCCCATTTTTCTTGTATAGCTCCCTTTAGAGGTAAACGTAATCGGGCGCCTCCTAGTATCTGCTCTGATTCAGGCACGGACAACCGCAAATAAAGTTTTCTGCATCTTTATAAACCCATAGGGTCAAACTACGAGAAAATATCCACAAAACGGTCCGCTTCAATTTTTCCTCATTTTCCTTGTATATCTCCCTTTAGAGGTAAACGTAATCGGGCGTCCCCTAGTATCTGCTCCGATTCAGGCACGGACAGCCGCATATGAAGTTTTCTGCAATTCTATAAACCCATAGGGTCAAACTACGAGAAAATATCCACAAAACGGCCCGCTTCAATTTTTCCCCATTTTCCTTGTATAGCTCCCTTTAGAGTTAACGTAATCGGGCGACTCCTAGTATCTGCTCCGATTCAGGCAGGGACAGCCGCATATGAAGTTTTCTGCAATTCTATAAACCCATAGGGTCAAACTACGAGAAAATATCCACAAAACAGCCCGCTTCAATTTTACCCCATTTTCCTTGTATAGCTCCCTTTAGAGGTAAACATAAACGGGCGTCTCCTAGTATATGCTCCGATTCAGGCACGGACAACCGCAAATGAGGTTTTCTGCAATTCTATAAACCCATAGGGTCAAACTACGAGAAAATATCAATAAAACGGCCCGCTTCAATTTTTCCCCATTTTCCTTGTATAGCTCCCTTTGGAGGTAAACGTAATCGGGCGTCTCCTGGTATCTGCTCCGATTAAGGCACGGACAGCCGCAAATGAAGTTTTCTGCAATTCTATAAACTCATAGGGTCAAACTACGTGAAAATATCTACAACACGGCCCACTACAATTTTTCCCCATTTTCCTTGTATGGCTCGCTTTAGAGGTAAACGTAATCGGGCGTCCCCTGGTATCTGCTCCGATTCAGGCACGGACACCCCAAATGAACTTTTCTGCAACTCTATAAACCCATAGGGTCAAACTACGAGAAAATATCCACAAAACTGCCCGCTTCAATTTTTTCCCATTTTCCTTGTATAACTCCCTTTAGAGGAAAACGTAATCGGGCGTCCCCTGGTATCTGCTCCGATTCAGGCACGGACAACCCCAAATGAACTTTTCTGCAATTCTCTAAACCCATAGGGTCAAACTACGAGAAAATATCCACAAAACAGCCCGCTTCAATTTTTCCCCATTTTCCTTGTATAGCTCCCTTTAGAGGTAAACGTAATCGGGCGTCCCCTGGTATCTGCTCCGATTCAGGCACGGACACCCCAAATGAACTTTTCTGCAATTCCAGAAACCCATAGGGTCAAACTACGAGAAAATATCCACAAAATGGCCCGCTTCAATTTTTCCCCATTTTCCTTGTATAGCTCCCTTTAGAGGTAAACGTAATCGGGCGTCCCCTGGTATCTGCTCCGATTCAGGCACGGACACCCCAAATGAACTTTTCTGCAACTCTATAAACCCATAGGGTCAAACTACGAGAAAATATCCACAAAACGGCCCGCTTCAATTTTTCCCCATTTTCCTTGTATAACTCCCTTTAGAGGTAAACGTAATCGGGCGTCCCCTGGTATCTGCTCCGATTCAGGCACGGACAGCCCCAAATGAACTTTTCTGCAATTCTATAAACCCATAGGGTCAAACTACGAGAAAATATCCACAAAATAGCCCGCTTCAATTTTCCCCCATTTTCCTTGTATAACTCCCTTTAGACGTAAACGTAATCGGGCGTCCCCTGGTATCTGCTCCGATTCAGGCACAGACAGCCGCAAATGAAGTTTTCTGCAACTCTATAAACCCATAGGGTCAAACTACGAGAAAATATCCACAAAACGGCCCGCTTCAATTTTTCCCCATTTTCCTTGTATAGCTCCCTTTAGAGGTAAACGTAATTAGGCGTCTCTTGGTATCTGCTCCGATTAAGGCACGGACAGCCGCAAATCAAGTTTTCTGTAATTCTATAAACCCATAGGGTCAAACTACGAGAAAATATCCACAAAACGACCCGCTTCAATTCTTCCCCATTTTCCTTGTATAGCTCCCTTTAGAGGTAAACGTAATCCGACGTCCCCTGATATCTGATCCGATTCAGGCATGGACAGCCCCAAATGAACTTTTCTGCAATTCTATAAACCCATAGGGTCAAACTACGAGAAAATATCCACAAAACGTCTAGCTTCAATTTTTCTCCATTTTCCTTGTATAGCTCCCTTTAAAGGTAAACGTAATTGGCGTCCCCTGGTATCTGCTCCGATTCAGGCACGGACACCCCAAATGAACTTTTCTGCAATTCTATAAACACATAGGGTCAAACTACGAGAAAATATCCACAAAACGGCCCGCTTCAATTTCTCCCCATTTTCCTTGTATAGCTCCCTTTAGAGGTAAACGTAATCGGGCGTCCCCTGGTATCTGCTCCGATTCAGGCACAGACAGCCGCAAATGAAGTTTTCTGCAACTCTATAAACCCATAGGGTCAAACTACGAGAAAATATCCACAAAACGGCTCGCTTCAATTTTTCCTCATTTTCCTTGTACAGCTCCCTTTCGAGGTAAACGTAATCGGACGTCTCCTCGTATCTGCTCCGATTCAGGCACGGACAGCCGCAAATGAAGTTTTCTGCAATTGTATAAACCCATAGGGTCAAACTACGAGAAAATATCAATAAAACGGCCCGCTTCAATTTTTCCCCATTTTCCTTGTATAGCTCCCTTTAGAGGTAAACGTAATTAGGCGTCTCCTGGTATCTGCTCCGATTAAGGCACAGACAGCCGCTAATGAAGTTTTCTGCAATTCTATAATCCCATAGGGTCAAACTACGAGAAAATATCCACAAAACGGCCCACTTCAATTTCTCCCCATTTTCCTTGTATAGCTCCCTTTAGAGGTAAACGTAATCGGGCACCTCCTGGTATCTGCTCCGATTCAGGCACGGACAGCCGCAAATCAAGTTTTCTGCAATTCTATAAACCCATAGGGTCAAACTACGAGAAAATATCCAAAAAACGGCCCGCTTCAATTCTTCCCCATTTTCCTTGTATAGCTCCCTTTAGAGGTAAACGTAATCCGACGTCCCCTGGTATCTGATCCGATTCAGACACGGACAACCCCAAATGAACTTTTCTGCAATTCTATAAACCCATAGGGTCAAACTACGAGAAAATATCCACAAAACGGCTAGATTCAATTTTTCTCCATTTTTCTTGTATAGCTCCCTTAAAAGGTAAACGTAATCGGCGTCCCCTGGTATCTGCTCCGATTCAGGAACGGACACCCCAAATGAACTTTTCTACAATTCTATAAACCCATAGGGTCAAACTACGTGAAAATATCCACAAAACGGCTAGCTTCAATTTTTCTCCATTTTCCTTGTATAGCTCCCTTTAAAGGTAAACGTAATCGGGCGTCCCCTGGTATCTGCTCCGATTCAGGCACGTACACCCCAAATGAACTTTTCTGCAATTCTATCAACCCATAGGGTCAAACTACGAGTAAATATCCACAAAACGGCCTGCTTCAATTTCTCCCCATTTTCCTTGTATAGCTCCCTTTAGAGGTAAACGTAATCGGGCGTCCCCTGGTATCTGCTCCGATTCAGGCACGGACAGCCGCAAATGAACTTTTCTGCAATTCTACAAACCCATAGGGTCAAACTACGAGAAAATATCCACAAAATGGCCCACTTCAATTTCTCCCCATTTTCCTTGTATAGCTCCCTTTAGAGGTAAACGTAATCGGGCGCCTCCTAGTATCTGCTCCGATTCAGGCACGGACAACCGCAAATAATGTTTTCTGCATCTTTATAAACCCATAGGGTCAAACTATGAGAAAATATCCACAAAACGGTCCGATCAATTTTTCCTCATTTTCCTTGTATAGATCCCTTTAGAGGTAAACGTAATCCGACGTCCCCTGGTATCTGCTCCGATTCAGGCACGGACAGCCCCAAATGAACTTTTCTGCAATTCTATAAACCCATAGGGTCAAACTACGAGTAAATATCCACCAAATGGCCCACTTCAATTTCTCCCCATTTTTCTTGTATAGCTCCCTTTAGAGGTAAACGTAATCGGGCGCCTCCTAGTATCTGCTCTGATTCAGGCACGGACAACCGCAAATAAAGTTTTCTGCATCTTTATAAACCCATAGGGTCAAACTACGAGAAAATATCCACAAAACGGTCCGCTTCAATTTTTCCTCATTTTCCTTGTATAGCTCCCTTTAGAGGTAAACGTAATCGGGCGTCCCCTGGTATCTGCTCCAATTCAAGCACAGACAGCCGCAAATGAAGTTTTCTGCAACTCTATAAACCTATAGGGTCAAACTACGAGAAAATATCCACAAAACGGCCCGCTTCAGTTTTTCCCCATTTTCCTTGTATAGCTCCCTTTAGAGTTAACGTAATCGGGCGACTCCTAGTATCTGCTCCGATTCAGGCAGGGACAGCCGCATATGAAGTTTTCTGCAATTCTATAAACCCATAGGGTCAAACTACGAGAAAATATCCACAAAACAGCCCGCTTCAATTTTACCCCATTTTCCTTGTATAACTCCCTTTAGAGGTAAACGTAATCGGGCGTCCCCTGGTATCTGCTCCGATTCAGGCACGGACAGCCGCAAATGAAGTTTTCTGCAACTCTATAAACCCATAGGGTCAAACTACGAGAAAATATCCACAAAACGGCTCGCTTCAATTTTTCCTCATTTTCCTTGTACAGCTCCCTTTCGAGGTAAACGTAATCGGGCGTCTCCTCGTATCTGCTCCGATTCAGGCACGGACAGCCGCAAATGAAGTTTTCTGCAATTGTATAAACCCATAGGGTCAAACTACGAGAAAATATCCACAAAACGGCCCGCTTCAATTTTTCCCCATTTTCCTTGTATAGCTCCCTTTAGAGTTAACGTAATCGGGCGACTCCTAGTATCTGCTCCGATTCAGGCACGGACAGCCGCATATGAAGTTTTCTGCAATTCTATAAACCCATAGGGTCAAACTACGAGAAAATATCCACAAAACAGCCCGCTTCAATTTTACCCCATTTTCCTTGTATAACTCCCTTTAGAGGTAAACGTAATCGGGCGTCCCCTGGTATCTGCTCCGATTCAGGCACGGACAGCCCCAAATGAACTTTTCTGGAATTCTATAAACACATAGGGTCAAACTACGAGAAAATATCCACAAAACGGCCCGCTTCAATTTCTCCCCATTTTCCTTGTATAGCTCCCTTTAGAGGTAAACGTAATCGGACGTCCCCTGGTATCTGCTCCGATTCAGGCACAGACAGCCGCAAATGAAGTTTTCTGCAACTCTATAAACCCATAGGGTCAAACTACGAGAAAATATCCACAAAACGGCTCGCTTCAATTTTTCCTCATTTTCCTTGTACAGCTCCCTTTCGAGGTAAACGTAATCGGGCGTCTCCTCGTATCTGCTCCGATTCAGGCACGGACAGCCGCAAATGAAGTTTTCTGCAATTGTATAAACCCATAGGGTCAAACTACGAGAAAATATCAATAAAACGGCCCGCTTCAATTTTTCCCCATTTTCCTTGTATAGCTCCCTTTAGAGGTAAACGTAATTAGGCGTCTCCTGGTATCTGCTCCGATTAAGGCACAGACAGCCGCTAATGAAGTTTTCTGCAATTCTATAATCCCATAGGGTCAAACTACGAGAAAATATCCACAAAACGGCCCACTTCAATTTCTCCCCATTTTCCTTGTATAGCTCCCTTTAAAGGTAAACGTAATCGGGCACCTCCTGGTATCTGCTCCGATTCAGGCACGGACAGCCGCAAATCAAGTTTTCTGCAATTCTATAAACCCATAGGGTCAAACTACGAGAAAATATCCAAAAAACGGCCCGCTTCAATTCTTCCCCATTTTCCTTGTATAGCTCCCTTTAGAGGTAAACGTAATTCGACGTCCCCTGGTATCTGATCCGATTCAGACACGGACAACCCCAAATGAACTTTTCTGCAATTCTATAAACCCATAGGGTCAAACTACGAGAAAATATCCACAAAACGGCTAGATTCAATTTTTCTCCATTTTTCTTGTATAGCTCCCTTAAAAGGTAAACGTAATCGGCGTCCCCTGGTATCTGCTCCGATTCAGGAACGGACACCCCAAATGAACTTTTCTACAATTCTATAAACCCATAGGGTCAAACTACGTGAAAATATCCACAAAACGGCTAGCTTCAATTTTTCTCCATTTTCCTTGTATAGCTCCCTTTAAAGGTAAACGTAATCGGGCGTCCCCTGGTATCTGCTCCGATTCAGGCACGTACACCCCAAATGAACTTTTCTGCAATTCTATCAACCCATAGGGTCAAACTACGAGTAAATATCCACAAAACGGCCCGCTTCAATTTCTCCCCATTTTCCTTGTATAGCTCCCTTTAGAGGTAAACGTAATCGGGCGTCCCCTGGTATCTGCTCCGATTCAGGCACGGACAGCCGCAAATGAACTTTTCTGCAATTCTACAAACCCATAGGGTCAAACTACGAGAAAATATCCACAAAATGGCCCACTTCAATTTCTCCCCATTTTCCTTGTATAGCTCCCTTTAGAGGTAAACGTAATCGGGCGCCTCCTAGTATCTGCTCCGATTCAGGCACGGACAACCGCAAATAATGTTTTCTGCATCTTTATAAACCCATAGGGTCAAACTATGAGAAAATATCCACAAAACGGTCCGATCAATTTTTCCTCATTTTCCTTGTATAGATCCCTTTAGAGGTAAACGTAATCCGACGTCCCCTGGTATCTGCTCCGATTCAGGCACGGACAGCCCCAAATGAACTTTTCTGCAATTCTATAAACCCATAGGGTCAAACTACGAGTAAATATCCACCAAATGGCCCACTTCAATTTCTCCCCATTTTTCTTGTATAGCTCCCTTTAGAGGTAAACGTAATCGGGCGCCTCCTAGTATCTGCTCTGATTCAGGCACGGACAACCGCAAATAAAGTTTTCTGCATCTTTATAAACCCATAGGGTCAAACTACGAGAAAATATCCACAAAACGGTCCGCTTCAATTTTTCCTCATTTTCCTTGTATATCTCCCTTTAGAGGTAAACGTAATCGGGCGTCCCCTAGTATCTGCTCCGATTCAGGCACGGACAGCCGCATATGAAATTTTCTGCAATTCTATAAACCCATAGGGTCAAACTACGAGAAAATATCCACAAAACGGCCCGCTTCAATTTTTCCCCATTTTCCTTGTATAGCTCCCTTTAGAGTTAACGTAATCGGGCGACTCCTAGTATCTGCTCCGATTCAGGCACGGACAGCCGCATATGAAGTTTTCTGCAATTCTATAAACCCATAGGGTCAAACTACGAGAAAATATCCACAAAACAGCCCGCTTCAATTTTACCCCATTTTCCTTGTATAACTCCCTTTAGAGGTAAACGTAATCGGGCGTCCCCTGGTATCTGCTCCGATTCAGGCACGGACAGCCCCAAATGAACTTTTCTGGAATTCTATAAACCCATAGGGTCAAACTACGAGAAAATATCCACAAAACGGCCCACTTCAATTTCTCCCCATTTTCCTTGTATAGCTCCCTTTAGCGGTAAACGTAATCGGGTGCCTCCTGGTATCTGCTACGATTCAGGCACGGACAGCCGCAAATCAAGTTTTCTGCAATTCTATAAACCCTTAGGGTCAAACTACGAGAAAATATCCACAAAACGGCCTGCTTCAATTCTTCCCCATTTTCCATGTATAGCTCCCTTTAGAGGTAAACGTAATCCGACGTCCCCTGGTATCTGCTCCGATTCAGACACGGACAGCCCCAAATGAACTTTTCTGCAATTCTATAAACCGATAGGGTCAAACTACGAGAAAATATCCACAAAACGGCCCGCTTCAATTTCTCCCCATTTTCCTTGTATAGCTCCCTTTAGAGATAAACGTAATAGGGCGTCCCCTGGTATCTGCTCCGATTCAGGCACAGAGAGCCGCAAATGAAGTTTTCTGCAACTCTATAAACCCATAGGGTTAAACTACGAGAAAATATCCACAAAACGGCCCGCTTCAATTTTTCCCCATTTTCCTTGTATAGCTCCTTTTAGAGTTAACGTAATCGGGCGACTCCTAGTATCTACTCCGATTCAGGCACGGACAGCCGCATATGAAGTTTTCTGTAATTCTATAAACCCATAGGGTCAAACTACGAGAAAATATCCACAATACGGCCCGCTTCAATTTTTCCCCATTTTCCTTGTATAGCTCCCTTTAGAGGTAAACGTAATCGGGCAACTCCTAGTATCTGCTCCCATACAGGCACGGACAGCCGCATATGAAGTTTTCTGCAATTCTATAAACCCATAGGGTCAAACTACGAGAAAATATCCACAAAACAGCCCGCTTCAATTTTACCCCATTTTCCTTGTATAACTCCCTTTAGAGGTAAACGTAATCGGGCGTCCCCTGGTATCTGCTCCGATTCAGGCACGGACAGCCCCAAATGAGCTTTTCTGCAATTCTATAAACCCATAGGGTCAAACTACGAGAAAATATCCACAAAACGGCAGGCTTCAATTCTTCCCCATTTTCCTTGTATAGCTCCCTTTAGAGGTAAACGTAATCCGACGTCCCCTGGTATCTGCTCCGATTCAGGCACGGACAGCCCCAAATGAACTTTTCTGCAATTCTATAAACCTATAGGGTCAAACTACGTGAAAATATCCACAAAACGGCTAGCTTCAATTTTTCTCCATTTTCCTTGTATAGCTCCCTTTAAAGGTAAACGTAATCGGGCGTCCCTTGGTATCTGCTCCGATTCAGGCACGGACACCCCAAATGAACTTTTCTGCAATTCTATAAACCCATAGGGTCAAACTACGAGTAAATATCCACAAAATGGCCCGCTTCAATTTCTCCCCATTTTCCTTGTATAGCTCCCTTTAGAGGTAAACGTAATCGGGCGCCTCCTAGTATCTGCTCCGATTCAGGCACGGACAACCGCAAATAAAGTTTTCTGCATCTTTATAAACCCATAGGGTCAAACTATGAGAAAATATCCACAAAAAAGTCCGATCAATTTTTCCTCATTTTCCTTGTATAGATCCCTTTTGAGGTAAACGTAATCCGACGTCCCCTGGTATCTGCTCCGATTCAGGCACGGATAGCCCCAAATGAACTTTTCTGCAATTCTATAAACCCATAGGGTCAAACTACGAGAAAATATCCACAAAATGGCCCACTTCAATTTCTCCCCATTTTTCTTGTATAGCTCCCTTTAGAGGTAAACGTAATCGGGCGCCTCCTAGTATCTGCTCCGATTCAGGCACGGACAACCGCAAATAAAGTTTTCTGCATCTTTATCAACCCATAGGGTCAAACTACGAGAAAATATCCACAAAACGGTCCGCTTCAATTTTTCCTCATTTTCCTTGTATAGCTCCCTTTAGAGGTAAACGTAATCGGGCGTCCTCTGGTATCTGCTCCGATTCAGGTACGGACACCCCCAAATGAAGTTTTCTGTAATTCTATAAACCCATAGGGTCAAACTATGAGAAAATATCCACAAAACGGCCCACTTTAATTTTTCCTCATTTTTCTTGTAGAGCTCCCTTTCGAGGTAAACGTAATCGGGCGTCTCCTAGTATCTGCTCCGATTCAGGCACGGACAGCCGCAAATGAAGTTTTCTGCAATTCTATAAACCCATTGGGTCAAACTACGAGAAAATATCAATAAAACGGCCCGCTTCAATTTTTCCACATTTTCCTTGTATGGCTCCCTTTAGAGGTAAACGTAATCAGGCGTCTCCTGGTATCTTCTCCAATTAAGGCACGGACAACCGCAAATGAAGTTTTCTGTAATTCTATAATCCCATAGGGTCAAACTACGAGAAAATATCCACAAAACGGCCCACTTCAATTTCTCCCCATTTTCCTTGTATAGCTCCCTTTAGAGGTAAACGTAATCGGGCGTCTCCTGGTATCTGCTCCGATTCAGGCACGGACTGCCGCAAATCAAGTTTTCTACAATTCTATAAACCCATAGGGTCAAATTACGAGAAAATATCCACAAAACGGCCCGCTTCAATTCTTCCCCATTTTCCTTGTATAGCTCCCTTTAGAGGTAAAGGTAATCCGACGTCCCCTGGTATCTGATCCGATTCAGGCACGGACAGCCCCAAATGAACTTTTCTGCAATTCTATAAGCCCATAGGGTCAAACTACGAGAAAATATCCACAAAACGGCTAGCTTCAATTTTTCTCCATTTTCCTTGTATAGCTCCCTTTAAAGGTAAACGTAATCGGCGTACCTTGGTATCTGCTCCGATTCAGGCACGGACACCCCAAATGAAATTTTTTGCAATTCTATAAACCCATAGGGTCAAAGTACGAGAAAATTTCCACAAAACGGCCCGCTTCAATTTCTCCCCATTTTCCTTGTATAGCTCCCTTTAGAGGTAAACGTAATCGGGCGTCCCCTGGTATCTGCTCCGATTCAGGCACAGACAGCCGCAAATGAAGTTTTCTGCAACTCTATAAACCCATAGGGTCAAACTACGAGAAAATATCCACAAAATGGCCCACTTCAATTTCTCCCCATTTTCCTTGTATAGCTCCCTTTAGAGGTAAACGTAATCGGGCGCCTCCTAGTATCTGCTCCGATTCAGGCACGGACAACCGCAAATAAAGTTTTCTGCATCTTTATAAACCCATAGTGTCAAACTACGAGAAAATATCCACAAAATGGTCCGCTTCAATTTTTCCTCATTTTCCTTGTATGGCTCCCTTTAGAGGTAAACGTAATCGGGCGTTCCCTGGTATCTGCTCCGATTCAGGCACAGACAGCCGCAAATGAAGTTTTCTGCAACTCTATAAACCCATAGGGTCGAACTACGAGAAAATATCCACAAAACGGCCCGCTTCAATTTTTCCTCATTTTCCTTGTATAGCTCCCTTTCGAGGTAAACGTAATCGGGCGTCTCCTAGTATCTGCTCCGATTCAGGCACGGACAGCCGCAAATGAAGTTTTCTGCAATTCTATAAACCCATAGGGTCAAACTACGAGAAAATATCCACAAAACGGCCCACTTCAATTTCTCCCCATTTTCCTTGTATAGCTCCCTTTAGAGGTAAACGTAATCGGGCGCCTCCTGGTATCTGCTCCGATTCAGGCACGGACAGCCGCAAATCAAGTTTTCTACAATTCTATAAACCCATAGGGTCAAACTACGAGAAAATATCCACAAAACGGCCCGCTTCAATTCTTCCCCATTTTCCTTGTATAGCTCCCTTTAGAGGTAAACGTAATCCGACGTCCCCTGGTATCTGATCCGATTCAGGAACGGACAGCCCCAAATGAACTTTTCTGCAATTCTATAAACCCATAGGGTCAAACTACGAGAAAATATCCACAAAACGGCAAGCTTCAATTTTTCTCCATTTTCCTTGTATAGCTCCCTTTAAAGGTAAACGTAATCGGCGTCCCTTGGTATCTGCTCCGATTCAGGCACGGACACCCCAAATGAATTTTTTTTGCAATTCTATAAACCCATAGGGTCAAACTACGAGAAAATTTCCACAAAATGGCCCGCTTCAATTTCTCCCCATTTTCCTTGTATAGCTCCCTTTAGAGGTAAACGTAATCGGGCGACTCCTAGTATCTGCTCTGATTCAGGCACGGACAGCCGCATATGAAGTTTTTTGCAATTCTATAAACCCATAGGGTCAAACTACGAGAAAATATCCACAAAACAGCCCGCTTCAATTTTACCCCATTTTCCTTGTATAACTCCCTTTAGAGATAAACGTAACCGGGCGTCCCCTGGTATCTGCTCCGATTCAGGCACGGACAGCCCCAAATGAGCTTTTATGCAATTCAATAAACCCATAGGGTCAAACTACGAGAAAATATCCACAAAACGGCCAGGCTTCAATTCTTCCCCATTTTCCTTGTATAGCTCCCTTTAGAGGTAAACGTAATCCGACGTCCCCTGGTATCTGCTCCGATTCAGGCACGGACAGCCCCAAATGAACTTTTCTGCAATTCTATGAACCCATAAGGTCAAACTACGTGAAAATATCCACAAAACGGCCCGCTTCAATTTCTCCCCATTTTCCTTGTATAGCTCCCTTTAGAGGTAAACGTAATCGGGCGTCCCCTGGTATCTGCTCCGATTCAGGCACGGACAGCCGCAAATGAACTTTTCTGCAATTCTATAAACCCATAGGGTCAAACTACGAGAAAATATCCACAAAACGCCCCGCTTCAATTTCTCCCCATTTTCCTTGTATAGCTCCCTTTAAAGGTAAACGTAATCGGCGTCCCTTGGTATCTGCTCCGATTCAGGCACGGACACCCCAAATGAATTTTTTTTGCAATTCTATAAACCCATAGGGTCAAACTACGAGAAAATATCCACAAAACAGCCCGCTTCAATTTTACCCCATTTTCCTTGTATAACTCCCTTTAGAGGTAAACGTAATCGGGCGTCCCCTGGTATCTGCTCCGATTCAGGCACGGACAGCCCCAAATGAACTTTTCTGGAATTCTATAAACCCATAGGGTCAAACTACGAGAAAATATCCACAAAACGGCCCACTTCAATTTCTCCCCATTTTCCTTGTATAGCTCCCTTTAGCGGTAAACGTAATCGGGTGCCTCCTGGTATCTGCTACGATTCAGGCACGGACAGCCGCAAATCAAGTTTTCTGCAATTCTATAAACCCTTAGGGTCAAACTACGAGAAAATATCCACAAAACGGCCTGCTTCAATTCTTCCCCATTTTCCATGTATAGCTCCCTTTAGAGGTAAACGTAATCCGACGTCCCCTGGTATCTGCTCCGATTCAGACACGGACAGCCCCAAATGAACTTTTCTGCAATTCTATAAACCGATAGGGTCAAACTACGAGAAAATATCCACAAAACGGCCCGCTTCAATTTCTCCCCATTTTCCTTGTATAGCTCCCTTTAGAGATAAACGTAATAGGGCGTCCCCTGGTATCTGCTCCGATTCAGGCACAGAGAGCCGCAAATGAAGTTTTCTGCAACTCTATAAACCCATAGGGTTAAACTACGAGAAAATATCCACAAAACGGCCCGCTTCAATTTTTCCCCATTTTCCTTGTATAGCTCCTTTTAGAGTTAACGTAATCGGGCGACTCCTAGTATCTACTCCGATTCAGGCACGGACAGCCGCATATGAAGTTTTCTGTAATTCTATAAACCCATAGGGTCAAACTACGAGAAAATATCCACAATACGGCCCGCTTCAATTTTTCCCCATTTTCCTTGTATAGCTCCCTTTAGAGGTAAACGTAATCGGGCAACTCCTAGTATCTGCTCCCATACAGGCACGGACAGCCGCATATGAAGTTTTCTGCAATTCTATAAACCCATAGGGTCAAACTACGAGAAAATATCCACAAAACAGCCCGCTTCAATTTTACCCCATTTTCCTTGTATAACTCCCTTTAGAGGTAAACGTAATCGGGCGTCCCCTGGTATCTGCTCCGATTCAGGCACGGACAGCCCCAAATGAGCTTTTCTGCAATTCTATAAACCCATAGGGTCAAACTACGAGAAAATATCCACAAAACGGCAGGCTTCAATTCTTCCCCATTTTCCTTGTATAGCTCCCTTTAGAGGTAAACGTAATCCGACGTCCCCTGGTATCTGCTCCGATTCAGGCACGGACAGCCCCAAATGAACTTTTCTGCAATTCTATAAACCTATAGGGTCAAACTACGTGAAAATATCCACAAAACGGCTAGCTTCAATTTTTCTCCATTTTCCTTGTATAGCTCCCTTTAAAGGTAAACGTAATCGGGCGTCCCTTGGTATCTGCTCCGATTCAGGCACGGACACCCCAAATGAACTTTTCTGCAATTCTATAAACCCATAGGGTCAAACTACGAGTAAATATCCACAAAATGGCCCGCTTCAATTTCTCCCCATTTTCCTTGTATAGCTCCCTTTAGAGGTAAACGTAATCGGGCGCCTCCTAGTATCTGCTCCGATTCAGGCACGGACAACCGCAAATAAAGTTTTCTGCATCTTTATAAACCCATAGGGTCAAACTATGAGAAAATATCCACAAAAAAGTCCGATCAATTTTTCCTCATTTTCCTTGTATAGATCCCTTTTGAGGTAAACGTAATCCGACGTCCCCTGGTATCTGCTCCGATTCAGGCACGGATAGCCCCAAATGAACTTTTCTGCAATTCTATAAACCCATAGGGTCAAACTACGAGAAAA
The DNA here is from genome assembly GCA_030848705.1 of Heracleum sosnowskyi. Lineage (NCBI taxonomy): Eukaryota > Viridiplantae > Streptophyta > Magnoliopsida > Apiales > Apiaceae > Heracleum > Heracleum sosnowskyi. The sequence continues at coordinate 64,222,945 of CM061244.1, read as the reverse complement.
TATCCACAAAATGGCCCACTTCAATTTCTCCCCATTTTTCTTGTATAGCTCCCTTTAGAGGTAAACGTAATCGGGCGCCTCCTAGTATCTGCTCCGATTCAGGCACGGACAACCGCAAATAAAGTTTTCTGCATCTTTATCAACCCATAGGGTCAAACTACGAGAAAATATCCACAAAACGGTCCGCTTCAATTTTTCCTCATTTTCCTTGTATAGCTCCCTTTAGAGGTAAACGTAATCGGGCGTCCTCTGGTATCTGCTCCGATTCAGGTACGGACACCCCCAAATGAAGTTTTCTGTAATTCTATAAACCCATAGGGTCAAACTATGAGAAAATATCCACAAAACGGCCCACTTTAATTTTTCCTCATTTTTCTTGTAGAGCTCCCTTTCGAGGTAAACGTAATCGGGCGTCTCCTAGTATCTGCTCCGATTCAGGCACGGACAGCCGCAAATGAAGTTTTCTGCAATTCTATAAACCCATTGGGTCAAACTACGAGAAAATATCAATAAAACGGCCCGCTTCAATTTTTCCACATTTTCCTTGTATGGCTCCCTTTAGAGGTAAACGTAATCAGGCGTCTCCTGGTATCTTCTCCAATTAAGGCACGGACAACCGCAAATGAAGTTTTCTGTAATTCTATAATCCCATAGGGTCAAACTACGAGAAAATATCCACAAAACGGCCCACTTCAATTTCTCCCCATTTTCCTTGTATAGCTCCCTTTAGAGGTAAACGTAATCGGGCGTCTCCTGGTATCTGCTCCGATTCAGGCACGGACTGCCGCAAATCAAGTTTTCTACAATTCTATAAACCCATAGGGTCAAATTACGAGAAAATATCCACAAAACGGCCCGCTTCAATTCTTCCCCATTTTCCTTGTATAGCTCCCTTTAGAGGTAAAGGTAATCCGACGTCCCCTGGTATCTGATCCGATTCAGGCACGGACAGCCCCAAATGAACTTTTCTGCAATTCTATAAGCCCATAGGGTCAAACTACGAGAAAATATCCACAAAACGGCTAGCTTCAATTTTTCTCCATTTTCCTTGTATAGCTCCCTTTAAAGGTAAACGTAATCGGCGTACCTTGGTATCTGCTCCGATTCAGGCACGGACACCCCAAATGAAATTTTTTGCAATTCTATAAACCCATAGGGTCAAAGTACGAGAAAATTTCCACAAAACGGCCCGCTTCAATTTCTCCCCATTTTCCTTGTATAGCTCCCTTTAGAGGTAAACGTAATCGGGCGTCCCCTGGTATCTGCTCCGATTCAGGCACAGACAGCCGCAAATGAAGTTTTCTGCAACTCTATAAACCCATAGGGTCAAACTACGAGAAAATATCCACAAAATGGCCCACTTCAATTTCTCCCCATTTTCCTTGTATAGCTCCCTTTAGAGGTAAACGTAATCGGGCGCCTCCTAGTATCTGCTCCGATTCAGGCACGGACAACCGCAAATAAAGTTTTCTGCATCTTTATAAACCCATAGTGTCAAACTACGAGAAAATATCCACAAAACGGTCCGCTTCAATTTTTCCTCATTTTCCTTGTATGGCTCCCTTTAGAGGTAAACGTAATCGGGCGTTCCCTGGTATCTGCTCCGATTCAGGCACAGACAGCCGCAAATGAAGTTTTCTGCAACTCTATAAACCCATAGGGTCGAACTACGAGAAAATATCCACAAAACGGCCCGCTTCAATTTTTCCTCATTTTCCTTGTATAGCTCCCTTTCGAGGTAAACGTAATCGGGCGTCTCCTAGTATCTGCTCCGATTCAGGCACGGACAGCCGCAAATGAAGTTTTCTGCAATTCTATAAACCCATAGGGTCAAACTACGAGAAAATATCCACAAAACGGCCCACTTCAATTTCTCCCCATTTTCCTTGTATAGCTCCCTTTAGAGGTAAACGTAATCGGGCGCCTCCTGGTATCTGCTCCGATTCAGGCACGGACAGCCGCAAATCAAGTTTTCTACAATTCTATAAACCCATAGGGTCAAACTACGAGAAAATATCCACAAAACGGCCCGCTTCAATTCTTCCCCATTTTCCTTGTATAGCTCCCTTTAGAGGTAAACGTAATCCGACGTCCCCTGGTATCTGATCCGATTCAGGAACGGACAGCCCCAAATGAACTTTTCTGCAATTCTATAAACCCATAGGGTCAAACTACGAGAAAATATCCACAAAACGGCAAGCTTCAATTTTTCTCCATTTTCCTTGTATAGCTCCCTTTAAAGGTAAACGTAATCGGCGTCCCTTGGTATCTGCTCCGATTCAGGCACGGACACCCCAAATGAATTTTTTTTGCAATTCTATAAACCCATAGGGTCAAACTACGAGAAAATTTCCACAAAATGGCCCGCTTCAATTTCTCCCCATTTTCCTTGTATAGCTCCCTTTAGAGGTAAACGTAATCGGGCGACTCCTAGTATCTGCTCTGATTCAGGCACGGACAGCCGCATATGAAGTTTTTTGCAATTCTATAAACCCATAGGGTCAAACTACGAGAAAATATCCACAAAACAGCCCGCTTCAATTTTACCCCATTTTCCTTGTATAACTCCCTTTAGAGATAAACGTAACCGGGCGTCCCCTGGTATCTGCTCCGATTCAGGCACGGACAGCCCCAAATGAGCTTTTATGCAATTCAATAAACCCATAGGGTCAAACTACGAGAAAATATCCACAAAACGGCCAGGCTTCAATTCTTCCCCATTTTCCTTGTATAGCTCCCTTTAGAGGTAAACGTAATCCGACGTCCCCTGGTATCTGCTCCGATTCAGGCACGGACAGCCCCAAATGAACTTTTCTGCAATTCTATGAACCCATAAGGTCAAACTACGTGAAAATATCCACAAAACGGCCCGCTTCAATTTCTCCCCATTTTCCTTGTATAGCTCCCTTTAGAGGTAAACGTAATCGGGCGTCCCCTGGTATCTGCTCCGATTCAGGCACGGACAGCCGCAAATGAACTTTTCTGCAATTCTATAAACCCATAGGGTCAAACTACGAGAAAATATCCACAAAACGCCCCGCTTCAATTTCTCCCCATTTTCCTTGTATAGCTCCTTTTAGAGGTAAACGTAATCGGGCGTCCCTTGGTATCTGCTCCGATTCAGGCACGGACAGCCGCAAATGAACTTTTCTGCAATTCTATAAACCCATAGGGTCAAACTACGAGAAAATATCCACAAAATGGCCCACTTCAATTTCTCCCCATTTTCCTTGTATAGCTCCCTTTAGAGGTAAACGTAATTGGGCGCCTCCTAGTATCTGCTCCGATTCAGGCACGGACAACCGCAAATAAAGTTTTCTGCATCTTTATAAACCCATAGGGTCAAACTACGAGAAAATATCCACAAAACGGTCCGCTTCAATTTTTCCTCATTTTCCTTGTATAGCTCCCTTTAGAGGTAAACGTAATCGGGCGTCCTCTGGTATCTGCTCCGATTCAGGCACGGACACCCCCAAATGAACTTTTCTGCAATTCTATAAACCCATAGGGTCAAACTACGAGAAAATATCCACAAAACGGCAAGCTTCAATATTTCTCCATTTTCCTTGTATAGCTCCCTTTAAAGGTCAACGTAATCGGCGTCCCTTGGTATCTGCTCCGATTCAGGCATGGACACCCCAAATGAATTTTTTTGCAATTCTATAAACCCATAGGGTCAAACTACGAGAAAATTTCCACAAAACGGCCCGCTTCAATTTCTCCCCATTTTCCTTGTATAGCTCCCTTTAGAGGTAAACGTAATCGGGCGTCCCCTGGTATCTGCTCCGATTCAGGCACAGACAGCCGCAAATGAAGTTTTCTGCAACTCTATAAACCCATAGGGTCAAACTACGAGAAAATATCCACAAAACGGCCCGCTTCAATTTTTCCCCATTTTCCTTGTATAGCTCCCTTTAGAGTTAACGTAATCGGGCGACTCCTAGTATCTGCTCTGATTCAGGCACGGACAGCCGCATATGAAGTTTTTTGCAATTCTATAAACCCATAGGGTCAAACTACGAGAAAATATCCACAAAACAGCCCGCTTCAATTTTACCCCATTTTCCTTGTATAACTCCCTTTAGAGATAAACGTAACCGGGCGTCCCCTGGTATCTGCTCCGATTCAGGCACGGACAGCCCCAAATGAGCTTTTATGCAATTCTATAAACCCATAGGGTCAAACTACGAGAAAATATCCACAAAACGGCCAAGCTTCAATTCTTCCCCATTTTCCTTGTATAGCTCCCTTTAGAGGTAAACGTAATCCGACGTCCCCTGGTATCTGCTCCGATTCAGGCACGGACAGCCCCAAATGAACTTTTCTGCAATTCTATGAACCCATAAGGTCAAACTACGTGAAAATATCCACAAAACGGCCCGCTTCAATTTCTCCCCATTTTCCTTGTATAGCTCCCTTTAGAGGTAAACGTAATCGGGCGTCCCTTGGTATATGCTCCGATTCAGGCACGGACAGCCGCAAATGAACTTTTCTGCAATTCTATAAACCCATAGGGTCAAACTACGAGAAAATATCCACAAAATGGCCCACTTCAATTTCTCCCCATTTTCCTTGTATAGCTCCCTTTAGAGGTAAACGTAATCGGGCGCCTCCTAGTATCTGCTCCGATTCAGGCACGAACAACCGCAAATACAGTTTTCTGCATCTTTATAAACCCATAGGGTCAAACTACGAGAAAATATCCACAAAATGGTCCGCTTCAATTTTTCCTCATTTTCCTTGTATAGATCCTTTAGAGGTAAACGTAATCCGACGTCCCCTGGTATCTGCTCCGATTCAGGCACGGACTGCCCCAAATGAACTTTTCTGCAATTCTATAAACCCATAGGGTCAAACTACGAGAAAATATCCACAAAATGGCCCACTTCAATTTCTCCCCATTTTCCTTGTATAGCTCCCTTTAGAGGTAAACGTAATCGGGCGCCTCCTAGTATCTGCTCCGATTCAGGCACGGAGAACCGCAAATAAAGTTTTCTGCATCTTTATAAACCCATAGGGTCAAACTACGAGAAAATATCCACAAAACGGTCCGCTTCAATTTTTCCTCATTTTCCTTGTATAGCTCCCTTTAGAGGTAAACGTAATCGGGCGTCCTCTGGTATCTGCTCCGATTCAGGCACGGACACCCCCAAATGAACTTTTCTGCAATTCTATAAACCCATAGGGTCAAACTACGAGAAAATATCCACAAAACGGCCCGCTTCAATTTCTCCCCATTTTCCTTGTATAGCTCCCTTTAGAGGTAAACGTAATCGGGCGTTCCCTGGTATTTGCTCCGATTCAGGCACAGACAGCCGCAAATGAAGTTTTCTGCAACTCTATAAACCCATAGGGTCAAACTACGAGAAAATATCCACAAAACGGCCCGCTTCAATTTTTCCTCATTTTCCTTGTATAGCTCCCTTTCGAGGTAAACGTAATCTGGCGTCTCCTAGTATCTGCTCCGAATCAGGCACGGACAGCCGCAAATGAAGTTTTCTGCAATTCTATAAACCCATAGGGTCAAACTACGAGAAAATATCCACAAAATGGCCCACTTCAATTTCTCCCCATTTTCCTTGTATAGCTCCCTTTAGAGGTAAACGTAATCGGGCGCCTCCTGTTATCTGCTCCGATTCAGGCACGGACAGCCGCAATTCAAGTTTTCTACAATTCTATAAACCCATAGGGTCAAACTACGAGAAAATATCCACAAAACGGCCCGCTTCAATTCGTCCCCATTTTCCTTGTATAGCTCCCTTTAGAGGTAAACGTAATCCGACGTCCCCTGGTATCTGATCCGATTCAGGAACGGACAGCCCCAAATGAACTTTTCTGCAATTCTATAAACCCATAGGGTCAAACTACGAGAAAATATCCACAAAACGGCAAGCTTCAATTTTTCTCCATTTTCCTTGTATAGCTCCCTTTAAAGGTAAACGTAATCGGCGTCCCTTGGTATCTGCTCCGATTCAGGCATGGACACCCCAAATGAATTTTTTTGCAATTCTATAAACCCATAGGGTCAAACTACGAGAAAATTTCCACAAAACGGCCCGCTTCAATTTCTCCCCATTTTCCTTGTATAGCTCCTTTTAGAGGTAAACGTAATCGGGCGTCCCCTGGTATCTGCTCCGATTCAGGCACAGACAGCCGCAAATGAAGTTTTCTGCAACTCTATAAACCCATAGGGTCAAACTACGAGAAAATATCCACAAAACGGCCCGCTTCAATTTTTCCCCATTTTCCTTGTATAGCTCCCTTTAGAGTTAACGTAATCGGGCGACTCCTAGTATCTGCTCTGATTCAGGCACGGACAGCCGCATATGAAGTTTTTTGCAATTCTATAAACCCATAGGGTCAAACTACGAGAAAATATCCACAAAACAGCCCGCTTCAATTTTACCCCATTTTCCTTGTATAACTCCCTTTAGAGATAAACGTAACCGGGCGTCCCCTGGTATCTGCTCCGATTCAGGCACGGACAGCCCCAAATGAGCTTTTATGCAATTCTATAAACCCATAGGGTCAAACTACGAGAAAATATCCACAAAACGGCCAGGCTTCAATTCTTCCCCATTTTCCTTGTATAGCTCCCTTTAGAGGTAAACGTAATCCGACGTCCCCTGGTATCTGCTCCGATTCAGGCACGGACAGCCCCAAATGAACTTTTCTGCAATTCTATGAACCCATAAGGTCAAACTACGTGAAAATATCCACAAAACGGCCCACTTCAATTTCTCCCCATTTTCCTTGTATAGCTCCCTTTAGAGGTAAACGTAATCGGGCGTCCCTTGGTATATGCTCCGATTCAGGCACGGACAGCCGCAAATGAACTTTTCTGCAATTCTATAAACCCATAGGTCAAACTACGAGAAAATATCCACAAAATGGCCCACTTCAATTTCTCCCCATTTTCCTTGTATAGCTCCCTTTAGAGGTAAACGTAATCGGGCGCCTCCTAGTATCTGCTCCGATTCAAGCACGAACAACCGCAAATACAGTTTTCTGCATCTTTATAAACCCATAGGGTCAAACTACGAGAAAATATCCACAAAATGGTCCGCTTCAATTTTTCCTCATTTTCCTTGTATAGATCCTTTAGAGGTAAACGTAATCCGACGTCCCCTGGTATCTGCTCCGATTCAGGCACGGACTGCCCCAAATGAACTTTTATGCAATTCTATAAACCCATAGGGTCAAACTACGAGAAAATATCCACAAAATGGCCCACTTCAATTTCTCCCCATTTTCCTTGTATAGCTCCCTTTAGAGGTAAACGTAATCGGGCGCCTCCTAGTATCTGCTCCGATTCAGGCACGGACAACCGCAAATAAAGTTTTCTGCATCTTTATAAACCCATAGGGTCAAACTACGAGAAAATATCCACAAAACGGTCCGCTTCAATTTTTCCTCATTTTCCTTGTATAGCTCCCTTTAGAGGTAAACGTAATCGGGCGTCCTCTGGTATCTGCTCCGATTCAGGCACGGACACCCCCAAATGAACTTTTCTGCAATTCTATAAACCCATAGGGTCAAACTACGAGAAAATATCCACAAAACGGCCCGCTTCAATTTCTCCCCATTTTCCTTGTATAGCTCCCTTTAGAGGTAAACGTAATCGGGCGTTCCCTGGTATCTGCTCCGATTCAGGCACAGACAGCCGCAAATGAAGTTTTCTGCAACTCTATAAACCCATAGGGTCAAACTACGAGAAAATATCCACAAAACGGCCCGCTTCAATTTTTCCTCATTTTCCTTGTATAGCTCCCTTTCGAGGTAAACGTAATCTGGCGTCTCCTAGTATCTGCTCCGAATCAGGCACGGACAGCCGCAAATGAAGTTTTCTGCAATTCTATAAACCCATAGGGTCAAACTACGAGAAAATATCCACAAAATGGCCCACTTCAATTTCTCCCCATTTTCCTTGTATAGCTCCCTTTAGAGGTAAACGTAATCGGGCGCCTCCTGTTATCTGCTCCGATTCAGGCACGGACAGCCGCAATTCAAGTTTTCTACAATTCTATAAACCCATAGGGTCAAACTACGAGAAAATATCCACAAAACGGCCCGCTTCAATTCGTCCCCATTTTCCTTGTATAGCTCCCTTTAGAGGTAAACGTAATCCGACGTCCCCTGGTATCTGATCCGATTCAGGAACGGACAGCCCCAAATGAACTTTTCTGCAATTCTATAAACCCATAGGGTCAAACTACGAGAAAATATCCACAAAACGGCAAGCTTCAATTTTTCTCCATTTTCCTTGTATAGCTCCCTTTAAAGGTAAACGTAATCGGCGTCCCTTGGTATCTGCTCCGATTCAGGCATGGACACCCCAAATGAATTTTTTTGCAATTCTATAAACCCATAGGGTCAAACTACGAGAAAATTTCCACAAAACGGCCCGCTTCAATTTCTCCCCATTTTCCTTGTATAGCTCCTTTTAGAGGTAAACGTAATCGGGCGTCCCCTGGTATCTGCTCCGATTCAGGCACAGACAGCCGCAAATGAAGTTTTCTGCAACTCTATAAACCCATAGGGTCAAACTACGAGAAAATATCCACAAAACGGCCCGCTTCAATTTTTCCCCATTTTCCTTGTATAGCTCCCTTTAGAGTTAACGTAATCGGGCGACTCCTAGTATCTGCTCTGATTCAGGCACGGACAGCCGCATATGAAGTTTTTTGCAATTCTATAAACCCATAGGGTCAAACTACGAGAAAATATCCACAAAACAGCCCGCTTCAATTTTACCCCATTTTCCTTGTATAACTCCCTTTAGAGATAAACGTAACCGGGCGTCCCCTGGTATCTGCTCCGATTCAGGCACGGACAGCCCCAAATGAGCTTTTATGCAATTCTATAAACCCATAGGGTCAAACTACGAGAAAATATCCACAAAACGGCCAGGCTTCAATTCTTCCCCATTTTCCTTGTATAGCTCCTTTTAGAGGTAAACGTAATCCGACGTCCCCTGGTATCTGCTCCGATTCAGGCACGGACAGCCCCAAATGAACTTTTCTGCAATTCTATGAACCCATAAGGTCAAACTACGTGAAAATATCCACAAAACGGCCCACTTCAATTTCTCCCCATTTTCCTTGTATAGCTCCCTTTAGAGGTAAACGTAATCGGGCGTCCCTTGGTATATGCTCCGATTCAGGCACGGACAGCCGCAAATGAACTTTTCTGCAATTCTATAAACCCATAGGTCAAACTACGAGAAAATATCCACAAAATGGCCCACTTCAATTTCTCCCCATTTTCCTTGTATAGCTCCCTTTAGAGGTAAACGTAATCGGGCGCCTCCTAGTATCTGCTCCGATTCAAGCACGAACAACCGCAAATACAGTTTTCTGCATCTTTATAAACCCATAGGGTCAAACTACGAGAAAATATCCACAAAATGGTCCGCTTCAATTTTTCCTCATTTTCCTTGTATAGATCCTTTAGAGGTAAACGTAATCCGACGTCCCCTGGTATCTGCTCCGATTCAGGCACGGACTGCCCCAAATGAACTTTTATGCAATTCTATAAACCCATAGGGTCAAACTACGAGAAAATATCCACAAAATGGCCCACTTCAATTTCTCCCCATTTTCCTTGTATAGCTCCCTTTAGAGGTAAACGTAATCGGGCGCCTCCTAGTATCTGCTCCGATTCAGGCACGGACAACCGCAAATAAAGTTTTCTGCATCTTTATAAACCCATAGGGTCAAACTACGAGAAAATATCCACAAAACGGTCCGCTTCAATTTTTCCTCATTTTCCTTGTATAGCTCCCTTTAGAGGTAAACGTAATTGGGCGTCCTCTGGTATCTGCTCCGATTCAGGCACGGACACCCCCAAATGAACTTTTCTGCAATTCTATAAACCCATAGGGTCAAACTACGAGAAAATATCCACAAAACGGCCCGCTTCAATTTCTCCCCATTTTCCTTGTATAGCTCCCTTTAGAGGTAAACGTAATCGGGCGTTCCCTGGTATCTGCTCCGATTCAGGCACAGACAGCCGCAAATGAAGTTTTCTGCAACTCTATAAACCCATAGGGTCAAACTACGAGAAAATATCCACAAAACGGCCCACTTCAATTTTTCCTCATTTTCCTTGTATAGCTCCCTTTCGAGGTAAACGTAATCTGGCGTCTCCTAGTATCTGCTCCGAATCAGGCACGGACAGCCGCAAATGAAGTTTTCTGCAATTCTATAAACCCATAGGGTCAAACTACGAGAAAATATCCACAAAACGGCCCACTTCAATTTCTCCCCATTTTCCTTGTATAGCTCCCTTTAGAGGTAAACGTAATCGGGCGCCTCCTGTTATCTGCTCCGATTCAGGCACGGACAGCCGCAATTCAAGTTTTCTACAATTCTATAAACCCATAGGGTCAAACTACGAGAAAATATCCACAAAACGGCCCGCTTCAATTCGTCCCCATTTTCCTTGTATAGCTCCCTTTAGAGGTAAACGTAATTCGACGTCCCCTGGTATCTGATCCGATTCAGGAACGGACAGCCCCAAATGAACTTTTCTGCAATTCTATAAACCCATAGGGTCAAACTACGAGAAAATATCCACAAAACGGCAAGCTTCAATTTTTCTCCATTTTCCTTGTATAGCTCCCTTTAAAGGTAAACGTAATCGGCGTCCCTTGGTATCTGCTCCGATTCAGGCACAGACACCCCAAATGAAATTTTCTGCAATTCTATAAACCCATAGGGTCAAACTACGAGAAAATTTCCACAAAACGGCCCGCTTCAATTTCTCCCCATTTTCCTTGTATAGCTCCCTTTAGAGGTAAACGTAATCGGGCGTCCCCTGGTATCTGCTCCGATTCAGGCACAGACAACCGCAAAGGAAGTTTTCTGCAACTCTATAAACCCATAGGGTCAAACTACGAGAAAATATCCACAAAACGGCCCGCTTCAATTTTTCCCCATTTTCCTTGTATAGCTCCCTTTAGAGTTAACGTAATCGGGCGACTCCTAGTATCTGCTCCGATTCAGGCACGGATAGCCGCATATGAAGTTTTTTGCAATTCTATAAACCCATAGGGTCAAACTACGAGAAAATATCCACAAAACGGCCCGCTTCAATTTTTCCTCATTTTCCTTGTATAGCTCCCTTTCGAGGTAAACGTAACCGGGCGTCCCCTGGTATCTGCTCCGATTCAGGCACGGACATCCCCAAATGAGCTTTTCTGCAATTCTATAAACCCATAGGGTCAAACTACGAGAAAATATCCACAAAACGGCCAGGCTTCAATTCTTCCCCATTTTCCTTGTATAGCTCCCTTTAGAGGTAAACGTAATCCGACGTCCCCTGGTATCTGCTCCGATTCAGGCACGGACAACCCCAAATGAACTTTTCTGCAATTCTATAAACCCATAAGGTTAAACTACGTGAAAATATCCACAAAACGGCCCGCTTCAATTTCTCCCCATTTTCCTTGTATAGCTCCCTTTAGAGGTAAACGTAATCGGGCGTCCCCTGGTATCTACTCCGATTCAGGCACGGACAGCCGCAAATGAACTTTTCTGCAATTCTATAAACCCATAGGGTCAAACTACGAGAAAATATCCACAAAACGGCCCGCTTCAATTTCTCCCCATTTTCCTTGTATAGCTCCCTTTAGAGGTAAACGTAATCGGGCGTTCCCTGGTATCTGCTCCGATTCAGGCACAGACAGCCGCAAATGAAGTTTTCTGCAACTCTATAAACCCATAGGGTCAAACTACGAGAAAATATCCACAAAACGGCCCGCTTCAATTTTTCCTCATTTTCCTTGTATAGCTCCCTTTCGAGGTAAACGTAATCTGGCGTCTTCTAGTATCTGCTCCGAATCAGGCACGGACAGCCGCAAATGAAGTTTTCTGCAATTCTATAAACCCATAGGGTCAAACTACGAGAAAATATCCACAAAATGGCCCACTTCAATTTCTCCCCATTTTCCTTGTATAGCTCCCTTTAGAGGTAAACGTAATCGGGCGCCTCCTGTTATCTGCCCCGATTCAGGCACGGACAGCCGCAATTCAAGTTTTCTACAATTCTATAAACCCATAGGGTCAAACTACGAGAAAATATCCACAAAACGGCCCGCTTCAATTCGTCCCCATTTTCCTTGTATAGCTCCCTTTAGAGGTAAACGTAATCCGACGTCCCCTGGTATCTGATCCGATTCAGGAACGGACAGCCCCAAATGAACTTTTCTGCAATTCTATAAACCCATAGGGTCAAACTACGAGAAAATATCCACAAAACGGCAAGCTTCAATTTTTCTCCATTTTCCTTGTATAGCTCCCTTTAAAGGTAAACGTAATCGGCGTCCCTTGGTATCTGCTCCGATTCAGGCACGGACACCCCAAATGAAATTTTTTGCAATTTTATAAACCCATAGGGTCAAACTACGAGAAAATTTCCACAAAACGGCCCGCTTCAATTTCTCCCCATTTTCCTTGTATAGCTCCCTTTAGAGGTAAACGTAATCGGGCGTCCCCTGGTATCTGCTCCGATTCAGGCACAGACAACCGCAAAGGAAGTTTTCTGCAACTCTATAAACCCATAGGGTCAAACTACGAGAAAATATCCACAAAACGGCCCGCTTCAATTTTTCCCCATTTTCCTTGTATAGCTCCCTTTAGAGTTAACGTAATCGGGCGACTCCTAGTATCTGCTCCGATTCAGGCACGGACAGCCGCATATGAAGTTTTTTGCAATTCTATAAACCCATAGGGTCAAACTACGAGAAAATATCCACAAAACGGCCCGCTTCAATTTTTCCTCATTTTCCTTGTATAGCTCCCTTTCGAGGTAAACGTAACCGGGCGTCCCCTGGTATCTGCTCCGATTCAGGCACGGACAGCCCCAAATGAGCTTTTCTGCAATTCTATAAACCCATAGGGTCAAACTACGAGAAAATATCCACAAAACGGCCAGGCTTCAATTCTTCCCCATTTTCCTTGTATAGCTCCCTTTAGAGGTAAACGTAATCCGACGTCCCCTGGTATCTGCTCCGATTCAGGCACGGACAGCCCCAAATGAACTTTTCTGCAATTCTATAAACCCATAAGGTTAAACTACGTGAAAATATCCACAAAACGGCCCACTTCAATTTCTCCCCATTTTCCTTGTATAGCTCCCTTTAGAGGTAAACGTAATCGGGCGTCCCCTGGTATCTACTCCGATTCAGGCACGGACAGCCGCAAATGAACTTTTCTGCAATTCTATAAACCCATAGGGTCAAACTACGAGAAAATATCCACAAAACGGCCCGCTTCCATTTCTCCCCATTTTCCTTGTATAGCTCCCTTTAGAGGTAAACGTAATCGGGCGTCCCCTAGTATCTGCTCCGATTCAGGCACGGACAGCCGCAAATGAACTTTTCTGCAATTCTATAAACCCATAGGGTCAAACTACGAGAAAATATCCACAAAATGGCCCACTTCAATTTCTCCCCATTTTCCTTGTATAGCTCCCTTTAGAGGTAAACGTAATCGGGCGCCTCCTAATATCTGCTCCGATTCTGGCACGGACAACCGCAAATACAGTTTTCTGCATCTTTATAAACCCATAGGGTCAAACTACGAGAAAATATCCACAAAATGGTCCGCTTCAATTTTTCCTCATTTTCCTTGTATAGATCCCTTTAGAGGTAAACGTAATCCGACGTCCCCTGGTATCTGCTCCGATTCAGGCACGTACTGCCCCAAATGAACTTTTCTGCAATTCTATAAACCCATAGGGTCAAACTACGAGAAAATATCCACAAAATGGCCCACTTCAATTTCTCCCCATTTTCCTTGTATAGCTCCCTTTAGAGGTAAACGTAATCGGGCGCCTCCTAGTATCTGCTCCGATTCAGGCACGGACAACCGCAAATAAAGTTTTCTGCATCTTTATAAACCCATAGGGTCAAACTACGAGAAAATATCCACAAAACGGTCCGCTTCAATTTTTCCTCATTTTCCTTGTATAGCTCCCTTTAGAGGTAAACGTAATCGGGCGTCCTCTGGTATCTGCACCGATTCAGGCACGGACACCCCCAAATGAACTTTTCTGCAATTCTATAAACCCATAGGGTCAAACTACGAGAAAATATCCACAAAACGGCCCGCTTCAATTTCTCCCCATTTTCCTTGTATAGCTCCCTTTAGAGGTAAACGTAATCGGGCGTTCCCTGGTATCTGCTCCGATTCAGGCACAGACAGCTGCAAATGAAGTTTTCTGCAACTCTATAAACCCATAGGGTCAAACTACGAGAAAATATCCACAAAACGGCCCGCTTCAATTTTTCCTCATTTTCCTTGTATAGCTCCCTTTCGAGGTAAACGTAATCGGGCGTCTCATAGTATCTGCTCCGATTCAGGAACGGACAGCCGCAAATGAAGTTTTCTGCAATTCTATAAACCCATAGGGTCAAACTATGAGAAAATATCAATAAAACGGCCCGCTTCAATTTTACCCCATTTTCCTTGTATAACTCCCTTTAGAGGTAAACGTAATCGGGTGTCCCCTGGTATCTGCTCCGATTCAGGCACGGACAGCCCCAAATGAACTTTTCTGCAATTCTATAAACCCATAGGGTCAAACTACGAGAAAATATCCACAAAATGGCCCACTTCAATTTCTCCCCATTTTCCTTGTATAGCTCCCTTTAGAGGTAAACGTAATCGGGCGCCTCCTGGTATCTGCTCCGATTCAGGCACGGACAGCCGCAAATCAAGTTTTCTACAATTCTATAAACCCATAGGGTCAAACTACGAGAAAATATCCACAAAACGGCCCGCTTCTATTATTCCCCATTTTCCTTGTACAGCTCCCTTTAGAGGTAAACGAAATCCGACGTCCCCTGGTATCTGCTCCGATTCAGGCACGGACAGCCGCATATGAAGTTTTCTGCAATTCTATAAACCCATAGGGTCAAACTATGAGAAAATATCCACAAAATAGCCCGCTTCAATTTTACCCCATTTTCCTTGTATAGCTCCCTTTAGAGGTAAACGTAATCAGGCGTCTCCTGGTATCTGCTCCGATTAAGGCACGGACAGCCGCAACTGAAGTTTTCTGCAATTCTATAAACCCATTTGGTCAAACTACGAGAAAATATCCACAAAACGGCCCACTTCAATTTCTCCATATTTTCCTTGTATAGCTCCCTTTAGAGGTAAACGTAATCGGGCGCCTCCTGGTATCTGCTCCGATTCAGGCACAGACAGCCTTAAATCAAGTTTTCTGCAATTCTATAAACCCATAGGATCCAACAACGAGAAAATATCCACAAAACGGCCCGCTATTGTCCTTGTATAGCTCCCTTTAGAGGTAAACGTAATCCGACGTCCCCTGGTATCTGATCCGATTCAGGCACGGACAGCCCCAAATGAACTTTTCTGCAATTCTATAAACCCATAGGGTCAAAATACTTGAAAATATCCACAAAATGGCTAGCTTCAATTTTTCTCCATTTTCCTTGTATAGCTCCCTTTAAAGGTAAACGTAATCGGCGTCCCCTGGTATCTGCTCCGATTCAGGCACGGACAGCCGCAAATCAATTTTTCTGCAATTCTATAAACCCATAGGGTCAAACTACGAGAAAATATCCACAAAATGGTCCGCTTCAATTCTTCCCCATTTTCCTTGTATAGCTCTCTTTAGAGGTAAACGTAATCCGACGTCCCCTAGTATCTGCTCCAATTCAGGCACGGACAGCCCCAAATGAACTTTTCTGCAATTCTATAAACCCATAGGGTGAAACTACGTGAAAATATCCACAGAACGGCTAGCTTCAATTTTTCTCCATTTTTCTTGTATAGCTCCCTTTAAAGGTAAACGTAATCGGGCGTCCCCTGGTATCTGCTCCGATTCAGGCACCGACACCCCAAATGAACTTTTTTGCAATTCTATAAACCCATTGGGTCAAACTACGAGAAAATATCCACAAAATGGCCCGCTTCAATTTCTCCCAATTTTCCTTGTATAGCTCCCTTTAGAGGTAAACGTAATCGGGCGTCCCTTGGTATCTGCTCCGATTCATTCACAGACAGCCGCAAATGAAGTTTTCTGCAATTCTATAAAACCATAGGGTCAAACTACGAGAAAATATCCACAAAACGGCCCGCTTCAATTTTTCCCCATTTTCCTTGTATAGCTCCCTTTAGAGGTAAACGTAATCGGGCGACTCCTAGTATCTGCTCCGATTCAGGCACGGACAGCCGCATATGAAGTTTTCTGCAATTCAATAAACCCATAAGGTCAAACTACGAGAAAATATCCACAAAACAGCCCGCTTCAATTTTACCCCTTTTTCCTTGTGTGACTCCCTTTAGAGGTAAACGTAATTGGGCGTCCCCTGGTATCTGCTCCGATTTAGGCACGGACAGCCCCAAATGAACTTTTCTGCAATTCTATAAACCCATAGGGTCAAACTACGAGAAAATATCCACAAAATGACCCGCTTCAATTTCTCCCCATTTTCCTTGTATAGCTCCCTTTAGAGGTAAACGTAATCGGGCGCCTCCTGGTATCTGCTCCGATTCAGGCACGGACAGCCGCAAATCAAGTTTTCTACAATTCTATAAACCCATAGGGTCAAACTACGAGAAAATATCCACAAAACGGCCCGCTTCAATTCTTCCCCATTTTCCTTGTATAGCTCCCTTAAGAGGTAAACGAAATCCGACGTCCCCTGGTATCTGATCCGATTCAGGCAGGGACAGCCCCAAATGAACTTTTCTGCAATTCTATAAACCCATAGGGTCAAACTACGAGAAAATATCCACAAAACGGCCCGCTTCAATTTCTCCACATTTTCCTTGTATAGCTCCCTTTAGAGGTAAACGTAATCGGGCGTCCCCTGGTATCTGCTCCGATTCAGGCACAGACAGCCGCAAATGAAGTTTTCTGCAACTCTATAAACCCATAGGGTCAAACTACGAGCAAATATCCACAAAACAGCCCGCTTCAATTTTACCCCATTTTCCTTGAATAACTCCCTTTAGAGGTAAAGGTAATCGGGCGTCCCCTGGTATCTGCTCCGATTCAGGCACGGACAGCCCCAAATGAACTTTTCTGCAATTCTATAAACCCATAGGGTCAAACTACGAGAAAATATCCACAAAACGGCCCACTTCAATTTCTCCCCATTTTCCTTGTATAGCTCCCTTTAGAGGTAAACGTAATCGGGCGCCTCCTGGTATCTGCTACGATTCAGGCACGGACAGCCGCAAATCAAGTTTTCTGCAATTCTATAAACCCATAGGGTCAAACTACGAGAAAATATCCACAAAACGGCCCGCTTCAATTCTTCCCCATTTTCCTTGTACAGCTCCCTTTAGAGGTAAACGTAATCCGACGTTCCCTGGTATCTGCTCCGATTCAGGCACGGACAGCCGCATATGAAGTTTTCTGCAATTCTATAAACCCATAGGGTCAAACTACGAGAAAATATCCACAAAACAGCCCGCTTCAATTTTACCCCATTTTCCTTGTATAGCTCCCTTTAGAGGTAAACGTAATCAGGCGTCTCCTGGTATCTGCTCCGATTAAGGCACGGACAGCCGCAACTGAAGTTTTCTGCAATTCTATAAACCCATTTGGTCAAACTACGAGAAAATATGCACAAAACGGCCTACTTCAATTTCTCCCTATTTTCCTTGTATAGCTCCCTTTTGAGGTTAACGTAATCGGGCGCCTCCTGGTATCTGCTCCGATTCAGGCACAGACAGCCGCAAATCAAGTTTTCTGTAATTCTATAAACCCATAGGATCAAACTACGAGAAAATATCCACAAAATGGCCCGCTATTGTCCTTGTATAGCTCCCTTTAGAGGTAAACGTAATCCGACGTCCCCAGGTATCTGATCCGATTCAGGCACGGATAGACCCAAATGAACTTTTCTGCAATTCTATAAACCCATAGGGTCAAAATACGTGAAAATATCTACAAAATGGCTAGCTTCAATTTTTCTCCATTTTCCTTGTATAGCTCCCTTTAAAGGTAAACGTAATCGGCGTCCCCTGGTATCTGCTCCGATTCAGGCACGGACAGCCGCAAATCAAGTTTTCTGCAATTCTATAAACCCATAGGGTCAAACTACGAGAAAATATCCACAAAATGGTCCGCTTCAATTCTTCCCAATTTTCCTTGTATAGCTCCCTTTAGAGGTAAACGTAATCCGACGTCCCCTGGTATCTGCTCCGATTCAGGCACGGACAGCCCCAAATGAACTTTTCTGCAATTCTATAAACCAATAGGGTGAAACTACGTGAAAATATCCACAGAACGGCTAGCTTCAATTTTTCTCCATTTTTCTTGTATAGCTCCCTTTAAAGGTAAACGTAATCGGGCGTCCCCTGGTATCTGCTCCGATTCAGGCACCGACACCCCAAATGAACTTTTCTGCAATTCTATAAACCCATTGGGTCAAACTACGAGAAAATATCCACAAAATGGCCCGCTTCAATTTCTCCCAATTTTCCTTGTATAGCTCCCTTTAGAGGTAAACGTAATCGGGCGTCCCTTGGTATCTGCTCCGATTCAGGCACAGACAGCCGCAAATGAAGTTTTCTGCAATTCTATAAACCCATAGGGTCAAACTACGAGAAAATATCCACAAAACGGCCCGCTTCAATTTTTCCCCATTTTCCTTGTATAGCTCCCTTTAGAGGTAAACGTAATCGAGCGACTCCTAGTATCTGCTCCGATTCAGGCACGGACAGCCGCATATGAAGTTTTCTGCAATTCTATAAACCCATAGGGTCAAACTACGAGAAAATATCCACAAAACAGCCCGCTTCAATTTTACCCCATTTTCCTTGTATAGCTCCCTTTAGAGGTAAACGTAATCAGGCGTCTCCTGGTATCTGCTCCGATTAAGGCACGGACAGCCGCAACTGAAGTTTTCTGCAATTCTATAAACCCATTTGGTCAAACTACGAGAAAATATCCACAAAACGGCCTACTTCAATTTCTCCCTATTTTCCTTGTATAGCTCCCTTTAGAGGTTAACGTAATCGGGCGCCTCCTGGTATCTGCTCCGATTCAGGCACGGACAGCCGCAAATCAAGTTTTCTGCAATTCTATAAACCCATAGGATCAAACTACGAGAAAATATCCACAAAACGGCCAGCTATTGTCCTTGTATAGCTCCCTTTAGAGGTAAACGTAATCCGACGTCCCCTGGTATCTGCTCCGATTCAGGCACGGACAGCCCCAAATGAACTTTTCTGCAATTCTATAAACCCATAGGGTAAAACTACGTGAAAATATCCACAGAACGGCTAGCTTCAATTTTTTTCCATTTTTCTTGTATAGCTCCCTTTAAAGGTAAACGTAATCGGGCGTCGCCTGGTATCTGCTCCGATTCAGGCACCGACACCCCAAATGAACTTTTTTGCAATTCTATAAACCCATTGGGTCAAACTACGAGAAAATATCCACAAAATGGCCCGCTTCAATTTCTCCCAATTTTCCTTGTATAGCTCCCTTTAGAGGTAAACGTAATCGGGCGTCCCTTGGTATCTGCTCCGATTCAGGCACAGACAGCCGCAAATGAAGTTTTCTGCAATTCTATAAACCCATAGGGTCAAACTACGAGAAAATATCCACAAAACGGCCCGCTTCAATTTTTCCCCATTTTCCTTGTATAGCTCCCTTTAGAGGTAAACGTAATCGGGCGCCTCCTGGTATCTGCTCCGATTCAGGCACGGACAGCCGCAAATCAAGTTTTCTACAATTCTATAAACCCATAGGGTCAAACTACGAGAAAATATCCACAAAATGGCCCGCTTCAATTCTTCCCCATTTTCCTTGTATAGCTCCCTTTAGAGGTAAACGAAATCCGACGTCCCCTGGTATCTGATCCGATTCAGGCACGGACAGCCCCAAATGAACTTTTCTGCAATTCTATAAACCCATAGGGTCAAACTACGAGAAAATATCCACAAAACGGCCCGCTTCAATTTCTCCCCATTTTCCTTGTATAGCTCCCTTTAGAGGTAAACGTAATCGGGCGTCCCCTGGTATCTGCTCCGATTCAGGCACAGACAGCCGCAAATGAAGTTTTCTGCAACTCTATAAACCCATAAGGTCAAACTACGAGAAAATATCCACAAAACGGCCCGCTTCAATTTTTCCCCATTTTCCTTGTATAGCTCCCTTTAGAGTTAACGTAATCAGGCGACTCCTAGTATCTGCTCCGATTCAGGCACGGACAACCGCATATGAAGTTTTCTGCAATTCTATAAACCCATAGGGTCAAACTACGAGCAAATATCCACAAAACACCCCCTTCAATTTTACCCCATTTTCCTTGAATAACTCCCTTTAGAGGTAAAGGTAATCGGGCGTCCCCTGGTATCTGCTCCGATTCAGGCACGGACAGCCGCATATGAAGTTTTCTGCAATTCTATAAACCCATAGGGTCAAACTACGAGAAAATATCCACAAAACAGCCCGCTTCAATTTTACCCCATTTTCCTTGTATAGCTCCCTTTAGAGGTAAACTTAATCAGGCGTCTCCTGGTATCTGCTCTGATTAAGGCACGGACAGTCGCAACTGAAGTTTTCTGGAATTCTATAAACCCATTTGGTCAAACTACGAGAAAATATCCACAAAAAGGCCCACTTCAATTTCTCCCTATTTTCCTTGTATAGCTCCCTTTAGAGGTTAACGTAATCGGGCGCCTCCTGGTATCTGCTCCGATTCAGGCACGGACAGCCGCAAATCAAGTTTTCTGCAATTCTATAAACCCATAGGATCAAACTACGAGAAAATATCCACAAAACGGCCCGCTATTGTCCTTGTATAGCTCCCTTTAGAGGTAAACGTAATCCGACGTCCCCTGGTATCTGATCCGATTCAGGCACGGACAGACCCAAATGAACTCTTCTGCAATTCTATAAACCCATAGGGTCAAAATACGTGAAAATATCCACAAAATGGCTAGCTTCAATTTTTCTCCATTTTCCTTGTATAGCTCCCTTTAAAGGTAAACGTAATCGGCGTCCCCTGGTATCTGCTCCGATTCAGGCACGGACAGCCGCAAATCAAGTTTTCTGCAATTCTATAAACCCATAGGGTCAAACTACGAGAAAATATCCACAAAATGGTCCGCTTCAATTCTTCCCAATTTTCCTTGTATAGCTCCCTTTAGAGGTAAACGTAATCCGACGTCCCCTGGTATCTGCTCCGATTCAGGCACGGACAGCCCCAAATGAACTTTTCTGCAATTCTATAAACCCATTGGGTGAAACTACGTGAAAATATCCACAGAACGGCTAGCTTCAATTTTTCTCCATTTTTCTTGTATAGCTCCCTTTAAAGGTAAACGTAATCGGGCGTCCCCTGGTATCTGCTCCGATTCAGGCACCGACACCCCAAATGAACTTTTCTGCAATTCTATAAACCCATAGGGTGAAACTACGAGAAAATATCCACAAAACGGCCCGCTTCAATTTCTCCCCATTTTCCTTGTATAGCTCCCTTTAGAGGTAAACGTAATCGGGCGTCCCCTGGTATCTGCTCCGATTCAGGCACAGACAGCCGCAAATGAAGTTTTCTGCAACTCTATAAACCCATAAGGTCAAACTACGAGAAAATATCCACAAAACGGCCCGCTTCAATTTTTCCCCATTTTCCTTGTATAGCTCCCTTTAGAGTTAACGTAATCAGGCGACTCCTAGTATCTGCTCCGATTCAGGCACGGACAACCGCATATGAAGTTTTCTGCAATTCTATAAACCCATAGGGTCAAACTACGAGCAAATATCCACAAAACACCCCCTTCAATTTTACCCCATTTTCCTTGAATAACTCCCTTTAGAGGTAAAGGTAATCGGGCGTCCCCTGGTATCTGCTCCGATTCAGGCACGGACAGCCCTAAATGAACTTTTCTGCAATTCTATAAACCCATAGGGTCAAACTACGAGAAAATATCCACAAAACGGCCCACTTCAATTTCTCCCCATTTTCCTTGTATAGCTCCCTTTAGAGGTAAACGTAATCGGGCGCCTCCTGGTATCTGCTACGATTCAGGCACGGACAGCCGCAAATCAAGTTTTCTGCAATTCTATAAACCCATAGGGTCAAACTACGAGAAAATATCCACAAAACGGCCCACTTCAATTCTTCCCCATTTTCCTTGTACAGCTCCCTTTAGAGGTAAACGTAATCCGACGTCCCCTGGTATCTGCTCCGATTCAGGCACGGACAGCCGCATATGAAGTTTTCTGCAATTCTATAAACCCATAGGGTCAAACTACGAGAAAATATCCACAAAACAGCCCGCTTCAGTTTTACCCCATTTTCCTTGTATAGCTCCCTTTAGAGGTAAACTTAATCAGGCGTCTCCTGGTATCTGCTCTGATTAAGGCACGGACAGTCGCAACTGAAGTTTTCTGCAATTCTATAAACCCATTTGGTCAAACTACGAGAAAATATCCACAAAAAGGCCCACTTCAATTTCTCCCTATTTTCCTTGTATAGCTCCCTTTAGAGGTTAACGTAATCGGGCGCCTCCTGGTATCTGCTCCGATTCAGGCACGGACAGCCGCAAATCAAGTTTTCTGCAATTCTATAAACCCATAGGATCAAACTACGAGAAAATATCCACAAAACGGCCCGCTATTGTCCTTGTATAGCTCCCTTTAGAGGTAAACGTAATCCGACGTCCCCTGGTATCTGATCCGATTCAGGCACGGACAGACCCAAATGAACTTTTCTGCAATTCTATAAACCCATAGGGTCAAAATACGTGAAAATATCCACAAAATGGCTAGCTTCAATTTTTCTCCATTTTCCTTGTATAGCTCCCTTTAAAGGTAAACGTAATCGGCGTCCCCTGGTATCTGCTCCGATTCAGGCACGGACAGCCGCAAATCAAGTTTTCTGCAATTCTATAAACCCATAGGGTCAAACTACGAGAAAATATCCACAAAATGGTCCGCTTCAATTCTTCCCAATTTTCCTTGTATAGCTCCCTTTAGAGGTAAACGTAATCCGACGTCCCCGGGTATCTGCTCCGATTCAGGCACGGACAGCCCCAAATGAACTTTTCTGCAATTCTATAAACCCATAGGGTGAAACTACGTGAAAATATCCACAGAACGGCTAGCTTCAATTTTTCTCCATTTTTCTTGTATAGCTCCCTTTAAAGGTAAACGTAATCGGGCGTCCCCTGGTATCTGCTCCGATTCAGGCACCGACACCCCAAATGAACTTTTCTGCAATTCTATAAACCCATTGGGTCAAACTACGAGAAAATATCCACAAAATGGCCCGCTTCAATTTCTCCCAATTTTCCTTGTATAGCTCCCTTTAGAGGTAAACGTAATCGGGCATCCCTTGGTATCTGCTCCGATTCAGGCACGGACAGCCGCATATGAAGTTTTCTGCAATTCAATAAACCCATAGGGTCAAACTACGAGAAAATATCCACAAAACAGCCCGCTTCAATTTTACCCCTTTTTTCCTTGTATGACTCCCTTTAGAGGTAAACGTAATCGGGCGTCCCCTGGTATCTGCTCCGATTCAGGCACGGACAGCCCCAAATGAACTTTTCTGCAATTCTATAAACCCATAGGGTCAAACTACGAAAAAATATCCACGAAACGGCCAGGCTTCAATTCTTCCCCATTTTCCTTGTATAGCTCCCTTTAGAGGTAAACGTAATCCGACGTCCCCTGGTATCTGCTCCGATTCAGGCACGGACAGCCCCAAATGAACTTTTCTGCAATTCTATAAACCCATAAGGTCAAACTACGTGAAAATATCCACAAAACGGCCCGCTTCAATTTCTCCCCATTTTCCTTGTATAGCTCCCTTTAGAGGTAAACGTAATCGGGCGTCCCCTGGTATCTGCTCCGATTCAGGCACAGACAGCCGCAAATGAACTCTTCTGCAATTCTATAAACCCATAGGGTCAAACTACGAGAAAATATCCACAAAACGGCCCGCTTCCATTTCTCCCCATTTTCCTTGTATAGCTCCCTTTAGAGGTAAACGTAATCGGGCGTCCCCTGGTATCTGCTCCGATTCAGGCACGGACAGCCGCAAATGAACTTTTCTGCAATTCTATAAACCCATAGGGTCAAACTACGAGAAAATATCCACAAAATGGCCCACTTCAATTTCTCCCCATTTTCCTTGTATAGCTCCCTTTAGAGGTAAACGTAATCGGGCGACTCCTAGTATCTGCTCCGATTCAGGCACGGACAACCGCAAATACAGTTTTCTGCATCTTTATAAACCCATAGGGTCAAACTACGAGAAAATATCCACAAAATGGTCCGCTTCAATTTTTCCTCATTTTCCTTGTATAGATCCCTTTAGAGGTAAACGTAATCCGACGTCCCCTGGTATCTGCTCCGATTCAGGCACGGACTGCCCCAAATGAACTTTTCTGCAATTCTATAAACCCATAGGGTCAAACTACGAGAAAATATCCACAAAATGGCCCACTTCAATTTCTCCCCATTTTCCTTGTATAGCTCCCTTTAGAGGTAAACGTAATCGGGCGCCTCCTAGTATCTGCTCCGATTCAGGCACGGACAACCGCAAATAAAGTTTTCTGCATCTTTATAAACCCATAGGGTCAAACTACGAGAAAATATCCACAAAACGGTCCGCTTCAATTTTTCCTCATTTTCCTTGTATAGCTCCCTTTAGAGGTAAACGTAATCGGGCGTCCTCTGGTATCTGCTCCGATTCAGGCACGGACACCCCCAAATGAACTTTTCTGCAATTCTATAAACCCATAGGGTCAAACTACGAGAAAATATCCACAAAACGGCCCGCTTCAATTTCTCCCCATTTTCCTTGTATAGCTCCCTTTAGAGGTAAACGTAATCGGGCGTTCCCTGGCATTTGCTCCGATTCAGGCACAGACAGCCGCAAATGAAGTTTTCTGCAACTCTATAAACCCATAGGGTCAAACTACGAGAAAATACCCACAAAACGGTCCGCTTCAATTTTTCCTCATTTTCCTTGTATAGCTCCCTTTCGAGGTAAACGTAATCGGGCGTCTCCTAGTATCTGCTCCGATTCAGGCACGGACAGCCGCAAATGAAGTTTTCTGCAATTCTATAAACCCATAGGGTCAAACTACGAGAAAATATCAATAAAACGGCCCGCTTCAATTTTACCCCATTTTCCTTGTATAACTCCCTTTAGAGGTAAACGTAATCGGGCGTCCCCTGGTATCTGCTCCGATTCAGGCACGGACAGCCCCAAATGAACTTTTCTGCAATTCTATAAACCCATAGGGTCAAACTACGAGAAAATATCCACAAAATGGCCCACTTCAATTTCTCCCCATTTTCCTTGTATACCTCCCTTTAGAGGTAAACGTAATCGGGCGCCTCCTGGTATCTGCTCCGATTCAGGCACGGACAGCCGCAAATCAAGTTTTCTACAATTCTATAAACCCATAGGGTCAAACTACGAGAAAATATCCACAAAACGGCCCGCTTCAATTCTTCCCCATTTTCCTTGTATAGCTCCCTTTAGAGGTAAACGTAATCCGACGTCCCCTGGTATCTGATCCGATTCAGGCACGGACAGCCCCAAATGAACTTTTCTGCAATTCTATAAACCCATAGGTTCAAACTACGAGAAAATATCCACAAAACGGCTAGCTTCAATTTTTCTCCATTTTCCTTGTATAACTCCCTTTAGAGGTAAACGTAATCGGGCGTCCCCTGGTATCTGCTCCGATTCAGGCACGGACACCCCAAATGAACTTTTTTGCAATTCTATAAACCCATAGGGTCAAACTACGAGAAAATATCCAAAAAACGGCCCGCTTCAATTTCTCCCCATTTTCCTTGTATAGCTCCCTTTAGAGGTAAACGTAATCGGGCGTCCCCTGGTATCTGCTCCGATTCAGGCACAGACAGCCGCAAATGAAGTTTTCTGCAACTCTATAAACCTATAGGGTCAAACTACGAGAAAATATCCACAAAACGGCCCGCTTCAGTTTTTCCCCATTTTCCTTGTATAGCTCCCTTTAGAGTTAACGTAATCGGGCGACTCCTAGTATCTGCTCCGATTCAGGCACGGACAGCCGCATATGAAGTTTCCTGCAATTCTATAAACCCATAGGGTCAAACTACGAGAAAATATCCACAAAACAACCCGCTTCAATTTTACCCCATTTTCCTTGAATAACTCCCTTTAGAGGTAAAGGTAATCGGGCGTCCCCTGGTATCTGCTCCGATTCAGGCACGGACAGCCCCAAATGAACTTTTCTGCAATTCTATAAACCCATAGGGTCAAACTACGAGAAAATATCCACAAAACGGCCCACTTCAATTTCTCCCCATTTTCCTTGTATAGCTCCCTTTAGAGGTAAACGTAATCGGGCGCCTCCTGGTATATGCTACGATTCAGGCACGGACAGCCGCAAATCAAGTTTTCTGCAATTCTATAATCCCATAGGGTCAAACTACGAGAAAATATCCACAAAACGGTCCGCTTCAATTCTTCCCCATTTTCCTTGTACAGCTCCCTTTAGAGGTAAACGTAATCCTACGTCCCCTAGTATCTGCTCCGATTCAGGCACGGACAGCCCAAAATGAACTTTTCTGCAATTCTATAAACCCATAGGGTCAAACTACGTGAAAATATCCACAAAACGGCTACCTTCAATTTTTCTCCATTTTCCTTGTATAGCTCCCTTTAGAGGTAAACGTAATCAGGCGTCTCCTGGTATCTGCTCCGATTAAGGCAGGGACAGCCGCAACTGAAGTTTTCTGCAATTCTATAAACCCATAGGGTCAAACTAAGAGAAAATATCCACAAAACGGCCAGCTTCAATTCTTCCCCATTTTCCTTGTATAGCTCCCTTTAGAGGTAAACGTAATCCGACGTCCCCTGGTATCTGATCCGATTCAGGCACGGACAGCCCCAAATGAACTTTTCTGCAATTCTATAAACCCATAGGGTCAAACTACGAGAAAATATCCACAAAACGGCTAGCTTCAATTTTTCTCCATTTTCCTTGTATAGCTCCCTTTAAAGGTAAACGTAATCGGCGTCCCTTGGTATCTGCTCCGATTCAGGCACGGACACCCCAAATGAACTTTTTTGCAATTCTATAAACCCATAGGGTCAAACTACGAGAAAATATCCACAAAACGGCCCGCTTCAATTTCTCCCCATTTTCCTTGTATAGCTCCCTTTAGAGGTAAACGTAATCGGGCGTCCCCTGGTATCTGCTCCAATTCAAGCACAGACAGCCGCAAATGAAGTTTTCTGCAACTCTATAAACCTATAGGGTCAAACTACGAGAAAATATCCACAAAACGGCCCGCTTCAGTTTTTCCCCATTTTCCTTGTATAGCTCCCTTTAGAGTTAACGTAATCGGGCGACTCCTAGTATCTGCTCCGATTCAGGCACGGATAGTCGCATATGAAGTTTCCTGCAATTCTATAAACCCATAGGGTCAAACTACGAGAAAATATCCACAAAACAACCCGCTTCAATTTTACCTCTTTTTCCTTGAATAACTCCCTTTAGAGGTAAAGGTAATCGGGCGTCCCCTGGTATCTGCTCCGATTCAGGCACGGACAGCCCCAAATGAACTTTTCAGCAATTCTATAAACCCATAGGGTCAAACTACGAGAAAATATCCACAAAACGGTCCACTTCAATTTCTCCCCATTTTCCTTGTATAGCTCCCTTTAGAGGTAAACGTAATCGGGCGCCTCCTGGTATATGCTACGATTCAGGCACGGACAGCCGCAAATCAAGTTTTCTGCAATTCTATAAACCCATAGGGTCAAACTACGAGAAAATATCCACAAAACGGCCCGCTTCAATTCTTCCCCATTTTCCTTGTACAGCTCCCTTTAGAGGTAAACGTAATCCTACGTCCCCTGGTATCTGCTCCGATTCAGGCACGGACAGCCCAAAATGAACTTTTCTGCAATTCTATAAACCCATAGGGTCAAACTACGTGAAAATATCCACAAAACGGCTACCTTCAATTTTTCTCCATTTTCCTTGTATAGCTCCCTTTAGAGGTAAACGTAATCAGGCGTCTCCTGGTATCTGCTCCGATTAAGGCAGGGACAGCCGCAACTGAAGTTTTCTGCAATTCTATAAACCCATAGGGTCAAACTACGAGAAAATATCCACAAAACGGCCCGCTTCAATTCTTCCCCATTGTCCTTGTATAGCTCCCTTTAGAGGTAAACGTAATCCGGCGTCCCCTGGTATCTGATCCGATTCAGGCACGGACAGCCCCAAATGAACTTTTCTGCAATTCTATAAACCCATAGGGTCAAACTACGAGAAAATATCCACGAAACGGCCAGGCTTCAATTCTTCCCCATTTTCCTTGTATAGCTCCCTTTAGAGGTAAACGTAATCCGACGTCCCCTGGTATCTGCTCCGATTCTGGCACGAACAGCCCCAAATGAACTTTTCTGCAATTCTATAAACCCATAAGGTCAAACTACGAGAAAATATCCACAAAACGGCCCGCTTCAATTCTTCCCCATTGTCCTTGTATAGCTCCCTTTAGAGGTAAACGTAATCCGGCGTCCCCTGGTATCTGATCCGATTCAGGCACGGACAGCCCCAAATGAACTTTTCTGCAATTCTATAAACCCATAGGGTCAAACTACGAGAAAATATCCACGAAACGGCCAGGCTTCAATTCTTCCCCATTTTCCTTGTATAGCTCCCTTTAGAGGTAAACGTAATCCGACGTCCCCTGGTATCTGATCCGATTCAGGCACGGACAGCCCCAAATGAACTTTTCTGCAATTCTATAAACCCATAGGGTCAAACTACGAGAAAATATCCACAAAACGGCTAGCTTCAATTTTTCTCCATTTTCCTTGTATAGCTCCCTTTAAAGGTAAACGTAATCGGCGTCCCTTGGTATCTGCTCCGATTCAGGCACGGACACCCCAAATGAACTTTTTTGCAATTATATAAACCCATAGGGTCAAACTACGAGAAAATATCCACAAAACGGCCCGCTTCAATTTCTCCCCATTTTCCTTGTATAGCTCCCTTTAGAGGTAAACGTAATCGGGCGTCCCCTGGTATCTGCTCCAATTCAAGCACAGACAGCCGCAAATGAAGTTTTCTGCAACTCTATAAACCTATAGGGTCAAACTACGAGAAAATATCCACAAAACGGCCCGCTTCAGTTTTTCCCCATTTTCCTTGTATAGCTCCCTTTAGAGTTAACGTAATCGGGCGACTCCTAGTATCTGCTCCGATTCAGGCACGGATAGTCGCATATGAAGTTTCCTGCAATTCTATAAACCCATAGGGTCAAACTACGAGAAAATATCCACAAAACAACCCGCTTCAATTTTACCCCATTTTCCTTGAATAACTCCCTTTAGAGGTAAAGGTAATCGGGCGTCCCCTGGTATCTGCTCCGATTCAGGCACGGACAGCCCCAAATGAACTTTTCTGCAATTCTATAAACCCATAGGGTCAAACTACGAGAAAATATCCACAAAACGGCCCACTTCAATTTCTCCCCATTTTCCTTGTATAGCTCCCTTTAGAGGTAAACGTAATCGGGCGCCTCCTGGTATATGCTACGATTCAGGCACGGACAGCCGCAAATCAAGTTTTCTGCAATTCTATAAACCCATAGGGTCAAACTACGAGAAAATATCCACAAAACGGCCCGCTTCAATTCTTCCCCATTTTCCTTGTACAGCTCCCTTTAGAGGTAAACGTAATCCTACGTCCCCTGGTATCTGCTCCGATTCAGGCACGGACAGCCCAAAATGAACTTTTCTGCAATTATTTAAACCCATAGGGTCAAACTACGTGAAAATATCCACAAAACGGCTACCTTCAATTTTTCTCCATTTTCCTTGTATAGCTCCCTTTAGAGGTAAATGTAATCAGGCGTCTCCTGGTATCTGCTCCGATTAAGGCAGGGACAGCCGCAACTGAAGTTTTCTGCAATTCTATAAACCCATAGGGTCAAACTACGAGAAAATATCCACAAAACGGCCCGCATCAATTCTTCCCCATTGTCCTTGTATAGCTCCCTTTAGAGGTAAACGTAATCCGGCGTCCCCTGGTATCTGATCCGATTCAGGCACGGACAGCCCCAAATGAACTTTTCTGCAATTCTATAAACCCATAGGGTCAAACTACGAGAAAATATCCACGAAACGGCCAGGCTTCAATTCTTCCCCATTTTCCTTGTATAGCTCCCTTTAGAGGTAAACGTAATCCGACGTCCCCTGGTATCTGCTCCGATTCTGGCACGAACAGCCCCAAATGAACTTTTCTGCAATTCTATAAACCCATAAGGTCAAACTACGTGAAAATATCCACAAAACGGCCCGCTTCAATTTCTCCCCATTTTCCTTGTATAGCTCCCTTTAGAGGTAAACGTAATCGGGCGTCCCCTGGTATCTGCTCCGATTCAGGCACGGACAGCCGCAAATGAACTTTTCTGCAATTCTATAAACCCATAGGGTCAAACTACGAGAAAATATCCACAAAACGGCCCGCTTCCATTTCTCCCCATTTTCCTTGTATAGCTCCCTTTAGAGGTAAACGTAATCGGGCGTCCCCTGGTATCTGCTCCGATTCAGGAACGGACAGCCGCAAATGAACTTTTCTGCAATTCTATAAACCCATAGGGTCAAACTACGAGAAAATATCCACAAAATGGCCCACTTCAATTTCTCCCCATTTTCCTTGTATAGCTCCCTTTAGAGGTAAACGTAATCGGGTGCCTCCTAGTATCTGCTCCGATTCAGGCACGGACAACCGCAAATACAGTTTTCTACATCTTTATAAACCCATAGGGTCAAACTACGAGAAAATATCCACAAAATGGTCCGCTTCAATTTTTCCTCATTTTCCTTGTATAGATCCCTTTAGAGGTAAACGTAATCCGACGTCCCCTGGTATCTGCTCCGATTCAGGCATGGACTGCCCCAAATGAACTTTTCTGCAATTCTATAAACCCATAGGGTCAAACTACGAGAAAATATCCACAAAATGGCCCACTTCAATTTCTCCCCATTTTCCTTGTATAGCTCCCTTTAGAGGTAAACGTAATCGGGCGCCTCCTAGTATCTGCTCCGATTCCGGCACGGACAACCGCAAATAAAGTTTTCTGCATCTTTATAAACCCATAGGGTCAAACTACGAGAAAATATCCACAAAACGGTCCGCTTCAATTTTTCCTCATTTTCCTTGTATAGCTCCCTTTAGAGGTAAACGTAATCGGGCGTCCTCTGGTATCTGCTCCGATTCAGGCACGGACACCCCCAAATGAACTTTTCTGCAATTCTATAAACCCATAGTCAAACTACGAGAAAATATCCACAAAACGGCCCGCTTCAATTTCTCCCCATTTTCCTTGTATAGCAACCTTTAGAGGTAAACGTAATCGGGCGTTCCCTGGCATCTGCTCCGATTCAGGCACAGGCAGCCGCAAATGAAGTTTTCTGCAACTCTATAAACCCATAGGGTCAAACTACGAGAAAATACCCACAAAACGGCCCGCTTCAATTTTTCCTCATTTTCCTAGTATAGCTCCCTTTCGAGGTAAACGTAATCGGGCGTCTCCTAGTATCTGCTCCGATTCAGGCACGGACAGCCGCAAATGAAGTTTTCTGCAATTCTATAAACCCATAGGGTCAAACTACGAGAAAATATCAATAAAACGGCCCGCTTCAATTTTACCCCATTTTCCTTGTATAACTCCCTTTAGAGGTAAACGTAATTGGGCGTCCCCTGGTATCTGCTCCGATTCAGGCACGGACAGCCCCAAATGTACTTTTCTGCAATTCTATAAACCCATAGGGTCAAACTACGAGAAAATATCCACAAAATGGCCCACTTCAATTTCTCCCCATTTTCCTTGTATAGCTCCCTTTAGAGGTAAACGTAATCGGGCGCCTCCTGGTATCTGCTCCGATTCAGGCACGGATAGCCGCAAATCAAGTTTTCTACAATTCTATAAACCCAGAGGGTCAAACTACGAGAAAATATCCACAAAACGGCCCGCTTCAATTCTTCCCCATTTTCCTTGTATAGCTCCCTTTAGAGGTAAACGTAATCCGACGTCCCCTGGTATCTGATCCGATTCAGGCACGGACAGCCCCAAATGAACTTTTCTGCAATTCTATAAACCCATAGGGTCAAACTACGAGAAAATATCCACAAAACGGCTAGCTTCAATTTTTCTCCATTTTCCTTGTATAGCTCCCTTTAAAGGTAAACGTAATCGGCGTCCCTTGGTATCTGCTCCGATTCAGGCACGGACACCCCAAATGAACTTTTTTGCAATTCTATAAACCCATAGGGTGAAACTACGAGAAAATATCCACAAAACGGCCCGCTTCAATTTCTCCCCATTTTCCTTGTATAGCTCCCTTTAGAGGTAAACGTAATCGGGCGTCCCCTGGTATCTGCTCCGATTCAGGCACAGACAGCCGCAAATGAAGTTTTCTGCAACTCTATAAACCTATAGGGTCAAACTACGAGAAAATATCCACAAAACGGCCCGCTTCAGTTTTTCCCCATTTTCCTTGTATAGCTCCCTTTAGAGTTAACGTAATCGGGCGACTCCTAGTATCTGCTCCGATTCAGGCACGGACAGCCGCATATGAAGTTTCCTGCAATTCTATAAATTCATAGGGTCAAACTACGAGAAAATATCCACAAAACAACCCGCTTCAATTTTACCTCTTTTTCCTTGAATAACTCCCTTTAGAGGTAAAGGTAATCGGGCGTCCCCTGGTATCTGCTCCGATTCAGGCACGGACAGCCCCAAATGAACTTTTCAGCAATTCTATAAACCCATAGGGTCAAACTACGAGAAAATATCCACAAAACGGCCCGCATCAATTCTTCCCCATTGTCCTTGTATAGCTCCCTTTAGAGGTAAACGTAATCCGGCGTCCCCTGGTATCTGATCCGATTCAGGCACGGACAGCCCCAAATGAACTTTTCTGCAATTCTATAAACCCATAGGGTCAAACTACGAGAAAATATCCACGAAACGGCCAGGCTTCAATTCTTCCCCATTTTCCTTGTATAGCTCCCTTTAGAGGTAAACGTAATCCGACGTCCCCTGGTATCTGCTCCGATTCTGGCACGAACAGCCCCAAATGAACTTTTCTGCAATTCTATAAACCCATAAGGTCAAACTACGTGAAAATATCCACAAAACGGCCCGCTTCAATTTCTCCCCATTTTCCTTGTATAGCTCCCTTTAGAGGTAAACGTAATCGGGCGTCCCCTGGTATCTGCTCCGATTCAGGCACGGACAGCCGCAAATGAACTTTTCTGCAATTCTATAAACCCATAGGGTCAAACTACGAGAAAATATCCACAAAACGGCCCGCTTCCATTTCTCCCCATTTTCCTTGTATAGCTCCCTTTAGAGGTAAACGTAATCGGGCGTCCCCTGGTATCTGCTCCGATTCAGGAACGGACAGCCGCAAATGAACTTTTCTGCAATTCTATAAACCCATAGGGTCAAACTACGAGAAAATATCCACAAAATGGCCCACTTCAATTTCTCCCCATTTTCCTTGTATAGCTCCCTTTAGAGGTAAACGTAATCGGGTGCCTCCTAGTATCTGCTCCGATTCAGGCACGGACAACCGCAAATACAGTTTTCTACATCTTTATAAACCCATAGGGTCAAACTACGAGAAAATATCCACAAAATGGTCCGCTTCAATTTTTCCTCATTTTCCTTGTATAGATCCCTTTAGAGGTAAACGTAATCCGACGTCCCCTGGTATCTGCTCCGATTCAGGCATGGACTGCCCCAAATGAACTTTTCTGCAATTCTATAAACCCATA
This sequence comes from Heracleum sosnowskyi, assembly GCA_030848705.1. Taxonomy (NCBI): domain Eukaryota; kingdom Viridiplantae; phylum Streptophyta; class Magnoliopsida; order Apiales; family Apiaceae; genus Heracleum; species Heracleum sosnowskyi. Next base: position 64,189,130 of record CM061244.1, on the reverse strand, counting down.
GGGTCAAACTACGAGAAAATATCCACAAAATGGCCCACTTCAATTTCTCCCCATTTTCCTTGTATAGCTCCCTTTAGAGGTAAACGTAATCGGGCGCCTCCTAGTATCTGCTCCGATTCCGGCACGGACAACCGCAAATAAAGTTTTCTGCATCTTTATAAACCCATAGGGTCAAACTACGAGAAAATATCCACAAAACGGTCCGCTTCAATTTTTCCTCATTTTCCTTGTATAGCTCCCTTTAGAGGTAAACGTAATCGGGCGTCCTCTGGTATCTGCTCCGATTCAGGCACGGACACCCCCAAATGAACTTTTCTGCAATTCTATAAACCCATAGTCAAACTACGAGAAAATATCCACAAAACGGCCCGCTTCAATTTCTCCCCATTTTCCTTGTATAGCAACCTTTAGAGGTAAACGTAATCGGGCGTTCCCTGGCATCTGCTCCGATTCAGGCACAGGCAGCCGCAAATGAAGTTTTCTGCAACTCTATAAACCCATAGGGTCAAACTACGAGAAAATACCCACAAAACGGCCCGCTTCAATTTTTCCTCATTTTCCTAGTATAGCTCCCTTTCGAGGTAAACGTAATCGGGCGTCTCCTAGTATCTGCTCCGATTCAGGCACGGACAGCCGCAAATGAAGTTTTCTGCAATTCTATAAACCCATAGGGTCAAACTACGAGAAAATATCAATAAAACGGCCCGCTTCAATTTTACCCCATTTTCCTTGTATAACTCCCTTTAGAGGTAAACGTAATTGGGCGTCCCCTGGTATCTGCTCCGATTCAGGCACGGACAGCCCCAAATGTACTTTTCTGCAATTCTATAAACCCATAGGGTCAAACTACGAGAAAATATCCACAAAATGGCCCACTTCAATTTCTCCCCATTTTCCTTGTATAGCTCCCTTTAGAGGTAAACGTAATCGGGCGCCTCCTGGTATCTGCTCCGATTCAGGCACGGACAGCCGCAAATCAAGTTTTCTACAATTCTATAAACCCAGAGGGTCAAACTACGAGAAAATATCCACAAAACGGCCCGCTTCAATTCTTCCCCATTTTCCTTGTATAGCTCCCTTTAGAGGTAAACGTAATCCGACGTCCCCTGGTATCTGATCCGATTCAGGCACGGACAGCCCCAAATGAACTTTTCTGCAATTCTATAAACCCATAGGGTCAAACTACGAGAAAATATCCACAAAACGGCTAGCTTCAATTTTTCTCCATTTTCCTTGTATAGCTCCCTTTAAAGGTAAACGTAATCGGCGTCCCTTGGTATCTGCTCCGATTCAGGCACGGACACCCCAAATGAACTTTTTTGCAATTCTATAAACCCATAGGGTGAAACTACGAGAAAATATCCACAAAACGGCCCGCTTCAATTTCTCCCCATTTTCCTTGTATAGCTCCCTTTAGAGGTAAACGTAATCGGGCGTCCCCTGGTATCTGCTCCGATTCAGGCACAGACAGCCGCAAATGAAGTTTTCTGCAACTCTATAAACCTATAGGGTCAAACTACGAGAAAATATCCACAAAACGGCCCGCTTCAGTTTTTCCCCATTTTCCTTGTATAGCTCCCTTTAGAGTTAACGTAATCGGGCGACTCCTAGTATCTGCTCCGATTCAGGCACGGACAGCCGCATATGAAGTTTCCTGCAATTCTATAAATTCATAGGGTCAAACTACGAGAAAATATCCACAAAACAACCCGCTTCAATTTTACCTCTTTTTCCTTGAATAACTCCCTTTAGAGGTAAAGGTAATCGGGCGTCCCCTGGTATCTGCTCCGATTCAGGCACGGACAGCCCCAAATGAACTTTTCAGCAATTCTATAAACCCATAGGGTCAAACTACGAGAAAATATCCACAAAACGGTCCACTTCAATTTCTCCCCATTTTCCTTGTATAGCTCCCTTTAGAGGTAAACGGAATCGGGCGCCTCCTGGTATCTGCTACGATTCAGGCACGGACAGCCGCAAATCAAGTTTTCTGCAATTCTATAAACCCATAGGGTCAAACTACGAGAAAATATCCACAAAACGGCCCGCTTCAATTCTTCCCCATTTTCCTTGTACAGCTCCCTTTAGAGGTAAATGTAATCCGACGTCCCCTGGTATCTGCTCCGATTCAGGCACGGACAGCCCAAAATGAACTTTTCTGCAATTCTATAAACCCATAGGGTCAAACTACGAGAAAATATCCACAAAATGGCCCACTTCAATTTCTCCCCATTTTCCTTGTATAGCTCCCTTTAGAGGTAAACGTAATCGGGTGCCTCCTAGTATCTGCTCCGATTCAGGCACGGACAACCGCAAATACAGTTTTCTGCATCTTTATAAACCCATAGGGTCAAACTACGAGAAAATATCCACAAAATGGTCCGCTTCAATTTTTCCTCATTTTCCTTGTATAGATCCCTTTAGAGGTAAACGTAATCCGACGTCCCCTGGTATCTGCTCCGATTCAGGCATGGACTGCCCCAAATGAACTTTTCTGCAATTCTATAAACCCATAGGGTCAAACTACGAGAAAATATCCACAAAATGGCCCACTTCAATTTCTCCCCATTTTCCTTGTATAGCTCCCTTTAGAGGTAAACGTAATCGGGCGCCTCCTAGTATCTGCTCCGATTCCGGCACGGACAACCGCAAATAAAGTTTTCTGCATCTTTATAAACCCATAGGGTCAAACTACGAGAAAATATCCACAAAACGGTCCGCTTCAATTTTTCCTCATTTTCCTTGTATAGCTCCCTTTAGAGGTAAACGTAATCGGGCGTCCTCTGGTATCTGCTCCGATTCAGGCACGGACACCCCCAAATGAACTTTTCTGCAATTCTATAAACCCATAGGGTCAAACTACGAGAAAATATCCACAAAACGGCCCGCTTCAATTTCTCCCCATTTTCCTTGTATAGCAACCTTTAGAGGTAAACGTAATCGGGCGTTCCCTGGCATCTGCTCCGATTCAGGCACAGGCAGCCGCAAATGAAGTTTTCTGCAACTCTATAAACCCATAGGGTCAAACTACGAGAAAATACCCACAAAACGGCCCGCTTCAATTTTTCCTCATTTTCCTAGTATAGCTCCCTTTCGAGGTAAACGTAATCGGGCGTCTCCTAGTATCTGCTCCGATTCAGGCACGGACAGCCGCAAATGAAGTTTTCTGCAATTCTATAAACCCATAGGGTCAAACTACGAGAAAATATCAATAAAACGGCCCGCTTCAATTTTACCCCATTTTCCTTGTATAACTCCCTTTAGAGGTAAACGTAATTGGGCGTCCCCTGGTATCTGCTCCGATTCAGGCACGGACAGCCCCAAATGTACTTTTCTGCAATTCTATAAACCCATAGGGTCAAACTACGAGAAAATATCCACAAAATGGCCCACTTCAATTTCTCCCCATTTTCCTTGTATAGCTCCCTTTAGAGGTAAACGTAATCGGGCGCCTCCTGGTATCTGCTCCGATTCAGGCACGGACAGCCGTAAATCAAGTTTTCTACAATTCTATAAACCCAGAGGGTCAAACTACGAGAAAATATCCACAAAACGGCCCGCTTCAATTCTTCCCCATTTTCCTTGTATAGCTCCCTTTAGAGGTAAACGTAATCCGACGTCCCCTGGTATCTGATCCGATTCAGGCACGGACAGCCCCAAATGAACTTTTCTGCAATTCTATAAACCCATAGGGTCAAACTACGAGAAAATATCCACAAAACGGCTAGCTTCAATTTTTCTCCATTTTCCTTGTATAGCTCCCTTTAAAGGTAAACGTAATCGGCGTCCCTTGGTATCTGCTCCGATTCAGGCACGGACACCCCAAATGAACTTTTTTGCAATTCTATAAACCCATAGGGTGAAACTACGAGAAAATATCCACAAAACGGCCCGCTTCAATTTCTCCCCATTTTCCTTGTATAGCTCCCTTTAGAGGTAAACGTAATCGGGCGTCCCCTGGTATCTGCTCCGATTCAGGCACAGACAGCCGCAAATGAAGTTTTCTGCAACTCTATAAACCTATAGGGTCAAACTACGAGAAAATATCCACAAAACGGCCCGCTTCAGTTTTTCCCCATTTTCCTTGTATAGCTCCCTTTAGAGTTAACGTAATCGGGCGACTCCTAGTATCTGCTCCGATTCAGGCACGGACAGCCGCATATGAAGTTTCCTGCAATTCTATAAATTCATAGGGTCAAACTACGAGAAAATATCCACAAAACAACCCGCTTCAATTTTACCTCTTTTTCCTTGAATAACTCCCTTTAGAGGTAAAGGTAATCGGGCGTCCCCTGGTATCTGCTCCGATTCAGGCACGGACAGCCCCAAATGAACTTTTCAGCAATTCTATAAACCCATAGGGTCAAACTACGAGAAAATATCCACAAAACGGTCCACTTCAATTTCTCCCCATTTTCCTTGTATAGCTCCCTTTAGAGGTAAACGGAATCGGGCGCCTCCTGGTATCTGCTACGATTCAGGCACGGACAGCCGCAAATCAAGTTTTCTGCAATTCTATAAACCCATAGGGTCAAACTACGAGAAAATATCCACAAAACGGCCCGCTTCAATTCTTCCCCATTTTCCTTGTACAGCTCCCTTTAGAGGTAAATGTAATCCGACGTCCCCTGGTATCTGCTCCGATTCAGGCACGGACAGCCCAAAATGAACTTTTCTGCAATTCTATAAACCCATAGGGTCAAACTACGAGAAAATATCCACAAAATGGCCCACTTCAATTTCTCCCCATTTTCCTTGTATAGCTCCCTTTAGAGATAAACGTAATCGGGTGCCTCCTAGTATCTGCTCCGATTCAGGCACGGACAACCGCAAATACAGTTTTCTGCATCTTTATAAACCCATAGGGTCAAACTACGAGAAAATATCCACAAAATGGTCCGCTTCAATTTTTCCTCATTTTCCTTGTATAGATCCCTTTAGAGGTAAACGTAATCCGACGTCCCCTGGTATCTGCTCCGATTCAGGCATGGACTGCCCCAAATGAACTTTTCTGCAATTCTATAAACCCATAGGGTCAAACTACGAGAAAATATCCACAAAATGGCCCACTTCAATTTCTCCCCATTTTCCTTGTATAGCTCCCTTTAGAGGTAAACGTAATCGGGCGCCTCCTAGTATCTGCTCCGATTCCGGCACGGACAACCGCAAATAAAGTTTTCTGCATCTTTATAAACCCATAGGGTCAAACTACGAGAAAATATCCACAAAACGGTCCGCTTCAATTTTTCCTCATTTTCCTTGTATAGCTCCCTTTAGAGGTAAACGTAATCGGGCGTCCTCTGGTATCTGCTCCGATTCAGGCACGGACACCCCCAAATGAACTTTTCTGCAATTCTATAAACCCATAGGGTCAAACTACGAGAAAATATCCACAAAACGGCCCGCTTCAATTTCTCCCAATTTTCCTTGTATAGCAACCTTTAGAGGTAAACGTAATCGGGCGTTCCCTGGCATCTGCTCCGATTCAGGCACAGACAGCCGCAAATGAAGTTTTCTGCAACTCTATAAACCCATAGGGTCAAACTACGAGAAAATACCCACAAAACGGCCCGCTTCAATTTTTCCTCATTTTCCTAGTATAGCTCCCTTTCGAGGTAAACGTAATCGGGCGTCTCCTAGTATCTGCTCCGATTCAGGCACGGACAGCCGCAAATGAAGTTTTCTGCAATTCTATAAACCCATAGGGTCAAACTACGAGAAAATATCAATAAAACGGCCCGCTTCAATTTTACCCCATTTTCCTTGTATAACTCCCTTTAGAGGTAAACGTAATTGGGCGTCCCCTGGTATCTGCTCCGATTCAGGCACGGACAGCCCCAAATGTACTTTTCTGCAATTCTATAAACCCATAGGGTCAAACTACGAGAAAATATCCACAAAATGGCCCACTTCAATTTCTCCCCATTTTCCTTGTATAGCTCCCTTTAGAGGTAAACGTAATCGGGCGCCTCCTGGTATCTGCTCCGATTCAGGCACGGACAGCCGCAAATCAAGTTTTCTACAATTCTATAAACCCAGAGGGTCAAACTACGAGAAAATATCCACAAAACGGCCCGCTTCAATTCTTCCCCATTTTCCTTGTATAGCTCCCTTTAGAGGTAAACGTAATCCGACGTCCCCTGGTATCTGATCCGATTCAGGCACGGACAGCCCCAAATGAACTTTTCTGCAATTCTATAAACCCATAGGGTCAAACTACGAGAAAATATCCACAAAACGGCTAGCTTCAATTTTTCTCCATTTTCCTTGTATAGCTCCCTTTAAAGGTAAACGTAATCGGCGTCCCTTGGTATCTGCTCCGATTCAGGCACGGACACCCCAAATGAACTTTTTTGCAATTCTATAAACCCATAGGGTGAAACTACGAGAAAATATCCACAAAACGGCCCGCTTCAATTTCTCCCCATTTTCCTTGTATAGCTCCCTTTAGAGGTAAACGTAATCGGGCGTCCCCTGGTATCTGCTCCGATTCAGGCACAGACAGCCGCAAATGAAGTTTTCTGCAACTCTATAAACCTATAGGGTCGAACTACGAGAAAATATCCACAAAACGGCCCGCTTCAGTTTTTCCCCATTTTCCTTGTACAGCTCCCTTTAGAGTTAACGTAATCGGGCGACTCCTAGTATCTGCTCCGATTCAGGCACGGACAGCCGCATATGAAGTTTCCTGCAATTCTATAAATTCATAGGGTCAAACTACGAGAAAATATCCACAAAACAACCCGCTTCAATTTTACCTCTTTTTCCTTGAATAACTCCCTTTAGAGGTAAAGGTAATCGGGCGTCCCCTGGTATCTGCTCCGATTCAGGCACGGACAGCCCCAAATGAACTTTTCAGCAATTCTATAAACCCATAGGGTCAAACTACGAGAAAATATCCACAAAATGGTCCGCTTCAATTTTTCCTCATTTTCCTTGTATAGATCCCTTTAGAGGTAAACGTAATCCGACGTCCCCTGGTATCTGCTCCGATTCAGGCATGGACTGCCCCAAATGAACTTTTCTGCAATTCTATAAACCCATAGGGTCAAACTACGAGAAAATATCCACAAAATGGCCCACTTCAATTTCTCCCCATTTTCCTTGTATAGCTCCCTTTAGAGGTAAACGTAATCGGGCGCCTCCTAGTATCTGCTCCGATTCCGGCACGGACAACCGCAAATAAAGTTTTCTGCATCTTTATAAACCCATAGGGTCAAACTACGAGAAAATATCCACAAAACGGTCCGCTTCAATTTTTCCTCATTTTCCTTGTATAGCTCCCTTTAGAGGTAAACGTAATCGGGCGTCCTCTGGTATCTGCTCCGATTCAGGCACGGACACCCCCAAATGAACTTTTCTGCAATTCTATAAACCCATAGGGTCAAACTACGAGAAAATATCCACAAAACGGCCCGCTTCAATTTCTCCCCATTTTCCTTGTATAGCAACCTTTAGAGGTAAACGTAATCGGGCGTTCCCTGGCATCTGCTCCGATTCAGGCACAGACAGCCGCAAATGAAGTTTTCTGCAACTCTATAAACCCATAGGGTCAAACTACGAGAAAATACCCACAAAACGGCCCGCTTCAATTTTTCCTCATTTTCCTAGTATAGCTCCCTTTCGAGGTAAACGTAATCGGGCGTCTCCTAGTATCTGCTCCGATTCAGGCACGGACAGCCGCAAATGAAGTTTTCTGCAATTCTATAAACCCATAGGGTCAAACTACGAGAAAATATCAATAAAACGGCCCGCTTCAATTTTACCCCATTTTCCTTGTATAACTCCCTTTAGAGGTAAACGTAATTGGGCGTCCCCTGGTATCTGCTCCGATTCAGGCACGGACAGCCCCAAATGTACTTTTCTGCAATTCTATAAACCCATAGGGTCAAACTACGAGAAAATATCCACAAAATGGCCCACTTCAATTTCTCCCCATTTTCCTTGTATAGCTCCCTTTAGAGGTAAACGTAATCGGGCGCCTCCTGGTATCTGCTCCGATTCAGGCACGGACAGCCGCAAATCAAGTTTTCTACAATTCTATAAACCCAGAGGGTCAAACTACGAGAAAATATCCACAAAACGGCCCGCTTCAATTCTTCCCCATTTTCCTTGTATAGCTCCCTTTAGAGGTAAACGTAATCCGACGTCCCCTGGTATCTGATCCGATTCAGGCACGGACAGCCCCAAATGAACTTTTCTGCAATTCTATAAACCCATAGGGTCAAACTACGAGAAAATATCCACAAAACGGCTAGCTTCAATTTTTCTCCATTTTCCTTGTATAGCTCCCTTTAAAGGTAAACGTAATCGGCGTCCCTTGGTATCTGCTCCGATTCAGGCACGGACACCCCAAATGAACTTTTTTGCAATTCTATAAACCCATAGGGTGAAACTACGAGAAAATATCCACAAAACGGCCCGCTTCAATTTCTCCCCATTTTCCTTGTATAGCTCCCTTTAGAGGTAAACGTAATCGGGCGTCCCCTGGTATCTGCTCCGATTCAGGCACAGACAGCCGCAAATGAAATTTTCTGCAACTCTATAAACCTATAGGGTCAAACTACGAGAAAATATCCACAAAACGGCCCGCTTCAGTTTTTCCCCATTTTCCATGTATAGCTCCCTTTAGAGTTAACGTAATCGGGCGACTCCTAGTATCTGCTCCGATTCAGGCACGGACAGCCGCATATGAAGTTTCCTGCAATTCTATAAATTCATAGGGTCAAACTACGAGAAAATATCCACAAAACAACCCGCTTCAATTTTACCTCTTTTTCCTTGAATAACTCCCTTTAGAGGTAAAGGTAATCGGGCGTCCCCTGGTATCTGCTCCGATTCAGGCACGGACAGCCCCAAATGAACTTTTCAGCAATTCTATAAACCCATAGGGTCAAACTACGAGAAAATATCCACAAAACGGCCCACTTCAATTTCTCCCCATTTTCCTTGTATAGCTCCCTTTAGAGGTAAACGGAATCGGGCGCCTCCTGGTATCTGCTACGATTCAGGCACGGACAGCCGCAAATCAAGTTTTCTGCAATTCTATAAACCCATAGGGTCAAACTACGAGAAAATATCCACAAAACGGCCCGCTTCAATTCTTCCCCATTTTCCTTGTACAGCTCCCTTTAGAGGTAAATGTAATCCGACGTCCCCTGGTATCTGCTCCGATTCAGGCACGGACAGCCCAAAATGAACTTTTCTGCAATTCTATAAACCCATAGGGTCAAACTACGTGAAAATATCCACAAAACGGCTACCTTCAATTTTTCTCCATTTTCCTTGTATAGCTCCCTTTAGAGGTAAACGTAATCAGGCGTCTCCTGGTATCTGCTCCGATTAAGGCAGGGACAGCCGCAACTGAAGTTTTCTGCAATTCTATAAACCCATAGGGTCAAACTACGAGAAAATATCCACAAAACGGCCCGCTTCAATTCTTCCCCATTGTCCTTGTATAGCTCCCTTTAGAGGTAAACGTAATCCGGCGTCCCCTGGTATCTGATCCGATTCAGGCACGGACAGCCCAAATGAACTTTTCTGCAATTCTATAAACCCATAGGGTCAAACTACGAGAAAATATCCACGAAACGGCCAGGCTTCAATTCTTCCCCATTTTCCTTGTATAGCTCCCTTTAGAGGTAAACGTAATCCGACGTCCCCTGGTATCTGCTCCGATTCTGGCACGGACAGCCCCAAATGAACTTTTCTGCAATTCTATAAACCCATAAGGTCAAACTACGTGAAAATATCCACAAAACGGCCCGCTTCAATTTCTCCCCATTTTCCTTGTATAGCTCCCTTTAGAGGTAAACGTAATCGGGCGTCCCCTGGTATCTGCTCCGATTCAGGCACAGACAGCCGCAAATGAACTTTTCTGCAATTCTATAAACCCATAGGGTCAAACTACGAGAAAATATCCACAAAACGGCCCGCTTCCATTTCTCCCCATTTTCCTTGTATAGCTCCCTTTAGAGGTAAACGTAATCGGGCGTCCCCTGGTATCTGCTCCGATTCAGGCACGGACAGCCGCAAATGAACTTTTCAGCAATTTTATAAACCCATAGGGTCAAACTACGAGAAAATATCCACAAAATGGCCCACATCAATTTCTCCCCATTTTCCTTGTATAGCTCCCTTTAGAGGTAAACGTAATCGGGCGCCTCCTAGTATCTGCTCCGATTCAGGCACGGACAACCGCAAATACAGTTTTCTGCATCTTTATAAACCCATAGGGTCAAACTACGAGAAAATATCCACAAAATGGTCCGCTTCAATTTTTCCTCATTTTCCTTGTATAGATCCCTTTAGAGGTAAACGTAATCCGACGTCCCCTGGTATCTGCTCCGATTCAGGCACGGACTGCCCCAAATGAACTTTTCTGCAATTCTATAAACCCATAGGGTCAAACTACGAGAAATTATCCACAAAATGGCCCACTTCAATTTCTCCCCATTTTCCTTGTATAGCTCCCTTTAGAGGTAAACGTAATCGGGCGCCTCCTAGTATCTGCTCCGATTCAGGCACGGACAACCGCAAATAAAGTTTTTTGCATCTTTATAAACCCATAGGATCAAACTACGAGAAAATATCCACAAAACGGTCTGCTTCAATTTTTCCTCATTTTCTTTGTATAGCTCCCTTTAGAGGTAAACGTAATCGGGCGTCCTCTGGTATCTGCTCCGATTCAGGCACGGACACCCCCAAATGAACTTTTCTGCAATTCTATAAACCGATAGGGTCATACTACGAGAAAATATCCACAAAACGGCCCGCTTCAATTTCTCCCCATTTTCCTTGTATAGCTCCCTTTAGAGGTAAACGTAATCGGGCATTCCCTGGTATCTGCTCCGACTCAGGCACAGACAGCCGCAAATGAAGTTTTCTGCAACTCTATAAACCCATAGGGTCAAACTACGAGAAAATATCCACAAAACGGCCCGCTTCAATTTTTCCTCATTTTCCTTGTATAGCTCCCTTTCGAGGTAAACGTAATCAGACGTCTCCTAGTATCTGCTCCGATTCAGGCACGGACAGCCGCAAATGAAGTTTTCTGCAATTCTATAAACCCATAGGGTCAAACTACGAGAAAATATCAATAAAACGGCCCGCTTCAATTTTACCCCATTTTCCTTGTATAACTCCCTTTAGAGGTAAACGTAATCGGGCGTCCCCTGGTATCTGCTCCGATTCAGGCACGGACAGTCCCAAATGAACTTTTCTGCAATTCTATAAACCCATAGGGTCAAACTACGTGAAAATATCCAAAAAATGGCCCACTTCAATTTCTCCCCATTTTTTCCTTGTATATCTCCCTTTAGAGGTAAACGTAATCGGGCGCCACCTCGTATCTGCTCCGATTCAGGCACGGACAGCCGCAAATCAAGTTTTCTACAATTCTATAAACCCATAGGGTCAAACTACGAGAAAATATCCACTTAACGGCCCGCTTCAATTCTTCCCCATTTTCCTTGTATAGCTCCCTTTAGAGGTAAACGTAATCCGACGTCCGCTGGTATCTGATCCGATTCAGGCACGGACACCCCAAATGAACTTTTTTGCAATTCTATAAACCCATAGGGTCAAACTACGAGAAAATATCCACAAAACGGCCAGCTTCAATTTTTCTCCAATTTCCTTGTATAGCTCCCTTTAAAGGTAAACGTAATCGGCGTCCCTTGGTATCTGCTCCGATTCAGGCACGGACAGCCCCAAATGAACTTTTCTGCAATTCTATAAGCCCATAGGGTCAAACTACGAGAAAATATCCACAAAACGGCTAGCTTCAATTTCTCCCCATTTTCCTTGTATAGCTCCCTTTAGAGGTAAACGTAATCGGGCGTCCCCTGGTATCTGCTCCGATTCAGGCACAGACAGCCGCAAATGAAGTTTTCTGCAACTCTATAAACCTATAGGGTCAAACTACGAGAAAATATCCCCAAAACGGCCCGCTTCAATTTTTCCCCATTTTCCTTGTATAGCTCCCTTTAGAGTTAACGTAATCGGGCGACTCCTAGTATCTGCCCCGATTCAGGCACGGACAACCGTATATGAAGTTTTCTGCAATTCTATAAACCCATAGGGTCAAACTACGAGAAAATATCCACAAAACAGCCCGCTTCAATTTTACCCCATTTTCCTTGAATAATTCCCTTTAGAGGTAAACGTAATCGGGCGTCCCCTGGTATCTGCTCCGATTCAGGCACGGACAGCCCCAAATGAACTTTTCTGCAATTCTATAAACCCATAGGGTCAAACTACGAGAAAATATCCACAAAACGGCCCACTTCAATTTCTCCCCATTTTCCTTGTATAGCTCCCTTTAGAGGTAAACGTAATCAGGCGCCTCTTGGTATCTGCTACGATTCAGGCACGGACAACCGCAAATCAAGTTTTCTGCAATTCTGTAAACCCATAGGGTCAAACTACGAGAAAATATCCACAAAACGACCCGCTTCAATTCTTCCCCCATTTTCCTTGTACAGCTCCCTTTAGAGGTAAACGTAATCCGACGTCCCCTGGCATCTGCTCCGATTCAGGCACGGACAGCCCAAAATGAACTTTTCTACAATTCTATAAACCCATCGGGTCAAACTACGTGAAAATATCCACAAAACGGCTAGTTTCAATTTTTCTCCATTTTCCTTGTATAGCTCCCTTTAGAGGTAAACGTAATCAGGCGACTCCTGGTATCTGCTCCGATTAAGGCACGGACAGCCGCAACTGAAGTTTTCTGCAATTCTATAAACCCATAGGGTCAAACTACGAGAAAATATCCACAAAACGGCCCACTTCAATTTCTCCCTATTTTCCTTGTATAGCTCCCTTTAGAGGTAAACGTAATCGGGCGCCTCCTGGTATCTGCTCCGATTCAGGCACGGACAGCCGCAAATCAAGTTTTTTGCAATTCTATAAACCCATAGGATCAAACTACGAGAAAATATCCACAAAACGGCCCGCTTCAATTCTTCCCCATTGTCCTTGTATAGCTCCCTTTAGAGGTAAACGTAATCCGACGTCCCCTGGTATCTGATCCGATTCAGGCACGGACAGCCCCAAATGAACTTTTCTGCAATTCTATAAACCCATAGGGTCAAAATACGTGAAAATATCCACAAAATGGCTAGCTTCAATTTTTCTCCATTTTCCTTGTATAGCTCCCTTTAAAGGTAAACGTAATCGGCGTCCCCTGGTATCTGCTCCGATTCAGGCACGGACAGCCGCAAATCAAGTTTTCTGCAATTCTATAAACCCATATGGTCAAACTACGAGAAAATATCCACAAAATGGTCCGCTTCAATTCTTCCCCATTTTCCTTGTATAGCTCTCTTTAGAGGTAAACGTAATCCGACGTCCCCTGGTATCTGCTCCGATTCAAGCACGGACAGCCCCAAATGAACTTTTCTGCAATTCTATAAACCCATAGGGTGAAACTACGTGAAAATATCCACAGAACGGCTAGCTTCAATTTTTCTCCATTTTTCTTGTATAGCTCCCTTTAAAGGTAAACGTAATCGGGCGTCCCCTGGTATCTGGTCCGATTCTGGCACCGACACCCCAAATGAACTTTTCTGCAATTCTATAAACCCATTGGGTCAAACTACGAGAAAATATCCACAAAACGGTCCGCTTCAATTTCTCCCAATTTTCCTTGTATAGCTCCCTTTAGAGGTAAACGTAATCGGGCGTCCCTTGGTATCTCCTCCGATTCAGGCACAGACAGCCGCAAATGAAGTTTTCTGCAATTCTATAAACCCATAGGGTCAAACTACGAGAAAATATCCACAAAACGACCCGCTTCAATTTTTCCCCATTTTCCTTGTATAGCTCCCTTTAGAGGTAAACGTAATCGGGCGACTCCTAGTATCTGCTCCGATTCAGGCAAGGACAGCCGCATATGAAGTTTTCTGCAATTCAATAAACCCATAGGGTCAAACTACGAGAAAATATCCACAAAACAGCCCGCTTCAATTTTACCCCTTTTTCCTTGTATGACTCCCTTTAGAGGTAAACGTAATCGGGCGTCCCCTGGTATCTGCTCCGATTCAGGCACGGACAGCCCCAAATGAACTTTTCTGCAATTCAATAAACCCATAGGGTCAAACTACGAGAAAATATCCACGAAACGGCCAGGCTTCAATTCTTCCCCATTTTCCTTGTATAGCTCCCTTTAGAGGTAAACGTAATCCGACGTCCCCCGGTATCTGCTCCGATTCAGGCACGGACAGTCCCAAATGAACTTTTCTGCAATTCTATAAACCCATAGGGTCAAACTACGTGAAAATATCCACAAAACGGCTAGCTTCCATTTTTCTCCATTTTCCTTGTATAGCTCCCTTTAGAGGTAAACGTAATCGGGCGTTCCCTGGTATCTGCTCCGATTCAGGCACAGGTAGCCGCAAATGAAGTTTTCTGCAACTCTATAAACCCATAGGGTCAAACTACGAGAAAATATCCACAAAACGGCCCGCTTCAATTTTTCCTCATTTTCCTTGTATAGCTCCCTTTCGAGGTAAACGTAATCGGGCGTCTCCTAGTATCTGCTTCGATTCAGGTACGGACAGCCGCAAATGAAGTTTTCTGCAATTCTATAAACCCATACGGTCAAACTACGAGAAAATATCAATAAAACGGCCCGCTTCGATTTTACCCCATTTTCCTTGTATAACTCCCTTTAGAGGTAAACGTAATCGGGCGTCCCCTGGTATCTGCTCCGATTCAGGCACGGACAGCCCCAAATGAACTTTTCTGCAATTCTATAAACCCATAGGGTCAAACTACGAGAAAATATCCACAAAATGGCCCACTTCAATTTCTCCCCATTTTCCTTGTATAGCTCCCTTTAGAGGTAAACGTAATCGGGCGCCTCCTGGTATCTGTTCCGATTCAGGCACGGACAACCGCAAATCAAGTTTTCTACAATTCTATAAACCCATAAGGTCAAACTACGAGAAAATATCCACAAAACGGCCCGCTTCAATTCTTCCCCATTTTCCTTGTATAGCTCCCTTTAGAGGTAAACGTAATCCGACGTCCCCTGGTATCTGATCCGATTCAGGCACGGACAGCCCCAAATGAACTTTTCTGCAATTCTATAAACCCATAGGGTCAAACTACGTGAAAATATCCACAAAACGGCTAGCTTCAATTTTTCTCCATTTTCCTTGTATAGCTCCCTTTAAAGGTAAACGTAATCGGCGTCCCTTGGTATCTGCTCCGATTCAGGCACAGACACCCCAAATGAACTTTTTTGCAATTCTATAAACCCATAGGGTCAAACTACGAGAAAATATCCACAAAACGGCCCGCTTCAATTTCTCCCCATTTTCCTTGTATAGCTCCCTTTAGAGGTAAACGTAATCGGGCGTCCCCTGGTATCTGCTCCGATTCAGGCACAGACAGCCGCAAATGAAGTTTTCTGCAACTCTATAAACCCATAGGGTCAAACTACGAGAAAATATCCACAAAACGGCCCGCTTCAGTTTTTCCCCATTTTCCTTGTATAGCTTCCTTTAGAGTTAACGTAATCGGGCGACTCCTAGTATCTGCTCCGATTCAGGCACGGACAGCCGCATATGAAGTTTTCTGCAATTCTATAAACCCATAGGGTCAAACTACGAGAAAATATCCACAAAACAGCCCGCTTCAATTTTACCCCATTTTCCTTGAATAACTCCCTTTAGAGGTAAACGTAATCGGGCGTCCCCTGGTATCTGTTCCGATTCAGGCACGGACAGCCCCAAATGAACTTTTCTGCAATTCTATAAACCCATAGGGTCAAACTACGAGAAAATATCCACAAAATGGCCCACTTCAATTTCTCCCCATTTTCCTTGTATAGCTCCCTTTAGAGTTAACGTAATCGGGCGACTCCTAGTATCTGCCCCGATTTAGGCACGGACAGCCGCATATGAAGTTTTCTGCAATTCTATAAACCCATAGGGTCAAACTACGAGAAAATATCCACAAAACAGCCCGCTTCAATTTTACCCCATTTTCCTTGAATAACTCCCTTTAGAGATAAACGTAATCGGGCGTCCCCTGGTATCTGCTCCGATTCAGGCACGGACAGCCCCAAATGAACTTTTCTGCAATTCTATAAACCAATAGGGTCAAACTACGAGAAAATATCCACAAAACGGCCCACTTCAATTTCTCCCCATTTTCCTTGTATAGCTCCCTTTAGAGGTAAACGTAATCAGGCGCCTCCTGGTATCTGCTACGATTCAGGCACGGACAACCGCAAATCAAGTTTTCTGCAATTCTATAAACCCATAGGGTCAAACTACGAGAAAATATCCACAAAACGGCCCGCTTCAATTCTTCCCCCATTTTCCTTGTACAGCTCCCTTTAGAGGTAAACGTAATCCGACGTCCCCTAGCATCTGCTCCGATTCAGGCACGGACAGCCCAAAATGAACTTTTCTGCAATTCTATAAACCCATAGGGTCAAACTACGTGAAAATATCCACAAAACGGCTAGTTTCAATTTTTCTCCATTTTCCTTGTATAGCTCCCTTTAGAGGTAAACGTAATCATGCGTCTCCTGGTATCTGCTCCGATTAAGGCACGGACAGCAGCAACTGAAGTTTTCTGCAATTCTACAAACCCATAGGGTCAAACTACGAGAAAATATCCACAAAACGGCCCACTTCAATTTCTCCTTATTTTCCTTGTATAGCTCCCTTTAGAGGTAAACGTAATCGGGCGCCTCCTGGTATCTGCTCCGATTCAGGCACGGACAGCCGCAAATCAAGTTTTCTGCAATTCTATAAACCCATAGGATCAAACTACGAGAAAATATCCACAAAACGGCCCCCTTCAATTCTTCCCCATTGTCCTTGTATAGCTCCCTTTAGAGGTAAACGTAATCCGACGTCCCCTGGTATCTGATCCGATTCAGGCACGGACAGCCCCAAATGAACTTTTCTGCAATTCTATAAACCCATAGGGTCAAAATACGTGAAAATATCCACAAAATGGCTAGCTTCAATTTTTCTCCATTTTCCTTGTATAGCTCCCTTAGGTAAACGTAATCGGCGTCCCCTGGTATCAGCTCCGATTCAGGCACGGACACCCGCAAATCAAGTTTTCTGCAATTCTATAAACCCATATGGTCAAACTACGAGAAAATATCCACAAAATGGTCCGCTTCAATTCTTCCCCATTTTCCTTGTATAGCTCTCTTTAGAGGTAAACGTAATCCGACGTCCCCTGGTATCTGCTCCGATTCAGGCACGAACAGCCCCAAAGGAACTTTTCTGCAATTCTATAAACCCATAGGGTGAAACTACGTGAAAATATCCACAGAACGGCTAGCTTCAATTTTTCTCCATTTTTCTTGTATAGCTCCCTTTAAAGGTAAACGTAATCGGGCGTCCCCTGGTATCTGCTCCGATTCTGGCACCGACACCCCAAATGAACTTTTCTGCAATTCTATAAACCCATTGGGTCAAACTACGAGAAAATATCCACAAAACGGCCCGCTTCAATTTCTCCCAATTTTCCTTGTATAGCTCCCTTTAGAGGTAAACGTAATCGGGCGTCCCTTGGTATCTCCTCCGATTCAGGCACAGACAGCCGCAAATGAAGTTTTCTGCAATTCTATAAACCCATAGGGTCAAACTACGAGAAAATATCCACAAAACGACCCGCTTCAATTTTTCCCCATTTTCCTTGTATAGCTCCCTTTAGAGGTAAACGTAATCGGGCGACTCCTAGTATCTGCTCCGATTCAGGCACGGACAGCCGCATATGAAGTTTTCTGCAATTCAATAAACCCATAGGGTCAAACTACGAGAAAATATCCACAAAATAGCCCGCTTCAATTTTACCCCTTTTTCCTTGTATGACTCCCTTTAGAGGTAAACGTAAACGGGCGTCCCCTGGTATCTGCTCCGATTCAGGCACGGACAGCCCCAAATGAACTTTTCTGCAATTCAATAAACCCATAGGGTCAAACTACGAGAAAATATCCACGAAACGGCCAGGCTTCAATTCTTCCCCATTTTCCTTGTATAGCTCCCTTTAGAGGTAAACGTAATCCGACGTCCCCCGGTATCTGCTCCGATTCAGGCACGGACAGTCCCAAATGAACTTTTCTGCAATTCTATAAACCCATAGGGTCAAACTACGAGAAAATATCCACAAAACGGCCCGTTTCAATTCTTCCCCATTTTCCTTGTATAGCTCCCTTTAGAGGTAAACGTAATCCGACGTCCCCTGGTATCTGATCCGATTCAGGCACGGACAGCCCCAAATGAACTTTTCTGCAATTCTATAAACCCATAGGGTCAAACTACGAGAAAATATCCACAAAACGGCTAGCTTCAATTTTTCTCCATTTTCCTTGTATAGCTCCCTTTAAAGGTAAACGTAATCGGCGTCCCTTGGTATCTGCTCCGATTCAGGCACGGACACCCCAAATGAACTTTTTTTCAATTCTATAAACCTATAGGGTCAAACTACGAGAAAATATCCACAAAACGCCCCGCTTCAATTTCTCCCCATTTTCCTTGTATAGCCTCCCTTTAGAGGTAAACGTAATCGGGCGTCCCCTGGTATCTGCTCCGATTCAGGCAGAGACAGCCGCAAATGAAGTTTTCTGCAACTCTATAAACCCATAGGGTCAAACTACGAGAAAATATCCACAAAACGGCCCGCTTCAGTTTTTCCCCATTTTCCTTGTATAGCTCCCTTTAGAGTTAACGTAATCGGGCGACTCCTAGTATCTGCTCCGATTAAGGCACGGACAGCCGCATATGAAGTTTTCTGCAATTCTATAAACCCATAGGGTCAAACTACGAGAAAATATCCACAAAACAGCCCGCTTCAATTTTACCCCATTTTCCTTGAATAACTCCCTTTAGAGGTAAACGTAATCGGGCGTCCCCTGGTATCTGCTCCGATTTAGGCACGGACAGCCCCAAATGAACTTTTCTGCAATTCTATAAACCCATAGGGTCAAACTACGAGAAAATATCCACAAAACGGCCCACTTCAATTTCTCCCCATTTTCCTTGTATAGCTCCCTTTAGAAGTAAACGTAATCGGGCGCCTCCTGGTATCTGCTACGATTCAGACACGGACAGTCGCAAATCAAGTTTTCTGCAATTCTATAAACCCATAGGGTCAAACTACGAGAAAATATCCACAAAACGGCCCGCTTCAATTCTTCCCCATTTTCCTTGTACAGCTCCCTTTAGAGGTAAACGTAATCCGACGTCCCCTGGTATCTGCTCCGATTCAGGCACGGATAGCCCAAAATGAACTTTTCTGCAATTCTATAAACCCATAGGGTCAAACTACGAGAAAATATACACAAAACGGCCCACTTCAATTTCTCCCTATTTTCCTTGTATAACTCCCTTTAGAGGTAAACGTAATCGGGCGCCTCCTCGTATCTGCTCCGATTCAGGCACGGACAGCCGCAAATCAAGTTTTCTGCAATTCTATAAACCCATAGGATCAAACTACGAGAAAATATCCACAAAACGGCCCGCTTCAATTCTTCCCCATTGTCCTTGTATAGCTCCCTTTAATGGTAAACGTAATCGGGCGTCCCCTGGTATCTACTCCGATTCAGGCACAGACAGCCGCAAATGAAGTTTTCTGCAGCTCTATAAACCTATAGGGTCAAACTACGAGAAAATATCCACAAAACGGCCCGCTTCAGTTTTTCCCCATTTTCCTTGTATAGCTCCCTTTAGAGTTAACGTTATCGGGCGACTCCTAGTATCTGCTCCGATTCAGGCACGGATAGCCGCATATGAAGTTTCCTGCAATTCTATAAACCCATAGGGTCAAACTACGAGAAAATATCCACAAAACAACCCGCTTCAATTTTACCCCATTTTCCTTGAATAACTCCCTTTAGAGGTAAAGGTAATCGAGCGTCCCCTGGTATCTGCTCCGATTCAGGCACGGACAGCCCCAAATGAACTTTTCTGCAATTCTATAAACCCATAGGGTCAAACTACGAGAAAATATCCACAAAACGGCCCACTTCAATTTCTCCCCATTTTCCTTGTATAGCTCCCTTTAGAGGTAAACGTAATCGGGCGCCTCCTGGTATCTGCTACGATTCAGGCACGGACAGCCGCAAATCAAGTTTTCTGCAATTTTATAAACCCATAGGGTCAAACTACGAGAAAATATCCATAAAACGGCCCGCTTCAATTCTTCCCCATTTTCCTTGTACAGCTCCCTTTAGAGGTAAACGTAATCCGACGTCCCCTGGTATCTGCTCTGATTCAGGCACGGACAGCCCAAAATGAACTTTTCTGCAATTCTATAAACCCATAGGGTCAAACTACGTGAAAATATCCACAAAACGGCTAGCTTCAATTTTTCTCCATTTTCCTTGTATAGCTCCCTTTAGAGGTAAACGTAATCAGGCGTCTCCTGGTATCTGCTCCGATTCAGGCACAGACAGTCGCAAATGAACTTTTCTGCAATTCTATAAACCCATAGGGTCAAACTACGAGAAAATATCCACAAAACGGCCCGCTTCCATTTCTCCCCATTTTCCTTGTATAGCTCCCTTTAGAGGTAAACGTAATCCGGCGTCCCCTGGTATCTGATCCGATTCAGGCACGGACAGCCCCAAATGAACTTTTCTGCAATTCTATAAACCCATAGGGTCAAACTACGAGAAAATATCCAGGAAACGGCCAGGCTTCAATTCTTCCCCATTTTCCTTGTATATCTCCCTTTAGAGGTAAACGTAATCCGACGTCCCCTGGTATCTGCTCCGATTCTGGCACGGACAGCCCCAAATGAACTTTTCTGCAATTCTATAAACCTATAAGGTCAAACTACGTGAAAATATCCACAAAACGGCCCGCTTCAATTTCTCCCCATTTTCCTTGTATAGCTCCCTTTAGAGGTAAACGTAATCGGGCGTCCCCTGGTATCTGCTCCGATTCAGGCACAGACAGCCGCAAATGAACTTTTTTGCAATTCTATAAACCCATAGGGTCAAACTACGAGAAAATATCCACAAAACGGCCCGCTTCCATTTCTCCCCATTTTCCTTGTATAGCTCCCTTTAGAGGTAAACGTAATCGGGCGTCCCCTGGTATCTGCTCCGATTCAGGCACGGACAGCCGCAAATGAACTTTTCTGCAATTCTATAAACCCATAGGGTCAAACTACGAGAAAATATCCACAAAATGGCCCACTTCAATTTCTCCCCATTTTCCTTGTATAGCTTCCTTTAGAGGTAAACGTAATCGGGCGCCTCCTAGTATCTGCTCCGATTCAGGCACGGACAACCGCAAATACAGTTTTCTGCATCTTTATAAACCCATTGGGTCAAACTACGAGAAAATATCCACAAAATGGTCCGCTTCAATTTTTCCTCATTTTCCTTGTATAGATCCCTTTAGAGGTAAACGTAATCCGACGTCCCCTGGTATCTGCTCCGATTCAGGCACAGACTGCCCCAAATGAACTTTTCTGCAATTCTATAAACCCATAGGGTCAAACTACGAGAAATTATCCACAAAATGGCCCACTTCAATTTCTCCCCATTTTCCTTGTATAGCTCCCTTTAGAGGTAAACGTAATCGGGCGCCTCCTAGTATCTACTCCGATTCAGGCACGGACAACCGCAAATAAAGTTTTCTGCATCTTTATAAACCCATAGGGTCAAACTATGATAAAATATCCACAAAACGGTCTGCTTCAATTTTTCCTCATTTTCCTTGTATAGCTCCCTTTAGAGGTAAACGTAATTGGGCGTCCTCTGGTATCTGCTCCGATTCAGGCACGGACACCCCCAAATGAACTTTTCTGCAATTCTATAAACCCATAGGGTCAAACTACGAGAAAATATCCACAAAACGGCCCGCTTCAATTTCTCCCCATTTTCCTTGTATAGCTCCCTTTAGAGGTAAACGTAATCGGGCGTTCCCTGGTATCTGCTCCGACTCAGGCACAGACAGCCGCAAATGAAGTTTTCTGCAACTCTATAAACCCATAGGGTCAAACTACGAGAAAATATCCACAAAATGGCCCGCTTCAATTTTTTCTCATTTTCCTTGTATAGCTCCCTTTCGAGGTTAACGTAATCGGGCGTCTCCTAGTATCTGCTCCGATTCAGGCACGGACAGCCGCAAATGAAGTTTTCTGCAATTCTATAAACCCATAGGGTGAAACTACGAGAAAATATCAATAAAACGGCCCGCTTCAATTTTACCCCATTTTCCTTGTATAACTCCCTTTAGAGGTAAACGTAATCGGGCGTCCCCTGGTATCTGCTCCGATTCAGGCACGGACAGCCCCAAATGAACTTTTCTGCAATTCTATAAACCCATAGGGTCAAACTACGAGAAAATATCCAGAAAATGGCCCACTTCAATTTCTCCCCATTTTTTCCTTGTATAGCTCCCTTTAGAGGTAAACGTAATCGGGCGCCTCCTGGTATCTGCTCCGATTCAGGCACGGACAGCCGCAAATCAAGTTTTCTACAATTCTATAAACCTATAGGTCAAACTACGAGAAAATATCCACTTAAAGGCCCGCTTCAATTCTTCCCCATTTTCCTTGTATAGCTCCCTTTAGATGTAAACGTAATCCGACGTCCCCTGGTATCTGATCCGATTCAGGCACGGACACCCCAAATGAACTTTTTTGCAATTCTATAAACCCATAGGGTCAAACTACGAGAAAATATCCACAAAACGGCCAGCTTCAATTTTTCTCCAATTTCCTTGTATAGCTCCCTTTAAAGGTAAACGTAATCGGCGTCCCCTGGTATCTGCTCCGATTCAGGCACGGACACCCCCAAATGAACTTTTCTGCAATTCTATAAACCCATAGGATCAAACTACGAGAAAATATCCACAAAACGGCCCGCTTCAATTTCTCCCCATTTTCCTTGTATAGCTCCCTTTAGAGGTAAACGTAATCGGGCGTTCCCTGGTATCTGCTCCGACTCAGGCACAGACAGCCGCAAATGAAGTTTTCTGCAACTCTATAAACCCATAGGGTCAAACTACGAGAAAATATCCACAAAATGGCCCGCTTCAATTTTTCCTCATTTTCCTTGTATAGCTCCCTTTCGAGGTAAACGTAATCGGGCGTCTCCTACTATCTGCTCCGATTCAGGCACGGACAGCCGCAAATGAAGTTTTCTACAATTCTATAAACCCATAGGGTCAAACTATGAGAAAATATCAATAAAACGGCCCGCTTCAATTTTACCCCATTTTCCTTGTATAACTCCCTTTAGAGGTAAACGTAATCGGGCGTCCCCTGGTATCTGCTCCGATTCAGGCACTGACAGCCCCAAATGAACTTTTCTGCAATTTTATAAACCCATAGGGTCAAACTACGAGAAAATATCCACAAAATAGCCCACTTCAATTTCTCCCCATTTTTTCCTTGTATAGCTCCCTTTAGAGGTAAACGTAATCGGGCGCCTCCTGGTATCTGCTCCGATTCAGGCACGGACAGCCGCAAATCAAGTTTTCTACAATTCTATAAACCCATAGGGTCAACGAGAAAATAGCCACTTAACGGCCCGCTTCAATTCATCCCCATTTTCCTTGTATAGCTCCCTTTAGAGGTAAACGTAATCCGACATCCCCTGGTATCTGATCCGATTCAGGCACGGACACCCCAAATGAACTTTTTTGCAATTCTATAAACCCATAGGGTCAAACTACGAGAAAATATCCACAAAACGGCCAACTTCAATTTTTCTCCAATTTCCTTGTATAGCTCCCTTTAAAGGTAAACGTAATCGGCGTCCCTTGGTATCTGCTCCGATTCAGGCACGGACAGCCCCAAATGAACTTTTCTGCAATTCTATAAGCCCATAGGGTCAAACTACGAGAAAATATCCACAAAACGGCTAGCTTTAATTTCTCCCCATTTTCCTTGTATAGCTCCCTTTAGAGGTAAACGTAATCGGGCGTCCCCTGGTATCTGCTCCGATTCAGGCACAGACAGCCGCAAATGAAGTTTTCTGCAACTCTATAAACCAATAGGGTCAAACTACGAGAAAATATCCACAAAACGGCCCGCTTCAATTTTTCCCTATTTTCCATGTATAGCTCCCTTTAGAGTTAACGTAATCGGGCGACTCCTAGTATCTGCCCCGATTCAGGCACGGACAGCCGCATATGAAGTTTTCTGCAATTCTATAAACCCATAGGGTCAAACTACGAGAAAATATCCACAAAACAGCCCGCTTCAATTTTACCCCATTTTCCTTGAATAACTCCCTTTAGAGGTAAACGTAATCGGGCGTCCCCTGGTATCTGCTCCGATTCAGGCACGGACAGCCCCAAATGAACTTTTCTGCAATTCTATAAACCCATAGGGTCAAACTACGAGAAAATATCCACAAAACGGCCCACTTCAATTTCTCCCCATTTTCCTTGTATAGCTCCCTTTAGAGGTAAACGTAATCAGGCGCCTCCTGGTATCTGCTACGATTCAGGCACGGACAACCGCAAATCAAGTTTTCTGCAATTCTATAAACCCATAGGGTCAAACTACGAGAAAATATCCACAAAACGGCCCGCTTCAATTCTTCCCCCATTTTCCTTGTACAGCTCCCTTTAGAGGTAAACGTAATCCGACGTCCCCTGGCATCTGCTCCGATTCAGGCACGGACAGCCCAAAATGAACTTTTTTGCAATTCTATAAACCCATAGGGTCAAACTACGTGAAAATATCCACAAAACGGCTAGTTTCAATTTTTCTCCATTTTCCTTGTATAGCTCCCTTTAGAGGTAAACGTAATCAGGCGTCTCCTGGTATCTGCTCCGATTAAGGCACGGACAGCCGCAACTGAAGTTTTCTGCAATTCTATAAACCCATAGGGTCAAACTACGAGAAAATATCCACAAAACGGCCCACTTCAATTTCTCCCTATTTTCCTTGTATAGCTCCCTTTAGAGGTAAATGTAATCGGGTGCCTCCTGGTATCTGCTCCGATTCAGGCACGGACAGCCGCAAATCAAGTTTTCTGCAATTCTATAAACCCATAGGATCAAACTACGAGAAAATATCCACAAAATGGCCCGCTTCAATTCTTCCCCATTGTCCTTGTATAGCTCCCTTTAGAGGTAAACGTAATCCGACGTCCCCTGGTATCTGATCTGATTCAGGCACGGACAGCCCCAAATGAACTTTTCTGCAATTCTATAAACCCATAGGGTCAAAATACGTGAAAATATCCACAAAATGGCTAGCTTCAATTTTTCTCCATTTTCCTTGTATAGCTCCCTTTAAAGGTAAACGTAATCGGCGTCCCCTGGTATCTGCTCCGATTCAGGCACGGACAACCGCAAATCAAGTTTTCTGCAATTCTATAAACCCATATGGTCAAACTACGAGAAAATATCCACAAAATGGTCCACTTCAATTCTTCCCCATTTTCCTTGTATAGCTCTCTTTAGAGGTAAACGTAATCCGCCGTCCCGTGGTATCTGCTCCGATTCAGGCACGGACAGCCCCAAATGAACTTTTTTACAATTCTATAAACCCATAGGGTGAAACTACGTGAAAATATCCACAGAACGGCTAGCTTCAATTTTTCTCCATTTTTCTTGTATAGCTCCCTTTAAAGGTAAACGTAATCGGGCGTCCCCTGGTATCTGCTCCGATTCAGGCACCGACACCCCAAATGAACTTTTCTGCAATTCTATAAACCCATTGGGTCAAACTACGAGAAAATATCCACAAAACGGCCGGCTTCAATTTCTCCCAATTTTCCTTGTATAGCTCCCTTTAGAGGTAAACGTAATCGGGCGTCCCTTGGTATCTCCTCCGATTCAGGCACAGACAGCCGCAAATGAAGTTTTCTGCAATTCTATAAACCCATAGGGTCAAACTACGAGAAAATATCCACAAAACGACCCGCTTCAATTTTTCCCCATTTTCCTTGTATAGCTCCCTTTAGAGGTAAACGTAATCGGGCGACTCCTAGTATCTGCTCCGATTCAGGCACGGACAGCCGCATATGAAGTTTTCTGCAATTCAATAAACCCATAGGGTCAAACTACGAGAAAATATCCACAAAACAGTCCGCTTCAATTTTACCCCTTTTTCCTTGTATGACTCCCTTTAGAGGTAAACGTAATCGGGCGTCCCCTGGTATCTGCTCCGATTCAGGCACGGACAGCCCCAAATGAACTTTTCTGCAATTCAATAAACCCATAGGGTCAAACTACGAGAAAATATCCACGAAACGGCCAGGCTTCAATTCTTCCCCATTTTCCTTGTATAGCTCCCTTTAGAGGTAAACGTAATCGAGCGTTCCCTGGTATCTGCTCCGATTCAGGCACAGGCAGCCGCAAATGAAGTTTTCTGCAACTCTATAAACCCATAGGGTCAAACTACGAGAAAATATCCACAAAACGGCCCGCTTCAATTTTTCCTCATTTTCCTTGTATAGCTCCCTTTCGAGGTAAACGTAATCGGGCGTCTGTTAGTATCTGCTTCGATTCAGGCACGGACAGCCGCAAATGAAGTTTTCTGCAATTCTATAAACCCATAGGGTCAAACTACGAGAAAATATCAATAAAACGGCCCGCTTCAATTTTACCCCATTTTCCTTGTATAACTCCCTTTAGAGGTAAACGTAATCGGGCGTCCCCTGGTATCTGCTCCGATTCAGGCACGGACAGCCCCAAATGAACTTTTCTGCAATTCTATAAACCCATAGGGTCAAACTACGAGAAAATATCCACAAAATGGCCCACTTCAATTTCTCCCCATTTTCCTTGTATAGCTCCCTTTAGAGGTAAACGTAATCGGGCGCCTCCTGGTATCTGCTCCGATTCAGGCACGGACAGCCGCAAATCAAGTTTTCTACAATTCTATAAACCCATAGGGTCAAACTACGAGAAAATATCCACAAAATGGCCCGCTTCAATTCTTCCCCATTTTCCTTGTATAGCTCCCTTTAGAGGTAAACGTAATCCGACGTCCCCTGGTATCTGATCCGATTCAGGCACGGACAGCCCCAAATGAACTTTTCTGCAATTCTATAAACCCATAGGGTCAAACTACGAGAAAATATCCACAAAACGGCTAGCTTCAATTTTTCTCCATTTTCCTTGTATAGCTCCCTTTAAAGGTAAACGTAATCGGCGTCCCTTGGTATCTGCTCCGATTCAGGCACGGACACCCCAAATGAACTTTTTTGCAATTCTATAAACCCATAGGGTCAAACTACGAGAAAATATCCACAAAACGGCCCGCTTCAATTTCTCCCCATTTTCCTTGTATAGCTCCCTTTAGAGGTAAACGTAATCGGGCGTCCCCTGGTATCTGCTCCGATTCAGGCATAGACAGCCGCAAATGAAGTTTTCTGCAACTCTATAAACCCATAGGGTCAAACTATGAGAAAATATCCACAAAACGGCCCGCTTCAGTTTTTCCCCATTTTCCTTGTATAGCTCCCTTTAGAGTTAACGTAATCGGGCGACTCCTAGTATCTGCTCCGATTCAGGCAAGGACAGCCGCATATGAAGTTTTCTGCAATTCTATAAACCCATAGGGTCAAACTACGAGAAAATATCCACAAAACAGCCCGCTTCAATTTTACCCCATTTTCCTTGAATAACTCCCTTTAGAGGTAAACGTAATCGGGCGTCCCCTGGTATCTGCTCCGATTCAGGCACGGACAGCCCCAAATGAACTTTTCTGCAATTCTATAAACCCATAGGGTCAAACTACGAGAAAATATCCACAAAACGGCCCACTTCAATTTCTCCCCATTTTCCTTGTATAGCTCCCTTTAGAGGTAAACGTAATCGGGCGCCTCCTGGTATCTGCTACGATTCAGACACGGACAGCCGCAAATCAAGTTTTCTGCAATTCTATAAACCCATAGGGTCAAACTACGAGAAAATATCCACAAAACGGCCCGCTTCAATTCTTCCCCATTTTCCTTGTACAGCTCCCTTTAGAGGTAAACGTAATCCGACGTCCCCTGGTATCTGCTCCGATTCAGGCACGGACAGCCCAAAATGAACTTTTCTGCAATTCTATAAACCCATAGGGTCAAACTACGAGAAAATATACACAAAACGACCCACTTCAATTTCTCCCTATTTTCCTAGTATAGCTCCCTTTAGAGGTAAACGTAATCGGGCGCCTCTTGGTATCTACTCTGATTCAGGCACGGACAGCCGCAAATCAAGTTTTCTGCAATTCTATAAACCCATAGGATCAAACTACGAGAAAATATCCACAAAAAGGCCCGCTTCAATTCTTCCCCAATGTCCTTGTATAGCTCCCTTTAGAGGTAAACGTAATCCGACGTCCCCTGGTATCTGATCCGATTCAGGCACGGACAGCCCCAAATAAACTTTTCTGCAATTCTATAAACCCATAGGGTCAAACTACGAGAAAATATCCACAAAACGACCCGCTTCAATTTTTCCCCATTTTCCTTGTATAGCTCCCTTTAGAGGTAAACGTAATCGGGCGACTCCTAGTATCTGCTCCGATTCAGGCACGGACAGCCGCATATGAAGTTTTCTGCAATTCAATAAACCCATAGGGTCAAACTACGAGAAAATATCCACATAACAGCCCGCTTCAATTTTACCCCTTTTTCCTTGTATGACTCCCTTTAGAGGTAAACGTAATCGGGCGTCCCCTGGTATCTGCTCCGATTCAGGAACGGACAGCCCCAAATGAACTTTTCTGCAATTCAATAAACCCATAGGGTCAAACTACGAGAAAATATCCACGAAACGGCCAGGCTTCAATTCTTCCCCATTTTCCTTGTATAGCTCCCTTTAGAGGTAAACGTAATCGGGCGTTCCCTGGTATCTGCTCCGATTCAGGCACAGGCAGCCGCAAATGAAGTTTTCTGCAACTCTATAAACCCATAGGGTCAAACTACGAGAAAATATCCACAAGACGGCCCGCTTCAATTTTTCCTCATTTTCCTTGTATAGCTCCCTTTCGAGGTAAACGTAATCGGGCGTCTCCAAGTATCTGCTTCGATTCAGGCACGGACAGCCGCAAATGAAGTTTTCTGCAATTCTATAAACCCATAGGGTCAAACTACGAGAAAATATCAATAAAACGGCCCGCTTCAATTTTACCCCATTTTCCTTGTATAACTCCCTTTAGAGGTAAACGTAATCGGGCGTCCCCTGGTATCTGCTCCGATTCAGGCACGGACAGCCCCAAATGAACTTTTCTGCAATTCTATAAACCCATAGGGTCAAACTACGAGAAAATATCCACAAAATGGCCCACTTCAATTTCTCCCCATTTTCCTTGTATAGCTCCCTTTAGAGGTAAACGTAATCGGGCGCCTCCTGGTATCTGCTCCGATTCAGGCACGGACAGCCGCAAATCAAGTTTTCTACAATTCTATAAACCCATAGGGTCAAACTACGAGAAAATATCCACAAAACGGCCCGCTTCAATTCTTCCCCATTTTCCTTGTATAGCTCCCTTTAGAGGTAAACGTAATCCGACGTCCCCTGGTATCTGATCCGATTCAGGCACGGACAGCCCCAAATGAACTTTTCTGCAATTCTATAAACCCATAGGGTCAAACTACGAGAAAATATCCACAAAACGGCTAGCTTCAATTTTTCTCCATTTTCCTTGTATAGCTCCCTTTAAAGGTAAACGTAATCGGCGTCCCTTGGTATCTGCTCCGATTCAGGCACGGACACCCCAAATGAACTTTTTTGCAATTCTATAAACCCATAGGGTCAAACTACGAGAAAATATCCACAAAACGGCCCGCTTCAATTTCTCCCCATTTTCCTTGTATAGCTCCCTTTAGAGGTAAACGTAATCGGGCGTCCCCTGGTATCTGCTCCGATTCAGGCACAGACAGCCGCAAATGAAGTTTTCTGCAACTCTATAAACCCATAGGGTCAAACTATGAGAAAATATCCACAAAACGGCCCGCTTCAGTTTTTCCCCATTTTCCTTGTATAGCTCCCTTTAGAGTTAACGTAATCGGGCGACTCCTAGTATCTGCTCCGATTCAGGCACGGACAGCCGCATATGAAGTTTTCTGCAATTCTATAAACCCATAGGGTCAAACTACGAGAAAATATCCACAAAACAGCCCGCTTCAATTTTACCCCATTTTCCTTGAATAACTCCCTTTAGAGGTAAACGTAATCGGGCGTCCCCTGGTATCTGCTCCGATTCAGGCACGGACAGCCCCAAATGAACTTTTCTGCAATTCTATAAACCCATAGGGTCAAACTACGAGAAAATATCCACAAAACGGCCCACTTCAATTTCTCCCCATTTTCCTTGTATAGCTCCCTTTAGAGGTAAACGTAATCGGGCGCCTCCTGGTATCTGCTACGATTCAGACACGGACAGCCGCAAATCAAGTTTTCTGCAATTCTATAAACCCATAGGGTCAAACTACGAGAAAATATCCACAAAACGGCCCGCTTCAATTCTTCCCCATTTTCCTTGTACAGCTCCCTTTAGAGGTAAACGTAATCCGACGTCCCCTGGTATCTGCTCCGATTCAGGCACGGACAGCCCAAAATGAACTTTTCTGCAATTCTATAAACCCATAGGGTCAAACTACGAGAAAATATACACAAAACGACCCACTTCAATTTCTCCCTATTTTCCTTGTATAGCTCCCTTTAGAGGTAAACGTAATCGGGCGCCTCCTGGTATCTGCTCCGATTCAGGCACGGACAGCCGCAAATCAAGTTTTCTGCAATTCTATAAACCCATAGGATCAAACTACGAGAAAATATCCACAAAACGGCCCGCTTCAATTCTTCCCCAATGTCCTTGTATAGCTCCCTTTAGAGGTAAACGTAATCCGACGTCCCCTGGTATCTGATCCGATTCAGGCACGGACAGCCCCAAATGAACTTTTCTGCAATTCTATAAACCCATAGGGTCAAACTACGAGAAAATATCCACGAAACGGCCAGGCTTCAATTCTTCCCCATTTTCCTTGTATAGCTCCCTTTAGAGGTAAACGAAATCCGACGTCCCCTGGTATTTGCTCCGATTCAGGCACGGACAGCACCAAATGAACTTTTCTGCAATTCTATAAACCCATAAGGTCAAACTACGTGAAAATATCCACAAAACGGCCCACTTCAATTTCTCCCCATTTTCCTTGTATAGCTCCCTTTAGAGGTAAACGTAATCGGGCGTCCCCTGGTATCTGCTCCGATTCAGGCACAGACAGCCGCAAATGAACTTTTCTGCAATTCTATAAAGCCATAGGGTCAAACTACGAGAAAATATCCACAAAACGGCCCGCTTCCATTTCTCCCCATTTTCCTTGTATAGCTCCCTTTAGAGGTAAACGTAATCGGGCGTCCCCTGGTATCTGCTCCGATTCAGGCACGGACAGCCGCAAATGAACTTTTCTGCAATTCTATAAACCCATAGGGTCAAACTACGAGAAAATATCCACAAAATGGCCCACTTCAATTTCTCCCCATTTTCCTTGTATAGCTCCCTTTAGAGGTAAACGTAATCGGGCGCCTCCTAGTATCTGCTCCGATTTAGGCACGGACAACCGCAAATACAGTTTTCTGCATCTTTATAAACCCATAGGGTCAAACTACGAGAAAATATCCACAAAATGATCCGCTTCAATTTTTCCTCATTTTCCTTGTATAGATCCCTTTAGAGGTAAACGTAATCCGACGTCCCCTGGTATGTGCTCCGATTCAGGCACGGACTGCCCCAAATGAACTTTTCTGCAATTCTATAAACCCATAGGGTCAAACTACGAGAAATTATCCACAAAATGGCCCACTTCAATTTCTCCCCATTTTCCTTGTATAGCTCCCTTTAGAGGTAAACGTAATCGGGCGCCTCCTAGTATCTGCTCCGATTCAGGCACGGACAGCCGCAAATCAAGTTTTCTACAATTCTATAAACCCATAGGGTCAAACTACGAGAAAATATCCACTTAACGGCCCGCTTCAATTCTTCCCCATTTTCCTTGTATAGCTCCCTTTAGAGGTAAACGTAATCCGACGTCCCCTGGTATCTGATCCGATTCAGGCACGGACACCCCAAATGAAATTTTTTGCAATTCTATAAACTCATAGGGTCAAACTACGAGAAAATATCCACAAAACGGCCAGCTTCAATTTTTCTCCATTTTCCTTGTATACCTCCCTTTAAAGGTAAACGTAATCGGCGTCCCTTGGTATCTGCTCCGATTCAGGCACGGACAGCCCCAAATGAACTTTTCTGCAATTCTATAAGCCCATAGGGTCAAACTACGAGAAAATATCCACAAAACGGCCCGCTTCAATTTCTCCCCATTTTCCTTGTATAGCTCCCTTTAGAGGTAAACGTAATCGGGCGTCCCCTGGTATCTGCTCCGATTCAGGCAAAGACAGCCGCAAATGAAGTTTTCTGCAACTCTATAAACCCATAGGGTCAAACTACGAGAAAATATCCACAAAACGGCCCGCTTCAATTTTTCCCCATTTTCCTTGTATAGCTCCCTTTAGAGTTAACGTAATCGGGCGACTCCTAGTATCTGCCCCGATTCAGGCACGGACAGCCGCATATGAAGTTTTCTGCAATTCTATAAACCCATATGGTCAAACTATGAGAAAATATCCACAAAACAGCCCGCTTCAATTTTACCCCATTTTCCTTGAATAACTCCCTTTAGAGGTAAACGTAATCGGGCGTCCCCTGGTATCTGCTCCGATTCAGGCACGGACAGCCCCAAATGAACTTTTCTGCAATTCTATAAACCCATAGGGTCAAACTACGAGAAAATATATACAAAACAGCCCACTTCAATTTCTCCCCATTTTCCTTGTATAGCTCCCTTTAGAGGTAAACGTAATCGGGCGCCTCCTGGTATCTGCTACGATTCAGGCACGGACAGCCGCAAATCAAGTTTTCTGCAATTCTATAAACCCATAGGGTCAAACTACGAGAAAATATCCACAAAACGGCCCGCTTCAATTATTCCCCCATTTTCCTTGTACAGCTCCCTTTAGAGGTAAACGTAATCCGACGTCCCCTGGTATCTGCTCCGATTCAGGCACGAACAGCCCAAAATGAACTTTTCTGCAATTCTATAAACCCATAGGGTCAAACTACGTGAAAATATCCAAAAAACGGCTAGTTTCAATTTTTCTCCATTTTCCTTGTATAGCTCCCTTTAGAGGTAAACGTAATCAGGCGTCTCCTGGTATCTGCTCCGATTAAGGCACGGACAGCCGCAACTGAAGTTTTCTGCAATTCAATAAACCCATAGGGTCAAATTACGAGAAAATATCCACAAAACGGCCCACTTCAATTTCTCCCTATTTTCCTTGTATAGCTCCCTTTAGAGGTAAACGTAATCGGGCGCCTCCTGGTATCTGCTCCGATTCAGGCACGACAGCCGCAAATCAAGTTTTCTGCAATTCTATAAACCCATAGGATCAAACTACGAGAAAATATCCACAAAACGGCCCGCTTCAATTCTTCCCCATTGTCCTTGTATAACTCCCTTTAGAGGTAAACGTAATCCGACGTCCCCTGGTATCTGATCCGATTCAGGCACGGACAGCCCCAAATGAACTTTTCTGCAATTCTATAAACCCATAGGGTCAAAATACGTGAAAATATCCACAAAATGGCTAGCTTCAATTTTTCTCCATTTTCCTTGTATAGCTCCCTTTAAAGGTAAACGTAATCGGCGTCCCCTGGTATCTGCTCCGATTCAGGCACGGACAGCCGCAAATCAAGTTTTCTGCAATTCTATAAACCCATAGGGTCAAACTACGAGAAAATATCCACAAAATGGTCCGCTTCAATTCTTCCCCATTTTCCTTGTATAGCTCCC
The DNA here is from genome assembly GCA_030848705.1 of Heracleum sosnowskyi. Taxonomy (NCBI): domain Eukaryota; kingdom Viridiplantae; phylum Streptophyta; class Magnoliopsida; order Apiales; family Apiaceae; genus Heracleum; species Heracleum sosnowskyi. The sequence goes on along the minus strand of CM061244.1, from coordinate 64,155,328 downwards.
TTTAGAGGTAAACGTAATCCGACGTCGCCTGGTATCTGCTCCGATTCAGGCACGGACAGCCCCAAATGAACTTTTCTGCAATTCTATAAACCTATAGGGTGAAACTACGTGAAAATATCCACAGAACGGCTAGCTTCAATTTTTCTCCATTTTTCTTGTATAGCTCCCTTTAAAGGTAAACGTAATCGGGCGTCCCCTGGTATCTGCTCCGATTCAGGCACCGACACCCCAAATGAACTTTTCTGCAATTCTATAAACCCATTGGGTCAAACTACGAGAAAATATCCACAAAACGGCCCACTTCAATTTCTCCCAATTTTCCTTGTATAGCTCCCTTTAGAGGTAAACGTAATCGGGCGTCCCTTGGTATCTCCTCTGATTCAGGCACAGACAGCCGCAAATGAAGTTTTCTGCAATTCTATAAACCCATAGGGTCAAACTACGAGAAAATATCCACAAAACGACCCGCTTCAATTTTTCCCCATTTTCCTTGTATAGCTCCCTTTAGAGGTAAACGTAATCGGGCGACTCCTAGTATCTGCTCCGATTCAGGCACGGACAGCCGCATATGAAGTTTTCTGCAATTCAATAAACCCATAGGGTCAAACTACGAGAAAATATCCACAAAACAGCCCGCTTCAATTTTACCCCTTTTTCCTTGTATGACTCCCTTTAGAGGTAAACGTAATCGGGCGTCCCCTGGTATCTGCTCCGATTCTGGCACGGACAGCCCCAAATGAACTTTTCTGCAATTCAATAAACCTATAGGGTCAAACTACGAGAAAATATCCACGAAACGGCCAAGCTTCAATTCTTCCCCATTTTCCTTGTATAGCTCCCTTTAGAGGTAAACGTAATCCGACGTCCCCCGGTATCTGCTCCGATTCAGGCACGGACAGTCCCAAATGAACTTTTCTGCAATTCTATAAACCCATAGGGTCAAACTACGTGAAAATATCCACAAAACGGCTAGCTTCCATTTTTCTCCATTTTCCTTGTATAGCTCCCTTTAGAGGTAAACGTAATCGGGCGTTCCCTGGTAGCTGCTCCGATTCAGGCACAGGCAGCCGCAAATGAAGTTTTCTGCAACTCTATAAACTCATTGGGTCAAACTACGAGAAAATATCCACAAAACGGCCCGCTTCAATTTTTCCTCATTTTCCTTGTATAGCTCCCTTTCGAGGTAAACGTAATCGGGCGTCTCCTAGTATCTGCTCCGATTCAGGCACGGACAGCCGCAAAAGAAGTTTTCTGCAATTCTATAAACCCATAGGGTCAAACTACGAGAAAATATCACTAAAACGGCCCGCTTCAATTTTACCCCATTTTCCTTGTATAACTCCCTTTAGAGGTAAACGTAATCGGGCGTCCCCTGGTAACTGCTCCGATTCAGGCACGGACAACCCCAAATGAACTTTTCTGCAATTCTATAAACCCATAGGGTCAAACTACGAGAAAATATCCACAAAATGGCCCACTTCAATTTCTCCCCATTTTCCTTGTATAGCTCCCTTTAGAGGTAAACGTAATCGGGCGCCTCCTAGTATCTGCTCCGATTCAGGCACGGACAGCCGCAAATCAAGTTTTCTACAATTCTATAAACCCATAGGGTCAAACTACGAGAAAATATCCACAAAACGGCCCGCTTCAATTCTTCCCCATTTTCCTTGTATAGCTCCCTTTAGAGGTAAACGTAATCCGACGTCCCCTGGTATCTGATCCGATTCAGGCACGGACAGCCCCAAATGAACTTTTCTGCAATTCTATAAACCCATAGGGTCAAACTACGAGAAAATATCCACAAAACGGCTAGCTTCAATTTTTCTCCATTTTCCTTGTATAGCTCCCTTTAAAGGTAAACGTAATCGGCGTCCCTTGGTATCTGCTCCGATTCAGGCACGGACACCCCAAATGAACTTTTTTGCAATTCTATAAACCCATAGGGTCAAACTACGAAAAAATATCCACAAAACGGCCCGCTTCAATTTCTCCCTATTTTCCTTGTATAGCTCCCTTTAGAGGTAAACGTAATCGGGCGTCCCCTGGTATCTGCTCCGATTCAGGCACAGACAGCCGCAAATGAAGTTTTCTGCAACTCTATAAACCCATAGGGTCAAACTACGAGAAAATATCCACAAAACGGCCCGCTTCAGTTTTTTCCCATTTTCCTTGTATAGCTCCCTTTAGAGTTAACGTAATTGGGCGACTCCTAGTATCTGCTCCGATTCAGGCACCGACAGCCGCATATGAAGTTTTCTGCAATTCTATAAACCCATAGGGTCAAACTACGAGAAAATATCCACAAAACAGCCCGCTTCAATTTTACCCCATTTTCCTTGAATAACTCCCTTTAGAGGTAAACGTAATCGGGCGTCCCCTGGTATCTGCTCCGATTTAGGCACGGACAGCCCCAAATGAACATTTCTGCAATTCTATAAACCCATAGGGTCAAACTACGAGAAAATATCCACAAAACGGCCCACTTCAATTTCTCCCCATTTTCCTTGTATAGCTCCCTTTTGAGGTAAACGTAATCGGGCGCCTCCTGGTATCTGCTACGATTTAGGCACGGACAGCCGCAAATCAAGTTTTCTGCAATTCTATAAACCCATAGGGTCAAACTACGAGAAAATATCCACAAAACGGCCCGCTTCAATTCTTCCCCATTTTCCTTGTACAGCTCCCTTTAGAGGTAAACGTAATTCGACGTCCCCTAGTATCTGCTCCGATTCAGGCACGGACAGCCCAAAATGAACTTTTCTGCAATTCTATAAACCCATAGGGTCAAACTACGTGAAAATATCCACAAAACGGCCCGCTTCAATTTTTCCTCATTTTCCTTGTATAGCTCCCTTTCGAGGTAAACGTAATCGGGCGTCTCCTAGTATCTGCTCCGATTCAGGCACGGACAGCCGCAAAAGAAGTTTTCTGCAATTCTATAAACCCATAGGGTCAAACTACGAGAAAATATCACTAAAACGGCCCGCTTCAATTTTACCCCATTTTCCTTGTATAACTCCCTTTAGAGGTAAACGTAATCGGGCGTCCCCTGGTATCTGCTCCGATTCAGGCACGGACAACCCCAAATGAACTTTTCTGCAATTCTATAAACCCATAGGGTCAAACTACGAGAAAATATCCACAAAATGGCCCACTTCAATTTCTCCCCATTTTCCTTGTATAGCTCCCTTTAGAGGTAAACGTAATCGGGCGCCTCCTAGTATCTGCTCCGATTCAGGCACGGACAGCCGCAAATCAAGTTTTCTACAATTCTATAAACCCATAGGGTCAAACTACGAGAAAATATCCACAAAACGGCCCGCTTCAATTCTTCCCCATTTTCCTTGTATAGCTCCCTTTAGAGGTAAACGTAATCCGACGTCCCCTGGTATCTGATCCGATTCAGGCACGGACAGCCCCAAATGAACTTTTCTGCAATTCTATAAACCCATAGGGTCAAACTACGAGAAAATATCCACAAAACGGCTAGCTTCAATTTTTCTCCATTTTCCTTGTATAGCTCCCTTTAAAGGTAAACGTAATCGGCGTCCCTTGGTATCTGCTCCGATTCAGGCACGGACACCCCAAATGAACTTTTTTGCAATTCTATAAACCCATAGGGTCAAACTACGAAAAAATATCCACAAAACGGCCCGCTTCAATTTCTCCCTATTTTCCTTGTATAGCTCCCTTTAGAGGTAAACGTAATCGGGCGTCCCCTGGTATCTGCTCCGATTCAGGCACAGACAGCCGCAAATGAAGTTTTCTGCAACTCTATAAACCCATAGGGTCAAACTACGAGAAAATATCCACAAAACGGCCCGCTTCAGTTTTTTCCCATTTTCCTTGTATAGCTCCCTTTAGAGTTAACGTAATTGGGCGACTCCTAGTATCTGCTCCGATTCAGGCACCGACAGCCGCATATGAAGTTTTCTGCAATTCTATAAACCCATAGGGTCAAACTACGAGAAAATATCCACAAAACAGCCCGCTTCAATTTTACCCCATTTTCCTTGAATAACTCCCTTTAGAGGTAAACGTAATCCGGCGTCCCCTGGTATCTGCTCCGATTTAGGCACGGACAGCCCCAAATGAACATTTCTGCAATTCTATAAACCCATAGGGTCAAACTACGAGAAAATATCCACAAAACGGCCCACTTCAATTTCTCCCCATTTTCCTTGTATAGCTCCCTTTTGAGGTAAACGTAATCGGGCGCCTCCTGGTATCTGCTACGATTTAGGCACGGACAGCCGCAAATCAAGTTTTCTGCAATTCTATAAACCCATAGGGTCAAACTACGAGAAAATATCCACAAAACGGCCCGCTTCAATTCTTCCCCATTTTCCTTGTACAGCTCCCTTTAGAGGTAAACGTAATTCGACGTCCCCTAGTATCTGCTCCGATTCAGGCACGGACAGCCCAAAATGAACTTTTCTGCAATTCTATAAACCCATAGGGTCAAACTACGTGAAAATATCCACAAAACGGCTAGCTTCAATTTTTCTCCATTTTCCTTGTATAGCTCCCTTTAGAGGTAAACGTAATCAGGCGTCTCCTGGTATCTGCTCCGATTAAGGCAGGGACAGCCGCAACTGAAGTTTTCTGCAATTCTATAAACCCATAGGGTCAAACTACGAGAAAATATACACAAAACGGCCCACTTCAATTTCTCCCTATTTTCCTTGTATAGCTCCCTTTAGAGGTAAACGTAATCGGGCGCCTCCTGGTATCTGCTCCGATTCAGGCACGGACAGCCGCAAATCAAGTTTTCTGCAATTCTATAAACCCATACGATCAAACTACGAGAAAATATCCACAAAACGGTCCGCTTCAATTCTTCCCCATTGTCCTTGTATAGCTCCCTTTAGAGGTAAACGTAATCCGACGTCCCCTGGTATCTGATCCGATTCAGGCACGGACAACCCCAAATGAACTTTTCTGCAATTCTATAAACCCATAGGGTCAAAATACGAGAAAATATCCACAAAATGGCCCACTTCAATTTCTCCCCATTTTCCTTGTATAGCTCCCTTTAGAGGTAAACGTAATCGGGCGCCTCCTAGTATCTGCTCCGATTCAGGCACGGACAGCCACAAATCAAGTTTTCTACAATTCTATAAACCCATAGGGTCAAACTACGAGAAAATATCCACAAAACGGCCCGCTTCAATTCTTCCCCATTTTCCTTGTATAGCTCCCTTTAGAGGTAAACGTAATCCGACGTCCCCTGGTATCTGATCCGATTCAGGCACGGACAGCCCCAAATGAACTTTTCTGCAATTCTATAAACCCATAGGGTCAAACTACGAGAAAATATCCACAAAACGGCTAGCTTCAATTTTTCTCCATTTTCCTTGTATAGCTCCCTTTAAAGGTAAACGTAATCGGCGTCCCTTGGTATCTGCTCCGATTCAGGCACGGACACCCCAAATGAACTTTTTTGCAATTCTATAAACCCATAGGGTCAAACTACGAAAAAATATCCACAAAACGGCCCGCTTCAATTTCTCCCTATTTTCCTTGTATAGCTCCCTTTAGAGGTAAACGTAATCGGGCGTCCCCTGGTATCTGCTCCGATTCAGGCACAGACAGCCGCAAATGAAGTTTTCTGCAACTCTATAAACCCATAGGGTCAAACTACGAGAAAATATCCACATAACGGCCCGCTTCAGTTTTTTCCCATTTTCCTTGTATAGCTCCCTTTAGAGTTAACGTAATTGGGCGACTCCTAGTATCTGCTCCGATTCAGGCACCGACAGCCGCATATGAAGTTTTCTGCAATTCTATAAACCCATAGGGTCAAACTACGAGAAAATATCCACAAAACAGCCCGCTTCAATTTTACCCCATTTTCCTTGAATAACTCCCTTTAGAGGTAAACGTAATCGGGCGTCCCCTGGTATCTGCTCCGATTTAGGCACGGACAGCCCCAAATGAACATTTCTGCAATTCTATAAACCCATAGGGTCAAACTACGAGAAAATATCCACAAAATGGCCCACTTCAATTTCTCCCCATTTTCCTTGTATAGCTCCCTTTTGAGGTAAACGTAATCGGGCGCCTCCTGGTATCTGCTACGATTTAGGCACGGACAGCCGCAAATCAAGTTTTCTGCAATTCTATAAACCCATAGGGTCAAACTACGAGAAAATATCCACAAAACGGCCCGCTTCAATTCTTCCCCATTTTCCTTGTACAGCTCCCTTTAGAGGTAAACGTAATTCGACGTCCCCTGGTATCTGCTCCGATTCAGGCACGGACAGCCCAAAATGAACTTTTCTGCAATTCTATAAACCCATAGGGTCAAACTACGTGAAAATATCCACAAAACGGCTAGCTTCAATTTTTCTCCATTTTCCTTGTATAGCTCCCTTTAGAGGTAAACGTAATCAGGCGTCTCCTGGTATCTGCTCCGATTAAGGCAGGGACAGCCGCAACTGAAGTTTTCTGCAATTCTATAAACCCATAGGGTCAAACTACGAGAAAATATACACAAAACGGCCCACTTCAATTTCTCCCTATTTTCCTTGTATAGCTCCCTTTAGAGGTAAACGTAATCGGGCGCCTCCTGGTATCTGCTCCGATTCAGGCACGGACAGCCGCAAATCAAGTTTTCTGCAATTCTATAAACCCATACGATCAAACTACGAGAAAATATCCACAAAACGGTCCGCTTCAATTCTTCCCCATTGTCCTTGTATAGCTCCCTTTAGAGGTAAACGTAATCCGACGTCCCCTGGTATCTGATCCGATTCAGGCACGGACAACCCCAAATGAACTTTTCTGCAATTCTATAAACCCATAGGGTCAAACTACGAGAAAATATCCACGAAACGGCCAGGCTTCAATTCTTCCCCATTTTCCTTGTATAGCTCCCTTTAGAGGTAAACGTAATCCGACGTCCCCTAGTATTTGCTCCGATTCAGGCACGGACAGCCCCAAATGAACTTTTCTGCAATTCTATAAACCCATAAGGTCAAACTACGTGAAAATATCCACAAAACGGCCCGCTTCAATTTCTCCCCATTTTCCTTGTATAGCTCCCTTTAGAGGTAAACGTAATCGGGCATCCCCTGGTATCTGCTCCGATTCAGGCACAGACAGCCGCAAATGAACTTTTCTGCAATTCTATAAACCCATTGGGTCAAACTACGAAAAAATATCCACAAAACGGCCCGCTTCAATTTCTCCCAATTTTCCTTGTATAGCTCCCTTTAGAGGTAAACGTAATCGGGCGTCCCTTGGTATCTGCTCCGATTCAGGCACAGACAGCCGCAAATGAAGTTTTCTGCAATTCTATAAACCCATAGGGTCAAACTACGAGAAAATATCCACAAAACGACCCGCTTCAATTTTTCCCCATTTTCCTTGTATAGCTCCCTTTAGAGGTAAACGTAATCGGGCGACTCCTAGTATCTGCTCCGATTCAGGCACGGACAGCCGCATATGAAGTTTTCTGCAATTCAATAAACCCATAGGGTCAAACTACGAGAAAATATCCACAAAACAGCCCGCTTCAATTTTACCCCTTTTTCCTTGTATGACTCCCTTTAGAGGTAAACGTAATCGGGCGTCCCCTGGTATCTGCTCCGATTCAGGCACGGACAGCCCCAAATGAAGTTTTCTGCAATTCAATAAACCCATAGGGTCAAACTACGAGAAAATATCCACAAAACGGCCCGCTTCAATTTCTCCCAATTTTCCTTGTATAGCTCCCTTTAGAGGTAAACGTAATCGGGCGTCCCTTGGTATCTGCTCCGATTCAGGCACAGACAGCCGCAAATGAAGTTTTCTACAATTCTATAAACCCATAGGGTCAAACTACGAGAAAATAACCACAAAACGACCCGCTTCAATTTTTCCCCATTTTCCTTGTATAGCTCCCTTTAGAGGTAAACGTAATCGGGCGACTCCTAGTATCTGCTCCGATTCAGGCACGGACAGCCGCATATGAAGTTTTCTGCAATTCAATAAACCCATAGGGTCAAACTACGAGAAAATATCCACAAAATAGCCCGCTTCAATTTTACCCCTTTTTCCTTGTATGACTCCCTTTAGAGGTAAACGTAATCGGGCGTCCCTTGGTATCTGCTCCGATTCAGGCACGGACAGCCCCAAATGAACTTTTCTGCAATTCAATAAACCCATAGGGTCAAACTACGAGAAAATATCCACGAAACGGCCAAGCTTCAATTCTTCCCCATTTTCCTTGTATAGCTCCCTTTAGAGGTAAACGTAATCCGACGTCCCCCGGTATCTGCTCCGATTCAGGCACGGACAGTCCCAAATGAACTTTTCTGCAATTCTATAAACCCATAGGGTCAAACTACGTGAAAATATCCACAAAACGGCTAGCTTCCATTTTTCTCCATTTTCCTTGTATACCTCCCTTTAGAGGTAAACGTAATCGGGCGTTCCCTGGTATCTGCTCCGATTCAGGCACAGGCAGCCGCAAATGAAGTTTTCTGCAACTCTATAAACTCATAGGGTCAAACTACGAGAAAATATCCACAAAACGGCCCGCTTCAATTTTTCCTCATTTTCCTTGTATAGCTCCCTTTCGAGGTAAACGTAATCGGGCGTCTCCTAGTATCTGCTCCGATTCAGGCACGGACAGCCGCAAATGAAGTTTTCTGCAATTCTATAAACCCATAAGGTCAAACTACGAGAAAATATCAATAAAACGGCCCGCTTCAATTTTACCCCATTTTCCTTGTATAACTCCCTTTAGAGGTAAACGTAATCGGGCGTCCCCTGGTATCTGCTCCGATTCAGGCACGGACAACCCCAAATGAACTTTTCTGTAATTCTATAAACCCATAGGGTCAAACTACGAGAAAATATCCAAAAAACGGTCAGTTTTTCCCCATTTTCCTTGTATAGCTCCCTTTAGAGTTAACGTAATCGGGCGACTCCTAGTATCTGCTCCGATTCAGGCACAGACAGCCGCATATGAAGTTTTCTGCAATTCTATAAACCCATAGGGTCAAACTACGAGAAAATATCCACAAAACAGCCCGCTTCAATTTTACCCCATTTTCCTTGAATAACTCCCTTTAGAGGTAAACGTAATCGGGCGTCCCCTGGTATCTGCTCCGATTTAGGCACGGACATCCCCAAATGAACATTTCTGCAATTCTATAAACCCATGGGTCAAACTACGAGAAAATATCCACAAAACGGCCCACTTCAATTTCTCCCCATTTTCCTTGTATAGCTCCCTTTAGAGGTAAACGTAATCGGGCGCCTCCTGGTATCTGCTACGATTCAGGCACGGACAGCCGCAAATCAAGTTTTCTGCAATTCTATAAACCCATAGGGTCAAACTACGAGAAAATATCCACAAAACGGCCCGCTTCAATTCTTCCCCATTTTCCTTGTACAGCTCCCTTTAGAGGTAAACGTAATCCGACGTCCCCTGGTATCTGCTCCGATTCAGGCACGGACAGCCCAAAATGAACTTTTCTGCAATTCTATAAACCCATAGGGTCAAACTACGTGAAAATATTCACAAAACGGCTAGCTTCAATTTTTCTCCATTTTCCTTGTATAGCTCCCTTTAGAGGTAAACGTAATCAGGCGTCTCCTGGTATCTGCTCCGATTAAGGCAGGGACAGCCGCAACTGAAGTTTTCTGCAATTCTATAAACCCATAGGGTCAAACTACGAGAAAATATACACAAAACGGCCCACTTCAATTTCTCCCTATTTTCCTTGTATAGCTCCCTTTAGAGGTAAACGTAATCGGGCGCCTCCTGGTATCTGCTCCGATTCAGGCACGGACAGCCGCAAATCAAGTTTTCTGCAATTCTATAAACCCATAGGATCAAACTACGAGAAAATATCCACAAAACGGCCCGCTTCAATTCTTCCCCATTGTCCTTGTATAGCTCCCTTTAAAGGTAAACGTAATCCGACGTCCCCTGGTATCTGATCCGATTCAGGCACAGACAACCCCAAATGAACTTTTCTGCAATTCTATAAACCCATAGGGTCAAACTACGAGAAAATATCCACGAAACGGCCAGGCTTCAATTCTTCCCCATTTTCCTTGTATAGCTCCCTTTAGAGGTAAACGTAATCCGACGTCCTCTGGTATCTGCTCCGATTCAGGCACGGACAGCCCCAAATCAACTTTTCTGCAATTCTATAAACCCATAAGGTCAAACTACGTGAAAATATCCACAAAACGGCCCGCTTCAATTTCTCCCCATTTTCCTTGTATTGCTCCCTTTAGAGGTAAACGTAATCGGGCGTCCCCTGGTATCTGCTCCGATTCAGGCACAGACAGCCGCAAATGAACTTTTCTGTAATTCTATAAACCCATTGGGTCAAACTACGAGAAAATATCCACAAAACGGCCCGCTTCAATTTCTCCCAATTTTCCTTGTATAGCTCCCTTTAGAGGTAAACGTAATCGGGCGTCCCTTGGTATCTGCTCCGATTCAGGCACAGACAGCCGTAAATGAAGTTTTCTGCAATTCTATAAACCCATAGGGTCAAACTACGAGAAAATATCCACAAAACGACCCGCTTCAATTTTTCCCCATTTTCCTTGTATAGCTCCCTTTAGAGGTAAACGTAATCGGGCGACTCCTAGTATCTGCTCCGATTCAGGCACGGACAGCCGCATATGAAGTTTTCTGCAATTCAATAAACCCATAGGGTCAAACTACGAGAAAATATCCACAAAACAGCCCGCTTCAATTTTACCCCTTTTTCCTTGTATGACTCCCTTTAGAGGTAAACGTAATCGGGCGTCCCCTGGTATCTGCTCCGATTCAGGCACGGACAGCCCCAAATGAACTTTTCTGCAATTCAATAAACCCATAGGGTCAAACTACGAGAAAATATCCACGAAACGGCCAAGCTTCAATTCTTCCCCATTTTCCTTGTATAGCTCCCTTTAGAGGTAAACGTAATCCGACGTCCCCCGGTATCTGCTCCGATTCAGGCACGGACAGTCCCAAATGAACTTTTCTGCAATTCTATAAACCCATAGGGTCAAACTACGTGAAAATATCCACAAAACGGCTAGCTTCCATTTTTCTCCATTTTCCTTGTATACCTCCCTTTAGAGGTAAACGTAATCGGGCGTTCCCTGGTATCTGCTCCGATTCAGGCACAGGCAGCCGCAAATGAAGTTTTCTGCAACTCTATAAACTCATAGGGTCAAACTACGAGAAAATATCCACAAAACGGCCCGCTTCAATTTTTCCTCATTTTCCTTGTATAGCTCCCTTTCGAGGTAAACGTAATCGGGCGTCTCCTAGTATCTGCTCCGATTCAGGCACGGACAGCCGCAAATGAAGTTTTCTGCAATTCTATAAACCCATAGGGTCAAACTACGAGAAAATATCAATAAAACGGCCCGCTTCAATTTTACCCCATTTTCCTTGTATAACTCCCTTTAGAGGTAAACGTAATCGGGCGTCCCCTGGTATCTGCTCCGATTCAGGCACGGACAACCCCAAATGAACTTTTCTGCAATTCTATAAACCCATAGGGTCAAACTACGAGAAAATATCCACAAAATGGCCCACTTCAATTTCTCCCCATTTTCCTTGTATAGCTCCCTTTAGAGGTAAACGTAATCGGGCGCCTCCTGGTATCTGCTCCGATTCAGGCACGGACAGCCGCAAATCAAGTTTTCTACAATTCTATAAACCCATAGGGTCAAACTACGAGAAAATATCCACAAAACGGCCCGCTTCAATTCTTCCCCATTTTCCTTGTATAGCTCCCTTTAGAGGTAAACGTAATCCGACGTCCCCTGGTATCTGATCCGATTCAGGCACGGACAGCCCCAAATGAACTTTTCTGCAATTCTATAAACCCATAGGGTCAAACTACGAGAAAATATCCACAAAACGGCTAGCTTCAATTTTTCTCCATTTTCCTTGTATAGCTCCCTTTAAAGGTAAACGTAATCGGCGTCCCTTGGTATCTGCTCCGATTCAGGCACGGACACCCCAAATGAACTTTTTTGCAATTCTATAAACCCATAGGGTCAAACTATGAGAAAATATCCACAAAACGGCCCGCTTCAATTTCTCCCCATTTTCCTTGTATAGCTCCCTTTAGAGGTAAACGTAATCGGGCGTCCCCTGGTATCTGCTCCGATTCAGGCACAGACAGCCGCAAATGAAGTTTTCTGCAACTCTATAAACCCATAGGGTCAAACTACGAGAAAATATCCACAAAACGGCCCGCTTCAGTTTTTCCCCATTTTCCTTGTATAGCTCCCTTTAGAGTTAACGTAATCGGGCGACTCCTAGTATCTGCTCCGATTCAGGCACGGACAGCCGCATATGAAGTTTTCTGCAATTCTATAAACCCATAGGGTCAAACTACGAGAAAATATCCACAAAACAGCCCGCTTCAATTTTACCCCATTTTCCTTGAATAACTCCCTTTAGAGGTAAACGTAATCGGGCGTCCCCTGGTATCTGCTCCGATTTAGGCACGGACAGCCCCAAATGAACATTTCTGCAATTCTATAAACCCATAGGGCCAACTACGAGAAAATATCCACAAAACGGCCCACTTCAATTTCTCCCCATTTTCCTTGTATAGCTCCCTTTAGAGGTAAACGTAATCGGGCGCCTCCTGGTATCTGCTACGATTCAGGCACGGACAGCCGCAAATCAAGTTCTCTGCAATTCTATAAACCCATAGGGTCAAACTACGAGAAAATATCCACAAAACGGCCCGCTTCAATTCTTCCCCATTTTCCTTGTACAGCTCCCTTTAGAGGTAAACATAATCCGACGTCCCCTGGTATCTGCTCTGATTCAGGCACGGACATCCCAAAATGAACTTTTCTGCAATTCTATAAACCCATAGGGTCAAACTACGTGAAAATATCCACAAAACGGCTAGCTTCAATTTTTCTCCATTTTCCTTGTATAGCTCCCTTTAGAGGTAAACGTAATCAGGCGTCTCCTGGTATCTGCTCCGATTAAGGCAGGGACAGCCGCAACTGAAGTTTTCTGCAATTCTTTAAACCCATAGGGTCAAACTACGAGAAAATATACACAAAACGACCCACTTCAATTTCTCCCTATTTTCCTTGTATAGCTCCCTTTAGAGGTAAACGTAATCGGGCGCCTCCTGGTATCTGCTCCGATTCAGGCACGGACAGCCGCAAATCAAGTTTTCTGCAATTCTATAAACCCATAGGATCAAACTACGAGAAAATATCCACAAAACGGCCCGCTTCAATTCTTCCCCATTGTCCTTGTATAGCTCCCTTTAGAGGTAAACGTAATCCGACGTCCCCTGGTATCTGATCCGATTCAGGCACGGACAACCCCAAATGAACTTTTCTGCAATTCTATAAACCCATAGGGTCAAACTACGAGAAAATATCCACGAAACGGCCAGGCTTCAATTCTTCCCCATTTTCCTTGTATAGCTCCCTTTAGAGGTAAACGTAATCCGACGTCCCCTGGTATCTGCTCCGATTCAGGCACGGACAGCCCCAAATGAACTTTTCTGCAATTCTATAAACCCATAAGGTCAAACTACGTGAAAATATCCACAAAACGGCCCGCTTCAATTTCTCCCCATTTTCCTTGTATAGCTCCCTTTAGAGGTAAACGTAATCGGGCGCCTCCTGGTATCTGCTCCGATTCAGGCACGGACAACCGCAAATCAAGTTTTCTGCAATTCTATAAACCCATAGGATCAAACTACGAGAAAATATCCACAAAACGGCCCGCTTCAATTCTTCCCCATTGTCCTTGTATAGCTCCCTTTAGAGGTAAACGTAATCCGACGTCCCCTGATATCTGATCCGATTCAGGCACGGACAACCCCAAATGAACTTTTCTGCAATTCTATAAACCCATAGGGTCAAACTACGAGAAAATATCCACGAAACGGCCAGGCTTCAATTCTTCCCCATTTTCCTTGTATAGCTCCCTTTAGAGGTAAACGTAATCCGACGTCCCCTGGTATCTGCTCCGATTCAGGCACAGACAGCCCCAAATGAACTTTTCTGCAATTCTATAAACCCATAAGGTCAAACTACGTGAAAATATCCACAAAACGGCCCACTTCAATTTCTCCCCATTTTCCTTGTATAGCTCCCTTTAGAGGTAAACGTAATCGGGCGTCCCCTGGTATCTGCTCCGATTCAGGCACAGACAGCCGCAAATGAACTTTTCTGCAATTCTATAAACCCATTGGGTCAAACTACGAGAAAATATCCACAAAACGGCCCGCTTCAATTTCTCCCAATTTTCCTTGTATAGCTCCCTTTAGAGGTAAACGTAATCGGGCGTCCCTTGGTATCTGCTCCGATTCAGGCACAGACAGCCGCAAATGAAGTTTTCTGCAATTCTATAAACCCATAGGGTCAAACTACGAGAAAATATCCACAAAACGACCCGCTTCAATTTTTCCCCATTTTCCTTGTATAGCTCCCTTTAGAGGTAAACGTAATCGGGCGACTCCTAGTATCTGCTCCGATTCAGGCACGGACAGCCGCATATGAAGTTTTCTGCAATTCAATAAACCCATAGGGTCAAACTACGAGAAAATATCCACAAAACAGCCCGCTTCAATTTTACCCCTTTTTCCTTGTATGACTCCCTTTAGAGGTAAACGTAATCGGACGTCTATCTGCTCCGATTCAGGCACGGACAGCCCCAAATGAACTTTTCTGCAATTCAATAAACCCATAGGGTCAAACTACGAGAAAATATCCACGAAACGGCCAAGCTTCAATTCTTCCCCATTTTCCTTGTATAGCTCCCTTTAAGGTAAACATAATCCGACGTCCCCCGGTATCTGCTCCGATTCAGGAACGGACAGTCCCAAATGAACTTTTCTGCAATTCTATAAACCCATAGGGTCAAACTACGTGAAAATATCCACAAAACGGCTAGCTTCCATTTTTCTCCATTTTCCTTGTATACCTCCCTTTAGAGGTAAACGTAATCGGGCGTTCCCTGGTATCTGCTCCGATTCAGGCACAGGCAGCCGCAAATGAAGTTTTCTGCAACTCTATAAACTCATAGGGTCAAACTACGAGAAAATATCCACAAAACGGCCCGCTTCAATTTTTCCTCATTTTCCTTGTATAGCTCCCTTTCGAGGTAAACGTAATCGGGCGTCTCCTAGTATCTGCTCCGATTCAGGCACGGACAGCCGCAAATGAAGTTTTCTGCAATTCTATAAACCCATAGGGTCAAACTACGAGAAAATATCAATAAAACGGCCCGCTTCAATTTTACCCCATTTTCCTTGTATAACTCCCTGTTGGAACCAGTTTTCGTCACCTACGTCCGGTCGGACCTGCAAAGAAGAAGAATGCGAGGGTTGGGCCCCCCGATTCACCTCCGGCGTGAGAATCAGTAACTGGTAGTCCAGATAGGTAAATTGAACGTATAGAGAATATGTGTTTGTTTGTGTAAATTGTGTATGAACTGAAAAATAAACCTGATCCTCCTACTTTACCAGTTAGTTCCGATCCCCCACGTTCCGAACGTGGAACTCGGGGTCTTCCCACGACCTGGTCTTCCTGCTATGGATCGGCCCAGTCCATTAAAGGTGGAAAGTGGGCTCTTCGGTCGTTGAAAAGGTGTTGGGCCTCTTCACACAGGCTATGGAAAATGGGCTGCTTCGATCGGCCCAGTGGGCATCAGCCTTAAGCCTCTAACATGTCCCTGGACTCCGTGCGAAGAACATTCGGTCGGAGGCCCAAAGATCCATTCCATCTTCGAAATACATCTAGGACCGGTCCCTATCAGAACGTCCAAAAGGCCAGCCGGGTATATCAAAGGTCTCTTCCATGTCAGCAACAGACAGCTGTTGTAATAATTACATAAGGGGGTTACACGATTCTCCAGGTGGATCTCAGCCGTGAATTTCAACGGTTCTCATCCTGGCCATTCATTTTCGAAACGGCTCTAGATATTCGTATACAACCGCCCTTTTCTTTTACACTTTACCATTTCAAACAGTAGTGACCCAGAAATCACTCCTCCCAAATACTCTCATTCTCTTCGACTTCAAGCCAAGGAATCATAGGTGCAAGGATCTCCACAACATCTCGTCAATCCCCGTCTCCAACGATTTCTAACAGTGAGTTTTTCCTCTATTGCTATTACCATTTCCTCTATCGTAGATTGTGTATTCGATATTTGCTACTGCTACGCATGCATGTATATATATATGAGCACAACACGAATAAACCTGTATCCATAGCGCACTTTAGGCTACGTTAGTGTTAAAGAGTGCTCCTGAGTATGTCCCTTGACTATCCTTGCACAATTTAGGGGGTAACGGGTGTGCTTTAATGGAAACAAAATGATTTTCTGGGTAGTCTGTAGAACACCCTTCGGTCGATCTTCAAGCTCTTAGAACACACTTCAGACTTTTTTCTAAACCTTTCATTTCCGCCACTTTATGCATCTAGGGATTTCTTTCCTTCAAACCTGGCCCTCTGTACTCGGTCTTGCTCATCCGACCCACATTCTTGACCATTCAGCCCTTTAATTCATCCGAGTACAAGGCTAATTTTGTCCTTTTGCGCTCCCTGCAGGCGATGGATCAACCCGTGGAGTATGGGCCTTTCTATTCTGCTATGGCCCATTTTAGTGCTTCTCGGTTTCCTTCTGCTAACCTTAATTCGGTCATGACGGAGGCCGAAGTCCGTAGTATGCCGGAGAAATACGACATCGGAAGTTCTCTTTTCCGAACGTGGGCAGCTGATGAGACCGACCTGATCTACCATACACCTACGGTGGCCGAGGAATTTGGGTCGGTCGCACTTGGAGTGTCCGAGCGGGCTTTTTTCTGCGGACTCCGGCTTCCGCTTCTCCCCGTCTTAAAGAAACTTTTAAGATATACATCGGTCGCTTTGGGGCAACTTGACCCCAACACTTTCATTCATATTAACACCTTCCAGAACAGGTGTCTGAAAGCTGGCGTGAGACCTCGCTTGTCCCTTCTCCTTCATCATTTCGATTTTAGGAAGAATGGCAAGAGTGTTGGCTTTTACCAGCTGTCTCGCCGGACTGGCCGACCGGATTGGGGGACGACGAATTCTAGCAACCGGGGAACCCATGACCACTGGTTTTATATCAGTGGTCACAAACTGGTTAAGTACTCCGTGTGGCGGGAAGTCGACCCAGCCCTTGTTACTGCTCCCGAATTAAGCAATGAGGATCGGGCAGATTATTCTCGCCTTTATCGCCCTCAAGAGCCAAACCGTATCCCCTTAGCTGTTAGTAGGGACAAGACCTGGCTTCGGGCCTTATGGGGTACCGGTAACACCAGATTGCTTCTTTATTTAATTTCCTTCATGTTCGTTAATTCCTTAATATTCCTTTCTCTATTTACTGACTTGAAAATATGTTCTTTTTGTAGTGTCTACCCGTTCTGATATGATCAAGAGGCTACAAGCCAAGAATGCTCAGAAACTTGCTGCTGCGGCTGCTAGGAAAACTGCCGAGGATTCTGCTGGGACTTCAACTGCGGCGAGTCCTCCCGGTGAGACCGAGCATCGGGCGTCAGGAGCTGAGGAAAACATCATTGACACTACCGTCGATGATGTAGAAATAATCAATGTATCCGACGTCGGCCGGACTTCAGCTCAGAAGCGTCCGCGGGTGGCTGATGGGGAGGCTGTTTCGACCTACCGGCCGGAGTGGTCAATAATGACAACTGACCGCTTCGGGGTCCCTGCTCCTGCTGCGTCGAAGGAGCTTGGTGTTGATCTATGTCGGGCCTTCGTCCTTCCCCAGGATCGCCCGGTGTACGATAATACTGATGCCCTTGGCGCCTGCTCAGAGTTGATTGGCCACGTCGCTTTGGTAAGTGTTCTGTACCTTGTGTTTAGTTCTTTTCCTCAATAAATAGATTTTTTCACCCTTTTCTTCCCTTTGCACTATTTTCAGGTTGTTCCTTGGGTTGCTACCGTTGAACAGAAGGTTAAAGATCTGGGAAGTCAGCTGCGTGGGCTCAAGCTGACCGAAGAAAGGGCAGAGGCTGCTGAGGCCCAGCTGGACTCGTTGCACAAGGAGGTTGCTTCTTTACAGCAGAGGCTGGCCCAGGTGATGACCGACCGAGACAGTGTCAAGATCGATCTGGATGCTGCGTTCGTTCGTCTGAACCGGGTTAAGTCCAGTTTAAGAGCCTCCAGGAAGTCCGAGAAGAAGGCCCAGAAGCTGGTGCTGTTGTCGGAAGACAGGGGTTTCACGGCTGGCTTTGAGGAGGTGATCCGTAAGGCTCACGCCGCTGGGATGGACCATAAGCTTCTCTTGGAGGAGGGTATGGAAGATCCCATCGGCCGTCCTGAAGAGCCTGACGTCCCTCCGGTTGTTAGCTCAGACCCCGAATCAGAAATGTCTGATTAGACTTAGCACCTTTACTATTATTCTTGTAGCTTAACATTTGGCCTTCGGGTCTGTTTCAACTATTGCCTTCGGGCTTGTATTTATTAAACTTTATGCTTCTCCATTCACATGATGTGTTTGGCGTTTAATCATGCTTGCTTTAGGTCTTATTTGATTGCCTTAGCTTTTTCTTTATAATACCTCTTAGGCATGCTTGCTTTAGGTCTTATTTGATTGCCTTAGCTTTTCCCTTATAATACCTCTTAGGCTTAATGATTTGCCTTGGTATTTGTCTGTGTAACACATCTTTGGCCTAATAATTTGCCTTAGTGTTTTTTGTCTGTGTAACACATCTTTGGCCTAATAATTTGCCTTAGTGTTTTTTGTTTAAGTTTACCTTTGGTATGCACATTAATTCGTCATACCTCTTCGGTAAGTTTGTCCCTTTAATATTTTGATAACGTGAAAGAATATATCAAAATGTTAACAGTTCAGGGGCCGATAACAAAACAGGAATTGCAAGCTCATAACTTCCTTTCGAATGCCCTGAAGTATGGGCTTGGAATTTTTATGCTGGCACAGTTCCTTCGTTCACTCTATTCCAATTTTGCCTTTATTATCCATCATCATAAAATAAATATGCTGAAGTAAATATGTTCGAATAAACGATATTGGAAACAGACCTTTTGTTTTCATTCATACTGAAGTAAAATATGCTGAAGGAAAATTGTTCAAAGCAAAACAATAAAAGAACGAAGATTTTCGATAGGCTTACTGGTAGAACCTACGAAGGCGTGAAGCATGCCAAGTGTTTTTGATCAATGAACCGTCCGATCCGGACAGTTTATATGTCCCTGGTCGAACAACTTCGACCACTGTGTATGGGCCCTCCCAATTCGGCATCAGTTTCCCCTGTTTGGTCGGCATGGAGGTTGCTCGTTCCCTGAGAACGTGGTCTCCTACCTGGAAAGACCTTTTCTTTACCCCTGCGTCGTAGTACTGAGCGGCTTGCAGCTGGTATCGAACATTTCTCTGATGCGCGGCTTCTCTTTCTTCAACCACCAAATCAACATTAGCTCGTAAACCCCACTCATTCTGTTCCACATTAAACACCTGTGTCCGGTACGATTCCATTCCAACTTCGGCTGGCATCAATGCATCCGTCCCAAATGCTAACCTAAATGGAGTTTCTCCGGTCGAGGACCTGGGGGTCGTTCGATAAGCCCAAAGAACATAGGGTAACTCTTCTGCCCACATACCTTTGGCATCCCCGAGCCGTTTCTTTATACCGTCGAAGATTATCTTATTTGCTGCTTCAATAGCTCCATTCCCCTGTGGATGACCGACTGAACTGAACTTCTGTTGAATTCCAAACTTAGCTAGAAACTTCCTGAACTTACTACCGATGAATTGAGTTCCATTATCTGATACACAGATCATCGGGATACCAAACCTTAAAATTACTTGTTCTAACATAAACTTTTTGGCTGCTTCTTCGGTTATGGCCGACAGTGGTCGAGCTTCCACCCATTTCGTCATGTAATCGATGGCTACAATGCAATATTTAGCCTGCTTAGTACTGGTGGGTAGGATTCCCACAATGTCCACGGCCCACATAGCAAAGGGAATTGGATTGAGGACCGATGACATTTCTTCTGGGGGTTGCTTCGGTACGGTACTGAATAGCTGGCACTGCTTACACTTCTTCGAGTAATTCTTGGCGTCTTCCCTTACGGTCGGCCAGAAGAACCCTTGTCTAAGGATTTTGAAGGCTAGTGATCGTCCTGCCAAATGCTCCCCACAAATTCCTTCGTGCACTGTTTCCAACACTAACCTTTGATCTTCGGGGTCCAGACATTTGAGTAGAGGTTGTGTGACCGATCGTCTGAACAACTGTCCCCCTACTAAGGTGTAGCTGGCTGAACGATATTTCACCTTTTGGGCTTCCTTCTTGTCTAGCGGCACTACCCCTTTTTCCAAGAATGCCCTGATGGGGGTCATCCAATTGATTCCTTGATGGATTTCCAGACATTGCTTTTTGTCGATCGAAGGGATTTTCACTTCGGTCAGGTATATCGAGCCCATCAGATTTTGGGTTTCCGCTGAGGCAAGCCTAGACAACGCATCTGCCCTGCTGTTGTTTTCTCTGGCTACCTGGCTTAGTTCAAATGACTCAAAATGAAGTGAAGTTTCACGTACCTTGGCTGTGTATGCTTTCGTCCGGGGGTCTTTTTGGCCATACTCCCCGGAGAATTGCTTCACCACTAGCATGGAATCGCTAAATACCCTTACATGTTTTACCTCTAGACTCCGTGCCAAGGAGAGTCCTGCTAGTAAAGCTTCATATTCAGCCTCATTGTTAGTCAAAGGGAAGGTGAACCTGATAGCCTGACAAATCTCAAAACCATCGGGGCTGATGAGGATCATACCGGCCCCATACTTTGTTTTAGTGACCGAACCATCCACGAAAAGTTTCCATTTCCCAGGTGACTGAATTATCTGTTCCTCCGGTGTCAAGTCCTTCGGTCCTGAGAAAGAACATTCTATCAAGAAATCGGCCAGTGTTTGGGCTTTGATGGCGGTTCTGGGCTTAAATTCTAAGTCATACTCTCCCAGCTCTACCGACCAGGCCACAACTCTGCCCGAAGCTTCCGGTCTTTGAAGGATCTTTTTCAGGGGTTGATCGGTAACCACTTGCACCGTTCTTCCTTGAAAATAATGGCGTAGTTTCCTTGATGCTACCACTAAACCAAAGGCGAACTTTTCGGCATTGGGGTATCTTGTTTCCGCGTCCTTTAGCATGTGTGAGACATAGAATACTGGGTGTTGATTCTTTTCGTGCTCCTTGACTAGTACAGCTCCTACCGTTCGGTCATTCACTGCTAAGTAGAGTTGCAGTGTTTCTTTAGGATCGGGCCTCATTAGGAGTGGGGCTTTGACCAGATATTCTTTAACTTCTTCAAATGCCTTCTGGCAGTCCGTTCCCCATTCAAAGTTTTTTGACCCCCGGAGCACCTCGAAGAACGGTAGGGCTTTCTGGGCCGATCGGGAAATGAACCTTCTCAAAGCAGCCAACCGTCCAGTTAATTTCTGAATATCCCTGATCGTCTTCGGTGCCTCCATATCAATCACTGCCTTGATCTTCTCAGGGTTGGCCTCTATCCCTCTAGCACTTACCATGTATCCCAGAAACTTGCCACTGGCCACTCCGAACGTGCACTTGCTTGGATTAATTTTCATATTATTTCTTCTGTGTGTTTCAAAACATTCTTTCAGGTCCTCTGCATGGTCCTTAAACATGGATTTCACGATCATATCGTCCACGTAGCATTCCATATTCCGACCGATCTGTTGCTTGAATACCTTGTTGATCATTTTCTGGAAGGTTGCCCCTGCATTCTTCAGCCCGAAGGGCATCTTGATGTATGCATATGTACCTTTGGGCGTGATGAATGCTGTCTTTGGAATATCCTCGGCATTCATTGCAATTTGATGATATCCAGAAAAAGCATCTAGAAAACTGAGTACCTGGTAAGGGGTAGTGATCCTTCGGACAGGCTTTGTTCAGGTCGGTGTAGTCGACGCACATTCTCCATTTGTTATTCGACTTCTTGACTACTACCACATTCGCCAGCCAGTCCGGATACTCAATTTCCTCAATGAACTTAGCTTCCAACAACTTTTCCACTTCGGCCTGGATGACTTGTTGCCTTTCCATGGCGAAATTTCTTTTCTTCTGCTTAACAGGCTTTGCATCGGGGTTAACGCTAAGACAATGTTTTGCAACCGAAGGGTCTAGGCCTGGCATGTCCTCCGGTCCCCACGCGAACACATCGTGGTACTGTCTGATCACTTCAATAACCTTCTTTTTTAACTCAGGCTCCATGTTTTTGCCTATTTGGATCATTTTCCCCGACTGCCCGACATACAGTTCTACTTCCTCCGTCTCGGTTGCTGGTTCGGCTATAGGGTTGGACAAATCTGCCCCAAATTTTTCTAACTCGATGTTCATCATCTGACGACTGCTTCCTTCGTCTTCAGTTCTCTTTCGTTTACCCCCTTCAGTCATCTCAACATCTTTGTCTTTCTCAATGTCTTCCAACATTATGATTCGAGCCGCCTTCTGATCTCCTCTCATTTCCCCCACTCCATTCTCTGTTGGGAATTTCAGCTTCAGGTGGGGAACAGAGGCTACCGCCTGAAAAGCGCTGAGGATCGGCCTTCCCAGGATTCCATTGTATGGACTATCCACTTTCACTACATAGAACTTGGCTTCTTTTTCCACGATGTAAGGTGCTTTTCCCAGCGCGATGGGGAGGTTAATTGTCCCCTCGATCGGCACGGGCTGATTCCCGAAGCCGTACAGTGGTGCCTCATGACATGGCTCCAACTGCTCGCCCCCTAAGTTCATCTTGCAATATGTTCTGTGATACAGGATATTGACCGAACTACCACCATCAACTAGAACTCTCCAGATTTTGTTTTCCCCTATAATGGGATTTATGATGAGTGGGTCTTCGTGCGGCCATATCACGTCTTCGAAATCATCCTCTGTGAAAGTGATAGGCAGGGGCTGTCTGGCCGGGTTGGTCTGATACAAGTTGTAGACCTGTCTGGCATACTTCTTTCGGGCGGTCTTAGTGCACCGCTCTAGCACCGTGCCCCCTGAAATCGTTCGAACTTCGCCTCTGTATTTTTCTTCCCTTTCAGGCCCCTTTTCTCTCCTGGGCTCCTTGGGTTCCAGCTTATCCCTTAGGTC
Organism: Heracleum sosnowskyi; assembly: GCA_030848705.1. Lineage (NCBI taxonomy): Eukaryota > Viridiplantae > Streptophyta > Magnoliopsida > Apiales > Apiaceae > Heracleum > Heracleum sosnowskyi. The sequence continues at coordinate 64,132,220 of CM061244.1, read as the reverse complement.
GCCCTTATACTGTTCTAAATCTCCCTTCTTTACCATTTTTTCAATTAGCTTCTTCAAATGGTAGCATTCATCTGTGTTATGCCCCTTATCCTTATGGTACTCGCAATACTTATCCCCATTTTTCTTGTAATCTGGGGTTTTCATTCTAGCAGGCCGAACGAATCCCGGCTTCCCCTTTATCTCATGGAGAATTTTCGAGATAGGTGCGTTCAAAGGGGTGAACACCGTACTATCTCTATCTCTTCTTCTGTCTGCTCCTCGGTCGGGCCTATTGTCCGTCAGCCTACTTTTGATGTCTCCTCGACCCCTTCGGTCGTCTCGTCCAAAACCCTCATTTCTGCGACTTTCCTTATACCCCCCAATGGATTCCAGTTTTCGCCGGATGGCTTCTCCTCTCACATATATATCATTCAAAGATTTAGGAGGAATATCGTAAAGAGAAGAGCGGAGTTTTTTACCTTTCACAGGGTCTAATCCAGCGGCTAAAAACCCTGCAGCTTTGACTTTGTCCAAATTGGTGACCATTCCCGCCTCTTCTTTGAATCGAGCTAGGTAGTCTCCTAACTCTTCGTTCGATCTCTGACGGCAATGAATCAGAGCCTCAGTATCCTTCTCCCTTCGGCACAAATGAGAATAGTGCCTCAGGAACCTCCTTTTTAGCTGATCGTACGAATATATCGATCGGGGTCTTTGCGAACGATACCACATCGTTGCTGGTCCCTTCAAGTATGTTTTGAACATTTTGCACAACATAATATCACAGTGCCCCATACCCGTCATTAGAGACTCATATTTCTCACAATGGTCCTCTGGGTCTCCTTTCCCATTGAACTCGTTCATCTTCGGGAATTGTCCACCCGAAGGGGGTCTGTATTGCTCGATTTCCTCGGAGACGATAGGTTCATGGCTCACTTTCCGGTCTCCGAACATTGCTTTTTCCATTCTCTTTATACGATCCCGGACGTGCGGGTCGTCCTCATCATCAGAATCGGTCAGAGTGATTCTAGAGCGTGTCCTCCTAGGGTGCGATTCGGAGTCCGAAGACTCGTCTTCATCGTCAAACGGCCTTTTATCCCTTCGGTGTTCGGACGACACCCGTGTCACCTCGGCCTCTTCTAGTGACTCTCTTAGTGCCTTCTCCTCCAATTCTAACTCTTCCCTACGAAGTTTGATGGCTTGGAGTTTGAGCCTAGCTGCTTCCTTCTTCTTAGCCCGTATCAGGGCCTCCTTGTCGGCTTGTTCGTTTACTTTCTGCTTTCCTTTTTTAGCAGCCTGCTCCTCTCTCCATTTGAGGAGCAATTCTCTCTGCTCTTCAGGGGTCGGCAAGGGACCTTCGTCCCCCTCAGAATCAAAATTCAATTGCCGATTTATTAACGGCGTGACGATCGATCCTCCGGGATGGGGAGTTCCATCGAATCCAGACGGTCGTTCATTAGACATAATCTCAGAAAATCACAACGCACAATTAATCTATACGTTCCCACAGACGGCGCCAAATGTTGGAACCAGTTTTCGTCACCTACGTCCGGTCGGACCTGCAAAGAAGAAGAATGCGAGGGTTGGGGCCCCCGATTCACCTCCGGCGTGAGAATCAGTAACTGGTAGTCCAGATAGGTAAATTGAACGTATAGAGAATATGTGTTTGTTTGTGTAAATTGTGTATGAACTGAAAAATAAACCTGATCCTCCTACTTTACCAGTTAGTTCCGATCCCCCACGTTCCGAACGTGGAACTCGGGGTCTTCCCTTTAGAGGTAAACGTAATCGGGCGCCTCCTGGTATCTGCTCCGATTCAGGCACGGACAGTCGCAAATCAAGTTTTCTACAATTCTATAAACCCATAGGGTCAAACTACGAGAAAATATCCACAAAACGGCCCGCTTCAATTCTTCCCCATTTTCCTTGTATAGCTCCCTTTAGAGGTAAACGTAATCCGACGTCCCCTGGTATCTGATCCGATTCAGGCACGGACAGCCCCAAATGAACTTTTCTGCAATTCTATAAACCCATAGGGTCAAACTACGAGAAAATATCCACAAAACGGCCCACTTCAATTTCTCCCCATTTTCCTTGTATAGCTCCCTTTAGAGGTAAACGTAATCGGGCGCCTCCTGGTATCTGCTACGATTCAGGCACGGACAACCGCAAATCAAGTTTTCTGCAATTCTATAAACCCATAGGGTCAAACTACGAGAAAATATCCACAAAACGGCCCGCTTCAATTCTTCCCCATTTTCCTTGTACAGCTCCCTTTAGAGGTAAACGTAATCCGACGTCCCCTGGTATCTGCTCCGATTCAGGCACGGACATCCCAAAATGAACTTTTCTGCAATTCTATAAACCCATAGGGTCAAACTACGTGAAAATATCCACAAAACGGCTAGATTCAATTTTTCTCCATTTTCCTTGTATAGCTCCCTTTAGAGGTAAACGTAATCAGGCGTCTCCTGGTATCTACTCCGATTAAGGCAGGGACAGCCGCAACTGAAGTTTTCTGCAATTCTATAAACCCATAGGGTCAAACTACGAGAAAATATACACAAAACGACCCACTTCAATTTCTCCCTATTTTCCTTGTATAGCTCCCTTTAGAGGTAAACGTAATCGGGCGCCTCCTGGTATCTGCTCCGATTCAGGCACGGACAGCCGCAAATCAAGTTTTCTGCAATTCTATAAACCCATTGGGTCAAACTACGAGAAAATATCCACAAAACGGCCCGCTTCAATTCTTCCCCATTGTCCTTGTATAGCTCCCTTTAGAGGTAAACGTAATCCGACGTCCCCTGGTATCAGCTCCGATTCAGGCACGGACAGCCCCAAATGAACTTTTCTGCAATTCTATAAACCCATAAGGTCAAACTACGTGAAAATATCCACAAAACGGCCCGCTTCAATTTCTCCCCATTTTCCTTGTATAGCTCCCTTTAGAGGTAAACGTAATCGGGCGTCCCCTGGTATCTGCTCCGATTCAGGCACAGACATCCGCAAATGAACTTTTCTGCAATTCTATAAACCCATTGGGTCAAACTACGAGAAAATATCCACAAAACGGCCCGCTTCAATTTCTCCCAATTTTCCTTGTATAGCTCCCTTTAGAGGTAAACGTAATCGGGCGTCCCTTGGTATCTGCTCCGATTCAGGCACAGACAGCCGCAAATGAAGTTTTCTGCAATTCTATAAACCCATAGGGTCAAACTACGAGAAAATATCCAAAAAACGACCCGCTTCAATTTTTCCCCATTTTCCTTGTATAGCTCCCTTTAGAGGTAAACGTAATCGGGCGACTCCTAGTATCTGCTCCGATTCAGGCACGGACAGCCGCATATGAAGATTTCTGCAATTCAATAAACCCATAGGGTCAAACTACGAGAAAATATCCACAAAACAGCCCGCTTCAATTTTACCCCTTTTTCCTTGTATGACTCCCTTTAGAGGTAAACGTAATCGGGCGTCCCCTGGTATCTGCTCCGATTCAGGCACGGACAGTCCCAAATGAACTTTTCTGCAATTCAATAAACCCATAGGGTCAGACTACGAGAAAATATCCACGAAACGGCCAAGCTTCAATTCTTCCCCATTTTCCTTGTATAGCTCCCTTTAGAGGTAAACGTAATCCGACGTCCCCCGGTATCTGCTCCGATTCAGGCACGGACAGTCCCAAATGAACTTTTCTGCAATTCTATAAACCCATAGGGTCAAACTACGTGAAAATATCCACAAAACGGCAAGCTTCCATTTTTCTCCATTTTCCTTGTATACCTCCCTTTAGAGGTAAACGTAATCGGGCGTTCCCTGGTATCTGCTCCGATTCAGGCACAAGCAGCCGCAAATGAAGTTTTCTGCAACTCTATAAACTCATAGGGTCAAACTACGAGAAAATATCCACAAAACGGCCCGCTTCAATTTTTCCTCATTTTCCTTGTATAGCTCCCTTTCGAGGTAAACGTAATCGGGCGTCTCCTAGTATCTGCTCCGATTCAGGCACGGACAGCCGCAAATGAAGTTTTCTGCAATTCTATAAACCCATAGGGTCAAACTACGAGAAAATATCAATAAAACGGCCCGCTTCAATTTTACCCCATTTTCCTTGTATAACTCCCTTTAGAGGTAAACGTAATCGGGCGTCCCCTGGTATCTGCTCCGATTCAGGCACAGACAGCCGCAAATGAACTTTTCTGCAATTCTATAAACCCATAGGGGGTCAAACTACGAGAAAATATCCACAAAACGGCCCGCTTCCATTTCTCCCCATTTTCCTTGTATAGCTCCCTTTAGAGGTAAACGTAATCGGGAGTCCCCCGGTATCTGCTCCGATTCAGGCACGGACAGCCGCAAATCAAGTTTTCTACAATTCTATAAACCCATAGGGTCAAACTACGAGAAAATATCCACAAAACGGCCCGCTTCAATTCTTCCCCATTTTCCTTGTATAGCTCCCTTTAGAGGTAAACGTAATCCGACGTCCCCTGGTATCTGATCCGATTCAGGCACGGACAGCCCCAAATGAACTTTTCTGCAATTCTATAAACCCATAGGGTCAAACTACGAGAAATATCCACAAAACGGCTAGCTTCAATTTTTCTCCATTTTCCTTGTATAGCTCCCTTTAAAGGTAAACGTAATCGGCGTCCCTTGGTATCTGCTCCGATTCAGGCACGGACACCCCAAATGAACTTTTTTGCAATTCTATAAACCCATAGGGTCAAACTACGAGAAAATATCCACAAAACGGCCCGCTTCAATTTCTCCCCATTTTCCTTGTATAGCTCCCTTTAGAGGTAAACGTAATCGGGCGTCCCCTGGTATCTGCTCCGATTCAGGCACAGACAACCGCAAATGAAGTTTTCTGCAACTCTATAAACCCATAGGGTCAAACTACGAGAAAATATCCACAAAACGGCCCGCTTCAGTTTTTCCCCATTTTCCTTGTATAGCTCCCTTTAGAGTTAACGTAATCGGGCGACTCCTAGTATCTGCTCCGATTCAGGCACGGACAGCCGCATATGAAGTTTTCTGCAATTCTATAAACCCATAGGGTCAAACTACGTGAAAATATCCACAAAACAGCCCGCTTCAATTTTACCCCATTTTCCTTGAATAACCCCCTTTAGAGGTAAACGTAATCGGGCGTCCCCTGGTATCTGCTCCGATTCAGGCACGGACACCCCAAATGAACTTTTCTGCAATTCTATAAACCCATAGGGTCAAACTACGAGAAATATCCACAAAACGGCTAGCTTCAATTTTTCTCCATTTTCCTTGAATAACTCCCTTTAAAGGTAAACGTAATCGGCGTCCCTTGGTATCTGCTCCGATTCAGGCACGGACACCCCAAATGAACTTTTTTGCAATTCTATAAACCCATAGGGTCAAACTACGAGAAAATATCCACAAAACGGCCCGCTTCAATTTCTCCCCATTTTCCTTGTATAGCTCCCTTTAGAGGTAAACGTAATTGGGCGTCCCCTGGTATCTGCTCCGATTCAGGCACAGACAGCCGCAAATGAAGTTTTCTGCAATTCTATAAACCCATAGGGTCAAACTACGAGAAAATATCCACAAAACGGCCCGCTTCAATTTCTCCCCATTTTCCTTGTATAGCTCCCTTTAGAGGTAAACGTAATCGGGCGTCCCCTGGTATCTGCTCCGATTCAGGCACAGACAGCCGCAAATGAAGTTTTCTGCAACTCTATAAACCCATAGGGTCAAACTACGAGAAAATATCCACAAAACGGCCCGCTTCAGTTTTTCCCCATTTTCCTTGTATAACTCCCTTTAGAGTTAACGTAATCGGGCGACTCCTAGTATCTGCTCCGATTCAGGCACGGACAGCCGCATATGAAGTTTTCTGCAATTCTATAAACCCATAGGGTCAAACTACGTGAAAATATCCACAAAACAGCCCGCTTCAATTTTACCCCATTTTCCTTGAATAACCCCCTTTAGAGGTAAACGTAATCGGGCGTCCCCTGGTATCTGCTCCGATTTAGGCACGGACAGCCCCAAATGAACATTTCTGCAATTCTATAAACCCATAGGGTCAAACTATGAGAAAATATCCACAAAACGGCCCACTTCAATTTCTCCCCATTTTCCTTGTATAGCTCCCTTTAGAGGTAAACGTAATCGGGCGCCTCCTGGTATCTGCTACGATTCAGGCACGGACAGCCGCAAATCAAGTTTTCTGCAATTCTATAAACCCATAGGGTCAAACTACGAGAAAATATCCACAAAACGGCCCGCTTCAATTCTTCCCCATTTTCCTTGTACAGCTCCCTTTAGAGGTAAACGTAATCCGACGTCCCCTGGTATCTGCTCCGATTCAGGCACGGACAGCCCAAAATGAACTTTTCTGCAATTCTATAAACCCATAGGGTCAAACTACGTGAAAATATCCACAAAACGGCTAGCTTCAATTTTTCTCCATTTTCCTTGTATAGCTCCCTTTAGAGGTAAACGTAATCAGGCGTCTCCTGGTATCTGCTCCGATTAAGGCAGGGACAGCCGCAACTGAAGTTTTCTGCAATTCTATAAACCCATAGGGTCAAACTACGAGAAAATATACACAAAACGGCCCACTTCAATTTCTCCCTATTTTCCTTGTATAGCTCCCTTTAGAGGTAAACATAATCGGGCGCCTCCTGGTATCTGCTCCGATTCAGGCACGGACAGCCGCAAATCAAGTTTTCTGCAATTCTATAAACCCATAGGATCAAACTACGAGAAAATATCCACAAAACGGCCCGCTTCAATTCTTCCCCATTGTCCTTGTATAGCTCCCTTTAGAGGTAAACGTAATCCGACGTCCCCTGGTATCTGATCCGATTCAGGCACGGACAACCCCAAATGAACTTTTCTGCAATTCTATAAACCCATAGGGTCAAACTACGAGAAAATATCCACGAAACGGCCAGGCTTCAATTCTTCCCCATTTTCCTTGTATAGCTCCCTTTAGAGGTAAACGTAATCCGACGTCCCCTGGTATCTGCTCCGATTCAGGCACGGACAGCCCCAAATGAACTTTTCTGCAATTCTATAAACCCATAAGGTCAAACTACGTGAAAATATCCACAAAACGGCCCGCTTCAATTTCTCCCCATTTTCCTTGTATAGCTCCCTTTAGAGGTAAACGTAATCGGGCGTCCCCTGGTATCTGCTCCGATTCAGGAACGGACAACCCCAAATGAACTTTTCTGCAATTCTATAAACCCATAGGGTCAAACTACGAGAAAATATCCACAAAACGGCCCGCTTCCATTTCTCCCCATTTTCCTTGTATAGCTCCCTTTAGAGGTAAACGTAATCGGGAGTCCCCCGGTATCTGCTCCGATTCAGGCACGGACAGCCGCAAATCAAGTTTTCTACAATTCTATAAACCCATAGGGTCAAACTACGAGAAAATATCCACAAAACGGCCCGCTTCAATTCTTCCCCATTTTCCTTGTATAGCTCCCTTTAGAGGTAAACGTAATCCGACGTCCCCTGGTATCTGATCCGATTCAGGCACGGACAGCCCCAAATGAACTTTTCTGCAATTCTATAAACCCATAGGGTCAAACTACGAGAAAATATCCACAAAACGGCTAGCTTCAATTTTTCTCCATTTTCCTTGTATAGCTCCCTTTAAAGGTAAACGTAATCGGCGTCCCTTGGTATCTGCTCCGATTCAGGCACGGACACCCCAAATGAACTTTTTTGCAATTCTATAAACCCATAGGGTCAAACTACGAGAAAATATCCACAAAACGGCCCGCTTCAATTTCTCCCCATGTTCCTTGTATAGCTCCCTTTAGAGGTAAACGTAATCGGGCGTCCCTTGGTATCTGCTCCGATTCAGGCACAGACAGCCGCAAATGAAGTTTTCTGCAACTCTATAAACCCATAGGGTCAAACTACGAGAAAATATCCACAAAACGGCCCGCTTCAGTTTTTCCCCATTTTCCTTGTATAGCTCCCTTTAGAGTTAACGTAATCGGGCGACTCCTAGTATCTGCTCCGATTCAGGCACGGACAGCCGCATATGAAGTTTTCTGCAATTCTATAAACCCATAGGGTCAAACTACGTGAAAATATCCACAAAACAGCCCGCTTCAATTTTACCCCATTTTCCTTGAATAACCCCCTTTAGAGGTAAACGTAATCGGGCGTCCCCTGGTATCTGCTCCGATTTAGGCACGGACAGCCCCAAATGAACATTTCTGCAATTCTATAAACCCATAGGGTCAAACTACGAGAAAATATCCACAAAACGGCCCACTTCAATTTCTCCCCATTTTCCTTGTATAGCTCCCTTTAGAGGTAAACGTAATCGGGCGCCTCCTGGTATCTGCTACGATTCAGGCACGGACAGCCGCAAATCAAGTTTTCTGCAATTCTATAAACCCATAGGGTCAAACTACGAGAAACTATCCACAAAACGGCCCGCTTCAATTCTTCCCCATTTTCCTTGTACAGCTCCCTTTAGAGGTAAACGTAATCCGACGTCCCCTGGTATCTGCTCCGATTCAGGCACGGACAGCCCAAAATGAACTTTTCTGCAATTCTATAAACCCATAGGGTCAAACTACGTGAAAATATCCACAAAACGGCTAGCTTCAATTTTTCTCCATTTTCCTTGTATAGCTCCCTTTAGAGGTAAACGTAATCAGGCGTCTCCTGGTATCTGCTCCGATTAAGGCAGGGACAACCGCAACTGAAGTTTTCTGCAATTCTATAAACCCATAGGGTCAAACTACGAGAAAATATACACAAAACGGCCCACTTCAATTTCTCCCTATTTTCCTTGTATAGCTCCCTTTAGAGGTAAACGTAATCGGGCGTCCCCTGGTATCTGCTCCGATTCAGGCACAGACAGCCGCAAATGAAGTTTTCTGCAACTCTATAAACCCATAGGGTCAAACTACGAGAAAATATCCACAAAACGGCCCGCTTCAGTTTTTCCCCATTTTCCTTGTATAGCTCCCTTTAGAGTTAACGTAATCGGGCGACTCCTAGTATCTGCTCCGATTCAGGCACGGACAGCCGCATATGAAGTTTTCTGCAATTCTATAAACCCATAGGGTCAAACTACGTGAAAATATCCACAAAACAGCCCGCTTCAATTTTACCCCATTTTCCTTGAATAACCCCCTTTAGAGGTAAACGTAATCGGGCGTCCCCTGGTATCTGCTCCGATTCAGGCACGGACACCCCAAATGAACTTTTCTGCAATTCTATAAACCCATAGGGTCAAACTACGAGAAATATCCACAAAACGGCTAGCTTCAATTTTTCTCCATTTTCCTTGAATAACTCCCTTTAAAGGTAAACGTAATCGGCGTCCCTTGGTATCTGCTCCGATTCAGGCACGGACACCCCAAATGAACTTTTTTGCAATTCTATAAACCCATAGGGTCAAACTACGAGAAAATATCCACAAAACGGCCCGCTTCAATTTCTCCCCATTTTCCTTGTATAGCTCCCTTTAGAGGTAAACGTAATCGGGCGTCTCCTGGTATCTGCTCCGATTAAGGCAGGGACAACCGCAACTGAAGTTTTCTGCAATTCTATAAACCCATAGGGTCAAACTACGAGAAAATATACACAAAACGGCCCACTTCAATTTCTCCCCATTTTCCTTGTATAGCTCCCTTTAGAGGTAAACGTAATCGGGCGTCCCCTGGTATCTGCTCCGATTCAGGCACAGACAGCCGCAAATGAAGTTTTCTGCAACTCTATAAACCCATAGGGTCAAACTACGAGAAAATATCCACAAAACGGCCCGCTTCAGTTTTTCCCCATTTTCCTTGTATAGCTCCCTTTAGAGTTAACGTAATCGGGCGACTCCTAGTATCTGCTCCGATTCAGGCACGGACAGCCGCATATGAAGTTTTCTGCAATTCTATAAACCCATAGGGTCAAACTACGTGAAAATATCCACAAAACAGCCCGCTTCAATTTTACCCCATTTTCCTTGAATAACCCCCTTTAGAGGTAAACGTAATCGGGCGTCCCCTGGTATCTGCTCCGATTCAGGCACGGACACCCCAAATGAACTTTTCTGCAATTCTATAAACCCATAGGGTCAAACTACGAGAAATATCCACAAAACGGCTAGCTTCAATTTTTCTCCATTTTCCTTGAATAACTCCCTTTAAAGGTAAACGTAATCGGCGTCCCTTGGTATCTGCTCCGATTCAGGCACGGACACCCCAAATGAACTTTTTTGCAATTCTATAAACCCATAGGGTCAAACTACGAGAAAATATCCACAAAATGGCCCGCTTCAATTTCTCCCCATTTTCCTTGTATAGCTCCCTTTAGAGGTAAACGTAATCGGGCGTCCCCTGGTATCTGCTCCGATTCAGGCACAGACAGCCGCAAATGAAGTTTTCTGCAATTCTATAAACCCATAGGGTCAAACTACGAGAAAATATCCACAAAACGGCCCGCTTCAATTTCTCCCCATTTTCCTTGTATAGCTCCCTTTAGAGGTAAACGTAATCGGGCGTCCCCTGGTATCTGCTCCGATTCAGGCACAGACAGCCGCAAATGAAGTTTTCTGCAACTCTATAAACCCATAGGGTCAAACTACGAGAAAATATCCACAAAACGGCCCGCTTCAGTTTTTCCCCATTTTCCTTGTATAACTCCCTTTAGAGTTAACGTAATCGGGCGACTCCTAGTATCTGCTCCGATTCAGGCACGGACAGCCGCATATGAAGTTTTCTGCAATTCTATAAACCCATAGGGTCAAACTACGTGAAAATATCCACAAAACAGCCCGCTTCAATTTTACCCCATTTTCCTTGAATAACCCCCTTTAGAGGTAAACGTAATCGGGCGTCCCCTGGTATCTGCTCCGATTTAGGCACGGACAGCCCCAAATGAACATTTCTGCAATTCTATAAACCCATAGGGTCAAACTATGAGAAAATATCCACAAAACGGCCCACTTCAATTTCTCCCCATTTTCCTTGTATAGCTCCCTTTAGAGGTAAACGTAATCGGGCGCCTCCTGGTATCTGCTACGATTCAGGCACGGACAGCCGCAAATCAAGTTTTCTGCAATTCTATAAACCCATAGGGTCAAACTACGAGAAAATATCCACAAAACGGCCCGCTTCAATTCTTCCCCATTTTCCTTGTACAGCTCCCTTTAGAGGTAAACGTAATCCGACGTCCCCTGGTATCTGCTCCGATTCAGGCACGGACAGCCCAAAATGAACTTTTCTGCAATTCTATAAACCCATAGGGTCAAACTACGTGAAAATATCCACAAAACGGCTAGCTTCAATTTTTCTCCATTTTCCTTGTATAGCTCCCTTTAGAGGTAAACGTAATCAGGCGTCTCCTGGTATCTGCTCCGATTAAGGCAGGGACAGCCGCAACTGAAGTTTTCTGCAATTCTATAAACCCATAGGGTCAAACTACGAGAAAATATACACAAAACGGCCCACTTCAATTTCTCCCTATTTTCCTTGTATAGCTCCCTTTAGAGGTAAACATAATCGGGCGCCTCCTGGTATCTGCTCCGATTCAGGCACGGACAGCCGCAAATCAAGTTTTCTGCAATTCTATAAACCCATAGGATCAAACTACGAGAAAATATCCACAAAACGGCCCGCTTCAATTCTTCCCCATTGTCCTTGTATAGCTCCCTTTAGAGGTAAACGTAATCCGACGTCCCCTGGTATCTGATCCGATTCAGGCACGGACAACCCCAAATGAACTTTTCTGCAATTCTATAAACCCATAGGGTCAAACTACGAGAAAATATCCACGAAACGGCCAGGCTTCAATTCTTCCCCATTTTCCTTGTATAGCTCCCTTTAGAGGTAAACGTAATCCGACGTCCCCTGGTATCTGCTCCGATTCAGGCACGGACAGCCCCAAATGAACTTTTCTGCAATTCTATAAACCCATAAGGTCAAACTACGTGAAAATATCCACAAAACGGCCCGCTTCAATTTCTCCCCATTTTCCTTGTATAGCTCCCTTTAGAGGTAAACGTAATCGGGCGTCCCCTGGTATCTGCTCCGATTCAGGCACGGACAACCCCAAATGAACTTTTCTGCAATTCTATAAACCCATAGGGGGTCAAACTACGAGAAAATATCCACAAAACGGCCCGCTTCCATTTCTCCCCATTTTCCTTGTATAGCTCCCTTTAGAGGTAAACGTAATCGGGAGTCCCCCGGTATCTGCTCCGATTCAGGCACGGACAGCCGCAAATCAAGTTTTCTACAATTCTATAAACCCATAGGGTCAAACTACGAGAAAATATCCACAAAACGGCCCGCTTCAATTCTTCCCCATTTTCCTTGTATAGCTCCCTTTAGAGGTAAACGTAATCCGACGTCCCCTGGTATCTGATCCGATTCAGGCACGGACAGCCCCAAATGAACTTTTCTGCAATTCTATAAACCCATAGGGTCAAACTACGAGAAAATATCCACAAAACGGCTAGCTTCAATTTTTCTCCATTTTCCTTGTATAGCTCCCTTTAAAGGTAAACGTAATCGGCGTCCCTTGGTATCTGCTCCGATTCAGGCACGGACACCCCAAATGAACTTTTTTGCAATTCTATAAACCCATAGGGTCAAACTACGAGAAAATATCCACAAAACGGCCCGCTTCAATTTCTCCCCATGTTCCTTGTATAGCTCCCTTTAGAGGTAAACGTAATCGGGCGTCCCTTGGTATCTGCTCCGATTCAGGCACAGACAGCCGCAAATGAAGTTTTCTGCAACTCTATAAACCCATAGGGTCAAACTACGAGAAAATATCCACAAAACGGCCCGCTTCAGTTTTTCCCCATTTTCCTTGTATAACTCCCTTTAGAGTTAACGTAATCGGGCGACTCCTAGTATCTGCTCCGATTCAGGCACGGACAGCCGCATATGAAGTTTTCTGCAATTCTATAAACCCATAGGGTCAAACTACGTGAAAATATCCACAAAACAGCCCGCTTCAATTTTACCCCATTTTCCTTGAATAACCCCCTTTAGAGGTAAACGTAATCGGGCGTCCCCTGGTATCTGCTCCGATTTAGGCACGGACAGCCCCAAATGAACATTTCTGCAATTCTATAAACCCATAGGGTCAAACTATGAGAAAATATCCACAAAACGGCCCACTTCAATTTCTCCCCATTTTCCTTGTATAGCTCCCTTTAGAGGTAAACGTAATCGGGCGCCTCCTGGTATCTGCTACGATTCAGGCACGGACAGCCGCAAATCAAGTTTTCTGCAATTCTATAAACCCATAGGGTCAAACTACGAGAAAATATCCACAAAACGGCCCGCTTCAATTCTTCCCCATTTTCCTTGTACAGCTCCCTTTAGAGGTAAACGTAATCCGACGTCCCCTGGTATCTGCTCCGATTCAGGCACGGACAGCCCAAAATGAACTTTTCTGCAATTCTATAAACCCATAGGGTCAAACTACGTGAAAATATCCACAAAACGGCTAGCTTCAATTTTTCTCCATTTTCCTTGTATAGCTCCCTTTAGAGGTAAACGTAATCAGGCGTCTCCTGGTATCTGCTCCGATTAAGGCAGGGACAGCCGCAACTGAAGTTTTCTGCAATTCTATAAACCCATAGGGTCAAACTACGAGAAAATATACACAAAACGGCCCACTTCAATTTCTCCCTATTTTCCTTGTATAGCTCCCTTTAGAGGTAAACATAATCGGGCGCCTCCTGGTATCTGCTCCGATTCAGGCACGGACAGCCGCAAATCAAGTTTTCTGCAATTCTATAAACCCATAGGATCAAACTACGAGAAAATATCCACAAAACGGCCCGCTTCAATTCTTCCCCATTGTCCTTGTATAGCTCCCTTTAGAGGTAAACGTAATCCGACGTCCCCTGGTATCTGATCCGATTCAGGCACGGACAACCCCAAATGAACTTTTCTGCAATTCTATAAACCCATAGGGTCAAACTACGAGAAAATATCCACGAAACGGCCAGGCTTCAATTCTTCCCCATTTTCCTTGTATAGCTCCCTTTAGAGGTAAACGTAATCCGACGTCCCCTGGTATCTGCTCCGATTCAGGCACGGACAGCCCCAAATGAACTTTTCTGCAATTCTATAAACCCATAAGGTCAAACTACGTGAAAATATCCACAAAACGGCCCGCTTCAATTTCTCCCCATTTTCCTTGTATAGCTCCCTTTAGAGGTAAACGTAATCGGGCGTCCCCTGGTATCTGCTCCGATTCAGGCACGGACAACCCCAAATGAACTTTTCTGCAATTCTATAAACCCATAGGGGGTCAAACTACGAGAAAATATCCACAAAACGGCCCGCTTCCATTTCTCCCCATTTTCCTTGTATAGCTCCCTTTAGAGGTAAACGTAATCGGGAGTCCCCCGGTATCTGCTCCGATTCAGGCACGGACAGCCGCAAATCAAGTTTTCTACAATTCTATAAACCCATAGGGTCAAACTACGAGAAAATATCCACAAAACGGCCCGCTTCAATTCTTCCCCATTTTCCTTGTATAGCTCCCTTTAGAGGTAAACGTAATCCGACGTCCCCTGGTATCTGATCCGATTCAGGCACGGACAGCCCCAAATGAACTTTTCTGCAATTCTATAAACCCATAGGGTCAAACTACGAGAAAATATCCACAAAACGGCTAGCTTCAATTTTTCTCCATTTTCCTTGTATAGCTCCCTTTAAAGGTAAACGTAATCGGCGTCCCTTGGTATCTGCTCCGATTCAGGCACGGACACCCCAAATGAACTTTTTTGCAATTCTATAAACCCATAGGGTCAAACTACGAGAAAATATCCACAAAACGGCCCGCTTCAATTTCTCCCCATGTTCCTTGTATAGCTCCCTTTAGAGGTAAACGTAATCGGGCGTCCCTTGGTATCTGCTCCGATTCAGGCACAGACAGCCGCAAATGAAGTTTTCTGCAACTCTATAAACCCATAGGGTCAAACTACGAGAAAATATCCACAAAACGGCCCGCTTCAGTTTTTCCCCATTTTCCTTGTATAGCTCCCTTTAGAGTTAACGTAATCGGGCGACTCCTAGTATCTGCTCCGATTCAGGCACGGACAGCCGCATATGAAGTTTTCTGCAATTCTATAAACCCATAGGGTCAAACTACGTGAAAATATCCACAAAACAGCCCGCTTCAATTTTACCCCATTTTCCTTGAATAACCCCCTTTAGAGGTAAACGTAATCGGGCGTCCCCTGGTATCTGCTCCGATTTAGGCACGGACAGCCCCAAATGAACATTTCTGCAATTCTATAAACCCATAGGGTCAAACTACGAGAAAATATCCACAAAACGGCCCACTTCAATTTCTCCCCATTTTCCTTGTATAGCTCCCTTTAGAGGTAAACGTAATCGGGCGCCTCCTGGTATCTGCTACGATTCAGGCACGGACAGCCGCAAATCAAGTTTTCTGCAATTCTATAAACCCATAGGGTCAAACTACGAGAAACTATCCACAAAACGGCCCGCTTCAATTCTTCCCCATTTTCCTTGTACAGCTCCCTTTAGAGGTAAACGTAATCCGACGTCCCCTGGTATCTGCTCCGATTCAGGCACGGACAGCCCAAAATGAACTTTTCTGCAATTCTATAAACCCATAGGGTCAAACTACGTGAAAATATCCACAAAACGGCTAGCTTCAATTTTTCTCCATTTTCCTTGTATAGCTCCCTTTAGAGGTAAACGTAATCAGGCGTCTCCTGGTATCTGCTCCGATTAAGGCAGGGACAACCGCAACTGAAGTTTTCTGCAATTCTATAAACCCATAGGGTCAAACTACGAGAAAATATACACAAAACGGCCCACTTCAATTTCTCCCTATTTTCCTTGTATAGCTCCCTTTAGAGGTAAACGTAATCGGGCGCCTCCTGGTATCTGCTCCGATTCAGGCACGGACAGCCGCAAATCAAGTTTTCTGCAATTCTATAAACCCATAGGATCAAACTACGAGAAAATATCCACAAAACGGCCCGCTTCAATTCTTCCCCATTGTCCTTGTATAGCTCCCTTTAGAGGTAAACGTAATCCGACGTCCCCTGGTATCTGATCCGATTCAGGCACGGACAACCCCAAATGAACTTTTCTGCAATTCTATAAACCCATAGGGTCAAACTACGAGAAAATATCCACGAAACGGCCAGGCTTCAATTCTTCCCCATTTTCCTTGTATAGCTCCCTTTAGAGGTAAACGTAATCCGACGTCCCCTGGTATCTGCTCCGATTCAGGCACGGACAGCCCCAAATGAACTTTTCTGCAATTCTATAAACCCATAAGGTCAAACTACGTGAAAATATCCACAAAACGGCCCGCTTCAATTTCTCCCCATTTTCCTTGTATAGCTCCCTTTAGAGGTAAACGTAATCGGGCGTCCCCTGGTATCTGCTCCGATTCAGGCACGGACAACCCCAAATGAACTTTTCTGCAATTCTATAAACCCATAGGGGGTCAAACTACGAGAAAATATCCACAAAACGGCCCGCTTCCATTTCTCCCCATTTTCCTTGTATAGCTCCCTTTAGAGGTAAACGTAATCGGGAGTCCCCCGGTATCTGCTCCGATTCAGGCACGGACAGCCGCAAATCAAGTTTTCTACAATTCTATAAACCCATAGGGTCAAACTACGAGAAAATATCCACAAAACGGCCCGCTTCAATTCTTCCCCATTTTCCTTGTATAGCTCCCTTTAGAGGTAAACGTAATCCGACGTCCCCTGGTATCTGATCCGATTCAGGCACGGACAGCCCCAAATGAACTTTTCTGCAATTCTATAAACCCATAGGGTCAAACTACGAGAAAATATCCACAAAACGGCTAGCTTCAATTTTTCTCCATTTTCCTTGTATAGCTCCCTTTAAAGGTAAACGTAATCGGCGTCCCTTGGTATCTGCTCCGATTCAGGCACGGACACCCCAAATGAACTTTTTTGCAATTCTATAAACCCATAGGGTCAAACTACGAGAAAATATCCACAAAACGGCCCGCTTCAATTTCTCCCCATGTTCCTTGTATAGCTCCCTTTAGAGGTAAACGTAATCGGGCGTCCCCTGGTATCTGCTCCGATTCAGGCACAGACAGCCGCAAATGAAGTTTTCTGCAACTCTATAAACCCATAGGGTCAAACTACGAGAAAATATCCACAAAACGGCCCGCTTCAGTTTTTCCCCATTTTCCTTGTATAGCTCCCTTTAGAGTTAACGTAATCGGGCGACTCCTAGTATCTGCTCCGATTCAGGCACGGACAGCCGCATATGAAGTTTTCTGCAATTCTATAAACCCATAGGGTCAAACTACGTGAAAATATCCACAAAACAGCCCGCTTCAATTTTACCCCATTTTCCTTGAATAACCCCCTTTAGAGGTAAACGTAATCGGGCGTTCCCTGGTATCTGCTCCGATTTAGGCACGGACAGCCCCAAATGAACATTTCTGCAATTCTATAAACCCATAGGGTCAAACTACGAGAAAATATCCACAAAACGGCCCACTTCAATTTCTCCCCATTTTCCTTGTATAGCTCCCTTTAGAGGTAAACGTAATCGGGCGCCTCCTGGTATCTGCTACGATTCAGGCACGGACAGCCGCAAATCAAGTTTTCTGCAAGTCTATAAACCCATAGGGTCAAACTACGAGAAACTATCCACAAAACGGCCCGCTTCAATTCTTCCCCATTTTCCTTGTACAGCTCCCTTTAGAGGTAAACGTAATCCGACGTCCCCTGGTATCTGCTCCGATTCAGGCACGGACAGCCCAAAATGAACTTTTCTGCAATTCTATAAACCCATAGGGTCAAACTACGTGAAAATATCCACAAAACGGCTAGCTTCAATTTTTCTCCATTTTCCTTGTATAGCTCCCTTTAGAGGTAAACGTAATCAGGCGTCTCCTGGTATCTGCTCCGATTAAGGCAGGGACAGCCGCAACTGAAGTTTTCTGCAATTCTATAAACCCATAGGGTCAAACTACGAGAAAATATACACAAAACGGCCCACTTCAATTTCTCCCTATTTTCCTTGTATAGCTCCCTTTAGAGGTAAACGTAATCGGGCGCCTCCTGGTATCTGCTCCGATTCAGGCACGGACAGCCGCAAATCAAGTTTTCTGCAATTCTATAAACCCATAGGATCAAACTACGAGAAAATATCCACAAAACGGCCCGCTTCAATTCTTCCCCATTGTCCTTGTATAGCTCCCTTTAGAGGTAAACGTAATCCGACGTCCCCTGGTATCTGATCCGATTCAGGCACGGACAACCCCAAATGAACTTTTCTGCAATTCTATAAACCCATAGGGTCAAACTACGAGAAAATATCCACGAAACGGCCAGGGTTCAATTCTTCCCCATTTTCCTTGTATAGCTCCCTTTAGAGGTAAACGTAATCCGACGTCCCCTGGTATCTGCTCCGATTCAGGCACGGACAGCCCCAAATGAACTTTTCTGCAATTCTATAAACCCATAAGGTCAAACTACGTGAAAATATCCACAAAACGGCCCGCTTCAATTTCTCCCCATTTTCCTTGTATAGCTCCCTTTAGAGGTAAACGTAATCGGGCGTCCCCTGGTATCTGCTCCGATTCAGGCACAGACAGCCGCAAATGAACTTTTCTGCAATTCTATAAACCCATAGGGGGTCAAACTACGAGAAAATATCCACAAAACGGCCCGCTTCCATTTCTCCCCATTTTCCTTGTATAGCTCCCTTTAGAGGTAAACGTAATCGGGAGTCCCCCGGTATCTGCTCCGATTCAGGCACGGACAGCCGCAAATCAAGTTTTCTACAATTCTATAAACCCATAGGGTCAAACTACGAGAAAATATCCACAAAACGGCCCGCTTCAATTCTTCCCCATTTTCCTTGTATAGCTCCCTTTAGAGGTAAACGTAATCCGACGTCCCCTGGTATCTGATCCGATTCAGGCACGGACAGCCCCAAATGAACTTTTCTGCAATTCTATAAACCCATAGGGTCAAACTACGAGAAATATCCACAAAACGGCTAGCTTCAATTTTTCTCCATTTTCCTTGTATAGCTCCCTTTAAAGGTAAACGTAATCGGCGTCCCTTGGTATCTGCTCCGATTCAGGCACGGACACCCCAAATGAACTTTTTTGCAATTCTATAAACCCATAGGGTCAAACTACGAGAAAATATCCACAAAACGGCCCGCTTCAATTTCTCCCCATTTTCCTTGTATAGCTCCCTTTAGAGGTAAACGTAATCGGGCGTCCCCTGGTATCTGCTCCGATTCAGGCACAGACAGCCGCAAATGAAGTTTTCTGCAACTCTATAAACCCATAGGGTCAAACTACGAGAAAATATCCACAAAACGGCCCGCTTCAGTTTTTCCCCATTTTCCTTGTATAGCTCCCTTTAGAGTTAACGTAATCGGGCGACTCCTAGTATCTGCTCCGATTCAGGCACGGACAGCCGCATATGAAGTTTTCTGCAATTCTATAAACCCATAGGGTCAAACTACGAGAAAATATCCACAAAACAACCCGCTTCAATTTTACCCCATTTTCCTTGAATAACTCCCTTTAGAGGTAAACGTAATCGGGCGTCCCCTGGTATCTGCTCCGATTCAGGCACGGACAGCCCCAAATGAACATTTCTGCAATTCTATAAACCCATAGGGTCAAACTACGAGAAAATATCCACAAAACGGCCCACTTCAATTTCTCCCCATTTTCCTTGTATAGCTCCCTTTAGAGGTAAACGTAATCGGGCGCCTCCTGGTATCTGCTACGATTCAGGCACGGACAGCCGCAAATCATGTTTTCTGCAATTCTATAAACCCATAGGGTCAAACTACGAGAAAATATCCACAAAACGGCACGCTTCAATTCTTCCCCATTTTCCTTGTACAGCTCCCTTTAGGGGTAAACGTAATCCGACGTCCCCTGGTATCTGCTCCGATTCAGGCACGGACAGCCCAAAATGAACTTTTCTGCAATTCTATAAACCCATAGGGTCAAACTACGAGAAAATATCCACGAAACGGCCAGGCTTCAATTCTTCCCCATTTTCCTTGTATAGCTCCCTTTAGAGGTAAACGTAATCCGACGTCCCCTGGTATCTGCTCCGATTCAGGCACGGACAGCCCCAAATGAACTTTTCTGCAATTCTATAAACCCATAAGGTCAAACTACGTGAAAATATCCACAAAACGGCCCGCTTCAATTTCTCCCTATTTTCCTTGTATAGCTCCCTTTAGAGGTAAACGTAATCGGGCGCCTCCTGGTATCTGCTCCGATTCAGGCACGGACAGCCGCAAATCAAGTTTTCTGCAATTCTATAAACCCATAGGATCAAACTACGAGAAAATATCCACAAAACAGCCCGCTTCAATTCTTCCCCATTGTCCTTGTATAGCTCCCTTTAGAGGTAAACGTAATCCGACGTCCCCTGGTATCTGATCCGATTCAGGCACGGACAGCCCCAAATGAACTTTTCTGCAATTCAATAAACCCATAGGGTCAAACTACGAGAAAATATCCACGAAACGGCCAAGCTTCAATTCTTCCCCATTTTCCTTGTATAGCTCCCTTTAGAGGTAAACGTAATCCGACGTCCCCCGGTATCTGCTCCGATTCAGGCACGGACAGTCCCAAATGAACTTTTCTGCAATTCTATAAACCCATAGGGTCAAACTACGTGAAAATATCCACAAAACGGCTAGCTTCCATTTTTCTCCATTTTCCTTGTATACCTCCCTTTAGAGGTAAACGTAATCGGGCGTTCCCTGGTATCTGCTCCGATTCAGGCACAGGCAGCCGCAAATGAAGTTTTCTGCAACTCTATAAACTCATAGGGTCAAACTACGAGAAAATATCCACAAAACGGCCCGCTTCAATTTTTCCTCATTTTCCTTGTATAGCTCCCTTTCGAGGTAAACGTAATCGGGTGTCTCCTAGTATCTGCTCCGATTCAGGCACGGACAGCCGCAAATGAAGTTTTCTGCAATTCTATAAACCCATAGGGTCAAACAACGAGAAAATATCAATAAAACGGCCCGCTTCAATTTTACCCCATTTTCCTTGTATAACTCCCTTTAGAGGTAAACGTAATCGGGCGTCCCCTGGTATCTGCTCCGATTCAGGCACGGACAACCCCAAATGAACTTTTCTGCAATTCTATAAACCCATAGGGTCAAACTACGAGAAAATATCCACAAAATGGCCCACTTCAATTTCTCCCCATTTTCCTTGTATAGCTCCCTTTAGAGGTAAACGTAATCGGGCGCCTCCTGGTATCTGCTCCGATTCAGGCACGGACAGCCGCAAATCAAGTTTTCTACAATTCTATAAACCCATAGGGTCAAACTACGAGAAAATATCCACAAAACGGCCCGCTTCAATTCTTCCCCATTTTCCTTGTATAGCTCCCTTTAGAGGTAAACGTAATCCGACGTCCCCTGGTATCTGATCCGATTCAGGCACGGACAGCCCCAAATGAACTTTTCTGCAATTCTATAAACCCATAGGGTCAAACTACGAGAAAATATCCACAAAACGGCTAGCTTCAATTTTTCTCCATTTTCCTTGTATAGCTCCCTTTAAAGGTAAACGTAATCGGCGTCCCTTGGTATCTGCTCCGATTCAGGCACGGACACCCCAAATGAACTTTTTTGCAATACTATAAACCCATAGGGTCAAACTACGAGAAAATATCCACAAAACGGCCCGCTTCAATTTCTCCCCATTTTCCTTGTATAGCTCCCTTTAGAGGTAAACGTAATCGGGCGTCCCCTGGTATCTGCTCCGATTCAGGCACAAACAGCCGCAAATGAAGTTTTCTGCAACTCTATAAACCCATAGGGTCAAACTACGAGAAAATATCCACAAAACGGCCCGCTTCAGTTTTTCCCCATTTTCCTTGTATAGCTCCCTTTAGAGTTAACGTAATCGGGCGACTCCTAGTATCTGCTCCGATTCAGGCACGGACAGCCGCATATGAAGTTTTCTGCAATTCTATAAACCCATAGGGTCAAACTACGTGAAAATATCCACAAAACAGCCCGCTTCAATTTTACCCCATTTTCCTTGAATAACCCCCTTTAGAGGTAAACGTAATCGGGCGTCCCCTGGTATCTGCTCCGATTTAGGCACGGACAGCCCCAAATGAACATTTCTGCAATTCTATAAACCCATAGGGTCAAACTACGAGAAAATATCCACAAAACGGCCCACTTCAATTTCTCCCCATTTTCCTTGTATAGCTCCCTTTAGAGGTAAACGTAATCGGGCGCCTCCTGGTATCTGCTACGATTCAGGCACGGACAGCCGCAAATCAAGTTTTCTGCAATTCTATAAACCCATAGGGTCAAACTACGAGAAAATATCCACAAAACGGCCCGCTTCAATTCTTCCCCATTTTCCTTGTACAGCTCCCTTTAGAGGTAAACGTAATCCGACGTCCCCTGGTATCTGCTCCGATTCAGGCACGGACAGCCCAAAATGAACTTTTCTGCAATTCTATAAACCCATAGGGTCAAACTACGTGAAAATATCCACAAAACGGCTAGCTTCAATTTTTCTCCATTTTCCTTGTATAGCTCCCTTTAGAGGTAAACGTAATCAGGCGTCTCCGGGTATCTGCTCCGATTAAGGCAGGGACAGCCGCAACTGAAGTTTTCTGCAATTCTATAAACCCATAGGGTCAAACTACGAGAAAATATACACAAAACGGCCCACTTCAATTTCTCCCTATTTTCCTTGTATAGCTCCCTTTAGAGGTAAACGTAATCGGGCGCCTCCTGGTATCTTCTCCGATTCAGGCACGGACAGCCGCAAATCAAGTTTTCTGCAATTCTATAAACCCATAGGATCAAACTACGAGAAAATATCCACAAAACGGCCCGCTTCAATTCTTCCCCATTGTCCTTGTATAGCTCCCTTTAGAGGTAAACGTAATCCGACGTCCCCTGGTATCTGATCCGATTCAGGCACGGACAGCCCCAAATGAACTTTTCTGCAATTCAATAAACCCATAGGGTCAAACTACGAGAAAATATCCACGAAACGGCCAAGATTCAATTCTTCCCCATTTTCCTTGTATAGCTCCCTTTAGAGGTAAACGTAATCCGACGTCCCCCGGTATCTTCTCCGATTCAGGCACGGACAGTCCCAAATGAACTTTTCTGCAATTCTATAAACCCATAGGGTCAAACTACGTGAAAATATCCACAAAACGGCTAGCTTCCATTTTTCTCCATTTTCCTTGTATACCTCCCTTTAGAGGTAAACGTAATCGGGCGTTCCCTGGTATCTGCTCCGATTCAGGCACAGGCAGCCGCAAATGAAGTTTTCTGCAACTCTATAAACTCATAGGGTCAAACTACGAGAAAATATCCACAAAACGGCCCGCTTCAATTTTTCCTCATTTTCCTTGTATAGCTCCCTTTCGAGGTAAACGTAATCGGGCGTCTCCTAGTATCTGCTCCGATTCAGGCACGGACAGCCGCAAATGAAGTTTTCTGCAATTCTATAAACCCATAGGGTCAAACTACGAGAAAATATCAATAAAATGACCCGCTTCAATTTTACCCCATTTTCCTTGTATAACTCCCTTTTGAGGTAAACGTAATCGGGCGTCCCCTGGTATCTGCTCCGATTCAGGCACGGACAGCCCCAAATGAACATTTCTGCAATTCTATAAACCCATAGGGTCAAACTACGAGAAAATATCAATAAAATGACCCGCTTCAATTTTACCCCATTTTCCTTGTATAACTCCCTTTTGAGGTAAACGTAATCGGGCGTCCCCTGGTATCTGCTCCGATTCAGGCACGGACAACCCCAAATGAACTTTTCTGCAATTCTATAAACCCATAGGGTCAAACTACGAGAAAATATCCACAAAATGGCCCACTTCAATTTCTCCCCATTTTCCTTGTATAGCTCCCTTTAGAGGTAAACGTAATCGGGCGCCTCCTGGTATCTGCTCCGATTCAGGCACGGACAGCCGCAAATCAAGTTTTCTACAATTCTATAAACCCATAGGGTCAAACTACGAGAAAATATCCACAAAACGGCCCGCTTCAATTCTTCCCCATTTTCCTTGTATAGCTCCCTTTAGAGGTAAACGTAATCCGACGTCCCCTGGTATCTGATCCGATTCAGGCACGGACAGCCCCAAATGAACTTTTCTGCAATTCTATAAACCCATAGGGTCAAACTACGAGAAAATATCCACAAAACGGCTAGCTTCAATTTTTCTCCATTTTCCTTGTATAGCTCCCTTTAAAGGTAAACGTAATCGGCGTCCCTTGGTATCTGCTCCGATTCAGGCACGGACACCCCAAATGAACTTTTTTGCAATTCTATAAACCCATAGGGTCAAACTACGAGAAAATATCCACAAAACGGTCCGCTTCAATTTCTCCCCATTTTCCTTGTATAGCTCCCTTTAGAGGTAAACGTAATCGGGCGTCCCCTGGTATCTGCTCCGATTCAGGCACAGACAGCCGCAAATGAAGTTTTCTGGAACTCTATAAACCCATAGGGTCAAACTACGAGAAAATATCCACAAAACGGCCAGCTTCAGTTTTTCCCCATTTTCCTTGTATAGCTCCCTTTAGAGTTAACGTAATCGGGCGACTCCTAGTATCTGCTCCGATTCAGGCACGGACAGCCGCATATGAAGTTTTCTGCAATTCTATAAACCCATAGGGTCAAACTACGTGAAAATATCCACAAAACAGCCCGCTTCAATTTTACCCCATTTTCCTTGAATAACTCCCTTTAGAGGTAAACGTAATCGGGCGTCCCCTGGTATCTGCTCCGATTTAGGCACGGACAGCCCCAAATGAACATTTCTGCAATTCTATAAACCCATAGGGTCAAACTACGAGAAAATATCCACAAAACGGCCCGCTTCAGTTTTTCCCCATTTTCCTTGTATAGTTCCCTTTCGAGTTAACGTAATCGGGCGACTCCTAGTATCTGCTCCGATTCAGGCACGGACAGCCGCATATGAAGTTTTCTGCAATTCTATAAACCCATAGGGTCAAACTACGAGAAAATATCCACAAAACAGCCCGCTTCAATTTTACCCCATTTTCCTTGAATAACTCCCTTTAGAGGTAAACGTAATCGGGCGTCCCCTGGTATCTGCTCCGATTCAGGCACGGACAGCCCCAAATGAACATTTCTGCAATTCTATAAACCCATAGGGTCAAACTACGAGAAAATATCCACAAAACGGCCCACTTCAATTTCTCCCCATTTTCCTTGTGTAGCTCCCTTTAGAGGTAAACGTAATCGGGCGCCTCCTGGTATCTGCTACGATTCAGGCACGGACAGCCGCAAATCAAGTTTTCTGCAATTCTATAAACCCATAGGGTCAAACTACGAGAAAATATCCACAAAACGGCCCGCTTCAATTCTTCCCCATTTTCCTTGTACAGCTCCCTTTAGAGGTAAACGTAATCCGACGTCCCCTGGTATCTGCTCCGATTCAGGCACGGACAGCCCAAAATGAACTTTTCTGCAATTCTATAAACCCATAGGGTCAAACTACGTGAAAATATCCACAAAACGGCTAGCTTCAATTTTTCTCCATTTTCCTTGTATAGCTCCCTTTAGAGGTAAACGTAATCAGGCGTCTCCTGGTATCTGCTCCGATTAAGGCAGGGACAGTCGCAACTGAAGTTTTCTGCAATTCTATAAACCCATAGGGTCAAACTACGAGAAAATATACACAAAACGGCCCACTTCAATTTCCCCCTATTTTCCTTGTATAGCTCCCTTTAGAGGTAAACGTAATCGGGCGCCTCCTGGTATCTGCTCCGATTCAGGCACGGACAGCCGCAAATCAAGTTTTCTGCAATTCTATAAACCCATAGGATCAAACTACGAGAAAATATCCACAAAACGGCCCGCTTCAATTCTTCCCCATTGTCCTTGTATAGCTCCCTTTAGAGGTAAACGTAATCCAACGTCCCCTGGTATCTGATCCGATTCAGGCACGGACAGCCCCAAATGAACTTTTCTGCAATTCAATAAACCCATAGGGACAAACTACGAGAAAATATCCACGAAACGGCCAAGATTCAATTCTTCCCCATTTTCCTTGTATAGCTCCCTTTAGAGGTAAACGTAATCCGACGTCCCCCGGTATCTGCTCCGATTCAGGCACGGACAGTCCCAAATGAACTTTTCTGCAATTCTATAAACCCATAGGGTCAAACTACGTGAAAATATCCACAAAACGGCTAGCTTCCATTTTTCTCCATTTTCCTTGTATACCTCCCTTTAGAGGTAAACGTAATCGGGCGTTCCCTGGTATCTGCTCCGATTCAGGCACAGGCAGCCGCAAATGAAGTTTTCTGCAACTCTATAAACTCATAGGGTCAAACTACGAGAAAATATCCACAAAACGGCCCGCTTCAATTTTTCCTCATTTTCCTTGTATAGCTCCCTTTCGAGGTAAACGTAATCGGGCGTCTCCTAGTATCTGCTCCGATTCAGGCACGGACAGCCGCAAATGAAGTTTTCTGCAATTCTATAAACCCATAGGGTCAAACTACGAGAAAATATCAATAAAACGACCCGCTTCAATTTTACCCCATTTTCCTTGTATAACTCCCTTTAGAGGTAAACGTAATCGGGCGTCCCCTGGTATCTGCTCCGATTCAGGCACGGACAACCCCAAATGAACTTTTCTGCAATTCTATAAACCCATAGGGTCAAACTACGAGAAAATATACACAAAACGGACCACTTCAATTTCTCCCTATTTTCCTTGTATAGCTCCCTTTAGAGGTAAACGTAATCGGGCGCCTCCTGGTATCTTCTCCGATTCAGGCACGGACAGCCGCAAATCAAGTTTTCTGCAATTCTATAAACCCATAGGATCAAACTACGAGAAAATATCCACAAAACGGCCCGCTTCAATTCTTCCCCATTGTCCTTGTATAGCTCCCTTTAGAGGTAAACGTAATCCGACGTCCCCTGGTATCTGATCCGATTCAGGCACGGACAGCCCCAAATGAACTTTTCTGCAATTCAATAAACCCATAGGGTCAAACTACGAGAAAATATCCACGAAACGGCCAAGATTCAATTCTTCCCCATTTTCCTTGTATAGCTCCCTTTAGAGGTAAACGTAATCCGACGTCCCCCGGTATCTTCTCCGATTCAGGCACGGACAGTCCCAAATGAACTTTTCTGCAATTCTATAAACCCATAGGGTCAAACTACGTGAAAATATCCACAAAACGGCTAGCTTCCATTTTTCTCCATTTTCCTTGTATACCTCCCTTTAGAGGTAAACGTAATCGGGCGTTCCCTGGTATCTGCTCCGATTCAGGCACAGGCAGCCGCAAATGAAGTTTTCTGCAACTCTATAAACTCATAGGGTCAAACTACGAGAAAATATCCACAAAACGGCCCGCTTCAATTTTTCCTCATTTTCCTTGTATAGCTCCCTTTCGAGGTAAACGTAATCGGGCGTCTCCTAGTATCTGCTCCGATTCAGGCACGGACAGCCGCAAATGAAGTTTTCTGCAATTCTATAAACCCATAGGGTCAAACTACGAGAAAATATCAATAAAATGACCCGCTTCAATTTTACCCCATTTTCCTTGTATAACTCCCTTTTGAGGTAAACGTAATCGGGCGTCCCCTGGTATCTGCTCCGATTCAGGCACGGACAGCCCCAAATGAACATTTCTGCAATTCTATAAACCCATAGGGTCAAACTATGAGAAAATATCAATAAAATGACCCGCTTCAATTTTACCCCATTTTCCTTGTATAACTCCCTTTTGAGGTAAACGTAATCGGGCGTCCCCTGGTATCTGCTCCGATTCAGGCACGGACAACCCCAAATGAACTTTTCTGCAATTCTATAAACCCATAGGGTCAAACTACGAGAAAATATCCACAAAATGGCCCACTTCAATTTCTCCCCATTTTCCTTGTATAGCTCCCTTTAGAGGTAAACGTAATCGGGCGCCTCCTGGTATCTGCTCCGATTCAGGCACGGACAGCCGCAAATCAAGTTTTCTACAATTCTATAAACCCATAGGGTCAAACTACGAGAAAATATCCACAAAACGGCCCGCTTCAATTCTTCCCCATTTTCCTTGTATAGCTCCCTTTAGAGGTAAACGTAATCCGACGTCCCCTGGTATCTGATCCGATTCAGGCACGGACAGCCCCAAATGAACTTTTCTGCAATTCTATAAACCCATAGGGTCAAACTACGAGAAAATATCCACAAAACGGCTAGCTTCAATTTGTCTCCATTTTCCTTGTATAGCTCCCTTTAAAGGTAAACGTAATCGGCGTCCCTTGGTATCTGCTCCGATTCAGGCACGGACACCCCAAATGAACTTTTTTGCAATTCTATAAACCCATAGGGTCAAACTACGAGAAAATATCCACAAAACGGCCCGCTTCAATTTCTCCCCATTTTCCTTGTATAGCTCCCTTTAGAGGTAAACGTAATCGGGCGTCCCCTGGTATCTGCTCCGATTCAGGCACAGACAACCGCAAATGAAGTTTTCTGGAACTCTATAAACCCATAGGGTCAAACTACGAGAAAATATCCACAAAACGGCCAGCTTCAGTTTTTCCCCATTTTCCTTGTATAGCTCCCTTTAGAGTTAACGTAATCGGGCGACTCCTAGTATCTGCTCCGATTCAGGCACGGACAGCCGCATATGAAGTTTTCTGCAATTCTATAAACCCATAGGGTCAAACTACGTGAAAATATCCACAAAACAGCCCGCTTCAATTTTACCCCATTTTCCTTGAATAACTCCCTTTAGAGGTAAACGTAATCGGGCGTCCCCTGGTATCTGCTCCGATTTAGGCACGGACAGCCCCAAATGAACATTTCTGCAATTCTATAAACCCATAGGGTCAAACTACGAGAAAATATCCACAAAACGGCCCGCTTCAGTTTTTCCCCATTTTCCTTGTATAGTTCCCTTTCGAGTTAACGTAATCGGGCGACTCCTAGTATCTGCTCCGATTCAGGCACGGACAGCCGCATATGAAGTTTTCTGCAATTCTATAAACCCATAGGGTCAAACTACGAGAAAATATCCACAAAACAGCCCGCTTCAATTTTACCCCATTTTCCTTGAATAACTCCCTTTAGAGGTAAACGTAATCGGGCGTCCCCTGGTATCTGCTCCGATTCAGGCACGGACAGCCCCAAATGAACATTTCTGCAATTCTATAAACCCATAGGGTCAAACTACGAGAAAATATCCACAAAACGGCCCACTTCAATTTCTCCCCATTTTCCTTGTATAGCTCCCTTTAGAGGTAAACGTAATCGGGCGCCTCCTGGTATCTGCTACGATTCAGGCACGGACAGCCGCAAATCAAGTTTTCTGCAATTCTATAAACCCATAGGGTCAAACTACGAGAAAATATCCACAAAACGGCCCGCTTCAATTCTTCCCCATTTTCCTTGTACAGCTCCCTTTAGAGGTAAACGTAATCCGACGTCCCCTGGTATCTGCTCCGATTCAGGCACGGACAGCCCAAAATGAACTTTTCTGCAATTCTATAAACCCATAGGGTCAAACTACGTGAAAATATCCACAAAACGGCTAGCTTCAATTTTTCTCCATTTTCCTTGTATAGCTCCCTTTAGAGGTAAACGTAATCAGGCGTCTCCTGGTATCTGCTCCGATTAAGGCAGGGACAGCCGCAACTGAAGTTTTCTGCAATTCTATAAACCCATAGGGTCAAACTACGAGAAAATATACACAAAACGGCCCACTTCAATTTCCCCCTATTTTCCTTGTATAGCTCCCTTTAGAGGTAAACGTAATCGGGCGCCTCCTGGTATCTGCTCCGATTCAGGCACGGACAGCCGCAAATCAAGTTTTCTGCAATTCTATAAACCCATAGGATCAAACTACAAGAAAATATCCACAAAACGGCCCGCTTCAATTCTTCCCCATTGTCCTTGTATAGCACCCTTTAGAGGTAAACGTAATCCGACGTCCCCTGGTATCTGATCCGATTCAGGCACGGACAGCCCCAAATGAACTTTTCTGCAATTCAATAAACCCATAGGGACAAACTACGAGAAAATATCCACGAAACGGCCAAGATTCAATTCTTCCCCATTTTCCTTGTATAGCTCCCTTTAGAGGTAAACGTAATCCGACGTCCCCCGGTATCTGCTCCGATTCAGGCACGGACAGTCCCAAATGAACTTTTCTGCAATTCTATAAACCCATAGGGTCAAACTACGTGAAAATATCCACAAAACGGCTAGCTTCCATTTTTCTCCATTTTCCTTGTATACCTCCCTTTAGAGGTAAACGTAATCGGGCGTTCCCTGGTATCTGCTCCGATTCAGGCACAGGCAGCCGCAAATGAAGTTTTCTGCAACTCTATAAACTCATAGGGTCAAACTACGAGAAAATATCCACAAAACGGCCCGCTTCAATTTTTCCTCATTTTCCTTGTATAGCTCCCTTTCGAGGTAAACGTAATCGGGCGTCTCCTAGTATCTGCTCCGATTCAGGCACGGACAGCCGCAAATGAAGTTTTCTGCAATTCTATAAACCCATAGGGTCAAACTACGAGAAAATATCAATAAAACGACCCGCTTCAATTTTACCCCATTTTCCTTGTATAACTCCCTTTAGAGGTAAACGTAATCGGGCGTCCCCTGGTATCTGCTCCGATTCAGGCACGGACAACCCCAAATGAACTTTTCTGCAATTCTATAAACCCATAGGGTCAAACTACGAGAAAATATCCACAAAATGGCCCACTTCAATTTCTCCCCATTTTCCTTGTATAGCTCCCTTTAGAGGTAAACGTAATCGGGCGCCTCCTGGTATCTGCTCCGATTCAGGCACTGACAGCCGCAAATCAAGTTTTCTACAATTCTATAAACCCATAGGGTCAAACTACGAGAAAATATCCACAAAACGGCCCGCTTCAATTCTTCCCCATTTTCCTTGTATAGCTCCCTTTAGAGGTAAACGTAATCCGACGTCCCCTGGTATCTGATCCGATTCAGGCACGGACAGCCCCAAATGAACTTTTCTGCAATTCTATAAACCCATAGGGTCAAACTACGAGAAAATATCCACAAAACGGCTAGCTTCAATTTTTCTCCATTTTCCTTGTATAGCTCGCTTTAAAGGTAAACGTAATCGGCGTCCCTTGGTATCTGCTCCGATTCAGGCACGGACACCCCAAATGAACTTTTTTGCAATTCTATAAACCCATAGGGTCAAACTACGAGAAAATATCCACAAAACGGCCCGCTTCAATTTCTCCCCATTTTCCTTGTATAGCTCCCTTTAGAGGTAAACGTAATCGGGCGTCCCCTGGTATCTGCTCCGATTCAGGCACAGACAGCCGCAAATGAAGTTTTCTGCAACTCTATAAACCCATAGGGTCAAACTACGAGAAAATATCCACAAAACGGCCAGCTTCAGTTTTTCCCCATTTTCCTTGTATAGCTCCCTTTAGAGTTAACGTAATTGGGCGACTCCTAGTATCTGCTCCGATTCAGGCACGGACAGCCGCATATGAAGTTTTCTGCAATTCTATAAACCCATAGGGTCAAACTACGTGAAAATATCCACAAAACAGCCCGCTTCAATTTTACCCCATTTTCCTTGAATAACTCCCTTTAGAGGTAAACGTAATCGGGCGTGCCCTAGTATCTGCTCCGATTTAGGCACGGACAGCCCCAAATGAACATTTCTGCAATTCTATAAACCCATAGGGTCAAACTACGAGAAAATATCCACAAAACGGCCCACTTCAATTTCTCCCCATTTTCCTTGTATAGCTCCCTTTAGAGGTAAACGTAATCGGGCGCCTCCTGGTATCTGCTACGATTCAGGCACGGACAGCCGCAAATCAAGTTTTCTGCAATTCTATAAACCCATAGGGTCAAACTACGAGAAAATATCCACAAAACGGCCCGCTTCAATTCTTCCCCATTTTCCTTGTACAGCTCCCTTTAGAGGTAAACGTAATCCGACGTCCCCTGGTATCTGCTCCGATTCAGGCACTGACAGCCCAAAATGAACTTTTCTGCAATTCTATAAACCCATAGGGTCAAACTACGTGAAAATATCCACAAAACGGCTAGCTTCAATTTTTCTCCATTTTCCTTGTATAGCTCCCTTTAGAGGTAAACGTAATCAGGCGTCTCCTGGTATCTGCTCCGATTAAGGCAGGGACAGCCGCAACTGAAGTTTTCTGCAATTCTATAAACCCATAGGGTCAAACTACGAGAAAATATCCACGAAACGGCCAAGATTCAATTCTTCCCCATTTTCCTTGTATAGCTCCCTTTAGAGGTAAACGTAATCCGATGTCCCCCGGTATCTGCTCCGATTCAGGCACGGACAGTCCCAAATGAACTTTTCTGCAATTCTATAAACCCATAGGGTCAAACTACGTGAAAATATCCACAAAACGGCTAGCTTCCATTTTTCTCCATTTTCCTTGTATACCTCCCTTTAGAGGTAAACGTAATCGGGCGTTCCCTAGTATCTGCTCCGATTCAGGCACAGGCAGCCGCAAATGAAGTTTTCTGCAACTCTATAAACTCATAGGGTCAAACTACGAGAAAATATCCACAAAACGGCCCGCTTCAATTTTTCCTCATTTTCCTTGTATAGCTCCCTTTCGAGGTAAACGTAATCGGGCGTCTCCTAGTATCTGCTCCGATTCAGGCACGGACAGCTGCAAATGAAGTTTTCTGCAATTCTATAAACCCATAGGGTCAAACTACGAGAAAATATCAATAAAACGACCCGCTTCAATTTTACCCCATTTTCCTTGTATAACTCCCTTTAGAGGTAAACGTAATCGGGCGTCCCCTGGTATCTGCTCCGATTCAGGCACGGACAACCCCAAATGAACTTTTCTGCAATTCTATAAACCCATAGGGTCAAACTACGAGAAAATATCCACAAAATGGCCCACTTCAATTTCTCCCCATTTTCCTTGTATAGCTCCCTTTAGAGGTAAACGTAATCGGGCGCCTCCTGGTATCTGCTCCGATTCAGGCACGGACAGCCGCAAATCAAGTTTTCTACAATTCTATAAACCCATAGGGTCAAACTACGAGAAAATATCCACAAAACGGCCCGCTTCAATTCTTCCCCATTTTCCTTGTATAGCTCCCTTTAGAGGTAAACGTAATCCGACGTCCCCTGGTATCTGATCCGATTCAGGCACGGACAGCCCCAAATGAACTTTTCTGCAATTCTACAAACCCATAGGGTCAAACTACGAGAAAATATCCACAAAACGGCTAGCTTCAATTTTTCTCCATTTTCCTTGTATAGCTCCCTTTAAAGGTAAACGTAATCGGCGTCCCTTGGTATCTGCTCCGATTCAGGCACGGACACCCCAAATGAACTTTTTTGCAATTCTATAAACCCATAGGGTCAAACTACGAGAAAATATCCACAAAACGGCCCGCTTCAATTTCTCCCCATTTTCCTTGTATAGCTCCCTTTAGAGGTAAACGTAATCGGGCGTCCCCTGGTATCTGCTCCGATTCAGGCACAGACAGCCGCAAATGAAGTTTTCTGCAACTCTATAAACCCATAGGGTCAAACTACGAGAAAATATCCACAAAACGGCCAGCTTCAGGTTTTCCCCATTTTCCTTGTATAGCTCCCTTTAGAGTTAACGTAATCGGGCGACTCCTAGTATCTGCTCCGATTCAGGCACGGACAGCCGCATATGAAGTTTTCTGCAATTCTATAAACCCATAGGGTCAAACTACGTGAAAATATCCACAAAACAGCCCGCTTCAATTTTACCCCATTTTCCTTGAATAACTCCCTTTAAAGGTAAACGTAATCGGGCGTCCCCTGGTATCTGCTCCGATTTAGGCACGGACAGCCCCAAATGAACATTTCTGCAATTCTATAAACCCATAGGGTCAAACTACGAGAAAATATCCACAAAACGGCCCACTTCAATTTCTCCCCATTTTCCTTGTATAGCTCCCTTTAGAGGTAAACGTAATCGGGCGCCTCCTGGTATCTGCTCCGATTCAGGCACGGACAGCCGCAAATCAAGTTTTCTACAATTCTATAAACCCATAGGGTCAAACTACGAGAAAATATCCACAAAACGGCCCGCTTCAATTCTTCCCCATTTTCCTTGTATAGCTCCCTTTAGAGGTAAACATAATCCGACGTCCCCTGGTATCTGATCCGATTCAGGCACGGACAGCCCCAAATGAACTTTTCTGCAAATCTATAAACCCATAGGGTCAAACTACGAGAAAATATCCACAAAACGGCTAGCTTCAATTTTTCTCCATTTTCCTTGTATAGCTCCCTTTAAAGGTAAACGTAATCGGCGTCCCTTGGTATCTGCTCCGATTCAGGCACGGACACCCCAAATGAACTTTTTTGCAATTCTATAAACCCATAGGGTCAAACTACGAGAAAATATCCACAAAACGGCCCGCTTCAATTTCTCCCCATTTTCCTTGTATAGCTCCCTTTAGAGGTAAACGTAATCGGGCGTCCCCTGGTATCTGCTCCGATTCAGGCACAGACAGCCGCAAATGAAGTTTTCTGCAACTCTATAAACCCATAGGGTCAAACTACGAGAAAATATCCACAAAACGGCCAGCTTCAGTTTTTCCCCATTTTCCTTGTATAGCTCCCTTTAGAGTTAACGTAATCGGGCGACTCCTAGTATCTGCTCCGATTCAGGCACGGACAGCCGCATATGAAGTTTTCTGCAATTCTATAAACCCATAGGGTCAAACTACGTGAAAATATCCACAAAACAGCCCGCTTCAATTTTACCCCATTTTCCTTGAATAACTCCCTTTAGAGGTAAACGTAATCGGGCGTCCCCTGGTATCTGCTCCGATTTAGGCACGGACAGCCCCAAATGAACATTTCTGCAATTCTATAAACCCATAGGGTCAAACTACGAGAAAATATCCACAAAACGGCCCACTTCAATTTCTCCCCATTTTCCTTGTATAGCTCCCTTTAGAGGTAAACGTAATCGGGCGCCTCCTGGTATCTGCTACGATTCAGGCACGGACAGCCGCAAATCAAGTTTTCTGCAATTCTATAAACCCATAGGGTCAAACTACGAGAAAATATCCACAAAACGGCCCGCTTCAATTCTTCCCCATTTTCCTTGTACAGCTCCCTTTAGAGGTAAACGTAATCCGACGTCCCCTGGTATCTGCTCCGATTCAGGCACGGACAGCCCAAAATGAACTTTTCTGCAATTCTATAAACCCATAGGGTCAAACTACGTGAAAATATCCACAAAACGGCTAGCTTCAATTTTTCTCCATTTTCCTTGTATAGCTCCCTTTAGAGGTAAACGTAATCAGGCGTCTCCTGGTATCTGCTCCGATTAAGGCAGGGACAGCCGCAACTGAAGTTTTCTGCAATTCTATAAACCCATAGGGTCAAACTACGAGAAAATATACACAAAACGGCCCACTTCAATTTCTCCCTATTTTCCTTGTATAGCTCCCTTTAGAGGTAAACGTAATCGGGCGCCTCCTGGTATCTGCTCCGATTCAGGCACGGACAGCCGCAAATCAAGTTTTCTGCAATTCTATAAACCCATAGGATCAAACTACGAGAAAATATCCACAAAACGGCCCGCTTCAATTCTTCCCTATTGTCCTTGTATAGCTCCCTTTAGAGGTAAACGTAATCCGACGTCCCCTGGTATCTGATCCGATTCAGGCACGGACAACCCCAAATGAACTTTTCTGCAATTCTATAAACCCATAGGGTCAAACTACGAGAAAATATCCACGAAACGGCCAGGCTTCAATTCTTCCCCATTTTCCTTGTATAGCTCCCTTTAGAGGTAAACGTAATCCGACGTCCCCTGGTATCTGCTCCGATTCAGCACGGACAGCCCCAAATGAACTTTTCTGCAATTCTATAAACCCATAAGGTCAAACTACGTGAAAATATCCACAAAACGGCCCGCTTCAATTTCTCCCCATTTTCCTTGTATAGCTCCCTTTAGAGGTAAACGTAATCGGGCGTCCCCTGGTATCTGCTCCGATTCACGCACAGACAGCCGCAAATGAACTTTTCTGTAATTCTATAAACCCATAGGGGGTCAAACTACGAGAAAATATCCACAAAACGGCCCGCTTCCATTTCTCCCCATTTTCCTTGTATAGCTCCCTTTAGAGGTAAACGTAATCGGGAGTCCCCCGGTATCTGCTCCGATTCAGGCACGGACAGCCGCAAATCAAGTTTTCTACAATTCTATAAACCCATAGGGTCAAACTACGAGAAAATATCCACAAAACGGCCCGCTTCAATTCTTCCCCATTTTCCTTGTATAGCTCCCTTTAGAGGTAAACGTAATCCGACGTACCCTGGTATCTGATCCGATTCAGGCACGGACAGCCCCAAATGAACTTTTCTGCAATTCTATAAACCCATAGGGTCAAACTACGAGAAATATCCACAAAACGGCTAGCTTCAATTTTTCTCCATTTTCCTTGTATAGCTCCCTTTAAAGGTATACGTAATCGGCGTCCCTTGGTATCTGCTCCGATTCAGGCACGGACACCCCAAATGAACTTTTTTGCAATTCTATAAACCCATAGGGTCAAACTACGAGAAAATATCCACAAAACGGCCCGCTTCAATTTCTCCCCATTTTCCTTGTATAGCTCCCTTTAGAGGTAAACGTAATCGGGCGTCCCCTGGTATCTGCTCCGATTCAGGCACAGACAGCCGCAAATGAAGTTTTCTGCAACTCTATAAACCCATAGGGTCAAACTACGAGAAAATATCCACAAAACGGCCAGCTTCAGTTTTTCCCCATTTTCCTTGTATAGCTCCCTTTAGAGTTAACGTAATCGGGCGACTCCTAGTATCTGCTCCGATTCAGGCACGGACAGCCGCATATGAAGTTTTCTGCAATTCTATAAACCCATAGGGTCAAACTACGTGAAAATATCCACAAAACAGCCCGCTTCAATTTTACCCCATTTTCCTTGAATAACTCCCTTTAGAGGTAAACGTAATCGGGCGTCCCCTGGTATCTGCTCCGATTTAGGCACGGACAGCCCCAAATGAACATTTCTGCAATTCTATAAACCCATAGGGTCAAACTACGAGAAAATATCCACAAAACGGCCCACTTCAATTTCTCCCCATTTTCCTTGTATAGCTCCCTTTAGAGGTAAACGTAATCGGGCGCCTCCTGGTATCTGCTACGATTCAGGCACGGACAGCCGCAAATCAAGTTTTCTGCAATTCTATAAACCCATAGGGTCAAACTACGAGAAAATAT
Organism: Heracleum sosnowskyi; assembly: GCA_030848705.1. Taxonomy (NCBI): domain Eukaryota; kingdom Viridiplantae; phylum Streptophyta; class Magnoliopsida; order Apiales; family Apiaceae; genus Heracleum; species Heracleum sosnowskyi. The sequence continues at coordinate 64,094,942 of CM061244.1, read as the reverse complement.
CCACAAAACGGCCCGCTTCAATTCTTCCCCATTTTCCTTGTACAGCTCCCTTTAGAGGTAAACGTAATCCGACGTCCCCTGGTATCTGCTCCGATTCAGGCACGGACAGCCCAAAATGAACTTTTCTGCAATTCTATAAACCCATAGGGTCAAACTACGTGAAAATATCCACAAAACGGCTAGCTTCAATTTTTCTCCATTTTCCTTGTATAGCTCCCTTTAGAGGTAAACGTAATCAGGCGTCTCCTGGTATCTGCTCCGATTAAGGCAGGGACAGCCGCAACTGAAGTTTTCTGCAATTCTATAAACCCATAGGGTCAAACTACGAGAAAATATACACAAAACGGCCCACTTCAATTTCTCCCTATTTTCCTTGTATAGCTCCCTTTAGAGGTAAACGTAATCGGGCTCCTCCTGGTATCTGCTCCGATTCAGGCACGGACAGCCGCAAATCAAGTTTTCTGCAATTCTATAAACCCATAGGATCAAACTACGAGAAAATATCCACAAAACGGCCCGCTTCAATTCTTCCCTATTGTCCTTGTATAGCTCCCTTTAGAGGTAAACGTAATCCGACGTCCCCTGGTATCTGATCCGATTCAGGCACGGACAACCCCAAATGAACTTTTCTGCAATTCTATAAACCCATAGGGTCAAACTACGAGAAAATATCCACGAAACGGCCAGGCTTCAATTCTTCCCCATTTTCCTTGTATAGCTCCCTTTAGAGGTAAACGTAATCCGACGTCCCCTGGTATCTGCTCCGATTCAGCACGGACAGCCCCAAATGAACTTTTCTGCAATTCTATAAACCCATAAGGTCAAACTACGTGAAAATATCCACAAAACGGCCCGCTTCAATTTCTCCCCATTTTCCTTGTATAGCTCCCTTTAGAGGTAAACGTAATCGGGCGTCCCCTGGTATCTGCTCCGATTCACGCACAGACAGCCGCAAATGAACTTTTCTGCAATTCTATAAACCCATAGGGGGTCAAACTACGAGAAAATATCCACAAAACGGCCCGCTTCCATTTCTCCCCATTTTCCTTGTATAGCTCCCTTTAGAGGTAAACGTAATCGGGAGTCCCCCGGTATCTGCTCCGATTCAGGCACGGACAGCCGCAAATCAAGTTTTCTACAATTCTATAAACCCATAGGGTCAAACTACGAGAAAATATCCACAAAACGGCCCGCTTCAATTCTTCCCCATTTTCCTTGTATAGCTCCCTTTAGAGGTAAACGTAATCCGACGTACCCTGGTATCTGATCCGATTCAGGCACGGACAGCCCCAAATGAACTTTTCTGCAATTCTATAAACCCATAGGGTCAAACTACGAGAAATATCCACAAAACGGCTAGCTTCAATTTTTCTCCATTTTCCTTGTATAGCTCCCTTTAAAGGTATACGTAATCGGCGTCCCTTGGTATCTGCTCCGATTCAGGCACGGACACCCCAAATGAACTTTTTTGCAATTCTATAAACCCATAGGGTCAAACTACGAGAAAATATCCACAAAACGGCCCGCTTCAATTTCTCCCCATTTTCCTTGTATAGCTCCCTTTAGTGGTAAACGTAATCGGGCGTCCCCTGGTATCTGCTCCGATTCAGGCACAGACAGCCGCAAATGAAGTTTTCTGCAACTCTATAAACCCATAGGGTCAAACTACGAGAAAATATCCACAAAACGGCCCGCTTCAGTTTTTCCCCATTTTCCTTGTATAGCTCCCTTTAGAGTTAACGTAATCGGGCGACTCCTAGTATCTGCTCCGATTCAGGCACGGACAGCCGCATATGAAGTTTTCTGCAATTCTATAAACCCATAGGGTCAAACTACGACAAAATATCCACAAAACAGCCCGCTTCAATTTTACCCCATTTTCCTTGAATAACTCCCTTTAGAGGTAAACGTAATCGGGCGTCCCCTGGTATCTGCTCCGATTCAGGCACGGACAGCCCCAAATGAACATTTCTGCAATTCTATAAACCCATAGGGTCAAACTACGAGAAAATATCCACAAAACGGCCCACTTCAATTTCTCCCCATTTTCCTTGTATAGCTCCCTTTAGAGGTAAACGTAATCGGGCGCCTCCTGGTATCTGCTACGATTCAGGCACGGACAGCCGCAAATCAAGTTTTCTGCAATTCTATAAACCCACAGGGTCAAACTACGAGAAAATATCCACAAAACGGCCCGCTTCAATTCTTCCCCATTTTCCTTGTATAGCTCCCTTTAGAGGTAAACGTAATCCGACGTCCCCTGGTATCTGCTCTGATTCAGGCACGGACAGCCCAAAATGAACTTTTCTGCAATTATATAAACCCATAGGGTCAAACTACGTGAAAATATCCACAAAACGGCTAGCTTCAATTTTTCTCCATTTTCCTTGTATAGCTCCCTTTAGAGGTAAACGTAATCAGGCGTCTCCTGGTATCTGCTCCGATTAAGGCAGGGACAGCCGCAACTGAAGTTTTCTGCAATTCTATAAACCCATAGGGTCAAACTACGAGAAAATATACACAAAACGGCCCACTTCAATTTCTCCCTATTTTCCTTGTATAGCTCCCTTTAGAGGTAAACGTAATCGGGCGCCTCCTGGTATCTGCTCCGATTCAGGCACGGACAGCTGCAAATCAAGTTTTCTGCAATTCTATAAACCCATAGGATCAAACTACGAGAAAATATCCACAAAACGGCCCGCTTCAATTCTTCCCCATTGTCCTTGTATAGCTCCCTTTAGAGGTAAACGTAATCCGACGTCCCCTGGTATCTGATCCGATTCAGGCACGGACAACCCCAAATGAACTTTTCTGCAATTCTATAAACCCATAGGGTCAAACTACGAGAAAATATCCACGAAACGGCCAGGCTTCAATTCTTCCCCATTTTCCTTGTATAGCTCCCTTTAGAGGTAAACGTAATCCGACGTCCCCTGGTATCTGCTCCGATTCAGGCACGGACAGCCCCAAATGAACTTTTCTGCAATTCTATAAACCCATAAGGTCAAACTACGTGAAAATATCCACAAAACAGCCCGCTTCAATTTCTCCCCATTTTCCTTGTATAGCTACCTTTAGAGGTAAACGTAATCGGGCGTCCCCTGGTATCTGCTCCGATTCAGGCACAAACAGCCGCAAATGAACTTTTCTGCAATTCTATAAACCCATAGGGTCAAACTACGAGAAAATATCCACAAAACGGCCCGCTTCCATTTCTCCCCATTTTCCTTGTATAGCTCCCTTTAGAGGTAAACGTAATCGGGAGTCCCCTGGTATCTGCTCCGATTCAGGCACGGACAACCGCAAATGAACTTTTCTGCAATTCTATAAACCTATAGGGTCAAACTACGAGAAAATATCCACAAAATGGCCCGCTTCAATTTTTCCTCATTTTCCTTGTATAGATCCCTTTAGAGGTAAACGTAATCCGACGACCCCTGGTATCTGCTCCGATTCAGGCACGGACTGCCCCAAATGAACTTTTCTGCAATTCTATAAACCCATAGGGTCAAACTACGAGAAATTATCCACAAAATGGCCCACTTCAATTTCTCCCCATTTTCCTTGTATAGCTCCCTTTAGAGGTAAACGTAATCGGGCGCCTCCTAGTATCTGCTCCGATTCAGGCACGGACAACCGCAAATAAAGTTTTCTGCATCTTTATAAACCCATAGGGTCAAACTACGAGAAAATATCCACAAAACGGTCCGCTTCAATTTTTCCTCATTTTCCTTGTATAGCTCCCTTTAGAGATAAACGTAATCGGGCGTCCTCTGGTATCTGCTCCGATTCAGGCACGGACACCCCCAAATGAACTTTTCTGCAATTCTATAAACCCATAGGGTCAAACTACGAGAAAATATCCACAAAACGGCCCGCTTCAATTTCTCCCCATTTTCTTTGTATAGCTCCCTTTAGAGGTAAACGTAATCGGGCGTTCCCTGGTATCTGCTCCGATTCAGGCACAGACAGCCGCAAATGAAGTTTTCTGCACCTCTATAAACCCATAGGGTCAAACTACGAGAAAATATCCACAAAACGGCCCGCTTCAATTTTTCCTCATTTTCCTTGTATAGCTCCCTTTCGAGGTAAACGTAATCGGGCGTCTCCTAGTATCTACTCCGATTCAGGCACGGACAGCCGCAAATGAAGTTTTCTGCAATTCTATAAACCCATAGGGTCAAACTACGAGAAAATATCAATAAAACGGCCCGCTTCAATTTTACCCCATTTTCCTTGTATAACTCCCTTTAGAGGTAAACGTAATCGGGCGTCCCCTGGTATCTGCTCCGATTCAGGCACGGACAGCCCCAAATGAACTTTTCTGCAATTCTATAAACCCATAGGGTCAAACTACGAGAAATTATCCACAAAATGGCCCACTTCAATTTCTCCCCATTTTCCTTGTATAGCTCCCTTTAGAGGTAAACGTAATCGGGCGCCTCCTAGTATCTGCTCCGATTCAGGCACGGACAACCGCAAATAAAGTTTTCTGCATCTTTATAAACCCATAGGGTCAAACTACGAGAAAATATCCACAAAACGGTCCGCTTCAATTTTTCCTCATTTTCCTTGTATAGCTCCCTTTAGAGATAAACGTAATCGGGCGTCCTCTGGTATCTGCTCCGATTCAGGCACGGACACCCCCAAATGAACTTTTCTGCAATTCTATAAACCCATAGGGTCAAACTACGAGAAAATATCCACAAAACGGCCCGCTTCAATTTCTCCCCATTTTCTTTGTATAGCTCCCTTTAGAGGTAAACGTAATCGGGCGTTCCCTGGTATCTGCTCCGATTCAGGCACAGACAGCCGCAAATGAAGTTTTCTGCAACTCTATAAACCCATAGGGTCAAACTACGAGAAAATATCCACAAAACGGCCCGCTTCAATTTTTCCTCATTTTCCTTGTATAGCTCCCTTTCGAGGTAAACGTAATCGGGCGTCTCCTAGTATCTACTCCGATTCAGGCACGGACAGCCGCAAATGAAGTTTTCTGCAATTCTATAAACCCATAGGGTCAAACTACGAGAAAATATCAATAAAACGGCCCGCTTCAATTTTACCCCATTTTCCTTGTATAACTCCCTTTAGAGGTAAACGTAATCGGGCGTCCCCTGGTATCTGCTCCGATTCAGGCACGGACAGCCCCAAATGAACTTTTCTGCAATTCTATAAACCCATAGGGTCAAACTACGAGAAAATATCCACAAAACGGCCCGCTTCAATTTCTCCCCATTTTCCTTGTATAGCTCCCTTTAGAGGTAAACGTAATCGGGCGTCCCCTGGTATCTGCTCCGATTCAGGCACAGACAGCCGCAAATGATGTTTTCTGCAACTCTATAAACCCATAGGGTCAAAGTACGAGAAAATATCCACAAAACGGCCCGCTTCAGTTTTTCCCCATTTTCCTTGTATAGCTCCCTTTAGAGTTAACCTAATCGGGCGACTCCTAGTATCTGCTCCGATTCAGGCACGGACAGCCGCATATGAAGTTTTCTGCAATTCTATAAACCCATAGGGTCAAACTACGAGAAAATATCCACAAAACAGCCCGCTTCAATTTTACCCCATTTTCCTTGAATAACTCCCTTTAGAGGTAAACGTAATCGGGCGTCCCCTGGTATCTGCTCCGATTTAGGCACGGACAGCCCCAAATGAACATTTCTGCAATTCTATAAACCCATAGGGTCAAACTACGAGAAAATATCCACAAAACGGCCCACTTCAATTTTTACCCATTTTCCTTGTATAGCTCCCTTTAGAGGTAAACGTAATCGGGCGCCTCCTGGTATCTGCTACAATTCAGGCACGGACAGCCGCAAATCAAGTTTTCTGCAATTCTATAAACCCATAGGGTCAAACTACGAGAAAATATCCACAAAATGGCCCGCTTCAATTCTTCCCCATTTTCCTTGTACAGCTCCCTTTAGAGGTAAACGTAATCCGACGTCCCCTGGTATCTGCTCCGATTCAGGCACGGACAGCCCAAAATGAACTTTTCTGCAATTCTATAAACCCATAGGGTCAAACTACGTGAAAATATCCACAAAACGGCTAGCTTCAATTTTTCTCCATTTTCCTTGTATAGCTCCCTTTAGAGGTAAACGTAATCAGGCGTCTCCTGGTATCTGCTCCGATTAAGGCAGGGACAGCCGCAACTGAAGTTTTCTGCAATTCTATAAACCCATAGGGTCAAACTACGAGAAAATATACACAAAATGGCCCACTTCAATTTCTCCCTATTTTCCTTGTATAGCTCCCTTTAGAGGTAAACGTAATCGGGCGCCTCCTGGTATCTGCTCCGATTCAGGCACGGACAGCCGCAAATCAAGTTTTCTGCAATTCTATAAACCCATAGGATCAAACTACGAGAAAATATCCACAAAACGGCCCGCTTCAATTCTTCCCCATTGTCCTTGTATAGCTCCCTTTAGAGGTAAACGTAATCCGACGTCCCCTGGTATCTGATCCGATTCAGGCACGGACAACCCCAAATAAACTTTTCTGCAATTCTATAAACCCATAGGGTCAAACTACGAGAAAATATCCACGAAACGGCCAGGCTTCAATTCTTCCCCATTTTCCTTGTATAGCTTCCTTTAGAGGTAAACGTAATCCGACGTCCCCTGGTATCTTCTCCGATTCAGGCACGGACAGCCCCAAATGAACTTTTCTGCAATTCTATAAACCCATAAGGTCAAACTACGTGAAAATATCCACAAAACGGCCTGCTTCAATTTCTCCCCATTTTCCTTGTATAGCTCCCTTTAGAGGTAAACGTAATCGGGCGTCCCCTGGTATCTGCTCCGATTCAGGCACAGACAGCCGCAAATGAACTTTTCTGCAATTCTATAAACCCATAGGGTCAAACTACGAGAAAATATCCACAAAACGGCCCGCTTCCATTTCTCCCCATTTTCCTTGTATAGCTCCCTTTAGAGGTAAACGTAATCGGGAGTCCCCTGGTATCTGCTCTGATTCAGGCACGGACAACCGCAAATGAACTTTTCTGCAATTCTATAAACCTATAGGGTCAAACTACGAGAAATTATCCACAAAATGGCCCACTTCAATTTCTCCCCATTTTCCTTGTATAGCTCCCTTTAGAGGTAAACGTAATCGGGCGCCTCCTAGTATCTGCTCCGATTCAGGCACGGACAACCGCAAATAAAGTTTTCTGCATCTTTATAAACCCATAGGGTCAAACTACGAGAAAATATCCACAAAACGGTCCGCTTCAATTTTTCCTCATTTTCCTTGTATAGCTCCCTTTAGAGGTAAACGTAATCGGGCGTCCTCTGGTATCTGCTCCGATTCAGGCACGGACACCCCCAAATGAACTTTTCTGCAATTCTATAAACCCATAGGGTCAAACTACGAGAAAATATCCACAAAACGGCCCGCTTCAATTTCTCCCCATTTTCTTTGTATAGCTCCCTTTAGAGGTAAACGTAATCGGGCGTTCCCTGGTATCTGCTCCGATTCAGGCACAGACAGCCGCAAATGAAGTTTTCTGCAACTCTATAAACCCATAGGGTCAAACTACGAGAAAATATCCACAAAACGGCCCGCTTCAATTTTTCCTCATTTTCCTTGTATAGCTCCCTTTCGAGGTAAACGTAATCGGGCGTCTCCTAGTATCTACTCCGATTCAGGCACGGACAGCCGCAAATGAAGTTTTCTGTTATTCTATAAACCCATAGGGTCAAACTACGAGAAAATATCAATAAAACGGCCCGCTTCAATTTTACCCCATTTTCCTTGTATAACTCCCTTTAGAGGTAAACGTAATCGGGCGTCCCCTGGTATCTGCTCCGATTCAGGCACGGACAGACCCAAATGAACTTTTCTGCAATTCTATAAACCCATAGGGTCAAACTACGAGAAAATATCCACAAAACGGCCCGCTTCAATTTCTCCCCATTTTCCTTGTATAGCTCCCTTTAGAGGTAAACGTAATCGGGCGTCCCCTGGTATCTGCTCCGATTCAGGCACAGACAGCCGCAAATGATGTTTTCTGCAACTCTATAAACCCATAGGGTCAAAGTACGAGAAAATATCCACCAAACGGCCCGCTTCAGTTTTTCCCCATTTTCCTTGTATAGCTCCCTTTAGAGTTAACGTAATCGGGCGACTCCTAGTATCTGCTCCGATTCAGGCACGGACAGCCGCATATGAAGTTTTCTGCAATTCTATAAACCCATAGGGTCAAACTACGAGAAAATATCCACAAAACAGCCCGCTTCAATTTTACCCCATTTTCCTTGAATAACTCCCTTTAGAGGTAAACGTAATCGGGCGTCCCCTGGTATCTGCTCCGATTTAGGCACGGACAGCCCCAAATGAACATTTCTGCAATTCTATAAACCCATACGGTCAAACTACGAGAAAATATCCACAAAACGGCCCACTTCAATTTCTCCCCATTTTCCTTGTATAGCTCCCTTTAGAGGTAAACGTAATCGGGCGCCTCCTGGTATCTGCTACGATTCAGGCACGGACAGCCGCAAATCAAGTTTTCTGCAATTCTATAAACCCATAGGGTCAAACTAAGAGAAAATATCCACAAAACGGCCCGCTTCAATTCTTCCCCATTTTCCTTGTACAGCTCCCTTTAGAGGTAAACGTAATCCGACGTCCCCTGGTATCTGCTCCTATTCAGGCACGGACAGCCCAAAATGAACTTTTCTGCAATTCTATAAACCCATAGGGTCAAACTACGTGAAAATATCCATAAAACGGCTAGCTTCAATTTTTCTCCATTTTCCTTGTATAGCTCCCTTTAGAGGTAAACGTAATCAGGCGTCTCCTGGTATCTGCTCCGATTAAGGCAGGGACAGCCGCAACTGAAGTTTACTGCAATTCTATAAACCCATAGGGTCAAACTACGAGAAAATATACACAAAATGGCCCACTTCAATTTCTCCCTATTTTCCTTGTATAGCTCCCTTTAGAGGTAAACGTAATCGGGCGCCTCCTGGTATCTGCTCCGATTCAGGCACGGACAGCCGCAAATCAAGTTTTCTGCAATTCTATAAACCCATAGGATCAAACTACGAGAAAATATCCACAAAACGGCCTGCTTCAATTTCTCCCCATTTTCTTTGTATAGCTCCCTTTAGAGGTAAACGTAATCGGGCGTTCCCTGGTATCTGCTCCGATTCAGGCACAGACAGCCGCAAATGAAGTTTTCTGCAACTCTATAAACCCATTGGGTCAAACTACGAGAAAATATCCACAAAACGGCCCGCTTCAATTTTTCCTCATTTTCCTTGTATAGCTCCCTTTCGAGGTAAACGTAATCGGGCGTCTCCTAGTATCTGCTCCGATTCAGGCACGGACAGCCGCAAATGAAGTTTTCTGCAATTCTATAAACCCATAGGGTCAAACTACGAGAAAATATCAATAAAACGGCCCGCTTCAATTTTACCCCATTTTCCTTGTATAACTCCCTTTAGAGGTAAACGTAATCGGGCGTCCACTGGTATCTGCTCCGATTCAGGCACGGACAGCCCCAAATGAACTTTTCTGCAATTCTATAAACCCATAGGGTCAAACTACGAGAAAATATCCACAAAACGGCCCGCTTCAATTTCTCCCCATTTTCCTTGTATAGCTCCCTTTAGAGGTAAACGTAATCGGGCGTCCCCTGGTATCTGCTCCGATTCAGGCACAGGCAGCCGCAAATGATGTTTTCTGCAACTCTATAAACCCATAGGGTCAAAGTACGAGAAAATATCCACAAAACGACCCGCTTCAGTTTTTCCCCATTTTCCTTGTATAGCTCCCTTAGGAGTTAACGTAATCGGGCGACTCCTAGTATCTGCTCCGATTCAGGCACGGACAGCCGCATATGAAGTTTTCTGCAATTCTATAAACCCATAGGGTCAAACTACGAGAAAATATCCACAAAACAGCCCGCTTCAATTTTACCCCATTTTCCTTGAATAACTCCCTTTAGAGGTAAACGTAATCGGGCGTCCCCTGGTATCTGCTCCGATTTAGGCACGGACAGCCCCAAATGAACATTTCTGCAATTCTATAAACCCATATGGTCAAACTACGAGAAAATATCCACAAAACGGCCCACTTCAATTTCTCCCCATTTTCCTTGTATAGCTCCCTTTAGAGGTAAACGTAATCGAGCGCCTCCTGGTATCTGCTACGATTCAGGCACGGACAGCCGCAAATCAAGTTTTCTGCAATTCTATAAACCCATAGGGTCAAACTACGAGAAAATATCCACAAAACGGCCCGCTTCAATTCTTCCCCATTTTCCTTGTACAGCTCCCTTTAGAGGTAAACGTAATCCGACGTCCCCTGGTATCTGCTCCGATTCAGGCACGGACAGCCCAAAATGAACTTTTCTGCAATTCTATAAACCCATAGGGTCAAACTACGTGAAAATATCCACAAAACGGCTAGCTTCAATTTTTCTCCATTTTCCTTGTATAGCTCCCTTTAGAGGTAAACGTAATCAGGCGTCTCCTGGTATCTGCTCCGATTAAGGCAGGGACAGCCGCAACTGAAGTTTTCTACAATTCTATAAACCCATAGGGTCAAACTACGAGAAAATATACACAAAACGGCCCACTTCAATTTCTCCCTATTTTCCTTGTATAGCTCCCTTTAGAGGTAAACGTAATCGGGCGCCTCCTGGTATCTGCTCCGATTCAGGCACGGACAGCCGCAAATCAAGTTTTCTGCAATTCTATAAACCCATAGGATCAAACTACGAGAAAATATCCACAAAACGGCCCGCTTCAATTCTTCCCCATTGTCCTTGTATAGCTCCCTTTAGAGGTAAACGTAATCCGACGTCCCCTGGTATCTGATCCGATTCAGGCACGGACAACCCCAAATGAACTTTTCTGCAATTCTATAAACCCATAGGGTCAAACTACGAGAAAATATCCACGAAACGGCCAGGCTTCAATTCTTCCCCATTTTCCTTGTATAGCTCCCTTTAGAGGTAAACGTAATCCGACGTCCCCTGGTATCTGCTCCGATTCAGGCACGGACAGCCCCAAATGAACTTTTCTGCAATTCTATGAACCTATAAGGTCAAACTACGTGAAAATATCCACAAAACGGCCCGCTTCAATTTCTCCCCATTTTCCTTGTATAGCTCCCTTTAGAGGTAAACGTAATCGGGCGTCCCCTGGTATCTGCTCCGATTCAGGCACAAACAGCCGCAAATGAACTTTTCTGCAATTCTATAAACCCATAGGGTCAAACTACGAGAAAATATCCACAAAACGGTCCGCTTCCATTTCTCCCCATTTTCCTTGTATAGCTCCCTTTAGAGGTAAACGTAATCGGGAGTCCCCTGGTATCTGCTCCGATTCAGGCACGGACAGCCGCAAATGAACTTTTCTGCAATTCTATAAACCTATAGGGTCAAACTACGAGAAAATATCCACAAAATGGCCCGCTTCATTTTTTCCTCATTTTCCTTGTATAGATCCCTTTAGAGGTAAACGTAATCCGACGTCCCCTGGTATCTGCTCCGATTCAGGCACGGACTGCCCCAAATGAACTTTTCTGCAATTCTATAAACCCATAGGGTCAAACTACGAGAAATTATCCACAAAATGGCCCACTTCAATTTCTCCCCATTTTCCTTGTATAGCTCCCTTTAGAGGTAAACGTAATCGGGCGCCTCCTAGTATCTGCTCCGATTCAGGCACGGACAACCGCAAATAAAGTTTTCTGCATCTTTATAAACCCATAGGGTCAAACTACGAGAAAATATCCACAAAACGGCCCGCTTCAATTTCTCCCCATTTTCTTTGTATAGCTCCCTTTAGAGGTAAACGTAATCGGGCGTTCCCTGGTATCTGCTCCGATTCAGGCAGAGACAGCCGCAAATGAAGTTTTCTGCAACTCTATAAACCCATAGGGTCAAACTACGAGAAAATATCCACAAAACGGCCCGCTTCAATTTTTCCTCATTTTCCTTGTATAGCTCCCTTTCGAGGTAAACGTAATCGGGCGTCTCCTAGTATCTACTCCGATTCAGGCACGGACAGCCGCAAATGAAGTTTTCTGCAATTCTATAAACCCATAGGGTCAAACTACGAGAAAATATCAATAAAACGGCCCGCTTCAATTTTACCCCATTTTCCTTGTATAACTCCCTTTAGAGGTAAACGTAATCGGGCGTCCCCTGGTATCTGCTCCGATTCAGGCACGGACAGCCCCAAATGAACTTTTCTGCAATTCTATAAACCCATAGGGTCAAACTACGAGAAAATATCCACAAAATGGCCCGCTTCAATTTCTCCCCATTTTCCTTGTATAGCTCCCTTTAGAGGTAAACGTAATCGGGCGTCCCCTGGTATCTGCTCCGATTCAGGCACAGACAGCCGCAAATGATGTTTTCTGCAACTCTATAAACCCATAGGGTCAAAGTACGAGAAAATATCCACAAAACGGCCCGCTTCAGTTTTTCCCCATTTTCCTTGTATAGCTCCCTTTAGAGTTAACGTAATCGGGCGACTCCTAGTATCTGCTCCGATTCAGGCACGGACAGCCGCATATGAAGTTTTCTGCAATTCTATAAACCCATAGGGTCAAACTACGAGAAAATATCCACAAAACGGCCCGCTTCAATTTCTCCCCATTTTCCTTGTATAGCTCCCTTTAGAGGTAAACGTAATCGGGCGCCTCCTGGTATCTGCTACGATTCAGGCACGGACAGCCGCAAATCAAGTTTTCTGCAATTCTATAAACCCATAGGGTCAAACTACGAGAAAATATCCACAAAACGGCCCGCTTCAATTCTTCCCCATTTTCCTTGTACAGCTCCCTTTAGAGGTAAACGTAATCCGACGTCCCCTGGTATCTGCTCCGATTCAGGCACGGACAGCCCAAAATGAACTTTTCTGCAATTCTATAAACCCATAGGGTCAAACTACGTGAAAATATCCACAAAACGGCTAGCTTCAATTTTTCTCCATTTTCCTTGTATAGCTCCCTTTAGAGGTAAACGTAATCAGGCGTCTCCTGGTATCTGCTCCGATTAAGGCAGGGACAGCCGCAACTGAAGTTTTCTACAATTCTATAAACCCATAGGGTCAAACTACGAGAAAATATACACAAAACGGCCCACTTCAATTTCTCCCTATTTTCCTTGTATAGCTCCCTTTAGAGGTAAACGTAATCGGGCGCCTCCTGGTATCTGCTCCGATTCAGGCACAGACAGCCGCAAATCAAGTTTTCTGCAATTCTATAAACCCATAGGATCAAACTACGAGAAAATATCCACAAAACGGCCCGCTTCAATTCTTCCCCATTGTCCTTGTATAGCTCCCTTTAGAGGTAAACGTAATCCGACGTCCCCTGGTATCTGATCCGATTCAGGCACGGACAACCCCAAATAAACTTTTCTGCAATTCTATAAACCCATAGGGTCAAACTACGAGAAAATATCCACGAAACGGCCAGGCTTCAATTCTTCCCCATTTTCCTTGTATAGCTCCCTTTAGAGGTAAACGTAATCCGACGTCCCCTGGTATCTGCTCCGATTCAGGCACGGACAGCCCCAAATGAACTTTTCTGCAATTCTATGAACCTATAAGGTCAAACTACGTGAAAATATCCACAAAACGGCCCGCTTCAATTTCTCCCCATTTTCCTTGTATAGCTCCCTTTAGAGGTAAACGTAATCGGGCGTCCCCTGGTATCTGCTCCGATTCAGGCACAAACAGCCGCAAATGAACTTTTCTGCAATTCTATAAACCCATAGGGTCAAACTACGAGAAAATATCCACAAAACGGTCCGCTTCCATTTCTCCCCATTTTCCTTGTATAGCTCCCTTTAGAGGTAAACGTAATCGGGAGTCCCCTGGTATCTGCTCCGATTCAGGCACGGACAGCCGCAAATGAACTTTTCTGCAATTCTATAAACCTATAGGGTCAAACTACGAGAAAATATCCACAAAATGGCCCGCTTCATTTTTTCCTCATTTTCCTTGTATAGATCCCTTTAGAGGTAAACGTAATCCGACGTCCCCTGGTATCTGCTCCGATTCAGGCACGGACTGCCCCAAATGAACTTTTCTGCAATTCTATAAACCCATAGGGTCAAACTACGAGAAATTATCCACAAAATGGCCCACTTCAATTTCTCCCCATTTTCCTTGTATAGCTCCCTTTAGAGGTAAACGTAATCGGGCGCCTCCTAGTATCTGCTCCGATTCAGGCACGGACAACCGCAAATAAAGTTTTCTGCATCTTTATAAACCCATAGGGTCAAACTACGAGAAAATATCCACAAAACGGTCCGCTTCAATTTTTCCTCATTTTCCTTGTATAGCTCCCTTTAGAGGTAAACGTAATCGGGCGTCCTCTGGTATCTGCTCCGATTCAGGCACGGACACCCCCAAATGAACTTTTCTGCAATTCTATAAACCCATAGGGTCAAACTACGAGAAAATATCCACAAAACGGCCCGCTTCAATTTCTCCCCATTTTCTTTGTATAGCTCCCTTTAGAGGTAAACGTAATCGGGCGTTCCCTGGTATCTGCTCCGATTCAGGCACAGACAGCCGCAAATGAAGTTTTCTGCAACTCTATAAACCCATAGGGTCAAACTACGAGAAAATATCCACAAAACGGCCCGCTTCAATTTTTCCTCATTTTCCTTGTATAGCTCCCTTTCGAGGTAAACGTAATCGGGCGTCTCCTAGTATCTACTCCGATTCAGGCACGGACAGCCGCAAATGAAGTTTTCTGCAATTCTATAAACCCATAGGGTCAAACTACGAGAAAATATCAATAAAACGGCCCGCTTCAATTTTACCCCATTTTCCTTGTATAACTCCCTTTAGAGGTAAACGTAATCGGGCGTCCCCTGGTATCTGCTCCGATTCAGGCACGGACAGCCCCAAATGAACTTTTCTGCAATTCTATAAACCCATAGGGTCAAACTACGAGAAAATATCCACAAAACGGCCCGCTTCAATTTCTCCCCATTTTCCTTGTATAGCTCCCTTTAGAGGTAAACGTAATCGGGCGTCCCCTGGTATCTGCTCCGATTCAGGCACAGACAGCCGCAAATGATGTTTTCTGCAACTCTATAAACCCATAGGGTCAAAGTACGAGAAAATATCCACAAAACGGCCCGCTTCAGTTTTTCCCCATTTTCCTTGTACTTTAGAGTTAACGTAATCGGGCGACTCCTAGTATCTGCTCTGATTCAGGCACGGACAGCCGCATATGAAGTTTTCTGCAATTCTATAAACCCATAGGGTCAAACTACGAGAAAATATCCACAAAACAGCCCGCTTCAATTTTACCCCATTTTCCTTGAATAACTCCCTTTAGAGGTAAACGTAATCGGGCGTCCCCTGGTATCTGCTCCGATTTAGGCACGGACAGCCCCAAATGAACATTTCTGCAATTCTATAAACCCATAGGGTCAAACTACGAGAAAATATCCACAAAACGGCCCACTTCAATTTCTCCCCATTTTCCTTGTATAGCTCCCTTTAGAGGTAAACGTAATCGGGCGCCTCCTGGTATCTGCTACGATTCAGGCACGGACAGCCGCAAATCAAGTTTTCTGCAATTCTATAAACCCATAGGGTCAAACTACGAGAAAATATCCACAAAACGGCCCGCTTCAATTCTTCCCCATTTTCCTTGTACAGCTCCCTTTAGAGGTAAACGTAATCCGACGTCCCCTGGTATCTGCTCCGATTCAGGCACGGACAGCCCAAAATGAACTTTTCTGCAATTCTATAAACCCATAGGGTCAAACTACGTGAAAATATCCATAAAACGGCTAGCTTCAATTTTTCTCCATTTTCCTTGTATAGCTCCCTTTAGAGGTAAACGTAATCGGGCGTCTCCTGGTATCTGCTCCGATTAAGGCAGGGACAGCCGCAACTGAAGTTTTCTGCAATTCTATAAACCCATAGGGTCAAACTACGAGAAAATATACACAAAATGGCCCACTTCAATTTCTCCCTATTTTCCTTGTATAGCTCCCTTTAGAGGTAAACGTAATCGGGCGCCTCCTGGTATCTGCTCCGATTCAGGCACGGACAGCCGCAAATCAAGTTTTCTGCAATTCTATAAACCCATAGGATCAAACTACGAGAAAATATCCACAAAACGGCCCGCTTCAATTTCTCCCCATTTTCTTTGTATAGCTCCCTTTAGAGGTAAACGTAATCGGGCGTTCCCTGGTATCTGCTCCGATTCAGGCACAGACAGCCGCAAATGAAGTTTTCTGCAACTCTATAAACCCATAGGGTCAAACTACGAGAAAATATCCACAAAACGGCCCGCTTCAATTTTTCCTCATTTTCCTTGTATAGCTCCCTTTCGAGGTAAACGTAATCGGGCGTCTCCTAGTATCTGCTCCGATTCAGGCACGGACAGCCGCATATGAAGTTTTCTGCAATTCTATAAACCCATAGGGTCAAACTACGAGAAAATATCCACAAAACAGCCCGCTTCAATTTTACCCCATTTTCCTTGAATAACTCCCTTTAGAGGTAAACGTAATCGGGCGTCCCCTGGTATCTGCTCCGATTTAGGCACGGACAGCCCCAAATGAACATTTCTCCAATTCTATAAACCCATAGGGTCAAACTACGAGAAAATATCCACAAAACGGCCCACTTCAATTTCTCCCCATTTTCCTTGTATAGCCCCCTTTAGAGGTAAACGTAATCGGGCGCCTCCTGGTATCTGCTACGATTCAAGCACGGACAGCCGCAAATCAAGTTTTCTGCAATTCTATAAACCCATAGGGTCAAACTACGAGAAAATATCCACAAAACGGCCCGCTTCAATTCTTCCCCATTTTCCTTGTACAGCTCCTTTTAGAGGTAAACGTAATCCGACGTCCCCTGGTATCTGCTCCGATTCAGGCACGGACAGCCCAAAATGAACTTTTCTGCAATTCTATAAACCCATAGGGTCAAACTACGTGAAAATATCCACAAAACGGCTAGCTTCAATTTTTCTCCATTTTCCTTGTATAGCTCCCTTTAGAGGTAAACGTAATCAGGCGTCTCCTGGTATCTGCTCCGATTAAGGCAGGGACAGCCGCAACTGAAGTTTTCTGCAATTCTATAAACCCATAGGGTCAAACTACGAGAAAATATACACAAAACGGCCCACTTCAATTTCTCCCTATTTTCCTTGTATAGCTCCCTTTAGAGGTAAACGTAATCGGGCGCCTCCTGGTATCTGCTCCGATTCAGGCACGGACAGCCGCAAATCAAGTTTTCTGCAATTCTATAAACCCATAGGATCAAACTACGAGAAAATATCCACAAAACGGCCCGCTTCAATTCTTCCCCATTGTCCTTGTATAGCTCCCTTTAGAGGTAAACGTAATCCGACGTCCCCTGGTATCTGATCCGATTCAGGCACGGACAACCCCAAATAAACTTTTCTGCAATTCTATAAACCCATAGGGTCAAACTACGAGAAAATATCCTCGAAACGGCCAGGCTTCAATTCTTCCCCATTTTCCTTGTATAGCTCCCTTTAGAGGTAAACGTAATCCGACGTCCCCTGGTATCTTCTCCGATTCAGGCACGGACAGCCCCAAATGAACTTTTCTGCAATTCTATAAACCCATAAGGTCAAACTACGTGAAAATATCCACAAAACGGCCCGCTTCAATTTCTCCCCATTTTCCTTGTATAGCTCCCTTTAGAGGTAAACGTAATCGGGCGTCCCTTGGTATCTGCTCCGATTTAGGCACAAACAGCCGCAAATGAACTTTTCTGCAATTCTATAAACCCATAGGGTCAAACTACGAGAAAATATCCACAAAACGGCCCGCTTCCATTTCTCCCCATTTTCCTTGTATAGCTCCCTTTAGAGGTAAACGTAATCGGGAGTCCCCTGGTATCTACTCCGATTCAGGCACGGACAGCCGCAAATGAACTTTTCTGCAATTCTATAAACCTATAGGGTCAAACTACGAGAAAATATCCACAAAATGGCCCGCTTCAATTTTTCCTCATTTTCCTTGTATAGATCCCTTTAGAGGTAAACGTAATCCGACGTCCCCTGGTATCTGCTCCGATTCAGGCACGGACTGCCCCAAATGAACTTTTCTGCAATTCTATAAACCCATAGGGTCAAACTACGAGAAATTATCCACAAAATGGCCCACTTCAATTTCTCCCCATTTTCCTTGTATAGCTCCCTTTAGAGGTAAACGTAATCGGGCGCCTCCTAGTATCTGCTCCGATTCAGGCACGGACAACCGCAAATAAAGTTTTCTGCATCTTTATAAACCCATAGGGTCAAACTACGAGAAAATATCCACAAAACGGTCCGCTTCAATTTTTCCTCATTTTCCTTGTATAGCTCCCTTTAGAGGTAAACGTAATCGGGCGTCCTCTAGTATCTGCTCCGATTCAGGCACGGACACCCCCAAATGAACTTTTCTGCAATTCTATAAACCCATAGGGTCAAACTACGAGAAAATATCCACAAAACGGCCCGCTTCAATTTCTCCCCATTTTCTTTGTATAGCTCCCTTTAGAGGTAAACGTAATCGGGCGTTCCCTGGTATCTGCTCCGATTCAGGCACAGACAGCCGCAAATGAAGTTTTCTGCAACTCTATAAACCCATAGGGTCAAACTACGAGAAAATATCCACAAAACGGCCCGCTTCAATTTTCCTCATTTTCCTTGTATAGCTCCCTTTCGAGGTAAACGTAATCGGGCGTCTCCTAGTATCTACTCCGATTCAGGCACGGACAGCCGCAAATGAAGTTTTCTGCAATTCTATAAACCCATAGGGTCAAACTACGAGAAAATATCAATAAAACGGCCCGCTTCAATTTTACCCCATTTTCCTTGTATAACTCCCTTTAGAGGTAAACGTAATCGGGCGTCCCCTGGTATCTGCTCCGATTCAGGCACGGACAGCCCCAAATGAACTTTTCTGCAATTCTATAAACCCATAGGGTCAAACTACGAGAAAATATCCACAAAACGGCCCGCTTCAATTTCTCCCCATTTTCCTTGTATAGCTCCCTTTAGAGGTAAACGTAATCGGGCGTCCCCTGGTATCTGCTCCGATTCAGGCACAGACAGCCACAAATGAAGTTTTCTGCAACTCTATAAACCCATAGGGTCAAAGTACGAGAAAATATCCACAAAACGGCCCGCTTCAGTTTTTCCCCATTTTCCTTGTATAGCTCCCTTTAGAGTTAACGTAATCGGGCGACTCCTAGTATCTGCTCCGATTCAGGCACGGACAGCCGCATATGAAGTTTTCTACAATTCAATAAACCCATAGGGTCAAACTACGAGAAAATATCCACAAAACAGCCCGCTTCAATTTTACCCCATTTTCCTTGAATAACTCCCTTTAGAGGTAAACGTAATCGGGCGTCCCCTAGTATCTGCTCCGATTTAGGCACGGACAGCCCCAAATGAACATTTCTGCAATTCTATAAACCCATAGGGTCAAACTACGAGAAAATATCCACAAAACGGCCCACTTCAATTTCTCCCCATTTTCCTTGTATAGCTCCCTTTAGAGGTAAACGTAATCGGGCGCCTCCTGGTATCTGCTACGATTCAGGCACGGACAGCCGCAAATCAAGTTTTCTGCAATTCTATAAACCCATAGGGTCAAACTACGAGAAAATATCCACAAAACGGCCCGCTTCAATTCTTCCCCATTTTCCTTGTACAGCTCCCTTTAGAGGTAAACGTAATCCGACGTCCCCTGGTATCTGCTCCGATTCAGGCACGGACAGCCCAAAATGAACTTTTCTGCAATTCTATACACCCATAGGGTCAAACTACGTGAAAATATCCACAAAACGGCTAGCTTCAATTTTTCTCCATTTTCCTTGTATAGCTCCCTTTAGAGGTAAACGTAATCAGGCGTCTCCTGGTATCTGCTCCGATTAAGGCAGGGACAGCCGCAACTGAAGTTTTCTACAATTCTATAAACCCATAGGGTCAAACTACGAGAAAATATACACAAAACGGCCCACTTCAATTTCTCCCTATTTTCCTTGTATAGCTCCCTTTAGAGGTAAACGTAATCGGGCGCCTCCTGGTATCTGCTCCGATTCAGGCACGGACAGCCGCAAATCAAGTTTTCTGCAATTCTATAAACCCATAGGATCAAACTACGAGAAAATATCCACAAAACGGCCCGCTTCAATTCTTCCCCATTGTCCTTGTATAGCTCCCTTTAGAGGTAAACGTAATCCGACGTCCCCTGGTATCTGATCCGATTCAGGCACGGACAACCCCAAATAAACTTTTCTGCAATTCTATAAACCCATAGGGTCAAACTACGAGAAAATATCCTCGAAACGGCCAGGCTTCAATTCTTCCCCATTTTCCTTGTATAGCTCCCTTTAGAGGTAAACGTAATCCGACGTCCCCTGGTATCTTCTCCGATTCAGGCACGGACAGCCCCAAATGAACTTTTCTGCAATTCTATAAACCCATAAGGTCAAACTACGTGAAAATATCCACAAAACGGCCCGCTTCAATTTCTCCCCATTTTCCTTGTATAGCTCCCTTTAGAGGTAAACGTAATCGGGCGTCCCCTGGTATCTGCTCCGATTTAGGCACAAACAGCCGCAAATGAACTTTTCTGCAATTCTATAAACCCATAGGGTCAAACTACGAGAAAATATCCACAAAACGGCCCGCTTCCATTTCTCCCCATTTTCCTTGTATAGCTCCCTATTGAGGTAAACGTAATCGGGAGTCCCCTGGTATCTGCTCCGATTCAGGCACGGACAGCCGCAAATGAACTTTTCTGCAATTCTATAAACCTATAGGGTCAAACTACGAGAAAATATCCACAAAATGGCCCGCTTCAATTTTTCCTCATTTTCCTTGTATAGATCCCTTTAGAGGTAAACGTAATCCGACGTCCCCTGGTATCTGCTCCGATTCAGGCACGGACTGCCCCAAATGAACTTTTCTGCAATTCTATAAACCCATAGGGTCAAACTACGAGAAATTATCCACAAAATGGCCCACTTCAATTTCTCCCCATTTTCCTTGTATAGCTCCCTTTAGAGGTAAACGTAATCGGGCGCCTCCTAGTATCTGCTCCGATTCAGGCACGGACAACCGCAAATAAAGTTTTCTGCATCTTTATAAACCCATAGGGTCAAACTACGAGAAAATATCCACAAAACGGTCCGCTTCAATTTTTCCTCATTTTCCTTGTATAGCTCCCTTTAGAGGTAAACGTAATCGGGCGTCCTCTAGTATCTGCTCCGATTCAGGCACGGACACCCCCAAATGAACTTTTCTGCAATTCTATAAACCCATAGGGTCAAACTACGAGAAAATATCCACAAAACGGCCCGCTTCAATTTCTCCCCATTTTCTTTGTATAGCTCCCTTTAGAGGTAAACGTAATCGGGCGTTCCCTGGTATCTGCTCCGATTCAGGCACAGATAGCCGCAAATGAAGTTTTCTGCAACTCTATAAACCCATAGGGTCAAACTACGAGAAAATATCCACAAAACGGCCCGCTTCAATTTTTCCTCATTTTCCTTGTATAGCTCCCTTTCGAGGTAAACGTAATCGGGCGTCTCCTAGTATCTACTCCGATTCAGGCACGGACAGCCGCAAATGAAGTTTTCTGCAATTCTATAAACCCATAGGGTCAAACTACGAGAAAATATCAATAAAACGGCCCGCTTCAATTTTACCCTATTTTCCTTGTATAACTCCCTTTAGAGGTAAACGTAATCGGGCGTCCCCTGGTATCTGCTCCGATTCAGGCACGGACAGCCCCAAATGAACTTTTCTGCAATTCTATAAACCCATAGGGTCAAACTACGAGAAAATATCCACAAAACGGCCCGCTTCAATTTCTCCCCATTTTCCTTGTATAGCTCCCTTTAGAGGTAAACGTAATCGGGCGTCCCCTGGTATCTGCTCCGATTCAGGCACAAACAGCCGCAAATGAAGTTTTCTGCAACTCTATAAACCCATAGGGTCAAAGTACGAGAAAATATCCACAAAACGGCTCGCTTCAGTTTTTCCCCATTTTCCTTGTATAGCTCCCTTTAGAGTTAACGTAATCGGGCGACTCCTAGTATCTGCTCCGATTCAGGCACGGACAGCCGCATATGAAGTTTTCTGCAATTCTATAAACCCATAGGGTCAAACTACGAGAAAATATCCACAAAACAGCCCGCTTCAATTTTACCCCATTTTCCTTGAATAACTCCCTTTAGAGGTAAACGTAATCGGGCGTCCCCTGGTATCTGCTCCGATTTAGGCACGGACAGCCCCAAATGAACATTTCTGCAATTCTATAAACCCATAGGGTCAAACTACGAGAAAATATCCACGAAACGGCCCACTTCAATTTCTCCCCATTTTCCTTGTATAGCTCCCTTTAGAGGTAAACGTAATCGGGCGCCTCCTGGTATCTGCTACGATTCAGGCACGGACAGCCGCAAATCAAGTTTTCTGCAATTCTATAAACCCATAGGGTCAAACTACGAGAAAATATCCACAAAACGGCCCGCTTCAATTCTTCCCCATTTTCCTTGTACAGCTCCCTTTAGAGGTAAACGTAATCCGACGTCCCCTGGTATCTGCTCCGATTCAGGCACGGACAGCCCAAAATGAACTTTTCTGCAATTCTATAAACCCATAGGGTCAAACTACGTGAAAATATCCACAAAACGGCTAGCTTCAATTTTTCTCCATTTTCCTTGTATAGCTCCCTTTAGAGGTAAACGTAATCAGGCGTCTCCTGGTATCTGCTCCGATTAAGGCAGGGACAGCCGCAACTGAAGTTTTCTACAATTCTATAAACCCATAGGGTCAAACTACGAGAAAATATACACAAAACGGCCCACTTCAATTTCTCCCTATTTTCCTTGTATAGCTCCCTTTAGAGGTAAACGTAATCGGGCGCCTCCTGGTATCTGCTCCGATTCAGGCACGGACAGCCGCAAATCAAGTTTTCTGCAATTCTATAAACCCATAGGATCAAATTACGAGAAAATATCCACAAAATGGCCCGCTTCAATTCTTCCCCATTGTCCTTGTATAGCTCCCTTTAGAGGTAAACGTAATCCGACGTCCCCTGGTATCTGATCCGATTCAGGCACGGACAACCCCAAATAAACTTTTCTGCAATTCTATAAACCCATAGGGTCAAACTACGAGAAAATTTCCTCGAAACGGCCAGGCTTCAATTCTTCCCCATTTTCCTTGTGCTCCCTTTAGAGGTAAACGTAATCCGACGTCCCCTGGTATCTTCTCCGATTCAGGCACGGACAGCCCCAAATGAACTTTTTCTGCAATTCTATAAACCCATAAGGTCAAACTACGTGAAAATATCCACAAAACGGCCCGCTTCAATTTCTCCCCATTTTCCTTGTATAGCTCCCTTTAGAGGTAAACGTAATCGGGCGTCCCCTGGTATCTGCTCCGATTCAGGCACAGACAGCCACAAATGAAGTTTTCTGCAACTCTATAAACCCATAGGGTCAAAGTACGAGAAAATATCCACAAAACGGCCCGCTTCAGTTTTTCCCCATTTTCCTTGTATAGCTCCCTTTAGAGTTAACGTAATCGGGCGACTCCTAGTATCTGCTCCGATTCAGGCACGGACAGCCGCATATGAAGTTTTCTGCAATTCAATAAACCCATAGGGTCAAACTACGAGAAAATATCCACAAAACAGCCCGCTTCAATTTTACCCCATTTTCCTTGAATAACTCCCTTTAGAGGTAAACGTAATCGGGCGTCCCCTGGTATCTGCTCCGATTTAGGCACGGACAGCCCCAAATGAACATTTCTGCAATTCTATAAACCCATAGGGTCAAACTACGAGAAAATATCCACAAAACGGCCCGCTTCAATTTCTCCCCATTTTCCTTGTATAGCTCCCTTTAGAGGTAAACGTAATCGGGCGTCCCCTGGTATCTGCTCCGATTCAGGCACAGACAGCCGCAAATGAACTTTTCTGCAATTCTATAAACCCATAGGGTCAAACTACGAGAAAATATCCACAAAACGGCCCGCTTCCATTTCTCCCCATTTTCCTTGTATAGCTCCCTTTAGAGGTAAACGTAATCGGGAGTCCCCTGGTATCTGCTCCGATTCAGGCACGGACAGCCGCAAATGAACTTTTCTGCAATTCTATAAACCTATAGGGTCAAACTACGTGAAAATATCCACAAAATGGCCCGCTTCAATTTTTCCTCATTTTCCTTGTATAGATCCCTTTAGAGGTAAACGTAATCCGACGTCCCCTGGTATCTGCTCCGATTCAGGCACGGACTGCCCCAAATGAACTTTTCTGCAATTCTATAAACCCATAGGGTCAAACTACGAGAAATTATCCACAAAATGGCCCACTTCAATTTCTCCCCATTTTCCTTGTATAGCTCCCTTTAGAGGTAAACGTAATCGGGCGCCTCCTAGTATCTGCTCCGATTCAGGCACGGACAACCGCAAATAAAGTTTTCTGCATCTTTATAAACCCATAGGGTCAAACTACGAGAAAATATCCACAAAACGGTCCGCTTCAATTTTTCCTCATTTTCCTTGTATAGCTCCCTTTAGAGGTAAACGTAATCGGGCGTTCCCTGGTATCTGCTCCTATTCAGGCACAGGCAGCCGCAAATGAAGTTTTCTGCAACTCTATAAACCCATAGGGTCAAACTACGAGAAAATATCCACAAAACGGCCCGCTTCAATTTTTCCTCATTTTCCTTGTATAGCTCCCTTTCGAGGTAAACGTAATCGGGCGTCTCCTAGTATCTGCTCCGATTCAGGCACGGACAGCCGCAAATGAAGTTTTCTGCAATTCTATAAACCCATAGGGTCAAACTACGAGAAAATATCAATAAAACGGCCCGCTTCAATTTTACCCCATTTTCCTTGTATAACTCCCTTTAGAGGTAAACGTAATCGGGCGTCCCCTGGTATCTGCTCCGATTCAGGCACGGACAGCCCCAAATGAACTTTTCTGCAATTCTATAAACCCATAGGGTCAAACTACGAGAAAATATCCACAAAACGGCCCGCTTCAATTTCTCCCCATTTTCCTTGTATAGCTCCCTTTAGAGGTAAACGTAATCGGGCGTCCCCTGGTATCTGCTCCGATTCAGGCACAGACAGCCGCAAATGAAGTTTTCTGCAACTCTATAAACCCATAGGGTCAAAGTACGAGAAAATATCCACAAAACGGCCCGCTTCAGTTTTTCCCCATTTTCCTTGTATAGCTCCCTTTAGAGTTAACGTAATCGGGCGACTCCTAGTATCTGCTCCGATTTAGGCACGGACAGCCGCATATGAAGTTTTCTGCAATTCTATAAACCCATAGGGTCAAACTACGAGAAAATATCCACAAAACAGCCCGCTTCAATTTTACCCCATTTTCCTTGAATAACTCCCTTTAGAGGTAAACGTAATCGGGCGTCCCCTGGTATCTGCTCCGATTTAGGCACGGACAGCCCCAAATGAACATTTCTGCAATTCTATAAACCTATAGGGTCAAACTACGAGAAAATATCCACAAAACGGCCCACTTCAATTTCTCCCCATTTTCCTTGTATAGCTCCCTTTAGAGGTAAACGTAATCGGGCGCCTCCTGGTATCTGCTACGATTCAGGCACGGACAGCCGCAAATCAAGTTTTCTGCAATTCTATAAACCCATAGGGTCAAACTACGAGAAAATATCCACAAAACGGCCCGCTTCAATTCTTCTCCATTTTCCTTGTACAGCTCCCTTTAGAGGTAAACATAATCCGACGTCCCCTGGTATCTGCTCCGATTCAGGCACGGACAGCCCAAAATGAACTTTTCTGCAATTCTATAAACCCATAGGGTCAAACTACGTGAAAATATCCACAAAACGGCTAGCTTCAATTTTTCTCCATTTTCCTTGTATAGCTCCCTTTAGAGGTAAACGTAATCAGGCGTCTCCTAGTATCTGCTCCGATTAAGGCAGGGACAGCCGCAACTGAAGTTTTCTGCAATTCTATAAACCCATAGGGTCAAACTACGAGAAAATATACACAAAACTGCCCACTTCAATTTCTCCCTATTTTCCTTGTATAGCTCCCTTTAGAGGTAAACGTAATCGGGCGCCTCCTGGTATCTGCTCCGATTCAGGCACGGACATCCGCAAATCAAGTTTTCTGCAATTCTATAAACCCATAGGATCAAACTACGAGAAAATATCCACAAAACGGCCCGCTTCAATTCTTCCCCATTGTCCTTGTATAGCTCCCTTTAGAGGTAAACGTAATCCGACGTCCCCTGGTATCTGATCCGATTCAGGCACGGACAATCCCAAATGAACTTTTCTGCAATTCTATAAACCCATAGGGTCAAACTACGAGAAAATATCCACGAAACGGCCAGACTTCAATTCTTCCCCATTTTCCTTGTATAGCTCCCTTTAGAGGTAAACGTAATCCGACGTCCCCTGGTATCTGCTCCGATTCAGGCACGGACAGCCCCAAATGAACTTTTCTGCAATTCTATAAACCCATAAGGTCAAACTACGTGAAAATATCCACAAAACGGCCCGCTTCAATTTCTCCCCATTTTCCTTGTATAGCTCCCTTTAGAGGTAAACGTAATCGGGCGTCCCCTGGTATCTGCTCCGATTCAGGCACAGACAGCCGCAAATGAACTTTTCTGCAATTCTATAAACCCATAGGGTCAAACTACGAGAAAATATCCACAAAACGGCCCGCTTCCATTTCTCCCCATTTTCCTTGTATAGCTCCCTTTAGAGGTAAACGTAATCGGGAGTCCCCTGGTATCTGCTCCGATTCAGGCACGGACAGCCGCAAATCAAGTTTTCTACAATTCTATAAACCCATAGGGTCAAACTACGAGAAAATATCCACAAAACGGCCCGCTTCAATTCTTCCCCATTTTCCTTGTATAGCTCCCTTTAGAGGTAAACGTAATCCGACGTCCCCTGGTATCTGATCCAATTCAGGCACGGACAGCCCCAAATGAACTTTTCTGCAATTCTATAAACCCATAGGGTCAAACTACGAGAAAATATCCACAAAACGGCTAGCTTCAATTTTTCTCCATTTTCCTTATATAGCTCCCTTTAAAGGTAAACGTAATCGGCGTCCCTTGGTATCAGCTCCGATTCAGGCACGGACACCCCAAATGAACTTTTTTGCAATTCTATAAACCCATAGGGTCAAACTACGAGAAAATATACACAAAACGGCCCGCTTCAATTCTTCCCCATTTTCCTTGTACATCTCCCTTTAGAGGTAAACGTAATCCGACGTCCCCTGGTATCTGCTCCGATTCAGGCACGGACAGCCCAAAATGAACTTTTCTGCAATTCTATAAACCCATAGGGTCAAACTACGTGAAAATATCCACAAAACGGCTAGCTTCAATTTTTCTCCATTTTCCTTGTATAGCTCCCTTTAGAGGTAAACGTAATCAGGCGTCTCCTGGTATCTGCTCCGATTAAGGCAGGGACAGCCGCAACTGAAGTTTTCTACAATTCTATAAACCCATAGGGTCAAACTACGAGAAAATATACACAAAACGGCCCACTTCAATTTCTCCCTATTTTCCTTGTATAGCTCCCTTTAGAGGTAAACGTAATCGGGCGCCTCCTGGTATCTGCTCCGATTCAGGCACGGACAGCCGCAAATCAAGTTTTCTGCAATTCTATAAACCCATAGGATCAAACTACGAGAAAATATCCACAAAACGGCCCGCTTCAATTCTTCCCCATTGTCCTTGTATAGCTCCCTTTAGAGGTAAACGTAATCCGACGTCCCCTGGTATCTGATCCGATTCAGGCACGGACAACCCCAAATAAACTTTTCTGCAAATCTATAAACCCATAGGGTCAAACTACGAGAAAATTTCCTCGAAACGGCCAGGCTTCAATTCTTCCCCATTTTCCTTGTATAGCTCCCTTTAGAGGTAAACGTAATCCGACGTCCCCTGGTATCTTCTCCGATTCAGGCACGGACAGCCCCAAATGAACTTTTCTGCAATTCTATAAACCCATAAGGTCAAACTACGTGAAAATATCCACAAAACGGCCCGCTTCAATTTCTCCCCATTTTCCTTGTATAGCTCCCTTTAGAGGTAAACGTAATCGGGCGTCCCCTGGTATCTGCTCCGATTCAGGCACAGACAGCCGCAAATGAACTTTTCTGCAATTCTATAAACCCATAGGGTCAAACTACGAGAAAATATCCACAAAACGGCCCGCTTCCATTTCTCCCCATTTTCCTTGTATAGCTCCCTTTAGAGGTAAACGTAATCGGGAGTCCCCTGGTATCTGCTCCGATTCAGGCACGGACAGCCGCAAATGAACTTTTCTGCAATTCTATAAACCTATAGGGTCAAACTACGAGAAAATATCCACAAAATGGCCCGCTTCAATTTTTCCTCATTTTCCTTGTATAGATCCCTTTAGAGGTAAACGTAATCCGACGTCCCCTGGTATCTGCTCCGATTCAGGCACGGACTGCCCCAAATGAACTTTTCTACAATTCTATAAACCCATAGGGTCAAACTACGAGAAATTATCCACAAAATGGCCCACTTCAATTTCTCCCCATTTTCCTTGTATAGCTCCCTTTAGAGGTAAACGTAATCGGGCGTCTCCTAGTATCTGCTCCGATTCAGGCACGGACAACCGCAAATAAAGTTTTCTGCATCTTTATAAACCCATAGGGTCAAACTACGAGAAAATATCCACAAAACGGTCCGCTTCAATTTTTCCTCATTTTCCTTGTATAGCTCCCTTTAGAGGTAAACGTAATCGGGCGTTCCCTGGTATCTGCTCCTATTCAGGCACAGACAGCCGCAAATGAAGTTTTCTGCAACTCTATAAACCCATAGGGTCAAACTACGAGAAAATATCCATAAAACGGCCCGCTTCAATTTTTCCTCATTTTCCTTGTATAGCTCCCTTTCGAGGTAAACGTAATCGGGCGTCTCCTAGTATCTGCTCCGATTCAGGCACGGACAGCCGCAAATGAAGTTTTCTGCAATTCTATAAACCCATAGGGTCAAACTACGAGAAAATATCAATAAAACGGCCCGCTTCAATTTTACCCCATTTTCCTTGTATAACTCCCTTGAGAGGTAAACGTAATCGGGCGTCCCCTGGTATCTGCTCCGATTCAGGCACGGACAGCCCCAAATGAACTTTTCTGCAATTCTATAAACCCATAGGGTCAAACTACGAGAAAATATCCACAAAACGGCCCGCTTCAATTTCTCCCCATTTTCCTTGTATAGCTCCCTTTAGAGGTAAACGTAATCGGGCGTCCCCTGGTATCTGCTCCGATTCAGGCACAGACAGCCGCAAATGAAGTTTTCTGCAACTCTATAAACCCATAGGGTCAAAGTACGAGAAAATATCCACAAAACGGCCCGCTTCAGTTTTTCCCCATTTTCCTTGTATAGCTCCCTTTAGAGTTAACGTAATCGGGCGACTCCTAGTATCTGCTCCGATTTAGGCACGGACAGCCGCATATGAAGTTTTCTGCAATTCTATAAACCCATAGGGTCAAACTACGAGAAAATATCCACAAAACAGCCCGCTTCAATTTTACCCCATTTTCCTTGAATAACTCCCTTTAGAGGTAAACGTAATCGGGCGTCCCCTGGTATCTGCTCCGATTTAGGCACGGACAGCCCCAAATGAACATTTCTGCAATTCTATAAACCTATAGGGTCAAACTACGAGAAAATATCCACAAAACGGCCCACTTCAATTTCTCCCCATTTTCCTTGTATAGCTCCCTTTAGAGGTAAACGTAATCGGGCGCCTCCTGGTATCTGCTACGATTCAGGCACGGACAGCCGCAAATCAAGTTTTCTGCAATTCTATAAACCCATAGGGTCAAACTACGAGAAAATATCCACAAAACGGCCCGCTTCAATTCTTCCCCATTTTCCTTGTACAGCTCCCTTTAGAGGTAAACGTAATCCGACGTCCCCTGGTATCTGCTCCGATTCAGGCACGGACAGCCCAAAATGAACTTTTCTGCAATTCTATAAACCCATAGGGTCAAACTACGTGAAAATATCCACAAAACGGCTAGCTTCAATTTTTCTCCATTTTCCTTGTATAGCTCCCTTTAGAGGTAAACGTAATCAGGCGTCTCCTGGTATCTGCTCCGATTAAGGCAGGGACAGCCGCAACTGAAGTTTTCTGCAATTCTATAAACCCATAGGGTCAAACTACGAGAAAATATACACAAAACGGCCCACTTCAATTTCTCCCTATTTTCCTTGTATAGCTCCCTTTAGAGGTAAACGTAATCGGGCGCCTCCTGGTATCTGCTCCGATTCAGGCACGGACATCCGCAAATCAAGTTTTCTGCAATTCTATAAACCCATAGGATCAAACTACGAGAAAATATCCACAAAACGGCCCGCTTCAATTCTTCCCCATTGTCCTTGTATAGCTCCCTTTAGAGGTAAACGTAATCCGACGTCCCCTGGTATCTGATCCGATTCAGGCACGGACAATCCCAAATGAACTTTTCTGCAATTCTATAAACCCATAGGGTCAAACTACGAGAAAATATCCACGAAACGGCCAGACTTCAATTCTTCCCCATTTTCCTTGTATAGCTCCCTTTAGAGGTAAACGTAATCCGACGTCCCCTGGTATCTGCTCCGATTCAGGCACGGACAGCCCCAAATGAACTTTTCTGCAATTCTATAAACCCATAAGGTCAAACTACGTGAAAATATCCACAAAACGGCCCGCTTCAATTTCTCCCCATTTTCCTTGTATAGCTCCCTTTAGAGGTAAACGTAATCGGGCGTCCCCTGGTATCTGCTCCGATTCAGGCACAGACATCCGCAAATGAACTTTTCTGCAATTCTATAAACCCATAGGGTCAAACTACGAGAAAATATCCACAAAACGGCCCGCTTCCATTTCTCCCCATTTTCCTTGTATAGCTCCCTTTAGAGGTAAACGTAATCGGGAGTCCCCTGGTATCTGCTCCGATTCAGGCACGGACAGCCGCAAATCAAGTTTTCTACAATTCTATAAACCCATAGGGTCAAACTACGAGAAAATATCCACAAAACGGCCCGCTTCAATTCTTCCCCATTTTCCTTGTATAGCTCCCTTTAGAGGTAAACGTAATCCGACGTCCCCTGGTATCTGATCCAATTCAGGCACGGACAGCCCCAAATGAACTTTTCTGCAATTCTATAAACCCATAGGGTCAAACTACGAGAAAATATCCACAAAACGGCTAGCTTCAATTTTTCTCCATTTTCCTTATATAGCTCCCTTTAAAGGTAAACGTAATCGGCGTCCCTTGGTATCAGCTCCGATTCAGGCACGGACACCCCAAATGAACTTTTTTGCAATTCTATAAACCCATAGGGTCAAACTACGAGAAAATATACACAAAACGGCCCGCTTCAATTCTTCCCCATTTTCCTTGTACATCTCCCTTTAGAGGTAAACGTAATCCGACGTCCCCTGGTATCTGCTCCGATTCAGGCACGGACAGCCCAAAATGAACTTTTCTGCAATTCTATAAACCCATAGGGTCAAACTACGTGAAAATATCCACAAAACGACTAGCTTCAATTTTTCTCCATTTTCCTTGTATAGCTCCCTTTAGAGGTAAACGTAATCAGGCGTCTCCTGGTATCTGCTCCGATTAAGGCAGGGACAGCCGCAACTGAAGTTTTCTACAATTCTATAAACCCATAGGGTCAAACTACGAGAAAATATACACAAAACGGCCCACTTCAATTTCTCCCTATTTTCCTTGTATAGCTCCCTTTAGAGGTAAACGTAATCGGGCGCCTCCTGGTATCTGCTCCGATTCAGGCACGGACAGCCGCAAATCAAGTTTTCTGCAATTCTATAAACCCATAGGATCAAACTACGAGAAAATATCCACAAAACGGCCCGCTTCAATTCTTCCCCATTGTCCTTGTATAGCTCCCTTTAGAGGTAAACGTAATCCGACGTCCCCTGGTATCTGATCCGATTCAGGCACGGACAACCCCAAATAAACTTTTCTGCAAATCTATAAACCCATAGGGTCAAACTACGAGAAAATTTCCTCGAAACGGCCAGGCTTCAATTCTTCCCCATTTTCCTTGTATAGCTCCCTTTAGAGGTAAACGTAATCCGACGTCCCCTGGTATCTTCTCCGATTCAGGCACGGACAGCCCCAAATGAACTTTTCTGCAATTCTATAAACCCATAAGGTCAAACTACGTGAAAATATCCACAAAACGGCCCGCTTCAATTTCTCCCCATTTTCCTTGTATAGCTCCCTTTAGAGGTAAACGTAATCGGGCGTCCCCTGGTATCTGCTCCGATTCAGGCACAGACAGCCGCAAATGAACTTTTCTGCAATTCTATAAACCTATAGGGTCAAACTACGAGAAAATATCCACAAAATGGCCCGCTTCAATTTTTCCTCATTTTCCTTGTATAGATCCCTTTAGAGGTAAACGTAATCCGACGTCCCCTGGTATCTGCTCCGATTCAGGCACGGACTGCCCCAAATGAACTTTTCTACAATTCTATAAACCCATAGGGTCAAACTACGAGAAATTATCCACAAAATGGCCCACTTCAATTTCTCCCCATTTTCCTTGTATAGCTCCCTTTAGAGGTAAACGTAATCGGGCGCCTCCTAGTATCTGCTCCGATTCAGGCACGGACAACCGCAAATAAAGTTTTCTGCATCTTTATAAACCCATAGGGTCAAACTACGAGAAAATATCCACAAAACGGTCCGCTTCAATTTTTCCTCATTTTCCTTGTATAGCTCCCTTTAGAGGTAAACGTAATCGGGCGTTCCCTGGTATCTGCTCCTATTCAGGCACAGACAGCCGCAAATGAAGTTTTCTGCAATTCTATAAACCCATAGGGTCAA
Organism: Heracleum sosnowskyi; assembly: GCA_030848705.1. Classification (NCBI taxonomy): domain Eukaryota; kingdom Viridiplantae; phylum Streptophyta; class Magnoliopsida; order Apiales; family Apiaceae; genus Heracleum; species Heracleum sosnowskyi. Next base: position 64,062,044 of record CM061244.1, on the reverse strand, counting down.
ACTACGAGAAAATATCCACAAAACGGCCCGCTTCAATTTTTCCTCATTTTCCTTGTATAGCTCCCTTTCGAGGTAAACGTAATCGGGCGTCTCCTAGTATCTGCTCCGATTCAGGCACGGACAGCCGCAAATGAAGTTTTCTGCAATTCTATAAACCCATAGGGTCAAACTACGAGAAAATATCAATAAAACGGCCCGCTTCAATTTTACCCCATTTTCCTTGTATAACTCCCTTGAGAGGTAAACGTAATCGGGCGTCCCCTGGTATCTGCTCCGATTCAGGCACGGACAGCCCCAAATGAACTTTTCTGCAATTCTATAAACCCATAGGGTCAAACTACGAGAAAATATCCACAAAACGGCCCGCTTCAATTTCTCCCCATTTTCCTTGTATAGCTCCCTTTAGAGGTAAACGTAATCGGGCGTCCCCTGGTATCTGCTCCGATTCAGGCACAGATAGCCGCAAATGAAGTTTTCTGCAACTCTATAAACCCATAGGGTCAAAGTACGAGAAAATATCCACAAAACGGCCCGCTTCAGTTTTTCCCCATTTTCCTTGTATAGCTCCCTTTAGAGTTAACGTAATCGGGCGACTCCTAGTATCTGCTCCGATTTAGGCACGGACAGCCGCATATGAAGTTTTCTGCAATTCTATAAACCCATAGGGTCAAACTACGAGAAAATATCCACAAAACAGCCCGCTTCAATTTTACCCCATTTTCCTTGAATAACTCCCTTTAGAGGTAAACGTAATCGGGCGTCCCCTGGTATCTGCTCCGATTTAGGCACGGACAGCCCCAAATGAACATTTCTGCAATTCTATAAACCTATAGGGTCAAACTACGAGAAAATATCCACAAAACGGCCCACTTCAATTTCTCCCCATTTTCCTTGTATAGCTCCCTTTAGAGGTAAACGTAATCGGGCGCCTCCTGGTATCTGCTACGATTCAGGCACGGACAGCCGCAAATCAAGTTTTCTGCAATTCTATAAACCCATAGGGTCAAACTACGAGAAAATATCCACAAAACGGCCCGCTTCAATTCTTCCCCATTTTCCTTGTACAGCTCCCTTTAGAGGTAAACGTAATCCGACGTCCCCTGGTATCTGCTCCGATTCAGGCACGGACAGCCCAAAATGAACTTTTCTGCAATTCTATAAACCCATAGGGTCAAACTACGTGAAAATATCCACAAAACGGCTAGCTTCAATTTTTCTCCATTTTCCTTGTATAGCTCCCTTTAGAGGTAAACGTAATCAGGCGTCTCCTGGTATCTGCTCCGATTAAGGCAGGGACAGCCGCAACTGAAGTTTTCTGCAATTCTATAAACCCATAGGGTCAAACTACGAGAAAATATACACAAAACGGCCCACTTCAATTTCTCCCTATTTTCCTTGTATAGCTCCCTTTAGAGGTAAACGTAATCGGGCGCCTCCTGGTATCTGCTCCGATTCAGGCACGGACATCCGCAAATCAAGTTTTCTGCAATTCTATAAACCCATAGGATCAAACTACGAGAAAATATCCACAAAACGGCCCGCTTCAATTCTTCCCCATTGTCCTTGTATAGCTCCCTTTAGAGGTAAACGTAATCCGACGTCCCCTGGTATCTGATCCGATTCAGGCACGGACAATCCCAAATGAACTTTTCTGCAATTCTATAAACCCATAGGGTCAAACTACGAGAAAATATCCACGAAACGGCCAGACTTCAATTCTTCCCCATTTTCCTTGTATAGCTCCCTTTAGAGGTAAACGTAATCCGACGTCCCCTGGTATCTGCTCCGATTCAGGCACGGACAGCCCCAAATGAACTTTTCTGCAATTCTATAAACCCATAAGGTCAAACTACGTGAAAATATCCATAAAACGGCCCGCTTCAATTTCTCCCCATTTTCCTTGTATAGCTCCCTTTAGAGGTAAACGTAATCGGGCGTCCCCTGGTATCTGCTCCGATTCAGGCACAGACATCCGCAAATGAACTTTTCTGCAATTCTATAAACCCATAGGGTCAAACTACGAGAAAATATCCACAAAACGGCCCGCTTCCATTTCTCCCCATTTTCCTTGTATAGCTCCCTTTAGAGGTAAACGTAATCGGGAGTCCCCTGGTATCTGCTCCGATTCAGGCACGGACAGCCGCAAATCAAGTTTTCTACAATTCTATAAACCCATAGGGTCAAACTACGAGAAAATATCCACAAAACGGCCCGCTTCAATTCTTCCCCATTTTCCTTGTATAGCTCCCTTTAGAGGTAAACGTAATCCGACGTCCCCTGGTATCTGATCCAATTCAGGCACGGACAGCCCCAAATGAACTTTTCTGCAATTCTATAAACCCATAGGGTCAAACTACGAGAAAATATCCACAAAACGGCTAGCTTCAATTTTTCTCCATTTTCCTTATATAGCTCCCTTTAAAGGTAAACGTAATCGGCGTCCCTTGGTATCAGCTCCGATTCAGGCACGGACACCCCAAATGAACTTTTTTGCAATTCTATAAACCCATAGGGTCAAACTACGAGAAAATATACACAAAACGGCCCGCTTCAATTCTTCCCCATTTTCCTTGTACATCTCCCTTTAGAGGTAAACGTAATCCGACGTCCCCTGGTATCTGCTCCGATTCAGGCACGGACAGCCCAAAATGAACTTTTCTGCAATTCTATAAACCCATAGGGTCAAACTACGTGAAAATATCCACAAAACGGCTAGCTTCAATTTTTCTCCATTTTCCTTGTATAGCTCCCTTTAGAGGTAAACCTAATCAGGCGTCTCCTGGTATCTGCTCCGATTAAGGCAGGGACAGCCGCAACTGAAGTTTTCTGCAATTCTATAAACCCATAGGGTCAAACTACGAGAAAATATACACAAAACGGCCCACTTCAATTTCTCCCTATTTTCCTTGTATAGCTCCCTTTAGAGGTAAACGTAATCGGGCGCCTCCTGGTATCTGCTCCGATTCAGGCACGGATAGCCGCAAATCAAGTTTTCTGCAATTCTATAAACCCATAGGATCAAACTACGAGAAAATATCCACAAAACGGCCCGCTTCAATTCTTCCCCATTGTCCTTGTATAGCTCCCTTTAGAGGTAAACGTAATCCGACGTCCCCTGGTATCTGATCCGATTCAGGCACGGACAACCCCAAATGAACTTTTCTGCAATTCTATAAACCCATAGGGTCAAACTACGAGAAAATATCCACGAAATGGCCAGACTTCAATTCTTCCCCATTTTCCTTGTATAGCTCCCTTTAGAGGTAAACGTAATCCGACGTCCCCTGGTATCTGCTCCGATTCAGGCACGGACAGCCCCAAATGAACTTTTCTGCAATTCTATAAACCCATAAGGTCAAACTACGTGAAAATATCCACAAAACGGCCCGCTTCAATTTCTCCCCATTTTCCTTGTATAGCTCCCTTTAGAGGTAAACGTAATCGGGCGTCCCCTGGTATCTGCTCCGATTCAGGCACAGACAGCCGCAAATGAACTTTTCTGCAATTCTATAAACCCATAGGGTCAAACTACGAGAAAATATCCACAAAACGGCCCGCTTCCATTTCTCCCCATTTTCCTTGTATAGCTCCCTTTAGAGGTAAACGTAATCGGGAGTCCCCTGGTATCTGCTCCGATTCAGGCACGGACAGCCGCAAATCAAGTTTTCTACAATTCTATAAACCCATAGGGTCAAACTACGAGAAAATATCCACAAAACGGCCCGCTTCAATTCTTCCCCATTTTCCTTGTATAGCTCCCTTTAGAGGTAAACGTAATCCGACGTCCCCTGGTATCTGATCCAATTCAGGCACGGACAGCCCCAAATGAACTTTTCTGCAATTCTATAAACCCATAGGGTCAAACTACGAGAAAATATCCACAAAACGGCTAGCTTCAATTTTTCTCCATTTTCCTTGTATAGCTCCCTTTAAAGGTAAACGTAATCGGCGTCCCTTGGTATCTGCTCCGATTCAGGCACGGACACCCCAAATGAACTTTTTTGCAATTCTATAAACCCATAGGGTCAAACTATGAGAAAATATCCACAAAACGGCCCGCTTCAATTTCTCCCCATTTTCCTTGTATAGCTCCCTTTAGAGGTAAACGTAATCGGGCGTCCCCTGGTATCTGCTCCGATTCAGGCACAGACAACCGCAAATGAAGTTTTCTGCAACTCTATAAACCCATAGGGTCAAACTACGAGAAAATATCCACAAAACGGCCCGCTTCAGTTTTTCCCCATTTTCCTTGTATAGCTCCCTTTAGAGGTAAACGTAATCGGGCGCCTCCTGGTATCTGCTACGATTCAGGCACGGACAACCGCAAATAAAGTTTTCTGCAATTCTATAAACCCATACGGTCAAACTACGAGAAAATATCCACAAAACGGCCCGCTTCAATTCTTCCCCATTTTCCTTGTACAGCTCCCTTTAGAGGTAAACGTAATCCGACGTCCCCTGGTATCTGCTCCGATTCAGGCACGGACAGCCCAAAATGAACTTTTCTGCAATTCTATAAACCCATAGGGTCAAACTACGTGAAAATATCCACAAAACGGCTAGCTTCAATTTTTCTCCATTTTCCTTGTATAGCTCCCTTTAAAGGTAAACGTAATCGGCGTCCCTTGGTATCTGCTCCGATTCAGGTACGGACACCCCAAATGAACTTTTTTGCAATTCTATAAACCCATAGGGTCAAACTACGAGAAAATATCCACAAAACGGCCCGCTTCAATTCTTCCCCATTTTCCTTGTATAGCTCCCTTTAGAGGTAAACGTAATCCGACGTCCCCTGGTATCTGCTCCGATTCAGGCACGGACAGCCCAAAATGAACTTTTCTGCAATTCTATAAACCCATAGGGTCAAACTACGTGAAAATATCCACAAAACGGCTAGCTTCAATTTTTCTCCATTTTCCTTGTATAGCTCCCTTTAGAGGTAAACGTAATCAGGCGTCTCCTGGTATCTGCTCCGATTAAGGCAGGGACAGCCGCAACTGAAGTTTTCTGCAATTCTATAAACCCATAGGGTCAAACTACGAGAAAATATACACAAAACGGCCCACTTCAATTTCTCCCTATTTTCCTTGTATAGCTCCCTTTAGAGGTAAACGTAATCGGGCGCCTCCTGGTATCTGCTCCGATTCAGGCACGGACATCCGCAAATCAAGTTTTCTGCAATTCTATAAACCCATAGGATCAAACTACGAGAAAATATCCACAAAACGGCCCGCTTCAATTCTTCCCCATTGTCCTTGTATAGCTCCCTTTTGAGGTAAACGTAATCCGACGTCCCCTGGTATCTGATCCGATTCAGGCACGGACAATCCCAAATGAACTTTTCTGCAATTCTATAAACCCATAGGGTCAAACTACGAGAAAATATCCACGAAACGGCCAGACTTCAATTCTTCCCCATTTTCCTTGTATAGCTCCCTTTAGAGGTAAACGTAATCCGACGTCCCCTGGTATCTGCTCCGATTCAGGCACGGACAGCCCCAAATGAACTTTTCTGCAATTCTATAAACCCATAAGGTCAAACTACGTGAAAATATCCACAAAACGGCCCGCTTCAATTTCTCCCCATTTTCCTTGTATAACTCCCTTTAGAGGTAAACGTAATCGGGCATCCCCTGGTATCTGCTCCGATTCAGGCACAGACAGCCGCAAATGAACTTTTCTGCAATTCTATAAACCCATAGGGTCAAACTACGAGAAAATATCCACAAAACGGCCCGCTTCCATTTCTCCCCATTTTCCTTGTATAGCTCCCTTTAGAGGTAAACGTAATCGGGAGTCCCCTGGTATCTGCTCCGATTCAGGCACGGACAGCCGCAAATCAAGTTTTCTACAATTCTATAAACCCATAGGGTCAAACTACGAGAAAATATCCACAAAACGGCCCGCTTCAATTCTTCCCCATTTTCCTTGTATAGCTCCCTTTAGAGGTAAACGTAATCCGACGTCCCCTGGTATCTGATCCAATTCAGGCACGGACAGCCCCAAATGAACTTTTCTGCAATTCTATAAACCCATAGGGTCAAACTACGAGAAAATATCCACAAAATGGCTAGCTTCAATTTTTCTCCATTTTCCTTATATAGCTCCCTTTAAAGGTAAACGTAATCGGCGTCCCTTGGTAACTGCTCCGATTCAGGCACGGACACCCCAAATGAACTTTTTTGCAATTCTATAAACCCATAGGGTCAAACTACGAGAAAATATCCACAAAACGGCCCGCTTCAATTCTTCCCCATTTTCCTTGTACATCTCCCTTTAGAGGTAAACGTAATCCGACGTCCCCTGGTATCTGCTCCGATTCAGGCACGGACAGCCCAAAATGAACTTTTCTGCAATTCTATAAACCCATAGGGTCAAACTACGTGAAAATATCCACAAAACGGCTAGCTTCAATTTTTCTCCATTTTCCTTGTATAGCTCCCTTTAGAGGTAAACGTAATCAGGCGTCTCCTGGTATCTGCTCCGATTAAGGCAGGGACAGCCGCAACTGAAGTTTTCTGCAATTCTATAAACCCATAGGGTCAAACTACGAGAAAATATACACAAAACGGCCCACTTCAATTTCTCCCTATTTTCCTTGTATAGCTCCCTTTAGAGGTAAACGTAATCGGGCGCCTCCTGGTATCTGCTCCGATTCAGGCACGGACATCCGCAAATCAAGTTTTCTGCAATTCTATAAACCCATAGGATCAAACTACGAGAAAATATCCACAAAACGGCCCGCTTCCATTCTTCCCCATTGTCCTTGTATAGCTCCCTTTAGAGGTAAACGTAATCCGACGTCCCCTGGTATCTGATCCGATTCAGGCACGGACAATCCCAAATGAACTTTTCTGCAATTCTATAAACCCATAGGGTCAAACTACGAGAAAATATCCACGAAACGGCCAGACTTCAATTCTTCCCCATTTTCCTTGTATAGCTCCCTTTAGAGGTAAACGTAATCCGACGTCCCCTAGTATCTGCTCCGATTCAGGCACGGACAGCCCCAAATGAACTTTTCTGCAATTCTATAAACCCATAAGGTCAAACTACGTGAAAATATCCACAAAACGGCCCGCTTCAATTTCTCCCCATTTTCCTTGTATAACTCCCTTTAGAGGTAAACGTAATTGGGCATCCCCTGGTATCTGCTCCGATTCAGGCACAGACAGCCGCAAATGAACTTTTCTGCAATTCTATAAACCCATAGGGTCAAACTACGAGAAAATATCCACAAAACGGCCCGCTTCCATTTCTCCCCATTTTCCTTGTATAGCTCCCTTTAGAGGTAAACGTAATCGGGAGTCCCCTGGTATCTGCTCCGATTCAGGCACGGACAGCCGCAAATCAAGTTTTCTACAATTCTATAAACCCATAGGGTCAAACTACGAGAAAATATCCACAAAACGGCCCGCTTCAATTCTTCCCCATTTTCCTTGTATAGCTCCCTTTAGAGGTAAACGTAATCCGACGTCCCCTGGTATCTGCTCCGATTCAGGCACGGACAGCCCCAAATGAACTTTTCTGCAATTCTATAAACCCATAAGGTCAAACTACGTGAAAATATCCACAAAACGGCCCGCTTCAATTTCTCCCCATTTTCCTTGTATAGCTCCCTTTAGAGGTAAACGTAATCGGGCGTCCCCTGGTATCTGCTCCGATTCAGGCACAGACATCCGCAAATGAACTTTTCTGCAATTCTATAAACCCATAGGGTCAAACTACGAGAAAATATCCACAAAACGGCCCGCTTCCATTTCTCCCCATTTTCCTTGTATAGCTCCCTTTAGAGGTAAACGTAATCGGGAGTCCCCTGGTATCTGCTCCGATTCAGGCACGGACAGCCGCAAATCAAGTTTTCTACAATTCTATAAACCCATAGGGTCAAACTACGAGAAAATATCCACAAAACGGCCCGCTTCAATTCTTCCCCATTTTCCTTGTATAGCTCCCTTTAGAGGTAAACGTAATCCGACGTCCCCTGGTATCTGATCCAATTCAGGCACGGACAGCCCCAAATGAACTTTTCTGCAATTCTATAAACCCATAGGGTCAAACTACGAGAAAATATCCACAAAACGGCTAGCTTCAATTTTTCTCCATTTTCCTTATATAGCTCCCTTTAAAGGTAAACGTAATCGGCGTCCCTTGGTATCAGCTCCGATTCAGGCACGGACACCCCAAATGAACTTTTTTGCAATTCTATAAACCCATAGGGTCAAACTACGAGAAAATATACACAAAACGGCCCGCTTCAATTCTTCCCCATTTTCCTTGTACATCTCCCTTTAGAGGTAAACGTAATCCGACGTCCCCTGGTATCTGCTCCGATTCAGGCACGGACAGCCCAAAATGAACTTTTCTGCAATTCTATAAACCCATAGGGTCAAACTACGTGAAAATATCCACAAAACGGCTAGCTTCAATTTTTCTCCATTTTCCTTGTATAGCTCCCTTTAGAGGTAAACGTAATCAGGCGTCTCCTGGTATCTGCTCCGATTAAGGCAGGGACAGCCGCAACTGAAGTTTTTTGCAATTCTATAAACCCATAGGGTCAAACTACGAGAAAATATACACAAAACGGCCCACTTCAATTTCTCCCTATTTTCCTTGTATAGCTCCCTTTAGAGGTAAACGTAATCGGGCGCCTCCTGGTATCTGCTCCGATTCAGGCACGGATAGCCGCAAATCAAGTTTTCTGCAATTCTATAAACCCATAGGATCAAACTACGAGAAAATATCCACAAAACGGCCCGCTTCAATTCTTCCCCATTGTCCTTGTATAGCTCCCTTTAGAGGTAAACGTAATCCGACGTCCCCTGGTATCTGATCCGATTCAGGCACGGACAACCCCAAATGAACTTTTCTGCAATTCTATAAACCCATAGGGTCAAACTACGAGAAAATATCCACGAAACGGCCAGACTTCAATTCTTCCCCATTTTCCTTGTATAGCTCCCTTTAGAGGTAAACGTAATCCGACGTCCCCTGGTATCTGCTCCGATTCAGGCACGGACAGCCCCAAATGAACTTTTCTACAATTCTATAAACCCATAAGGTCAAACTACGTGAAAATATCCACAAAACGGCCCGCTTCAATTTCTCCCCATTTTCCTTGTATAGCTCCCTTTAGAGGTAAACGTAATCGGGCGTCCCCTGGTATCTGCTCCGATTCAGGCACAGACAGCCGCAAATGAACTTTTCTGCAATTCTATAAACCCATAGGGTCAAACTACGAGAAAATATCCACAAAACGGCCCGCTTCCATTTCTCCCCATTTTCCTTGTATAGCTCCCTTTAGAGGTAAACGTAATCGGGAGTCCCCTGGTATCTGCTCCGATTCAGGCACGGACAGCCGCAAATCAAGTTTTCTACAATTCTATAAACCCATAGGGTCAAACTACGAGAAAATATCCACAAAACGGCCCGCTTCAATTCTTCCCCATTTTCCTTGTATAGCTCCCTTTAGAGGTAAACGTAATCCGACGTCCCCTGGTATCTGATCCAATTCAGGCACGGACAGCCCCAAATGAACTTTTCTGCAATTCTATAAACCCATAGGGTCAAACTACGAGAAAATATCCACAAAACGGCGAGCTTCAATTTTTCTCCATTTTCCTTGTATAGCTCCCTTTAAAGGTAAACGTAATCGGCGTCCCTTGGTATCTGCTCCGATTCAGGCACGGACACCCCAAATGAACTTTTTTGCAATTCTATAAACCCATAGGGTCAAACTACGAGAAAATATCCACAAAACGGCCCGCTTCAATTTCTCCCCATTTTCCTTGTATAGCTCCCTTTAGAGGTAAACGTAATCGGGCGTCACCTGGTATCTGCTCCGATTCAGGCACAGACAACCGCAAATGAAGTTTTCTGCAACTCTATAAACCCATAGGGTCAAACTACGAGAAAATATCCACAAAACGGCCCGCTTCAGTTTTTCCCCATTTTCCTTGTATAGCTCCCTTTAGAGGTAAACGTAATCGGGCGCCTCCTGGTATCTGCTACGATTCAGGCACGGACAGCCGCAAATAAAGTTTTCTGCAATTCTATAAACCCATAGGGTCAAACTACGAGAAAATATCCACAAAACGGCCCGCTTCAATTCTTCCCCATTTTCCTTGTACAGCTCCCTTTAGAGGTAAACGTAATCCGACGTCCCCTGGTATCTGCTACGATTCAGGCACGGACAGCCCAAAATGAACTTTTCTGCAATTCTATAAACCCATAGGGTCAAACTACGTGAAAATATCCACAAAACGGCTAGCTTCAATTTTTCTCCATTTTCCTTGTATAGCTCCCTTTAAAGGTAAACGTAATCGGCGTCCCTTGGTATCTGCTCCGATTCAGGTACGGACACCCCAAATGAACTTTTTTGCAATTCTATAAACCCATAGGATCAAACTACGAGAAAATATCCACAAAACGGCCCGCTTCAATTCTTCCCCATTTTCCTTGTACAGCTCCCTTTAGAGGTAAACGTAATCCGACGTCCCCTGGTATCTGCTCCGATTCAGGCACGGACAGCCCAAAATGAACTTTTCTGCAATTCTATAAACCCATAGGGTCAAACTACGTGAAAATATCCACAAAACGGCTAGCTTCAATTTTTCTCCATTTTCCTTGTATAGCTCCCTTTAGAGGTAAACGTAATCAGGCGTCTCCTGGTATCTGCTCCGATTAAGGCAGGGACAGCCGCAACTGAAGTTTTCTGCAATTCTATAAACCCATAGGGTCAAACTACGAGAAAATATACACAAAACGGCCCACTTCAATTTCTCCCTATTTTCCTTGTATAGCTCCCTTTAGAGGTAAACGTAATCGGGCGCCTCCTGGTATCTGCTCCGATTCAGGCACGGACATCCGCAAATCAAGTTTTCTGCAATTCTATAAACCCATAGGATCAAACTACGAGAAAATATCCACAAAACGGCCCGCTTCAATTCTTCCCCATTGTCCTTGTATAGCTCCCTTTAGAGGTAAACGTAATCCGACGTCCCCTGGTATCTGATCCGATTCAGGCACGGACAATCCCAAATGAACTTTTCTGCAATTCTATAAACCCATAGGGTCAAACTACGAGAAAATATCCACGAAACGGCCAGACTTCAATTCTTCCCCATTTTCCTTGTATAGCTCCCTTTAGAGGTAAACGTAATCCGACGTCCCCTGGTATCTGCTCCGATTCAGGCACGGACAGCCCCAAATGAACTTTTCTGCAATTCTATAAACCCATAAGGTCAAACTACGTGAAAATATCCACAAAACGGCCCGCTTCAATTTCTCCCCATTTTCCTTGTATAACTCCCTTTAGAGGTAAACGTAATCGGGCATCCCCTGGTATCTGCTCCGATTCAGGCACAGACAGCCGCAAATGAACTTTTCTGCAATTCTATAAACCCATAGGGTCAAACTACGAGAAAATATCCACAAAACGGCCCGCTTCCATTTCTCCCCATTTTCCTTGTATAGCTCCCTTTAGAGGTAAACGTAATCGGGAGTCCCCTGGTATCTGCTCCGATTCAGGCACGGACAGCCGCAAATCAAGTTTTCTACAATTCTATAAACCCATAGGGTCAAACTACGAGAAAATATCCACAAAACGGCCCGCTTCAATTCTTCCCCATTTTCCTTGTATAGCTCCCTTTAGAGGTAAACGTAATCCGACGTCCCCTAGTATCTGATCCAATTCAGGCACGGACAGCCCCAAATGAACTTTTCTGCAATTCTATAAACCCATAGGGTCAAACTACGAGAAAATATCCACAAAACGGCTAGCTTCAATTTTTCTCCATTTTCCTTATATAGCTCCCTTTAAAGGTAAACGTAATCGGCGTCCCTTGGTAACTGCTCCGATTCAGGCACGGACACCCCAAATGAACTTTTTTGCAATTCTATAAACCCATAGGGTCAAACTACGAGAAAATATCCACAAAACGGCCCGCTTCAATTCTTCCCCATTTTCCTTGTACATCTCCCTTTAGAGGTAAACGTAATCCGACGTCCCCTGGTATCTGCTCCGATTCAGGCACGGACAGCCCAAAATGAACTTTTCTGCAATTCTATAAACCCATAGGGTCAAACTACGTGAAAATATCCACAAAACGGCTAGCTTCAATTTTTCTCCATTTTCCTTGTATAGCTCCCTTTAGAGGTAAACGTAATCAGGCGTCTCCTGGTATCTGCTCCGATTAAGGCAGGGACAGCCGCAACTGAAGTTTTCTGCAATTCTATAAACCCATAGGGTCAAACTACGAGAAAATATACACAAAACGGCCCACTTCAATTTCTCCCTATTTTCCTTGTATAGCTCCCTTTAGAGGTAAACGTAATCGGGCGCCTCCTGGTATCTGCTCCGATTCAGGCACGGACATCCGCAAATCAAGTTTTCTGCAATTCTATAAACCCATAGGATCAAACTACGAGAAAATATCCACAAAACGGCCCGCTTCCATTCTTCCCCATTGTCCTTGTATAGCTCCCTTTAGAGGTAAACGTAATCCGACGTCCCCTGGTATCTGATCCGATTCAGGCACGGACAATCCCAAATGAACTTTTCTGCAATTCTATAAACCCATAGGGTCAAACTACGAGAAAATATCCACGAAACGGCCAGACTTCAATTCTTCCCCATTTTCCTTGTATAGCTCCCTTTAGAGGTAAACGTAATCCGACGTCCCCTAGTATCTGCTCCGATTCAGGCACGGACAGCCCCAAATGAACTTTTCTGCAATTCTATAAACCCATAAGGTCAAACTACGTGAAAATATCCACAAAACGGCCCGCTTCAATTTCTCCCCATTTTCCTTGTATAACTCCCTTTAGAGGTAAACGTAATCGGGCATCCCCTGGTATCTGCTCCGATTCAGGCACAGACAGCCGCAAATGAACTTTTCTGCAATTCTATAAACCCATAGGGTCAAACTACGAGAAAATATCCACAAAACGGCCCGCTTCCATTTCTCCCCATTTTCCTTGTATAGCTCCCTTTAGAGGTAAACGTAATCGGGAGTCCCCTGGTATCTGCTCCGATTCAGGCACGGACAGCCGCAAATCAAGTTTTCTACAATTCTATAAACCCATAGGGTCAAACTACGAGAAAATATCCACAAAACGGCCCGCTTCAATTCTTCCCCATTTTCCTTGTATAGCTCCCTTTAGAGGTAAACGTAATCCGACGTCCCCTGGTATCTGATCCAATTCAGGCACGGACAGCCCCAAATGAACTTTTCTGCAATTCTATAAACCCATAGGGTCAAACTACGAGAAAATATCCACAAAACGGCTAGCTTCAATTTTTCTCCATTTTCCTTATATAGCTCCCTTTAAAGGTAAACGTAATCGGCGTCCCTTGGTATCTGCTCCGATTCAGGCACGGACACCCCAAATGAACTTTTTTGCAATTCTATAAACCCATAGGGTCAAACTACGAGAAAATATCCACAAAACGGCCCGCTTCAATTCTTCCCCATTTTCCTTGTACATCTCCCTTTAGAGGTAAACGTAATCCGACGTCCCCTGGTATCTGCTCCGATTCAGGCACGGACAGCCCAAAATGAACTTTTCTGCAATTCTATAAACCCATAGGGTCAAACTACGTGAAAATATCCACAAAACGGCTAGCTTCAATTTTTCTCCATTTTCCTTGTATAGCTCCCTTTAGAGGTAAACGTAATCAGGCGTCTCCTGGTATCTGCTCCGATTAAGGCAGGGACAGCCGCAACTGAAGTTTTCTGCAATTCTATAAACCCATAGGGTCAAACTACGAGAAAATATACACAAAACGGCCCACTTCAATTTCTCCCTATTTTCCTTGTATAGCTCCCTTTAGAGGTAAACGTAATCGGGCGCCTCCTGGTATCTGCTCCGATTCAGGCACGGACAGCCGCAAATCAAGTTTTCTGCAATTCTATAAACCCATAGGATCAAACTACGAGAAAATATCCACAAAACGGCCCGCTTCAATTCTTCCCCATTGTCCTTGTATAGCTCCCTTTAGAGGTAAACGTAATCCGACGTCCCCTGGTATCTGATCCGATTCAGGCACGGACAACCCCAAATGAACTTTTCTGCAATTCTATAAACCCATAGGGTCAAACTACGAGAAAATATCCACGAAACGGCCAGACTTCAATTCTTCCCCATTTTCCTTGTATAGCTCCCTTTAGAGGTAAACGTAATCCGACGTCCCCTGGTATCTGCTCCGATTCAGGCACGGACAGCCCCAAATGAACTTTTCTGCAATTCTATAAACCCATAAGGTCAAACTACGTGAAAATATCCACAAAACGGCCCGCTTCAATTTCTCCCCATTTTCCTTGTATAGCTCCCTTTAGAGGCAAACGTAATCGGGCGTCCCCTGGTATCTGCTCCGATTCAGGCACAGACAGCCGCAAATGAACTTTTCTGCAATTCTATAAACCCATAGGGTCAAACTACGAGAAAATATCCACAAAACGGCCCGCTTCCATTTCTCCCCATTTTCCTTGTATAGCTCCCTTTAGAGGTAAACGTAATCGGGAGTCCCCTGGTATCTGCTCCGATTCAGGCACGGACAGCCGCAAATCAAGTTTTCTACAATTCTATAAACCCATAGGGTCAAACTACGAGAAAATATCCACAAAACGGCCCGCTTCAATTCTTCCCCATTTTCCTTGTATAGCTCCCTTTAGAGGTAAACGTAATCCGACGTCCCCTGGTATCTGATCCAATTCAGGCACGGACAGCCCCAAATGAATTTTTCTGCAATTCTATAAACCCATAGGGTCAAACTACGAGAAAATATCCACAAAACGGCTAGCTTCAATTTTTCTCCATTTTCCTTGTATAGCTCCCTTTAAAGGTAAACGTAATCGGCGTCCCTTGGTATCTGCTCCGATTCAGGCACGGACACCCCAAATGAACTTTTTTGCAATTCTATAAACCCATAGGGTCAAACTACGAGAAAATATCCACAAAACGGCCCGCTTCAATTCTTCCCCATTTTCCTTGTACATCTCCCTTTAGAGGTAAACGTAATCCGACGTCCCCTGGTATCTGCTCCGATTCAGGCACGGACAGCCCAAAATGAACTTTTCTGCAATTCTATAAACCCATAGGGTCAAACTACGTGAAAATATCCACAAAACGGCTAGCTTCAATTTTTCTCCATTTTCCTTGTATAGCTCCCTTTAGAGGTAAACGTAATCAGGCGTCTCCTGGTATCTGCTCCGATTAAGGCAGGGACAGCCGCAACTGAAGTTTTCTGCAATTCTATAAACCCATAGGGTCAAACTACGAGAAAATATACACAAAACGGCCCACTTCAATTTCTCCCTATTTTCCTTGTATAGCTCCCTTTAGAGGTAAACGTAATCGGGCGCCTCCTGGTATCTGCTCCGATTCAGGCACGGACAGCCGCAAATCAAGTTTTCTGCAATTCTATAAACCCATAGGATCAAACTACGAGAAAATATCCACAAAACGGCCCGCTTCAATTCTTCCCCATTGTCCTTGTATAGCTCCCTTTAGAGGTAAACGTAATCCGACGTCCCCTGGTATCTGATCCGATTCAGGCACGGACAACCCCAAATGAACTTTTCTGCAATTCTATAAACCCATAGGGTCAAACTACGAGAAAATATCCACGAAACGGCCAGACTTCAATTCTTCCCCATTTTCCTTGTATAGCTCCCTTTAGAGGTAAACGTAATCCGACGTCCCCTGGTATCTGCTCCGATTCAGGCACGGACAGCCCCAAATGAACTTTTCTGCAATTCTATAAACCCATAAGGTCAAACTACGTGAAAATATCCACAAAACGGCCCGCTTCAATTTCTCCCCATTTTCCTTGTATAGCTCCCTTTAGAGGTAAACGTAATCGGGCGTCCCCTGGTATCTGCTCCGATTCAGGCACAGACAGCCGCAAATGAACTTTTTTGCAATTCTATAAACCCATAGGGTCAAACTACGAGAAAATATCCACAAAACGGCCCGCTTCCATTTCTCCCCATTTTCCTTGTATAGCTCCCTTTAGAGGTAAACGTAATCGGGAGTCCCCTGGTATCTGCTCCGATTCAGGCACGGACAGCCGCAAATCAAGTTTTCTACAATTCTATAAACCCATAGGGTCAAACTACGAGAAAATATCCACAAAACGGCCCGCTTCAATTCTTCCCCATTTTCCTTGTATAACTCCCTTTAGAGGTAAACGTAATCCGACGTCCCCTGGTATCTGATCCAATTCAGGCACGGACAGCCCCAAATGAACTTTTCTGCAATTCTATAATCCCATAGGGTCAAACTACGAGAAAATATCCACAAAACGGCTAGCTTCAATTTTTCTCCATTTTCCTTGTATAGCTCCCTTTAAAGGTAAAAGTAATCGGCGTCCCTTGGTATCTGCTCCGATTCAGGCACGGACACCCCAAATGAACTTTTTTGCAATTCTATAAACCCATAGGGTCAAACTACGAGAAAATATCCACAAAACGGCCCGCTTCAATTTCTCCCCATTTTCCTTGTATAGCTCCCTTTAGAGGTAAACGTAATCGGGCGTCCCCTGGTATCTGCTCCGATTCAGGCACAGACAACCGCAAATGAAGTTTTCTGCAACTCTATAAACCCATAGGGTCAAACTACGAGAAAATATCCACAAAACGGCCCGCTTCAGTTTTTCCCCATTTTCCTTGTATAGCTCCCTTTAGAGGTAAACGTAATCGGGCGCCTCCTGGTATCTGCTACGATTCAGGCACGGACAGCCGCAAATCAAGTTTTCTGCAATTCTATAAACCCATAGGGTCAAACTACGAGAAAATATCCACAAAACGGCCCGCTTCAATTCTTCCCCATTTTCCTTGTACAGCTCCCTTTAGAGGTAAACGTAATCCGACGTCCCCTGGTATCTGCTCCGATTCAGGCTCGGACAGCCCAAAATGAACTTTTCTGCAATTCTATAAACCCATAGGGTCAAACTACGTGAAAATATCCACAAAACGGCTAGCTTCAATTTTTCTCCATTTTCCTTGTATAGCTCCCTTTAAAGGTAAACGTAATCGGCGTCCCTTGGTATCTGCTCCGATTCAGGTACGGACACCCCAAATGAACTTTTTTGCAATTCTATAAACCCATAGGGTCAAACTACGAGAAAATATCCACAAAACGGCCCGCTTCAATTCTTCCCCATTTTCCTTGTACATCTCCCTTTAGAGGTAAACGTAATCCGACGTCCCCTGGTATCTGCTCCGATTCAGGCACGGACAGCCCAAAATGAACTTTTCTGCAATTCTATAAACCCATAGGGGCAAACTACGTGAAAATATCCACAAAACGGCTAGCTTCAATTTTTCTCCATTTTCCTTGTATAGCTCCCTTTAGAGGTAAACGTAATCAGGCATCTCCTGGTATCTGCTCCGATTAAGGCAGGGACAGCCGCAACTGAAGTTTTCTGCAATTCTATAAACCCATAGGGTCAAACTACGAGAAAATATACACAAAACGGCCCACTTCAATTTCTCCCTATTTTCCTTGTATAACTCCCTTTAGAGGTAAACGTAATCGGGCGCCTCCTGGTATCTGCTCCGATTCAGGCACGGACAGCCGCAAATCAAGTTTTCTGCAATTCTATAAACCCATTGGATCAAACTACGAGAAAATATCCACAAAACGGCCCGCTTCAATTCTTCCCCATTGTCCTTGTATAGCTCCCTTTAGAGGTAAACGTAATCCGACGTCCCCTGGTATCTGATCCGATTCAGGCACGGACAACCCCAAATGAACTTTTCTGCAATTCTATAAACCCATAGGGTCAAACTACGAGAAAATATCCACGAAACGGCCAGACTTCAATTCTTCCCCATTTTCCTTGTATAGCTCCCTTTAGAGGTAAACGTAATCCGACGTCCCCTGGTATCTGCTCCGATTCAGGCACGGACAGCCCCAAATGAACTTTTCTGCAATTCTATAAACCCATAAGGTCAAACTACGTGAAAATATCCACAAAACGGCCCGCTTCAATTTCTCCCCATTTTCCTTGTATAGCTCCCTTTAGAGGTAAACGTAATCGGGCGTCCCCTGGTATCTGCTCCGATTCAGGCACAGACAGCCGCAAATGAACTTTTCTGCAATTCTATAAACCCATAGGGTCAAACTACGAGAAAATATCCACAAAACGGCCCGCTTCCATTTCTCCCCATTTTCCTTGTATAGCTCCCTTTAGAGGTAAACGTAATCGGGAGTCCCCTGGTATCTGCTCCGATTCAGGCACGGACAGCCGCAAATCAAGTTTTCTACAATTCTATAAACCCATAGGGTCAAACTACGAGAAAATATCCACAAAACGGCTAGCTTCAATTTTTCTCCATTTTCCTTGTATAGCTCCCTTTAAAGGTAAACGTAATCGGCGTCCCTTGGTATCTGCTCCGATTCAGGCACGGACACCCCAAATGAACTTTTTTGCAATTCTATAAACCCATAGGGTCAAACTACGAGAAAATATCCACAAAACGGCCCGCTTCAATTCTTCCCCATTTTCCTTGTACATCTCCCTTTAGAGGTAAACGTAATCCGACGTCCCCTGGTATCTGCTCCGATTCAGGCACGGACAGCCCAAAATGAACTTTTCTGCAATTCTATAAACCCATAGGGTCAAACTACGTGAAAATATCCACAAAACGGCTAGCTTCAATTTTTCTCCATTTTCCTTGTATAGCTCCCTTTAGAGGTAAACGTAATCAGGCATCTCCTGGTATCTGCTCCGATTAAGGCAGGGACAGCCGCAACTGAAGTTTTCTGCAATTCTATAAACCCATAGGGTCAAACTACGAGAAAATATACACAAAACGGCCCACTTCAATTTCTCCCTATTTTCCTTGTATAACTCCCTTTAGAGGTAAACGTAATCGGGCGCCTCCTGGTATCTGCTCCGATTCAGGCACGGACAGCCGCAAATCAAGTTTTCTGCAATTCTATAAACCCATTGGATCAAACTACGAGAAAATATCCACAAAACGGCCCGCTTCAATTCTTCCCCATTGTCCTTGTATAGCTCCCTTTAGAGGTAAACGTAATCCGACGTCCCCTGGTATCTGATCCGATTCAGGCACGGACAACCCCAAATGAACTTTTCTGCAATTCTATAAACCCATAGGGTCAAACTACGAGAAAATATCCACGAAACGGCCAGACTTCAATTCTTCCCCATTTTCCTTGTATAGCTCCCTTTAGAGGTAAACGTAATCCGACGTCCCCTGGTATCTGCTCTGATTCAGGCACGGACAGCCCCAAATGAACTTTTCTGCAATTCTATAAACCCATAAGGTCAAACTACGTGAAAATATCCACAAAACGGCCCGCTTCAATTTCTCCCCATTTTCCTTGTATAGCTCCCTTTAGAGGTAAACGTAATCGGGCGTCCCCTGGTATCTGCTCCGATTCAGGCACAGACAGCCGCAAATGAACTTTTTTGCAATTCTATAAACCCATAGGGTCAAACTACGAGAAAATATCCACAAAACGGCCCGCTTCCATTTCTCCCCATTTTCCTTGTATAGCTCCCTTTAGAGGTAAACGTAATCGGGAGTCCCCTGGTATCTGCTCCGATTCAGGCACGGACAGCCGCAAATCAAGTTTTCTACAATTCTATAAACCCATAGGGTCAAACTACGAGAAAATATCCACAAAACGGCCCGCTTCAATTCTTCCCCATTTTCCTTGTATAACTCCCTTTAGAGGTAAACGTAATCCGACGTCCCCTGGTATCTGATCCAATTCAGGCACGGACAGCCCCAAATGAACTTTTCTGCAATTCTATAATCCCATAGGGTCAAACTACGAGAAAATATCCACAAAACGGCTAGCTTCAATTTTTCTCCATTTTCCTTGTATAGCTCCCTTTAAAGGTAAAAGTAATCGGCGTCCCTTGGTATCTGCTCCGATTCAGGCACGGACACCCCAAATGAACTTTTTTGCAATTCTATAAACCCATAGGGTCAAACTACGAGAAAATATCCACAAAACGGCCCGCTTCAATTTCTCCCCATTTTCCTTGTATAGCTCCCTTTAGAGGTAAACGTAATCGGGCGTCCCCTGGTATCTGCTCCGATTCAGGCACAGACAACCGCAAATGAAGTTTTCTGCAACTCTATAAACCCATAGGGTCAAACTACGAGAAAATATCCACAAAACGGCCCGCTTCAGTTTTTCCCCATTTTCCTTGTATAGCTCCCTTTAGAGGTAAACGTAATCGGGCGCCTCCTGGTATCTGCTACGATTCAGGCACGGACAGCCGCAAATCAAGTTTTCTGCAATTCTATAAACCCATAGGGTCAAACTACGAGAAAATATCCACAAAACGGCCCGCTTCAATTCTTCCCCATTTTCCTTGTACAGCTCCCTTTAGAGGTAAACGTAATCCGACGTCCCCTGGTATCTGCTCCGATTCAGGCTCGGACAGCCCAAAATGAACTTTTCTGCAATTCTATAAACCCATAGGGTCAAACTACGTGAAAATATCCACAAAACGGCTAGCTTCAATTTTTCTCCATTTTCCTTGTATAGCTCCCTTTAAAGGTAAACGTAATCGGCGTCCCTTGGTATCTGCTCCGATTCAGGTACGGACACCCCAAATGAACTTTTTTGCAATTCTATAAACCCATAGGGTCAAACTACGAGAAAATATCCACAAAACGGCCCGCTTCAATTCTTCCCCATTTTCCTTGTACATCTCCCTTTAGAGGTAAACGTAATCCGACGTCCCCTGGTATCTGCTCCGATTCAGGCACGGACAGCCCAAAATGAACTTTTCTGCAATTCTATAAACCCATAGGGGCAAACTACGTGAAAATATCCACAAAACGGCTAGCTTCAATTTTTCTCCATTTTCCTTGTATAGCTCCCTTTAGAGGTAAACGTAATCAGGCATCTCCTGGTATCTGCTCCGATTAAGGCAGGGACAGCCGCAACTGAAGTTTTCTGCAATTCTATAAACCCATAGGGTCAAACTACGAGAAAATATACACAAAACGGCCCACTTCAATTTCTCCCTATTTTCCTTGTATAACTCCCTTTAGAGGTAAACGTAATCGGGCGCCTCCTGGTATCTGCTCCGATTCAGGCACGGACAGCCGCAAATCAAGTTTTCTGCAATTCTATAAACCCATTGGATCAAACTACGAGAAAATATCCACAAAACGGCCCGCTTCAATTCTTCCCCATTGTCCTTGTATAGCTCCCTTTAGAGGTAAACGTAATCCGACGTCCCCTGGTATCTGATCCGATTCAGGCACGGACAACCCCAAATGAACTTTTCTGCAATTCTATAAACCCATAGGGTCAAACTACGAGAAAATATCCACGAAACGGCCAGACTTCAATTCTTCCCCATTTTCCTTGTATAGCTCCCTTTAGAGGTAAACGTAATCCGACGTCCCCTGGTATCTGCTCCGATTCAGGCACGGACAGCCCCAAATGAACTTTTCTGCAATTCTATAAACCCATAAGGTCAAACTACGTGAAAATATCCACAAAACGGCCCGCTTCAATTTCTCCCCATTTTCCTTGTATAGCTCCCTTTAGAGGTAAACGTAATCGGGCGTCCCCTGGTATCTGCTCCGATTCAGGCACAGACAGCCGCAAATGAACTTTTCTGCAATTCTATAAACCCATAGGGTCAAACTACGAGAAAATATCCACAAAACGGCCCGCTTCCATTTCTCCCCATTTTCCTTGTATAGCTCCCTTTAGAGGTAAACGTAATCGGGAGTCCCCTGGTATCTGCTCCGATTCAGGCACGGACAGCCGCAAATCAAGTTTTCTACAATTCTATAAACCCATAGGGTCAAACTACGAGAAAATATCCACAAAACGGCTAGCTTCAATTTTTCTCCATTTTCCTTGTATAGCTCCCTTTAAAGGTAAACGTAATCGGCGTCCCTTGGTATCTGCTCCGATTCAGGCACGGACACCCCAAATGAACTTTTTTGCAATTCTATAAACCCATAGGGTCAAACTACGAGAAAATATCCACAAAACGGCCCGCTTCAATTCTTCCCCATTTTCCTTGTACATCTCCCTTTAGAGGTAAACGTAATCCGACGTCCCCTGGTATCTGCTCCGATTCAGGCACGGACAGCCCAAAATGAACTTTTCTGCAATTCTATAAACCCATAGGGTCAAACTACGTGAAAATATCCACAAAACGGCTAGCTTCAATTTTTCTCCATTTTCCTTGTATAGCTCCCTTTAGAGGTAAACGTAATCAGGCATCTCCTGGTATCTGCTCCGATTAAGGCAGGGACAGCCGCAACTGAAGTTTTCTGCAATTCTATAAACCCATAGGGTCAAACTACGAGAAAATATACACAAAACGGCCCACTTCAATTTCTCCCTATTTTCCTTGTATAACTCCCTTTAGAGGTAAACGTAATCGGGCGCCTCCTGGTATCTGCTCCGATTCAGGCACGGACAGCCGCAAATCAAGTTTTCTGCAATTCTATAAACCCATTGGATCAAACTACGAGAAAATATCCACAAAACGGCCCGCTTCAATTCTTCCCCATTGTCCTTGTATAGCTCCCTTTAGAGGTAAACGTAATCCGACGTCCCCTGGTATCTGATCCGATTCAGGCACGGACAACCCCAAATGAACTTTTCTGCAATTCTATAAACCCATAGGGTCAAACTACGAGAAAATATCCACGAAACGGCCAGACTTCAATTCTTCCCCATTTTCCTTGTATAGCTCCCTTTAGAGGTAAACGTAATCCGACGTCCCCTGGTATCTGCTCCGATTCAGGCACGGACAGCCCCAAATGAACTTTTCTGCAATTCTATAAACCCATAAGGTCAAACTACGTGAAAATATCCACAAAACGGCCCGCTTCAATTTCTCCCCATTTTCCTTGTATAGCTCCCTTTAGAGGTAAACGTAATCGGGCGTCCCCTGGTATCTGCTCCGATTCAGGCACAGACAGCCGCAAATGAACTTTTCTGCAATTCTATAAACCCATAGGGTCAAACTACGAGAAAATATCCACAAAACGGCCCGCTTCCATTTCTCCCCATTTTCCTTGTATAGCTCCCTTTAGAGGTAAACGTAATCGGGAGTCCCCTGGTATCTGCTCCGATTCAGGCACGGACAGCCGCAAATCAAGTTTTCTACAATTCTATAAACCCATAGGGTCAAACTACGAGAAAATATCCACAAAACGGCTAGCTTCAATTTTTCTCCATTTTCCTTGTATAGCTCCCTTTAAAGGTAAACGTAATCGGCGTCCCTTGGTATCTGCTCCGATTCAGGCACGGACACCCCAAATGAACTTTTTTGCAATTCTATAAACCCATAGGGTCAAACTACGAGAAAATATCCACAAAACGGCCCGCTTCAATTCTTCCCCATTTTCCTTGTACATCTCCCTTTAGAGGTAAACGTAATCCGACGTCCCCTGGTATCTGCTCCGATTCAGGCACGGACAGCCCAAAATGAACTTTTCTGCAATTCTATAAACCCATAGGGTCAAACTACGTGAAAATATCCACAAAACGGCTAGCTTCAATTTTTCTCCATTTTCCTTGTATAGCTCCCTTTAGAGGTAAACGTAATCAGGCGTCTCCTGGTATCTGCTCCGATTAAGGCAGGGACAGCCGCAACTGAAGTTTTCTGCAATTCTATAAACCCATAGGGTCAAACTACGAGAAAATATACACAAAACGGCCCACTTCAATTTCTCCCTATTTTCCTTGTATAGCTCCCTTTAGAGGTAAACGTAATCGGGCGCCTCCTGGTATCTGCTCCGATTCAGGCACGGACAGCCGCAAATCAAGTTTTCTGCAATTCTATAAACCCATAGGATCAAACTACGAGAAAATATCCACAAAACGGCCCGCTTCAATTCTTCCCCATTGTCCTTGTATAGCTCCCTTTAGAGGTAAACGTAATCCGACGTCCCCTGGTATCTGATCCGATTCAGGCACGGACAACCCCAAATGAACTTTTCTGCAATTCTATAAACCCATAGGGTCAAACTACGAGAAAATATCCACGAAACGGCCAGACTTCAATTCTTCCCCATTTTCCTTGTATAGCTCCCTTTAGAGGTAAACGTAATCCGACGTCCCCTGGTATCTGCTCCGATTCAGGCACGGACAGCCCCAAATGAACTTTTCTGCAATTCTATAAACCCATAAGGTCAAACTACGTGAAAATATCCACAAAACGGCCCGCTTCAATTTCTCCCCATTTTCCTTGTATAGCTCCCTTTAGAGGTAAACGTAATCGGGCGTCCCCTGGTATCTGCTCCGATTCAGGCACAGACAGCCGCAAATGAACTTTTTTGCAATTCTATAAACCCATAGGGTCAAACTACGAGAAAATATCCACAAAACGGCCCGCTTCCATTTCTCCCCATTTTCCTTGTATAGCTCCCTTTAGAGGTAAACGTAATCGGGAGTCCCCTGGTATCTGCTCCGATTCAGGCACGGACAGCCGCAAATCAAGTTTTCTACAATTCTATAAACCCATAGGGTCAAACTACGAGAAAATATCCACAAAACGGCCCGCTTCAATTCTTCCCCATTTTCCTTGTATAACTCCCTTTAGAGGTAAACGTAATCCGACGTCCCCTGGTATCTGATCCAATTCAGGCACGGACATCCCCAAATGAACTTTTCTGCAATTCTATAATCCCATAGGGTCAAACTACGAGAAAATATCCACAAAACGGCTAGCTTCAATTTTTCTCCATTTTCCTTGTATAGCTCCCTTTAAAGGTAAAAGTAATCGGCGTCCCTTGGTATCTGCTCCGATTCAGGCAC
This sequence comes from Heracleum sosnowskyi, assembly GCA_030848705.1. Taxonomy (NCBI): domain Eukaryota; kingdom Viridiplantae; phylum Streptophyta; class Magnoliopsida; order Apiales; family Apiaceae; genus Heracleum; species Heracleum sosnowskyi. The sequence continues at coordinate 64,037,252 of CM061244.1, read as the reverse complement.
GGACACCCCAAATGAACTTTTTTGCAATTCTATAAACCCATAGGGTCAAACTACGAGAAAATATCCACAAAACGGCCCGCTTCAATTTCTCCCCATTTTCCTTGTATAGCTCCCTTTAGAGGTAAACGTAATCGGGCGTCCCCTGGTATCTGCTCCGATTCAGGCACAGACAACCGCAAATGAAGTTTTCTGCAACTCTATAAACCCATAGGGTCAAACTACGAGAAAATATCCACAAAACGGTCCGCTTCAGTTTTTCCCCATTTTCCTTGTATAGCTCCCTTTAGAGGTAAACGTAATCGGGCGCCTCCTGGTATCTGCTACGATTCAGGCACGGACAGCCGCAAATCAAGTTTTCTGCAATTCTATAAACCCATAGGGTCAAACTACGAGAAAATATCCACAAAACGGCCCGCTTCAATTCTTCCCCATTTTCCTTGTACAGCTCCCTTTAGAGGTAAACGTAATCTGACGTCCCCTGGTATCTGCTCCGATTCAGGCTCGGACAGCCCAAAATGAACTTTTCTGCAATTCTATAAACCCATAGGGTCAAACTACGTGAAAATATCCACAAAACGGCTAGCTTCAATTTTTCTCCATTTTCCTTGTATAGCTCCCTTTAAAGGTAAACGTAATCGGCGTCCCTTGGTATCTGCTCCGATTCAGGTACGGACACCCCAAATGAACTTTTTTGCAATTCTATAAACCCATAGGGTCAAACTACGAGAAAATATCCACAAAACGGCCCGCTTCAATTCTTCCCCATTTTCCTTGTACATCTCCCTTTAGAGGTAAACGTAATCCGACGTCCCCTGGTATCTGCTCCGATTCAGGCACGGACAGCCCAAAATGAACTTTTCTGCAATTCTATAAACCCATAGGGGCAAACTACGTGAAAATATCCACAAAACGGCTAGCTTCAATTTTTCTCCATTTTCCTTGTATAGCTCCCTTTAGAGGTAAACGTAATCAGGCATCTCCTGGTATCTGCTCCGATTAAGGCAGGGACAGCCGCAACTGAAGTTTTCTGCAATTCTATAAACCCATAGGGTCAAACTACGAGAAAATATACACAAAACGGCCCACTTCAATTTCTCCCTATTTTCCTTGTATAACTCCCTTTAGAGGTAAACGTAATCGGGCGCCTCCTGGTATCTGCTCCGATTCAGGCACGGACAGCCGCAAATCAAGTTTTCTGCAATTCTATAAACCCATTGGATCAAACTACGAGAAAATATCCACAAAACGGCCCGCTTCAATTCTTCCCCATTGTCCTTGTATAGCTCCCTTTAGAGGTAAACGTAATCCGACGTCCCCTGGTATCTGATCCGATTCAGGCACGGACAACCCCAAATGAACTTTTCTGCAATTCTATAAACCCATAGGGTCAAACTACGAGAAAATATCCACGAAACGGCCAGACTTCAATTCTTCCCCATTTTCCTTGTATAGCTCCCTTTAGAGGTAAACGTAATCCGACGTCCCCTGGTATCTGCTCCGATTCAGGCACGGACAGCCCCAAATGAACTTTTCTGCAATTCTATAAACCCATAAGGTCAAACTACGTGAAAATATCCACAAAACGGCCCGCTTCAATTTCTCCCCATTTTCCTTGTATAGCTCCCTTTAGAGGTAAACGTAATCGGGCGTCCCCTGGTATCTGCTCCGATTCAGGCACAGACAGCCGCAAATGAACTTTTCTGCAATTCTATAAACCCATAGGGTCAAACTACGAGAAAATATCCACAAAACGGCCCGCTTCCATTTCTCCCCATTTTCCTTGTATAGCTCCCTTTAGAGGTAAACGTAATCGGGAGTCCCCTGGTATCTGCTCCGATTCAGGCACGGACAGCCGCAAATCAAGTTTTCTACAATTCTATAAACCCATAGGGTCAAACTACGAGAAAATATCCACAAAACGGCCCGCTTCAATTCTTCCCCATTTTCCTTGTATAGCTCCCTTTAGAGGTAAACGTAATCCGACGTCCCCTGGTATCTGATCCAATTCAGGCACGGACAGCCCCAAATGAACTTTTCTGCAATTCTATAAACCCATAGGGTCAAACTACGAGAAAATATCCACAAAACGGCTAGCTTCAATTTTTCTCCATTTTCCTTGTATAGCTCCCTTTAAAGGTAAACGTAATCGGCGTCCCTTGGTTTCTGCTCCGATTCAGGCACGGACACCCCAAATGAACTTTTTTGCAATTCTATAAACCCATAGGGTCAAACTACGAGAAAATATCCACAAAACGGCCCGCTTCAATTTCTCCCCATTTTCCTTGTATAGCTCCCTTTAGAGGTAAACGTAATCGGGCGTCCCCTGGTATCTGCTCCGATTCAGGCACAGACAACCGCAAATGAAGTTTTCTGCAACTCTATAAACCCATAGGGTCAAACTACGAGAAAATATCCACAAAACGGCCCGCTTCAATTCTTCCCCATTTTCCTTGTACAGCTCCCTTTAGAGGTAAACGTAATCCGACGTCCCCTGGTATCTGCTCCGATTCAGGCACGGACAGCCCAAAATGAACTTTTCTGCAATTCTATAAACCCATATGGTCAAACTACATGAAAATATCCACAAAACGGCTAGCTTCAATTTTTCTCCATTTTCCTTGTATAGCTCCCTTTAGAGGTAAACGTAATCAGGCGTCTCCTGGTATCTGCTCCGATTAAGGCAGGGACAGCCGCAACTGAAGTTTTCTGCAATTCTATAAACCCATAGGGTCAAACTACGAGAAAATATACACAAAACGGCCCACTTCAATTTCTCCCTATTTTCCTTGTATAGCTCCCTTTAGAGGTAAACGTAATCGGGCGCCTCCTGGTATCTGCTCCGATTCAGGCACGGACAGCCGCAAATCAAGTTTTCTGCAATTCTATAAACCCATAGGATCAAACTACGAGAAAATATCCACAAAACGGCCCGCTTCAATTCTTCCCCATTGTCCTTGTATAGCTCCCTTTAGAGGTAAACGTAATCCGACGTCCCCTGGTATCTGATCCGATTCAGGCACGGACAACCCCAAATGAACTTTTCTGCAATTCTATAAACCCATAGGGTCAAACTACGAGAAAATATCCACGAAACGGCCAGACTTCAATTCTTCCCCATTTTCCTTGTATAGCTCCCTTTAGAGGTAAACGTAATCCGACGTCCCCTGGTATCTGCTCCGATTCAGGCACGGACAGCCCCAAATGAACTTTTCTGCAATTCTATAAACCCATAAGGTCAAACTACGTGAAAATATCCACAAAACGGCCCGCTTCAATTTCTCCCCATTTTCCTTGTATAGCTCCCTTTAGAGGTAAACGTAATCGGGCGTCCCCTGGTATCTGCTCCGATTCAGGCACAGACAGCCGCAAATGAACTTTTCTGCAATTCTATAAACCCATAGGGTCAAACTACGAGAAAATATCCACAAAACGGCCCCCTTCCATTTCTCCCCATTTTCCTTGTATAGCTCCCTTTAGAGGTAAACGTAATCGGGAGTCCCCTGGTATCTGCTCCGATTCAGGCACGGACAGCCGCAAATCAAGTTTTCTACAATTCTATAAACCCAAAGGGTCAAACTACGAGAAAATATCCACAAAACGGCCCGCTTCAATTCTTCCCCATTTTCCTTGTATAGCTCCCTTTAGAGGTAAACGTAATCCGACGTCCCCTGGTATCTGATCCAATTCAGGCACGGACAGCCCCAAATGAACTTTTCTGCAATTCTATAAACCCATAGGGTCAAACTACGAGAAAATATCCACGAAACGGCCAGACTTCAATTCTTCCCCATTTTCCTTGTATAGCTCCCTTTAGAGGTAAACGTAATCCGACGTCCCCTGGTATCTGCTCCGATTCAGGCACGGACAGCCCCAAATGAACTTTTCTGCAATTCTATAAACCCATAAGGTCAAACTACGTGAAAATATCCACAAAACGGCCCGCTTCAATTTCTCCCCATTTTCCTTGTATAGCTCCCTTTAGAGGTAAACGTAATCGGGCGTCCCCTGGTATCTGCTCCGATTCAGGCACAGACAGCCGCAAATGAACTTTTCTGCAATTCTATAAACCCATAGGGTCAAACTACGAGAAAATATCCACAAAACGGCCCGCTTCCATTTCTCCCCATTTTCCTTGTATAGCTCCCTTTAGAGGTAAACGTAATCGGGAGTCCCCTGGTATCTGCTCCGATTCAGGCACGGACAGCCGCAAATCAAGTTTTCTACAATTCTATAAACCCATAGGGTCAAACTACGAGAAAATATCCACAAAACGGCCCGCTTCAATTCTTCCCCATTTTCCTTGTATAGCTCCCTTTAGAGGTAAACGTAATCCGACGTCCCCTGGTATCTGATCCAATTCAGGCACGGACAGCCCCAAATGAACTTTTCTGCAATTCTATAAACCCATAGGGTCAAACTACGAGAAAATATCCACAAAACGGCTAGCTTCAATTTTTCTCCATTTTCCTTGTATAGCTCCCTTTAAAGGTAAACGTAATCGGCGTCCCTTGGTATCTGCTCCGATTCAGGCACGGACACCCCAAATGAACTTTTTTGCAATTCTATAAACCCATAGGGTCATTTTCCTTGTACATCTCCCTTTAGAGGTAAACGTAATCCGACGTCCCCTGGTATCTGCTCCGATTCAGGCACGGACAGCCCAAAATGAACTTTTCTGCAATTCTATAAACCCATAGGGTCAAACTACGTGAAAATATCCACAAAACGGCTAGCTTCAATTTTTCTCCATTTTCCTTGTATAGCTCCCTTTAGAGGTAAACGTAATCAGGCGTCTCCTGGTATCTGCTCCGATTAAGGAAGGGACAGCCGCAACTGAAGTTTTCTGCAATTCTATAAACCCATAGGGTCAAACTACGAGAAAATATACACAAAACGGCCCACTTCAATTTCTCCCTATTTTCCTTGTATAGCTCCCTTTAGAGGTAAACGTAATCGGGCGCCTCCTGGTATCTGCTCCGATTCAGGCACGGACAGCCGCAAATCAAGTTTTCTGCAATTCTATAAACCCATAGGATCAAACTACGAGAAAATATCCACAAAACGGCCCGCTTCAATTCTTCCCCATTGTCCTTGTATAGCTCCCTTTAGAGGTAAACGTAATCCGACGTCCCCTGGTATCTGATCCGATTCAGGCACGGACAACCCCAAATGAACTTTTCTGCAATTCTATAAACCCATAGGGTCAAACTACGAGAAAATATCCACGAAACGGCCAGACTTCAATTCTTCCCCATTTTCCTTGTATAGCTCCCTTTAGAGGTAAACGTAATCCGACGTCCCCTGGTATCTGCTCCGATTCAGGCACGGACAGCCCCAAATGAACTTTTCTGCAATTCTATAAACCCATAAGGTCAAACTACGTGAAAATATCCACAAAACGGCCCGCTTCAATTTCTCCCCATTTTCCTTGTATAGCTCCCTTTAGAGGTAAACGTAATCGGGCGTCCCCTGGTATCTGCTCCGATTCAGGCACAGACAGCCGCAAATGAACTTTTCTGCAATTCTATAAACCCATAGGGTCAAACTACGAGAAAATATCCACAAAACGGCCCGCTTCCATTTCTCCCCATTTTCCTTGTATAGCTCCCTTTAGAGGTAAACGTAATCGGGAGTCCCCTGGTATCTGCTCCGATTCAGGCACGAACAGCCGCAAATCAAGTTTTCTACAATTCTATAAACCCATAGGGTCAAACTATGAGAAAATATCCACAAAACGGCCCGCTTCAATTCTTCCCCATTTTCCTTGTATAGCTCCCTTTAGAGGTAAACGTAATCCGACGTCCCCTGGTATCTGATCCAATTCAGGCACGGACAGCCCCAAATGAACTTTTCTGCAATTCTATAAACCCATAGGGTCAAACTACGAGAAAATATCCACAAAACGGCTAGCTTCAATTTTTCTCCATTTTCCTTGTATAGCTCCCTTTAAAGGTAAACGTAATCGGCGTCCCTTGGTATCTGCTCCGATTCAGGCACGGACACCCCAAATGAACTTTTTTGCAATTCTATAAACCCATAGGGTCAAACTACGAGAAAATATCCACAAAACGGCCCGCTTCAATTTCTCCCCATTTTCCTTGTATAGCTCCCTTTAGAGGTAAACGTAATCGGGCGTCCCCTAGTATCTGCTCCGATTCAGGCACAGACAACCGCAAATGAAGTTTTCTGCAACTCTATAAACCCATAGGGTCAAACTACGAGAAAATATCCACAAAACGGCCCGCTTCAGTTTTTCCCCATTTTCCTTGTATAGCTCCCTTTAGAGGTAAACGTAATCGGGCGCCTCCTGGTATCTGCTACGATTCAGGCACGGACAGCCGCAAATCAAGTTTTCTGTAATTCTATAAACCCATAGGGTCAAACTACGAGAAAATATCCACAAAACGGCCCGCTTCAATTCTTCCCCATTTTCCTTGTACAGCTCCCTTTAGAGGTAAACGTAATCCGACGTCCCCTGGTATCTGCTCCGATTCAGGCACGGACAGCCCAAAATGAACTTTTCTGCAATTCTATAAACCCATAGGGTCAAACTACGTGAAAATATCCACAAAACGGCTAGCTTCAATTTTTCTCCATTTTCCTTGTATAGCTCCCTTTAGAGGTAAACGTAATCAGGCGTCTCCTGGTATCTGCTCCGATTAAGGCAGGGACAGCCGCAACTGAAGTTTTCTGCAATTCTATAAACCCATAGGGTCAAACTACGAGAAAATATACACAAAACGGCCCACTTCAATTTCTCCCTATTTTCCTTGTATAGCTCCCTTTAGAGGTAAACGTAATCGGGCGCCTCCTGGTATCTGCTCCGATTCAGGCACGGACAGCCGCAAATCAAGTTTTCTGCAATTCTATAAACCCATAGGATCAAACTACGAGAAAATATCCACAAAACGGCCCGCTTCAATTCTTCCCCATTGTCCTTGTATAGCTCCCTTTAGAGGTAAACGTAATCCGACGTCCCCTGGTATCTGATCCGATTCAGGCACGGACAACCCCAAATGAACTTTTCTGCAATTCTATAAACCCATAGGGTCAAACTACGAGAAAATATCCACGAAACGGCCAGACTTCAATTCTTCCCCATTTTCCTTGTATAGCTCCCTTTAGAGGTAAACGTAATCCGACGTCCCCTGGTATCTGCTCCGATTCAGGCACGGACAGCCCCAAATGAACTTTTCTGCAATTCTATAAACCCATAAGGTCAAACTACGTGAAAATATCCACAAAACGGCCCGCTTCAATTTCTCCCCATTTTCCTTGTATAGCTCCCTTTAGAGGTAAACGTAATCGGGCGTCCCCTGGTATCTGCTCCGATTCAGGCACAGACAGCCGCAAATGAACTTTTCTACAATTCTATAAACCCATAGGGTCAAACTACGAGAAAATATCCACAAAACGGCCCGCTTCCATTTCTCCCCATTTTCCTTGTATAGCTCCCTTTAGAGGTAAACGTAATCGGGAGTCCCCTGGTATCTGCTCCGATTCAGGCACGGACAGCCGCAAATCAAGTTTTCTACAATTCTATAAACCCATAGGGTCAAACTATGAGAAAATATCCACAAAACGGCCCGCTTCAATTCTTCCCCATTTTCCTTGTATAGCTCCCTTTAGAGGTAAACGTAATCCGACGTCCCCTGGTATCTGATCCAATTCAGGCACGGACAGCCCCAAATGAACTTTTCTGCAATTCTATAAACCCATAGGGTCAAACTACGAGAAAATATCCACAAAACGGCTAGCTTCAATTTTTCTCCATTTTCCTTGTATAGCTCCCTTTAAAGGTAAACGTAATCGGCGTCCCTTGGTATCTGCTCCGATTCAGGCACGGACACCCCAAATGAACTTTTTTGCAATTCTATAAACCCATAGGGTCAAACTACGAGAAAATATCCACAAAACGGCCCGCTTCAATTTCTCCCCATTTTCCTTGTATAGCTCCCTTTAGAGGTAAACGTAATCGGGCGTCCCCTGGTATCTGCTCCGATTCAGGCACAGACAACCGCAAATGAAGTTTTCTGCAACTCTATAAACCCATAGGGTCAAACTACGAGAAAATATCCACAAAACGGCCCGCTTCAGTTTTTCCCCATTTTCCTTGTATAGCTCCCTTTAGAGGTAAACGTAATCGGGCGCCTCCTGGTATCTGCTACGATTCAGGCACGGACAGCCGCAAATCAAGTTTTCTGTAATTCTATAAACCCATAGGGTCAAACTACGAGAAAATATCCACAAAACGGCCCGCTTCAATTCTTCCCCATTTTCCTTGTACAGCTCCCTTTAGAGGTAAACGTAATCCGACGTCCCCTGGTATCTGCTCCGATTCAGGCACGGACAGCCCAAAATGAACTTTTCTGCAATTCTATAAACCCATAGGGTCAAACTACGTGAAAATATCCACAAAACGGCTAGCTTCAATTTTTCTCCATTTTCCTTGTATAGCTCCCTTTAGAGGTAAACGTAATCAGGCGTCTCCTGGTATCTGCTCCGATTAAGGCAGGGACAGCCGCAACTGAAGTTTTCTGCAATTCTATAAACCCATAGGGTCAAACTACGAGAAAATATCCACGAAACGGCCAGACTTCAATTCTTCCCCATTTTCCTTGTATAGCTCCCTTTAGAGGTAAACGTAATCCGACGTCCCCTGGTATCTGCTCCGATTCAGGCACGGACAGCCCCAAATGAACTTTTCTGCAATTCTATAAACCCATAAGGTCAAACTACGTGAAAATATCCACAAAACGGCCCGCTTCAATTTCTCCCCATTTTCCTTGTATAGCTCCCTTTAGAGGTAAACGTAATCGGGCGTCCCCTGGTATCTGCTCCGATTCAGGCACAGACAGCCGCAAATGAACTTTTCTACAATTCTATAAACCCATAGGGGTCAAACTACGAGAAAATATCCACAAAACGGCCCGCTTCCATTTCTCCCCATTTTCCTTGTATAGCTCCCTTTAGAGGTAAACGTAATCGGGAGTCCCCTGGTATCTGCTCCGATTCAGGCACGGACAGCCGCAAATCAAGTTTTCTACAATTCTATAAACCCATAGGGTCAAACTATGAGAAAATATCCACAAAACGGCCCGCTTCAATTCTTCCCCATTTTCCTTGTATAGCTCCCTTTAGAGGTAAACGTAATCCGACGTCCCCTGGTATCTGATCCAATTCAGGCACGGACAGCCCCAAATGAACTTTTCTGCAATTCTATAAACCCATAGGGTCAAACTACGAGAAAATATCCACAAAACGGCTAGCTTCAATTTTTCTCCATTTTCCTTGTATAGCTCCCTTTAAAGGTAAACGTAATCGGCGTCCCTTGGTATCTGCTCCGATTCAGGCACGGACACCCCAAATGAACTTTTTTGCAATTCTATAAACCCATAGGGTCAAACTACGAGAAAATATCCACAAAACGGCCCGCTTCAATTTCTCCCCATTTTCCTTGTATAGCTCCCTTTAGAGGTAAACGTAATCGGGGCGTCCCCTGGTATCTGCTCCGATTCAGGCACAGACAACCGCAAATGAAGTTTTCTGCAACTCTATAAACCCATAGGGTCAAACTACGAGAAAATATCCACAAAACGGCCCGCTTCAGTTTTTCCCCATTTTCCTTGTATAGCTCCCTTTAGAGGTAAACGTAATCGGGCGCCTCCTGGTATCTGCTACGATTCAGGCACGGACAGCCGCAAATCAAGTTTTCTGTAATTCTATAAACCCATAGGGTCAAACTACGAGAAAATATCCACAAAACGGCCCGCTTCAATTCTTCCCCATTTTCTTGTACAGCTCCCTTTAGAGGTAAACGTAATCCGACGTCCCCTGGTATCTGCTCCGATTCAGGCACGGACAGCCCAAAATGAACTTTTCTGCAATTCTATAAACCCATAGGGTCAAACTACGTGAAAATATCCACAAAACGGCTAGCTTCAATTTTTCTCCATTTTCCTTGTATAGCTCCCTTTAGAGGTAAACGTAATCAGGCGTCTCCTGGTATCTGCTCCGATTAAGGCAGGGACAGCCGCAACTGAAGTTTTCTGCAATTCTATAAACCCATAGGGTCAAACTACGAGAAAATATACACAAAACGGCCCACTTCAATTTCTCCCTATTTTCCTTGTATAGCTCCCTTTAGAGGTAAACGTAATCGGGCGCCTCCTGGTATCTGCTCCGATTCAGGCACGGACAGCCGCAAATCAAGTTTTCTGCAATTCTATAAACCCATAGGATCAAACTACGAGAAAATATCCACAAAACGGCCCGCTTCAATTCTTCCCCATTGTCCTTGTATAGCTCCCTTTAGAGGTAAACGTAATCCGACGTCCCCTGGTATCTGATCCGATTCAGGCACGGACAACCCCAAATGAACTTTTCTGCAATTCTATAAACCCATAGGGTCAAACTACGAGAAAATATCCACGAAACGGCCAGACTTCAATTCTTCCCCATTTTCCTTGTATAGCTCCCTTTAGAGGTAAACGTAATCCGACGTCCCCTGGTATCTGCTCCGATTCAGGCACGGACAGCCCCAAATGAACTTTTCTGCAATTCTATAAACCCATAAGGTCAAACTACGTGAAAATATCCACAAAACGGCCCGCTTCATTTTCTCCCCATTTTCCTTGTATAGCTCCCTTTAGAGGTAAACGTAATCGGGCGTCCCCTGGTATCTGCTCCGATTCAGGCACAGACAGCCGCAAATGAACTTTTCTGCAATTCTATAAACCCATAGGGTCAAACTACGAGAAAATATCCACAAAACGGCCCGCTTCCATTTCTCCCCATTTTCTTTGTATAGCTCCCTTTAGAGGTAAACGTAATCGGGAGTCCCCTGGTATCTGCTCCGATTCAGGCACGGACAGCCGCAAATCAAGTTTTCTACAATTCTATAAACCCATAGGGTCAAACTACGAGAAAATATCCACAAAACGGCCCGCTTCAATTCTTCCCCATTTTCCTTGTATAGCTCCCTTTAGAGGTAAACGTAATCCGACGTCCCCTGGTATCTGATCCAATTCAGGCACGGACACCCCCAAATGAACTTTTCTGCAATTCTATAAACCCATAGGGTCAAACTACGAGAAAATATCCACAAAACGGCTAGCTTCAATTTTTCTCCATTTTCCTTGTATAGCTCCCTTTAAAGGTAAACGTAATCGGCGTCCCTTGGTATCTGCTCCGATTCAGGCACGGACACCCCAAATGAACTTTTTTGCAATTCTATAAACCCATAGGGTCAAACTACGAGAAAATATCCACAAAACGGCCCGCTTCAATTTCTCCCCATTTTCCTTGTATAGCTCCCTTTAGAGGTAAACGTAATCGGGCGTCCCCTGGTATCTGCTCCGATTCAGGCACAGACAACCGCAAATGAAGTTTTCTGCAACTCTATAAACCCATAGGGTCAAACTACGAGAAAATATCCACAAAACGGCCCGCTTCAGTTTTTCCCCATTTTCCTTGTATAGCTCCCTTTAGAGGTAAACGTAATCGGGCGCCTCCTGGTATCTGCTACGATTCAGGCACGGACAGCCGCAAATCAAGTTTTCTGTAATTCTATAAACCCATAGGGTCAAACTACGAGAAAATATCCACAAAACGGCCCGCTTCCATTTCTCCCCATTTTCCTTGTATAGCTCCCTTTAGAGGTAAACGTAATCGGGAGTCCCCTGGTATCTGCTCCGATTCAGGCACGGACAGCCGCAAATCAAGTTTTCTACAATTCTATAAACCCATAGGGTCAAACTACGAGAAAATATCCACAAAACGGCCCGCTTCAATTCTTCCCCATTTTCCTTGTATAGCTCCCTTTAGAGGTAAACGTAATCCGACGTCCCCTGGTATCTGATCCAATTCAGGCACGGACACCCCCAAATGAACTTTTCTGCAATTCTATAAACCCATAGGGTCAAACTACGAGAAAATATCCACAAAACGGCTAGCTTCAATTTTTCTCCATTTTCCTTGTATAGCTCCCTTTAAAGGTAAACGTAATCGGCGTCCCTTGGTATCTGCTCCGATTCAGGCACGGACACCCCAAATGAACTTTTTTGCAATTCTATAAACCCATAGGGTCAAACTACGAGAAAATATCCACAAAACGGCCCGCTTCAATTTCTCCCCATTTTCCTTGTATAGCTCCCTTTAGAGGTAAACGTAATCGGGCGTCCCCTGGTATCTGCTACGATTCAGGCACGGACAGCCGCAAATCAAGTTTTCTGTAATTCTATAAACCCATAGGGTCAAACTACGAGAAAATATCCACAAAACGGCCCGCTTCAATTCTTCCCCATTTTCCTTGTACAGCTCCCTTTAGAGGTAAACGTAATCCGACGTCCCCTGGTATCTGCTCCGATTCAGGCACGGACAGCCCAAAATGAACTTTTCTGCAATTCTATAAACCCATATGGTCAAACTACATGAAAATATCCACAAAACGGCTAGCTTCAATTTTTCTCCATTTTCCTTGTATAGCTCCCTTTAGAGGTAAACGTAATCAGGCGTCTCCTGGTATCTGCTCCGATTAAGGCAGGGACAGCCGCAACTGAAGTTTTCTGCAATTCTATAAACCCATAGGGTCAAACTACGAGAAAATATACACAAAACGGCCCACTTCAATTTCTCCCTATTTTCCTTGTATAGCTCCCTTTAGAGGTAAACGTAATCGGGCGCCTCCTGGTATCTGCTCCGATTCAGGCACGGACAGCCGCAAATCAAGTTTTCTGTAATTCTATAAACCCATAGGATCAAACTATGAGAAAATATCCACAAAACGGCCCGCTTCAATTCTTCCCCATTGTCCTTGTATAGCTCCCTTTAGAGGTAAACGTAATCCGACGTCCCCTGGTATCTGATCCGATTTAGGCACGGACAACCCCAAATGAACTTTTCTGCAATTCTATAAACCCATAGGGTCAAACTACGAGAAAATATCCACGAAACGGCCAGACTTCAATTCTTCCCCATTTTCCTTGTATAGCTCCCTTTAGAGGTAAACGTAATCCGACGTCCCCTGGTATCTGCTCCGATTCAGGCACGGACAGCCCCAAATGAACTTTTCTGCAATTCTATAAACCCATAAGGTCAAACTACGTGAAAATATCCACAAAACGGCCCGCTTCAATTTCTCCCCATTTTCCTTGTATAGCTCCCTTTAGAGGTAAACGTAATCGGGCGTCCCCTGGTATCTGCTCCGATTCAGGCACAGACAGCCGCAAATGAACTTTTCTGCAATTCTATAAACCCATAGGGTCAAACTACGAGAAAATATCCACAAAACGGCCCGCTTCCATTTCTCCCCATTTTCCTTGTATAGCTCCCTTTAGAGGTAAACGTAATCGGGAGTCCCCTGGTATCTGCTCCGATTCAGGCACGGACAGCCGCAAATCAAGTTTTCTACAATTCTATAAACCCATAGGGTCAAACTACGAGAAAATATCTACAAAACGGCCCGCTTCAATTCTTCCCCATTTTCCTTGTATAGCTCCCTTTAGAGGTAAACGTAATCCGACGTCCCCTGGTATCTGATCCAATTCAGGCACGGACAGCCCCAAATGAACTTTTCTGCAATTCTATAAACCCATAGGGTCAAACTACGAGAAAATATCCACGAAACGGCCAGACTTCAATTCTTCCCCATTTTCCTTGTATAGCTCCCTTTAGAGGTAAACGTAATCCGACGTCCCCTGGTATCTGCTCTGATTCAGGCACGGACAGCCCCAAATGAACTTTTCTGCAATTCTATAAACCCATAAGGTCAAACTACGTGAAAATATCCACAAAACGGCCCGCTTCAATTTCTCCCCATTTTCCTTGTATAGCTCCCTTTAGAGGTAAACGTAATCGGGCGTCCCCTGGTATCTGCTCCGATTCAGGCACAGACAGCCGCAAATGAACTTTTCTGCAATTCTATAAACCCATAGGGTCAAACTACGAGAAAATATCCACAAAACGGCCCGCTTCCATTTCTCCCCATTTTCCTTGTATAGCTCCCTTTAGAGGTAAACGTAATCGGGAGTCCCCTGGTATCTGCTCCGATTCAGGCACGGACAGCCGCAAATCAAGTTTTCTACAATTCTATAAACCCATAGGGTCAAACTACGAGAAAATATCCACAAAACGGCCCGCTTCAATTCTTCCCCATTTTCCTTGTATAGCTCCCTTTAGAGGTAAACGTAATCCGACGTCCCCTGGTATCTGATCCAATTCAGGCACGGACAGCCCCAAATGAACTTTTCTGCAATTCTATAAACCCATAGGGTCAAACTACGAGAAAATATCCACAAAACGGCTAGCTTCAATTTTTCTCCATTTTCCTTGTATAGCTCCCTTTAAAGGTAAACGTAATCGGCGTCCCTTGGTATCTGCTCCGATTCAGGCACGGACACCCCAAATGAACTTTTTTGCAATTCTATAAACCCATAGGGTCAAACTACGAGAAAATATCCACAAAACGGCCCGCTTCAATTCTTCCCCATTTTCCTTGTACATCTCCCTTTAGAGGTAAACGTAATCCGACGTCCCCTGGTATCTGCTCCGATTCAGGCACGGACAGCCCAAAATGAACTTTTCTGCAATTCTATAAACCCATAGGGTCAAACTACGTGAAAATATCCACAAAACGGCTAGCTTCAATTTTTCTCCATTTTCCTTGTATAGCTCCCTTTAGAGGTAAACGTAATCAGGCGTCTCCTGGTATCTGCTCCGATTAAGGCAGGGACAGCCGCAACTGAAGTTTTCTGCAATTCTATAAACCCATAGGGTCAAACTACGAGAAAATATACACAAAACGGCCCACTTCAATTTCTCCCTATTTTCCTTGTATAGCTCCCTTTAGAGGTAAACGTAATCGGGCGCCTCCTGGTATCTGCTCCGATTCAGGCACGGACAGCCGCAAATCAAGTTTTCTGTAATTCTATAAACCCATAGGATCAAACTATGAGAAAATATCCACAAAACGGCCCGCTTCAATTCTTCCCCATTGTCCTTGTATAGCTCCCTTTAGAGGTAAACGTAATCCGACGTCCCCTGGTATCTGATCCGATTTAGGCACGGACAACCCCAAATGAACTTTTCTGCAATTCTATAAACCCATAGGGTCAAACTACGAGAAAATATCCACGAAACGGCCAGACTTCAATTCTTCCCCATTTTCCTTGTATAGCTCCCTTTAGAGGTAAACGTAATCCGACGTCCCCTGGTATCTGCTCCGATTCAGGCACGGACAGCCCCAAATGAACTTTTCTGCAATTCTATAAACCCATAAGGTCAAACTACGTGAAAATATCCACAAAACGGCCCGCTTCAATTTCTCCCCATTTTCCTTGTATAGCTCCCTTTAGAGGTAAACGTAATCGGGCGTCCCCTGGTATCTGCTCCGATTCAGGCACAGACAGCCGCAAATGAACTTTTCTGCAATTCTATAAACCCATAGGGTCAAACTACGAGAAAATATCCACAAAACGGCCCGCTTCCATTTCTCCCCATTTTCCTTGTATAGCTCCCTTTAGAGGTAAACGTAATCGGGAGTCCCCTGGTATCTGCTCCGATTCAGGCACGGACAGCCGCAAATCAAGTTTTCTACAATTCTATAAACCCATAGGGTCAAACTACGAGAAAATATCTACAAAACGGCCCGCTTCAATTCTTCCCCATTTTCCTTGTATAGCTCCCTTTAGAGGTAAACGTAATCCGACGTCCCCTGGTATCTGATCCAATTCAGGCACGGACAGCCCCAAATGAACTTTTCTGCAATTCTATAAACCCATAGGGTCAAACTACGAGAAAATATCCACGAAACGGCCAGACTTCAATTCTTCCCCATTTTCCTTGTATAGCTCCCTTTAGAGGTAAACGTAATCCGACGTCCCCTGGTATCTGCTCTGATTCAGGCACGGACAGCCCCAAATGAACTTTTCTGCAATTCTATAAACCCATAAGGTCAAACTACGTGAAAATATCCACAAAACGGCCCGCTTCAATTTCTCCCCATTTTCCTTGTATAGCTCCCTTTAGAGGTAAACGTAATCGGGCGTCCCCTGGTATCTGCTCCGATTCAGGCACAGACAGCCGCAAATGAACTTTTCTGCAATTCTATAAACCCATAGGGTCAAACTACGAGAAAATATCCACAAAACGGCCCGCTTCCATTTCTCCCCATTTTCCTTGTATAGCTCCCTTTAGAGGTAAACGTAATCGGGAGTCCCCTGGTATCTGCTCCGATTCAGGCACGGACAGCCGCAAATCAAGTTTTCTACAATTCTATAAACCCATAGGGTCAAACTACGAGAAAATATCCACAAAACGGCCCGCTTCAATTCTTCCCCATTTTCCTTGTATAGCTCCCTTTAGAGGTAAACGTAATCCGACGTCCCCTGGTATCTGATCCAATTCAGGCACGGACAGCCCCAAATGAACTTTTCTGCAATTCTATAAACCCATAGGGTCAAACTACGAGAAAATATCCACAAAACGGCTAGCTTCAATTTTTCTCCATTTTCCTTGTATAGCTCCCTTTAAAGGTAAACGTAATCGGCGTCCCTTGGTATCTGCTCCGATTCAGGCACGGACACCCCAAATGAACTTTTTTGCAATTCTATAAACCCATAGGGTCAAACTACGAGAAAATATCCACAAAACGGCCCGCTTCAATTCTTCCCCATTTTCCTTGTACATCTCCCTTTAGAGGTAAACGTAATCCGACGTCCCCTGGTATCTGCTCCGATTCAGGCACGGACAGCCCAAAATGAACTTTTCTGCAATTCTATAAACCCATAGGGTCAAACTACGTGAAAATATCCACAAAACGGCTAGCTTCAATTTTTCTCCATTTTCCTTGTATAGCTCCCTTTAGAGGTAAACGTAATCAGGCGTCTCCTGGTATCTGCTCCGATTAAGGCAGGGACAGCCGCAACTGAAGTTTTCTGCAATTCTATAAACCCATAGGGTCAAACTACGAGAAAATATACACAAAACGGCCCACTTCAATTTCTCCCTATTTTCCTTGTATAGCTCCCTTTAGAGGTAAACGTAATCGGGCGCCTCCTGGTATCTGCTCCGATTCAGGCACGGACAGCCGCAAATCAAGTTTTCTGCAATTCTATAAACCCATAGGATCAAACTATGAGAAAATATCCACAAAACGGCCCGCTTCAATTCTTCCCCATTGTCCTTGTATAGCTCCCTTTAGAGGTAAACGTAATCCGACGTCCCCTGGTATCTGATCCGATTTAGGCACGGACAACCCCAAATGAACTTTTCTGCAATTCTATAAACCCATAGGGTCAAACTACGAGAAAATATCCACGAAACGGCCAGACTTCAATTCTTCCCCATTTTCCTTGTATAGCTCCCTTTAGAGGTAAACGTAATCCGACGTCCCCTGGTATCTGCTCCGATTCAGGCACGGACAGCCCCAAATGAACTTTTCTGCAATTCTATAAACCCATAAGGTCAAACTACGTGAAAATATCCACAAAACGGCCCGCTTCAATTTCTCCCCATTTTCCTTGTATAGCTCCCTTTAGAGGTAAACGTAATCGGGCGTCCCCTGGTATCTGCTCCGATTCAGGCACAGACAGCCGCAAATGAACTTTTCTGCAATTCTATAAACCCATAGGGTCAAACTACGAGAAAATATCCACAAAACGGCCCGCTTCCATTTCTCCCCATTTTCCTTGTATAGCTCCCTTTAGAGGTAAACGTAATCGGGAGTCCCCTGGTATCTGCTCCGATTCAGGCACGGACAGCCGCAAATCAAGTTTTCTACAATTCTATAAACCCATAGGGTCAAACTACGAGAAAATATCCACAAAACGGCCCGCTTCAATTCTTCCCCATTTTCCTTGTATAGCTCCCTTTAGAGGTAAACGTAATCCGATGTCCCCTGGTATCTGATCCAATTCAGGCACGGACAGCCCCAAATGAACTTTTCTGCAATTCTATAAACCCATAGGGTCAAACTACGAGAAAATATCCACAAAACGGCTAGCTTCAATTTTTCTCCATTTTCCTTGTATAGCTCCCTTTAAAGGTAAACGTAATCGGCGTCCCTTGGTATCTGCTCCGATTCAGGCACGGACACCCCAAATGAACTTTTTTGCAATTCTATAAACCCATAGGGTCAAACTACGAGAAAATATCCACAAAACGGCCCGCTTCAATTTCTCCCCATTTTCCTTGTATAGCTCCCTTTAGAGGTAAACGTAATCGGGCGTCCCCTGGTATCTGCTCCGATTCAGGCACAGACAGCCGCAAATGAAGTTTTCTGCAACTCTATAAACCCATAGGGTCAAACTACGAGAAAATATCCACAAAACGGCCCGCTTCAGTTTTTCCCCATTTTCCTTGTATAGCTCCCTTTAGAGTTAACGTAATCGGGCGACTCCTAGTATCTGCTCCGATTCAGGCACGGACAGCCGCATATGAAGTTTTCTGCAATTCTATAAACCCATAGGGTCAAACTACGAGAAAATATCCACAAAACAGCCCGCTTCAATTTTACCCCATTTTCTTTGAATAACTCCCTGTTAGGTCCTGATAAGTTTGGAGAAGGGGGGTTGAATACAAACAATACCGTTTTATCGAATTTGTCCTTTAAATGATTTAACTGTTTAGAACAAATTAGTGCGGAATAAAAACTGAAACAATATTCAAGTTAAATAGAAACTCTATTAAACTTGAGGGGTGTTACAATTCAGTGCACAGATTACAAGGTTCTTGTTAAAACAAATCTAGAATAAATTCGACATGAATTTATCTATATTTGTAATAAAAAGATCGAATACTAAAAAGTAGTTCGATAGTAATTCTAGGGATTATGATCCGCTAGATTGCCAAATGAATACAAGTAATCAAATTCTAATGGATTGGATATAACTTTGCTTATCAGAATTTATTACAAGAATTTAATTCAGTTCCGGCAGTTGGAAAGCTTGACAGAAGGAAATGAATGTAATATCAAGTTATGCCTCTTCTGTTTGTTTGTCTTGAAATGTCTTTTTATATCAAGTGAATTGCCGTGTGTTGACTTGTTAATAAAGCACTCTGCCTTTTGATTTTACACGCGCCATTCCACTTATTCAAAACCAACTCCCTGCATTTCTAATAATACTCGGTAGTACTATTGAATAACCTTAGTAGTACTCTCGGTAGTACTATTGAGGATAGTACTACCAGTATTGAATTGATAGTACTCCTAGTATAAAACTGATAGTACTACAAGTATAAGAAATAGAAACAATTCTGATTTAATATATTCTGCATTTAATTAATTTAACAAATGAATTAATTCTTTTAGAATTAATTCACTGATTAAATAAATTAAATAAATGACCCAAATAATTTCATAAATAAATTAATTCTGAGAATTAATTTATACATAAAATTACTTAAGATCTAGATTGATTAATTTAATATATGAATTAATTCTGAAAGAATTAATTCATAGATTAAATTAAATATCTTATAGAATAATATTAAAAGAGAATTAAACTAATTCTTAGAACCACTGAAATTGATGACGAACTTCCACTGACTGACGTTGACACTCCATGTACTGTCTGGTTCATGAGCGACTAACTTCAATGACGGTTCTTCATCTTTTGACTTTAAGCTGTGGTCCTTTACTCTTTCTATTTAAATAGGGACTGTAATCTGTACTTTTCTCCCGTCACACTTCTGAAATCTCTGTCACTTTAAATAGATCCACTTTCTTGAATACTTCACTGAGGCTTGATCAAATAAATGAACTTCTTCCAGTGTAGAATAACTTCAAGTCTGTAGATGACTTTAATCTTCAAACTTTGACAGATATAACCTTCTGAGATTCCTGTGACAATTGATTTTTATTATTTACTTATTACATCTTAATTAAAGTTGAGTAGAATCCTCGGTGTTTACAAATAGGCCTAGACATATGCCTTTCAATCTCCCCCTATTTGTTTGTTAGATAATAACAACCAAATACCTCTAGAGGATAACTCAACTAAAACAAGAAAAGATAAGACTTTTAAGAGCCAAGCAAATAATAAAAAGTTCTGGATTAAATATAACAATATCCAGATGCTGAACTCGGTTAATCGATTCTTCAATGCTTCTGGTCTAAAGCCAAATCCTCTTAAAAGTGCTTGTTACTTTTGCAATGTTGACCAAGACACAGTTCAAAGCACTCTTACTACTTCTGGGTTCAGTCGAGGTTCTTTCCCTTTTAAATATCTGGGCTTGCCTTTGATAACTGGAAGACTTTCAGCCACTGACTGTAAGGAACTCACTGATAAACTCTGTAACCGCATTGATCATTGGACTTCTAGATTTTTGAGATACTCTGGGAGGCTCCTTCTTCTCAAAACTGTACTTTTCAGCATCCAAGGGTACTGGGCTAGTTATCTTTTTCTTCCTAAAGGTGTTCTGAAACACTTGCAGTCTCTCTTTGGTCGGTTTCTCTGGGGAGGAAATGTGAATTCTCGAAGTCAGCATAAAGTCTCTTGGCATGACTGCTGTCTTCCAAAAAATGAAGGGGGTTTGGGCATTCGGGATCTTACAGAATGGAACCGTGCAGCAATTTTTTATCAGATATGGAGATTATCTAAACCTCACGCAGACTCTCTCTGGATCCTTTGGCTTCATGAATGCCTTTTCAAGCAAAAATCCTTCTGGACTGCTAGCCTTCCTTCTAGTAGCCCATGGTGTCTTAAGGAAATTATGAATCTTCGTCAAGAGGCTAAGCATTACATTTTCTACTCCATTGGGCGTAATTCTGGTTTAAAGCTTTGGCATGACCCCTGGATCAACCATGAGTCCCTTGTGAATCTTTTGGGCCCAGACATTATTTCGATTGAAGGATCCTTCCCTCTTGCCCCAATTCGTTCTATTATTGCCAATGGCATTTGGAGCACCAGTCGCTCTAATCACATGCTAGCTATGGATTTGAGATGCCTTATCTCAACTTATACTATCTCGAGGGAGGACAAGGTCTTCTGGCAGAATAATCATAATCCTAATATTTCGATTATTTGGCATTCTTTTAGGAACTCGGCAGTTCCTCCTCCTTGGGTCCCTATGGTTTGGCATTCACTCTCCATTCAAAAGTGTGCTTTTTTCATGTGGCTTATGCTCAAAAAAAGGTTATTAACTAAAGACAAAATGATCCGGTTTGGATTCAATGTTAATCCAAGGTGTACGCTTTGTTATTGCCAGGATGAAACGGTTCAACACTTATTTGTTGAGTGTCCCTATTCTTATTTGGTTCTTAAGAGTAGCCCAATTCCTCTTAATATTAATTGGGCCGATTGGGAAATTGGCAACTTTATCCAAGGACAGGTTATTAATCTTCACAAAAGACTAGCCTGGCTGTTTATTTCAGTGGCCATTTATTCGATTTGGAAAGAACGGAACAATAGACTTCACAATAATGGGCCTGCTTTGAATGTGGACAGGATGATTTATATGGTTAAACTCATGGTAAAGGAGAGGGTCTTTTCTTCTAAAGAAATGCGAAGCTATTTCCGAAGGAACCCCAGTTTCTGTAGTGTTCTGTTTTAATCTTTTAGATTATATTTCAGCAATTGTATTTATTTGGTGGATTGATGATTTGTGTTAGTTGTTTAGCCTAGCCTAGTTTAGCCTAGCTTATGTTGCTAGCTTTTAGCTTTTGTTTTCTCTTCTCTCGCGGGGTATGCCCCTAGATTATGTACCTCTTTGGTCTTAATATATTTTTTCATTTAGCAAAAAAAAAAAAAAAAAAAAAGATAAATACAAGATAGATGTTCCTCTAGACTGAACATATGAATACATTTCCCTATCTTGATTTACCTAGCTCTAAACATATAATATTTACAAATGAGCTAAACCTATCATGCCTTCAGTCTCTAATTTCACCTTCTTCAGCTTCTTGCAAGGTGACTAGAAGATCTTTGTCAAGGACACGATCACTTTCAGAAACCACACCACTTGGCATTACTGGTTGATTGGTGATCTTCTTCAATCTATTCTTCATTTGAGCATACCTTGGAATTTTCTCCGTGCAGTAGTCTGAAATCATATCAGCAACTTCAGACTTCTCTACAGAAGCAAACCCAGAAGTTCTAAGAAGATTCTCCAACTTCACCAGTTGCATAGCAGTCTGTAGCTTCATGGAATCAGGATCCAGCCTCACAGTCTCTAAAGTTGTACCTCTGTAGATTTTGACTTCATAAGGAAAATGTACAACTTGAGGGCTGGCCTTCATAGCAGAATCTCTAAGCCGGTCATATAGAAGCTCATTCAAGCAAGAAGATCTCTTTACTTTACTCATCAGAATCCACAATTCAGATAGAGATCTTCTTTGTAGGAGGTCAAGAGAAATGGTGAATGACCCTTCAAGCGCACTTGAGACATAGATGAACAATTCTTGCCTCACTTGATCAAATGCAGACGTAATCCTTAGGATATCTTCCTTCAATGCCTTCATATATAATGAGTTGTCTGGATTAACCGTTCTGATCTTCTCAAGCAGCTTCAGAAAAGTAGCATCATTGTTTGTGCCTCTTTGAGGGATATCAAACATCTCCCTTGCCTTATCCCATTTACTTCCTTGCTTCATCCTAACATCCAATCTCCTTTCCTTGACATGAATACTATGAAGACGTTGTTTGTCTTCATGTTCATCCTTTTGAATTTTCAGCTTCTGAGATATGATGTCGGAGACCTTGGCTTGCTCATCCTCCTTTCTCCTTAGCTCTGCTTGCTGTTTCTTCAACTCCTTTTGAAACAAAGGGTCAGGTGTATATAGATCAGCTTCATCTTCCCAATCATCAAAGTTGGCTGCCTCATCAACCTCCTCCTCACCAAAAGCTTCTTCAGGTATGGTCTTCTCCAGATCACCAGATGTGTCAAAGTGGAAGTCATCATGTTCACCATGGTAGTAGTAGGCACCATCAAAAGCAGACTCCTCCAGAAGCTTCTCCAGCTTCCCTTTCTTCTCCTTTCTTCTCCTTCTCCCCCTTAGTTGAGGAATCCTCTACAGTTTGAGCTGTGGAAGCCCTAGGATTCACCTCAGTTGTTCTCCTTATCTCTCCTCTTTCCCTTCCATCTCTTCCTTCATCAGCCTCATCATCCCCATCATTATCTCCCTCAAAGAATGATCTTTGCTCCACAGTAGGTTGATGTGATTCCTTGATCATGTTGTATAGGTGCTTCATTCCTTCATTAAGATGCTCCATTCCTCCTTCAATCCTAGATATCCTTTGCTCATTAAACCTCTGGTTTTCATCAGATGTTTGCAGAATGAAGTCCACCTTGGTAGAAATAGCAGCAATCTCCTTGACACTCTCCGATATCTGAGCATTTGACGTTATAATATCAGAGATGTCTGAAGCCACCAGTACTTGAGATTGTTGGATTGAATTCAGCCTAGGGAGTAGATTATCCTTTAGTCCTTCCAGGTCATCTTTCACAGTACCCAGCTGATTTGATACAGAGGTGGTAGATTGTGCAACCACTTGTGCTTTCAGAAGATTGTTCTCAGCCTGGGTTTCTTGTAACTTTCTTTGTAGATCAGCTAGTTGGTTCAACAAAGCAGTGTTTGTGTCAGTGTGTGCACTCACCTCAATTGCTCTCAGTGGTGTTTCACTCAACTCACGTGCTTGTGTTTCACTCGGTGTTTGATTCATATCTCTCACCACTAACTGTCTGTCAAGATTCTCAGTAGATGTACCTGCAGGAAAAATCACCCTAGCCCCTTCAAGAGAGGTCAGTGGTGGTGCAATGGGAGTTCGCAATTCCCGATCCCTGAATGAGTCTGTCAAAATATTTGACATTGTATACTGAATTTCTTCAGGGACAGACTCATCAGGTTGCCTTTCACTTTCACCAGTAAAAACTGCGAGTGAAAAATCCCTTAGGGGAGCCAGAGATGTTCCCTCTGGGAGGGGAGAAAATGATTCTATTATAGATGGCAAAGAATCAGATTTTCCCTCTGATGCCTGTGAAGGCACTTCTACCGTGACAATAGTAGGCACTGTTTCAGATCCTAAGTGCTCTCCTAACAAAGTGTCCTGAGTTTCTTGTATTTGGATGTCTTCTCCCATTGTGAGTAATGGGAGAGTGCTTGACTCATTACAGATTGCCAGGGCCCGATGGCGAATTTCAATAGATTCATCCTATTCAGAGGATGTCTTCAGAGACTGTTCAATGGCCATTTCAAGGTCCAAGTCCTTTTGGGAGGACATGGATGGGCTTACAGATGTCTCTCTATAGGTTTTTCTTTTCTTTAATGGTGGAGACAGAGCTGTGGGTGCACTCAGTGTTTCTTCACTACTTGACCTTTGTCTTATTAAAGAAGCAGTTCCAGGTTGAGAGGTTAAAGGATTAGACACTGTGTTTGGCTCTCTGACCTGGGATAGAGATTGTGGTTCTACAACCTCTTGGTCTGTCCTATCAACCACTTGGGTTTGAGCAGAGGTGCCAGATGATCCAGAGATAGGATGTATTACCTGTAGTGGCAGTTCCTCTGAAGTTCCAGCTGCAATGACTAGTTGTTGATCAGGAACAAAGGGTTCAAAAGTAGGTAGGTGAATGAAATGAGCCATGAATGGACTTACAACCACTGGTGTCATATTCCATTTACTAGAAGTATGGAGTCTTTGATAGAACTTACTAAAAGTAGTAGGAGAAGGAATAGATACAGCATTTAAAAACAACTCCTTGTGAGCATCAGATAGCACATGATTGATTAGGATAGTGAGAAATCTAGGATAGAAACACCTGACATTTCTACCACTATCATGATCAATCCTGGCATTAGATACTCTCCTAACCATAAGACTCCAAATAAGATGACCAATGTTAAGTCTAACATTAAACACAATAGCATAAGCAATGTACTGCAACAAGGATGGAATATGTTGAAAATTGCTCTTAGTACAATTGCTGAAAACCTTAGCTAAAGTATCAAATAAGATATCCCATTCACAGACTAGATTTGCTTTACTGAGTTTAGGCAACTCCAAGGGACCTTGATAATGAATTCTGGTGAAAAACTGAATTAATTCATCATCAGAAGGAGTCCTATCAAAGTTATCCCTAGGAAGTTGAAACACTTCACAAAACAAATCCTCAGTAATAGTATATTGTGTGTGCTCAATAGTGAAAGATATAGAATTTAAATTCTCAGAAATTACAGCAGTAGAACACAACAATCTAAGTGGTTCAATCTTTAAATCAGCAGATAAACATATAGCACGACTCACACAACACTGCGAATTTAAAAACTGAATCCAAGGCCGAAAACGATCAATTGGACATCTCAACGGATCAAAATACCCAATGTAATTGTTTTTAACAACCTCAAAATTCTGAGCCATAATTTACTAAGTAAGAATTAACACAGAAAATCAAAAACTTAAATAATTATGAATAATTCGAATTTTAGGATTTTAAAATTAATTAAAATTAATTAAAAATCCAAATTTTCAAAGTTCTCCAAAAATTACCAAATTTTAGTATGTTAATCCTTGACAAAAATCACACACAATACTATTTTTAAAATCCAAAAACACCTTCTAAATCACTAAAAACGAAAAGGAAAAACCTTTGAAATTCAAAAACTCGAAAACTTAAAACTCAATGAAACTTGGAGTTTAAGTACTCGAATTAATGGGCTTGAGAAGATCTAATCAGTGATGGTCTCAGATTTTAAAACTAACAAGAAACGAATTCGGAAACTGAAAAACAAAAGGGCAGCAGTTCGTTATCTTGAAGAATAAAACGAGAGAGAAAAATCAGTTAAGTAAAAACTTGAACTGTTGGAAGTACTCAGTAAAAAAAATTACTATACATATATATATAAATACACTGATAGTACTAAGGTAAAAGAACTAATAGTACTATGGTAAAAGAAAAGAAGAAAAAAAAAATACTGATAGTACTATGGTTAAAAAACACGGTAGTACTATCAATAAAACAGAAAAAGAATAATAATAATTAAAATGGAAAATGCGGTAGTACTATGAAATAGAACTGGTAGTACTATCAAAATTAAACAGAATTTTAAATAAAAATAATACTAGAAATACTATCTAAACTACGGTAGTACTAACTAAAAAGAACTAGTAGTACTATCACTGGATAGTACTACCGATAGTACTACTAGTTCAAAACTAGTAATACTAACGAAAATTAAATAAAAATAAAAAGAAAATGCTGAAAGTAACTGAAACTTTACAGAAAAATGCAGAAATAATATAGAAATGCATGAAAAATACTTACAAACCTAGAAAAATTCACAGAAAACTCCATAAATCCTAGAAAAATATGCAGAATATTATAGAAATGCATAAAATTAATATAAACTTGCAGAAATATTTAAACAACAATATTTACAATCTGAAAAATATCTAAATAATTCTAAATAAATATATTTTCAATAAAAATACATTTCTCCACTTAAAAAATATGAGAAAAATATTTTTAAAGAAAATAAAATATTCAGAACCATTTAAATCAACAAGCATGCAATTATTAAATGAGAACTCTCAGTGAATATCATTAACAAAGCAAAAGAAAATGAATTTTGAAAGAACAAACATGACAGAGATATAGTTAATCACTAAGACTGTTTAACATACCCAATTTACCAACTAACTTGATAAATGTGGATTCATCAACAGATTTAGTGAATATATCTGCAGTCTGTTCTTCTGTGGGTACAAAATGTAACTCCACAGTTCCATTCATGACATGCTCTCTGATAAAATGATACCTGATATCAATGTGCTTCGTTCTCGAGTGCTGCACAGGGTTGTTGGAGATTGCTATGGCACTTGTATTATCACAAAATATGGGAATTTTGTCTAATGCAAAGCCATAGTCCTTTAATTGATTCTGTATCCATAAGATCTGAGCACAACAGCTTCCAGCAGCAATATATTCAGCTTCTGCTGTTGAATTGGAAACTGTTTGCTGTTTCTTGCTATACCAGGAAATCAACCTACCTCCTAGGAATTGACAACTCCCAGAGGTACTCTTTCTATCCACAACACTACCTGCATAATCAGAATCTGTATATCCAACAAGATTAAAACCAGAATCTTTAGGGTACCAAATACCTAGATTAGGTGTACCCTTAAGATATCTCAAGATTCTTTTCACAGCAACGAGATGAACATCTCTAGGGTCCGCTTGGAACCTTGCACACAAGCATGTAGCATACATAATATTTGGTCTACTAGCAGTAAGATAGAGTAAAGAGCCAATCATACCTCTGTAGCTTGTAACATCTACCTTGATAGATTTGTCAGAAGCTCCAAGTTTGATGGCTGTTGAAGATGGAGTCCTTGCTGATGCTGAATCCTCCATGTGATACTTCTTGAGGAGTTCTTTGAGATACTTGGATTGACAAATAAATATACCATTTGACCTTTGACTTACTTGCAATCCAAGAAAGAACTTCAGCTCACCCATCATACTCATTTCAAACTTACTCTGCATAAGCTCAGCAAATCTCTTACAGAGATTATCATTAGTAGACCCAAATATGATGTCATCCACATAGACTTGGACTAATATCATATCACTTTTGTGTTTCTTTGAAAAAAGAGTTTTGTCTATGATACCTCTAACAAAACCATTTTCTAAAAGAAAACCAGAGAGAGTGTCATACCATTTTCTTGGGGCTTGTTTGAGACCATAGATAGCCTTGAAGAGAAAGTACACAAAGTCCAGCAGCTCCTGATTTTCAAAGCCAGGGGGCTGTTCCACATACACTTCTTCATCAAGTTCACCATTCAGGAATGCACTCTTAACATCCATTTGATAGACTTTAAAATTGGAATAAGCAGCAAATGCTAAGAACATCCTGATAGCCTCAAGTCTAGCCACTGGTGCATAGGTTTCATCATAATCAATGCCTTCAGCATGAGAATACCCTTGTGCAACCAGTCTTGCCTTGTTTCTAGTAACAATGCCATCCTCATCTAGCTTGTTCCTGTATACCCATCTTGTACCCACTACTTTCTTGTTCTTTGGCCTGGGTACCAGCTTCCAGACTTGCTGTTGTTCAAATTGATTGAGTTCATCTTGCATAGCAATCACCCAATCTGGATCAGTCAGTGCTTCCTCAGTTTTCTTTGGCTCCATTTTAGAAAGGAATGCTGAGAAAAGACATTCATTTTGAGAAGCACTTCTAGTTTTAACTCCAACATTTGGATCACCAAGGATCAGCTCAAAAGGATGAGCTCTATTCCAAACAGTCTGTCTTGGAAGATTTGATCTTGATGATTCACCTTGAAATTCACTTTGATGTTGTGAGTGACTAGTTGATCCTTCATTTGCTCCCCCTGAGTTGTTGCCTGTTTGCCTTGATGATTCTTCTCCAGTGTTGGTGGTATCTCCATTGTTACCAGTGTTTCCACCACCATCACCATGATCATTATCATCATTGTTATTATCATCACCAGCAATAACTTCAGGTGAGGCTTCATCATCTGATTCTGAGTCTGGCAAGTTATCAAACTTCAGCTTTTCAGATGAGTCTTCTTTTTGGATACTGGGGAACTTAGTGTCATCAAAAGTAACATTGACACTTTCCTTTACTGTGTGACTGCCAATCACATAGACCCTGTAAGATCTTCTGGAATATCCAACAAAAATAGCTTCTTGTGCCTTTGCATCAAACTTGCCACGTTTAACATTGTCATCTATAAGCACAAAGCATTTTGCTCCAAATACATGAAAGTACTTGACAGTTGGTTTCTTGTTGTTCATGATCTCATACGGAGTCTTCATTAAGTCCTTGTTGATTAACGTTCGATTCTGAGTATAACAAGCTGTATTCGCTGCTTCAGCCCAAAAGTACGTTGGAAGCTTGGACTCACTTAGCATAGTCCTAGCTGCTTCAATCAATGTACGATTCTTTCTTTCCACTACTCCATTTTGTTGAGGAGTTCTAGGGGCAGAATACTGTCTTGTTATTCCTTTATCAGCACAAAAATCAGTTAGAATGGCATTCTTGAATTCCGTACCATTATCTGACCTTATGGCTCTAACAGGGAATCTAGAATCCAGCTCAATCAACTTCACATGGCCAATCACCAGGAATGGGGTCTCATCCTTGGAATGTAGGAATAAAACCCATGTATATTTTGAATAGTCATCAACAATCACAAGTGCATATTGTTTCTTTGACATGGACATCACATTAACTGGACCAAACAAATCCATGTGCAGTAGCTGAAGAGGTTCAGTTATTGATGATGTATCAGTGCCCTTGTGAGAAGCTTTCTTTGACTTTCCTTTCTGACATGCCTCACACAGTCCTTCCTGTGTAAATTCCATCTGAGGCAAACCTCTAACTAATTCCCTCTTGACTAAAGAGTTCATAGTTTTGAAGTTAAGGTGAGACATCTTCTTGTGCCATAGCCAACTATCATCTGATGAAGCTTTAGCATAAAAACAATTAACTTCATCTTTGAATCCCGAGTTCAGATCAGCTATGAACAAGTCACCTTTCCTCACTCCTTGAAGAGCAGGCTTTCCATTCTTCTTGTGAAGGATCTGGCACTTCTCTCTTTCAAAGGAAACAGAATATCCTCTGTCACAGAACTGACTGATGCTGAGAAGATTGAACGTCAGACCTTCCAGTCTTCCACAAATGAAACATCTTCAATGATAACATTTCCGTACTTCAAACAGCCATATCCTTTCGTAATACCCTTGCTGTTATCTCCAAAGGTTACTACTGGGCCAGCTTTTTCAACCATATCTGATAGCAGGGCTCTATCTCCGGTCATATGCCTTGAACAGCCACTGTCAAGAACCCATATAACACGGCTTACCTGTTTAACTCCCTGCAATACCAGATTGATTAGTCCTTCCTCGGAACCCACACTTGATTGGGTCCGGCATACTTAAAGAATTGGCCTTTGTCAGGCAAAACAACATTTTTAACTACAACTACTTCAACCTCTTTCACATAAGAGCGTTTCCATTTATAGCCAGCCTTAACACATTTCTGAGTAGGCTTAGGGATAAATGAATCCACTCTAGTCTGAGGAGGACTAGTAGTCTTTGCTTTAACATGCTTCTTATTATTAACATGTTGACGTGGAGCAGTCTTATCACTAGATACATGCTTACTATTAAAATAAGCATACATAACATTGAAAGCACAAGACATGCAATTAATCACACCACATGCTTTATGAGAAGAATTAACAGCAGGCATGTTAGTTCTACAGTTGTTTTGATCCAACTTATGGATATCTGATTTAGTCTTTTTAGTTGTAGCAACTTTGACTGGAATATCAGATATACACTTTTTGGATTGTTCAAATTCCAAAGCAATATCTTCTTCACGAATCTCTTCTGCAAAGATGATAGAGTCTTCATTCATAGGCTCTGCCTCAGACTCCCTACAGAAGGGTGTTTCAATACCCTTAAGTATATATGGAACAACCTTTCCTTCAGATTTGTATCTACAAGGGGAATTAATTCCAAGCAGTCCAATAGCCTCATTATAATCATAACCTATACTGACATGATTACCAACAGCTTGTTTATTGAGAATCTCTTTAGCCGTCTTACAAGAGCTAAAATAGGCATTAGCTTTAGTCTTGAGCTCACTAATCTCTTTCTTAAGAATGGTTTCCAGTTGAATATAACATTTAACCCTATTCTCAAGAAAAGCTATTTTCTCAACAAGTTCATCCTGATTAACATGCACTAGTTTTAATTCTTTTATCTCATTTTCAAGATTTGTGTTCAAAAGAATTATTCTATCATTTTCAGTGCGAGCACATTCTAAGGTGCCACCAAGATGACGAATCATTTCAGTATCAGTAAACATTACCTCTGACATGTGTGCAGATGAAGTGCTTGCCTCTTTAGCCACTAAAGCAAGGTTCCCAATCTCACCTACTTCTTCATCACTGTCAGTGTCATCCCAACTCTTTCCTTCAGCAACATAAGCTTTCCCAATCTTGTTCTTCTTGCTAGAATCAAATGTGTTTCTAGTCACTTGCTTTGGCTTTCTGCATTCAGTAGCAAAGTGACCCAACTCATTGCAATTGTAGCATCTGATTGCGCTCCTTTCCACAGTTCCAGTTTTGTAGCCACCCCTTGTGC
Organism: Heracleum sosnowskyi; assembly: GCA_030848705.1. Taxonomy (NCBI): domain Eukaryota; kingdom Viridiplantae; phylum Streptophyta; class Magnoliopsida; order Apiales; family Apiaceae; genus Heracleum; species Heracleum sosnowskyi. The sequence continues at coordinate 64,006,142 of CM061244.1, read as the reverse complement.
CACTTGAAGATGAAGAACCACCTCTCTGAAACCTGGGTCTGAACTTAAGATTGGGATTCCTCTTGAATCTGAACTTCCCAAACTTTCTGACTATCAAAGCCAAATCACCATCCTCCAGCTGATCAAGTTCTTCTAAGGAATAGAAGTCACCACCAGATTGATCAATGGATGTTAATCCATATTCAGCATCAATAACATTCATGTTAGAACTGGAAGGTTGAACATGCTTCACTTCCAGTTTCTGTGGGACTTCAGCAGCCAATGCAGTAGAGGTACCAACAATCTTCCCAGTTCCATACAGCTCCCTTTGTTGAATCTGCTCCAACTCATAGGTCTTCAGAACACCATACAATCTCTCCAAAGCAATTTCATTCATATCTCTTGCTT